>OY728148.1:2048710591-2049910591 GCA_963277665.1 Viscum album
ATGATAGTTTAATTTTTTTTACAGTAATACCTATATATTTACCACTTTATATTTTTACAAAAATATTATTACTACTAAGGAACTCTATAGGATTGATATATGCTTAACCAGGAGAAAAATGAGGTTTTGTGAGGATTGTAGGGGATACTTTTTGAGAAATAGTGATCACAAAACATGTGGTTATATGAATAGAAATTGTGTACTCATCATATTTTTGTATGATGAATTTTTGTGAGTAAACATTGTGTACTATGTATACACACCATGTAATGGTACTTTTCATGTATATGATTACATTTGAAGATGATGTTTTCAAAACTACACAACGTGTACCATGGGTACATGTCGTGTATTCATACTCAACTATGTATCCAAGTACACGGTATGATAGCCCATGATGGTGAAAATAGATGTGTAAGGTATATAGACATACCTCGTGTGACATATATACCATTTATAAGTACCTAACCAGGGTAATACACAAGTAAATGACATTTTAGGTACATGGGAAGGTACCCCATGTAGGGTAAAAACAATATTCATGTTTTCAATACCCCGTACGTGGGTTTTACAATCCATTTATAGATAAATTATCCTATTATGTGGGTCATTGAGAGTACACATTGTGTAATTTGGTATTCGCTCCATATAATTCTTCTATGCTACCCTTTTGAGGGGTTTGGATAGTTTTATGCCCCATATTAAAAACTAGACACATGAGTGGTCAATTTATAGTATTTTTTTCGGATAGATTGTGATGGTGGTACCCTTTTGAGTGATTAGAGGACTCATAATAAGAATTTTAAGGTGATAAATCCAACGCAAAGAGGTTATTACTCCATTAACTATTTTTCTATTATATCCAATGAGTGATTCATTGATTTTATATGGTCCATGACCCATCTCTGTAGACTGAAATTTATTGGTTTTTTCATTGAGGACATTTCCACCAATAGGTCTGCCTCATAAGGCCTATAAGGATGTGTGTTTTTATAGAATAGTGTGTGACTGATGATCCCATGCAGGATTCCTCCACAGACTCTTTCCAAGGATCACATGTTGGATTCCTCCACTAGCTTACTATTTTTTGTGGATCCCATGAGGGATACCATTTTTTAAATTTCAACATAGAGGATCCTAAGGGGGAAGAAATTTCTTATTTTTGGTACTTGAGGATCCCATGTAGGATTCATTTATAGTGTTTTGACCTGAGGTACCCAGTGGGTGCCTCAATGTTTGACTAACCCTGAGACAGTGCATTATGATATTCATTAGGGATAGTATAGGTTGTAACCTTAGAACCCGTATCGAGCTTTTGAGTGGAGGGGATATGGAAGAAGTGATGTGTTTAGGCATTCATCCAACCTCACTCTGTAGTTATTCAATTAAATAGTTACCAATGATAAAAGTCAAAAATATATATGTGGATCATAGAATACATCCCATGGGGTCAGATACAATGTGACACATATGATGGATATTCCCAGAGGTACTTCCAAGGATTTTTCATATGATCCACACTTACTTAGATGATGGAAACAACATTCCAAATCATTGATTAAAATTAGTGGACATGTCATTAAACATTTATTATTAAATTTAGTTGACCTATTATTCCAAATTAGACATGGGATTCCACAGTTATGTTTGATATGGGTGTACATGGTGTTCCATAGATGATATTTTCCATGTGGGAGTACCTATCCCAAGAATAGATATTGTGATATTATTAGAGATTTATGATTAAATCCTTGAAAATTCATATAACTCTCAATAAGATCAGGTGGATGCACCATTAACGTACTCACTAGACATGTGTAGGAGTGGTCTATTGATAATTTTTTTGAATGGATCGTGAGTTATTTTCTCATATCAATATATTATTCATTTCGTATCACCTAAGTGTAATTCCCCTTTGGGATTATCTGAGTTGAGTTGTCTTGATTACCTATGGACGGGTACCTAGAACATAGAAAATGAACTAGATTTTCTTGGAACGAGTGCTATGACATCCATCTTAGTTCCATATTCATAATATGTCTAGATGTGACTTAGAATCCTTCATTATAGGGATTAGAGGTGAGTACGAATGATCCCAGGGTTAGGATATGCATCCCCTGATGATGACATATCTTTCTCATAGACACTTACAACACATGTTGAGGTATCTATTTAAGATCTGGGATACATAACAAAGTATCATCATAATTATGCATGGATTGAGTGGTATGACATCTATCTTAAGGACTCATTCACAATATGCACATATGATCAGGGTCATGGTCCTAATGATCATCTATGGTTTTATATTATTTATCTCATTTGTTATCTTTATTCATTACAGCTGTGTCTCAGCTAGGTCGGGCATATTTTTTATGCATGCACTTGTGATTTTAGATTATAGGTACACCATTAGGGGTGGCCTACTGTGATTTTTTTCTCACCCCTTATACATGTACCTCGGTGTGAAAGTAATCATTATGACTGCTTTCAAGTTCTGTATGGATATACAATGGATATGGATGAGGCCTAGGGTTAAATGATCATGTAAATCCAATCATGTCGATTCTTATGATTGATATGGGGTATCTAAACGATGTCTTGGAGACTACGTATGTGATTAAGCTTGAATTTAGTAGTAGATTCATGCTATTTTATTTCATTTTCTTTAATTTATTCATGTATATATGATCACTATAGTAGGAGTTATTTGTTTCATGTATTATATGTCTATTCGGGATTTTACCGAATATTTTTTTATTAAAACCTTCTTTTTTAACATCATTTGTGATGTTTTTTAACATAATTTTATTTTATTTTGTACAAATAATCATTTTTTGAAATAATTTTTCTAAAAATAATTTAATACACTTGTTGTTGAAAGTTTATAACATGATTTTTGAGAATTTTGTGAACATCCCGATGAAGAAAGTGTTTTTTCGATAAGCTGGAGATTTGACGCATGATCAAAAGATCTATTATACGTAGTTCTTAAAATGTTATTTTTTAGAAAGTTTAATGTTTTACTAATATGAAATCAATTATACAAAGTAGTTGTTGAGTCAGAATTTTTTGAAATAAATAATGTCAGAAGTCGTTGAAAAGAATTATGTTTGATAGTTTTTTACTGGAACTTCTAGAAATTTACAAAAAATATCAGATGACGACTTTATGATATTAAAATTTTTTCCATCATGAAACATATCATTATATATGATATTTAATAAAGGGAGAAGTTTTAGTTCTTTAGATGTAGATCACTAGATCTATAAGCACTATAAAAATAAGTTTTCAGCAGACTGGAATGCTGATTTTTTTTCTAAAGTTATAATTATTGAAAATTTGATGATTGGATTAACCATCAAACACACCCTATCAGACACAAATGAGGTTTTAGATTTCTGAATTTTCTTAGAGTTGAATATGTGAATGAAATGTGAAAAGGCAAAAGATTTCAAAATTCAGATTGCTGGGAAAAGAAAAATTCTATCAACCAAATAAATATGAAGATGTTTAAAGTTTCCTCTCCATATAATTTGATCATATAGAATAGTTTTTAGAAGATTTATATTTTTCAATCAGAGTTATATGATTGGAAAAAAGGTGATTGATATGTTTTTACAAAGTGGATTTTTATCCTTTAAATAAGACATAGATACTAATACATCAAGTGTGATGAAGTCACTGATCTATCAGATGAGCTGCAAGAACCAATACATCAATTAATCATCAGATAATGATCCACCTGATGAGTATTTAACATTAAAAATTCATCGAATTAAGATTCCCATTAGAGAATATATCCTCATAGTAAAGAATAGATTATTTGATGGATAAATATATTGAATATTTGAAACATATAGAAGTTGTTACCAGATAGTCGATGATGGAATCTGTAGTCTTTAGAAGTTGAAATTATGTTGTTAGTATTTTATGGATGGATGAATCATTTTTAGAATTAATATCTTTTTTTATTAGTTTAATTTTTTCTGTTACAATGGTTCTAGAGTTAAATATGTTAGTTATTTCAATTAGTTCAAGATAATCATAATTGTAATCTGAGTTCTAGACTGAAATGTTATGGATTATCAATTTCCTGACAAAGGATTTTTAATGTTCTCAGTCATGTAATGTTGGGAATATAGATGTTCTATAGAATTCAATAATTTTACAGAATACACCAGATTATATGAAATGTTATTAAGTTATAAAAAATAATGTTAAAATGTGTGTGAAATTCGAAGACTTGTAATTTGGGTGAGCAGTAAAATATTCCATACTTCCACCTTTACTATTTATGGAGTACCGATAAATAGAGGATGAAAGAATAATTGTACTTGAAACTATTCCATCATTTGTAAAATCTGAATCTAAAAATAATGGGTGTCATAATTGAGTTTTCAAACCAATGTTATTTTGAGTTGAAGAAGATTTTATGGATAAAGTATTCAGATTAGAAGACTGGATCAAAGAAAGTACATATTATTGGATAATGTTTTATCAATTTTGGAAAGATAAAATTGATTATTTTTGAAATATTTAAAGAAGTTTGTATTTTTTAAACATGTTTTTTTAATAGAAATATATTGAGAAAAGTTTTATCGAACTTAGTTCATAGGATTGATGACCATCAAACTCAATCACATCGGACAGAGGTTCCAAAAATATCCTTTTGGAGCAGAAATTTTCTTTGTTCCATTTTATTTTTTTGATCATATTGAAAGCATATAAACTAATGGGACTTAGTATAATCATTACTAGATGGACAAATAAGGTTTCTAATAGGACTTGAAATAGGTTTTATTAACATGTTTATAATAGTGATTTTCCATAGGCCCATATGAGTGGTTATGGAAATGATGTAGGTTCTCACATTAAGATATAAGATTTCAAATAATCTGTTCATTGTTTAGTTTCCTATTTTAATGAATTTGTGTTTTCTATATGTAAATAAGGAATAAATCTAATAAGTTTTAGGGATTATGTTTCTAAATTTTTGTAATTTTTAAAAAGGAAATAACTGATTCAACCCCCTATGAGTTGTTCACTGATCCCTTGGAACTTGAATTGGAATCAGAGGCAGGTTCCCTTGTTGAATTATCATAATGGATAATCTCAATTCTATCATTATTATTGGAATTCCTGCAATTTATGGAAAAAATAATTATCATTAAAAATATAATATGATTCCATATCATTTATCTCTTGGTTTAGATGTTATTGATGCTACAACAATTGGTTTTCAACCTATTGAGAAACATGATCCTAAGAATTTTTCTGTAAAGGGAAATATTGAAGTTCATGGAAAATCTAGAAATTTTATTCATATGTCTCTATCATAAAATATTATTTTGAACTTGATAAGTCTCAAAATAGAAATGAATACGTGGGAAAATCCAAAAATTATTTTCAAAGGGGAACTAAAAATATGGAACAAAAGATAAAAATCTAAAATATTAAGATTGAAGACATAATTTTGATATATGAAGAAACTATTTATGAGTACATCACCAAAGTAAATGATGTTTTTTGCAACATCAAAGATTTTCGGGATGTCTTTTAAGAATCTAAAATTGTGTATAATCTCATGAGAGACATTACATATCAGTTTGATTATAAAATTTCTACTATAGATGATAAAGGTGAATATCTCTTGATTAACTACATAGCATTATTTGTGCTTATGAAATGATAAAATCTCCAGTGTTCAAAAATATTATGAAAGGTTAAATGTATTTTTAAGCAATGAAAAAGATGAAAATTCAATATATTGGCGATGATGATCCATGTGAGTCTAAATATAAGAAATATCATGAGTTGAATAAAAAGATCATGTCAATATTCTCTAAAAAGTATTATAGAGTAAGAGTAATGTATGGAAGAAAACATCCTCCCAAATGTTTCAAGTGTGGTTAAATCAGGTACTTTTTTATGAATTTCCCCAAGAAGATAGTCATAAAATATCCAAATGACTTGGATGAAATAACTCAATTAAATAAGTGGAAAAAATTATAAAGAATAAAATTCATCCAACAAACATTAGAATAATTTTACTATAAGTAATTTTTTTCCTATGTAAGAAAGCTAAATTAGATGTACCAAAAAAATTTCTAAAGATGAATGATTAGAAAAGTTCAGAACATTCATTACAAAAAAAATTCATCAAATATTAATGAATAATATGGTGATGAATCCTATATATAGTATCATGGTAGATAAGAACATATTTCATGTCATGATAAAAATGTAACTATCAAGTAATAAATTAGAATGATAATGAAATATAGTGGAAATGTTTTTGATGGTGGAAAATATGTTTTCAAGTATGAATAATAATACAAATAGAAGATCTTATATTACAAACTGAGAAATTACAAATGGGTAAATATGATTTAAGTTATTAGTTAGAAGTTGGAAGGAAAGGAAGTTGAAATTATGAATTATCAATCAAAAATTCTTGGGGCCAACCGTGATTTAAGAAAGATAAACATGGACTTAAGAAAGTATTTAGATGTACATGATGAATCATTTAAATATATAAAAAATACCCAATATAATAATTAGGTTAAATATACACTCATTATACTAAGAAGTTCATCTAGTTTTTCTAAAATTTTAGGTCTTAAGAAAAGTGTTTCAAATTCTTCGTTTGATAAGGGATGTGAACAATCTATCACATCAAAATTTTTGAAAATTACTCCCAGAAGAAATTTGTCACATTCATAGAGGTAACTAATGTTAAAATATCTTATGAACCAAAAATATAATATTTCATGAAATTTTCATTATTCTATTGAATACCAATATTTGGTATGTTCTGTTGGCGTTGTGGAATTTATCGGAACAAATCATTCAACTATTAGAATAACATGTCAATACTACAAAAGGTGTTTGAAAAAAGAGTAAAAATTGTGAAAAAAGGATGAGTAACTTTAATTGGTCGTATGATGTAAGAAATGTAAAATCTCAAGATATTTTTAAATTTCCAAAACAAAACCAGTTTGAGTGCCTAGACATCTGGATCACACTACTGAAAAAATTATGACAATAATTTTGGAATATGTTTCGTAGGTTATAATAGAAAATGAAGATAAAAAAGGTTATGAAAATTATTTTTTCCCGCAATATTTTTAAAGAAAAAAACATGGAGTCTTGATAATGGTTGTTCCTGACACATGATGGGAGATATAAAAATGTTAAATAATGATAGAAATACTGATAGAGTCACAATTACAATTTGAAATAATTGTTCTTTTAAAATTAATGGAATACATACTTCTAAAATATATCCACAAAAACTAATGTTTATGAAGAACAGGTATGAGGAAATAGAAATGTTTATCATTTTTAGAATTGATGTTTAATGAGATATTATTTTTAAAAAAATGAAGTTCAGAATTTATAATTTAATGGAATACTCATGCAATCCCATTGAATCATTTTTTACGAAACATGGAATTAAACAGTAGTACAATGCTCCATGCACCCCTAATCAATGGTGTTGTGGAATGAAAAAATAGAAGTTTAGATGAAATAGGATGAATAATGTTGGAATAATATAATCTTACTATGTTTTTCGAGAGAGAATCCATTAACACTGTTGTATATATATATATAAAAAATTCATTGGGCCAATAATCAAACAAGACTTGCTATAAAATGTTGTATAAGAATACACATTCACTGAAATACTTAATTATATTTGAATGTCTATGTTTTATAAAAAATAAAAAATTAAGATCATCTAAATTTTTATGATAAAGATGAAGAATGAATTTTCATGGGATATTCACCCATTGAGATAAATTATAAATTATGGAACATTCCATTAAAAATTTTGGTGGATTCATAGGATGTGAATGTTATTGAAAATCCAAATTACCTAAAAAATCATGAGAATTTTGAGGAATAAAAACTGAATATTTATAATGGAATTTAAGGTGATTCTAAACATTCTTATTAATATTTATTAGAAATTTGTGATAAAGAAAGTGAATCTATATGAGAAACATTGAAATTTACTCCATTTTTGAAACATGCTGAAACTAAATATATTTTTGGGAATCATAAAGTTATTGTTTAGGAAACAATATGGATGAGATTCGAACATCAAACATCAAACATTTAACAAATTTAATAAGAATTGCTTTCAAATGTAGTTGAATACAATGAATGGGTTTATGTAATGAATAATGATTCATATCACATACAGAAAAAAAAAACAATTGTGAAAATGTTTGATAACCAGTTGATAAAAATTATATTGGAACAAAATGGGTGTATAGAAACAAGTTAAATGAATATAGAGATGTTTCATGAAATTAATAAATAAGATTTTAAAGGGGATACACATGTGGAAGGTTTATATTTTGACAAAACATTACCAAATTTCAATATTGGAAACAATTATACTATTTCTAGATATTTATGCACATCAAATCTACAATGTTTATCATAAGGATGTAAAGTTGGATTTTATTAATGGTGAAATTTGATAATAAGTTTATACTTAACAACCATGTGGGTTTTCCCATGATAATAATAGGTGAAATTATTATAAATTTAATTAATCCTTGTATGGTTTAAAACAATCTCCACACACGTAATATTCCAAACATGATAGTTGTTTGAAAAAGTTAATTTTTTTTCTAAAGTAATGTTTGAAGAAAACATGTATGTGAAAGAATATAACTATATCTCTCTAATTTTAATTGTTTTTATGGGTGATATGATTTATTTTTCTATATGAATAAAAAGGTGTGTAAATAATTTTCTATGAAAATGAAGATGATCGTTGAGATGTCAATGTTTGTAGAATTTACCATCTTCCGCACATTATAAGTTAAACAAAAAATAAATTTATTTATCTCAAGAAAAGTATTCTAGGGAACTGTTATAAAAGTTTTGTAAAGAATAATATAATGATTTTTATAATATGATTTTAGTTGGGATGAATATGAGAAAATATGAAGCTGGAAAAAATGAAAATCAATTTTTTAAAACAATTTCTTGGATGTTTTATTTATCTAAAATATCCACGACTTGATATTTTTTATGTTGTGACTTTGTGTGCCAAATATCAGAGTGATCCAAAAATAATCACATATGTTGGGAGAAAGTAAAATTATGAGATATGTTAATTTAATTACATCATATTGTCTATTATATAAAATATGTTTTGAAATGATCTTTCATGGTCATACTGATGCTGATTGGGATGGATATTTGAATGACATAAAATCATGTTTTGGAGGAAACGTATACTTGGGAGAATGTTGTGTGAGTTTGAATTGTAAAAAATAGAGTTCAATAACATTGAGCATTGTGGAATTAGAATATATTGCAACTACCCATGTATATACTCAAATGTTTTGGATGAATGTTCAGTTGAAATAGTGGAAAGTTTATGTTTTGAAACCATTGATGATTTTTTTTGATAATCAATGTGCAGTTTATTTTTATAAAAACACTATACAATATTAGTGAAGAAAACACATTGATATTATGTTTTCTTTCATAAAAGAGAATGTTTTTGATGGTGATGTTGTTATAGAATATATTTCAATGAAATATAAAATTGATTATATATTCATAGAAGAAATCCTAAAAGAGATATTTGTGGAATAGAGGCTGTAAATTCATGTTCATCCTTTACTAAATACTTCCTAAAATCTTAAGGACATACCCCAATGTGATATGTATTTTGTTGAAAAAGGGGTATAATTTCTACAACGTTATCCTATAAGAGATAGTGAATTAATTTTTTCTTATTTAAATTGATATGAAGTTGTGATTATCATAAAATGGGGATTAAAACACATTAAATAGATAATGAAATTTGTTTTTTGACTTAGAAGAATTGGAAAAGATAAATTTATGGGAATTTTTTCTTAGAATTACTATAAAATTTCCTTTCATCTAGGGATGAAATTCTTTTAAAAAATTACATTCTCCATTACTATAGTGTCATGACACTCACTTTTGATAATGGATGTTTTTTAGTAACTTGTTAAAAATGTGGGTATTTTACAAAAGTGAGTTATGAAAATATTGAGTGTCAAAAAATGGTGCTTTGAAAAAGTTTTTAATGGTAGTTTTCAAAAAATAAAAATTGGGAGATTGAAGATCCTTTTGAGATGTTTTTATTTAAAAATATTTTATAGAAAACCAGTATTTTTTTATAATAATGTTTTTTTTAATCAGGTGGAAGATATGTTTTAAATATTTTATAACTTTTTATTGAGAAGTGTCTGAAAATATAGATGAATAAGGTGCTTTATTTTGAAAAGTTTTGGATCATATGTGTGATCAATCAATCCCTAAGACACAATTCATAGGATATTGTTTTGATTAGAAAATATAAATTTTTTCTATGATGAAATGAATTGGAAAAATAATTTGTTCTGTTAGATGTTTTTGAAGTCAAAAATTTGAAAAGTTGTTGATCCTATTCCCCCTCAGAAACTCTATATAATACACGAATGTGAATTTAGATTTTCAAGTTGTTTTATACTTACAAATGTGAAAGAAATGTGAAAAGGATATACATGTCAAAATTCTAATTACTGCAAAAAGTTAAATTCTATCAAAAAATAAAATTTGAAGAATTTTAATGTTTCCTTTCCATAGAATATGATCAGATAAATAAGTTTTTATAATAGTTTGATTTTACCATAAAAAAGATATGATCAGACCACATGTTATTTCTATGTTTTTAAAATGGTATGTTTTGATCCAAGTCATGAGATATAAATACTGATCTATCAGATGATATGAGGATACTAATCAATAAGATGAGCCGCAAATAATGATCCATCAGATGAGCATCAAAAACCAATCCACCAAATAAGTGGTTGACACTGATAAGTCATTATATGTAGAGGTCGACTAGAAACTGTATGATCCGACTGAAAAATATATGATTGGACAGAGAAAGTGAATAAAAAATTGAGTCATATAAATGTTTTTACCTAATATTTTTTGAAGGAATCTCATTTATATTTAAGTTTCAATGATGTTATCAATATTTTTAAAATGGATTAGAGAATCAAAAAGATAATTCATATATTTGTTTTTTTTAATTTGTTTTGATACAATGAGTCAAGATTTTTATATTTGATTTATTTTAATTGTGTTTGGAGACTCAGAATGATGAACCGAGTTCCATAATGAGATGTTCTGGATTATCAATTTGTAGACAAAATATATTCTATGATCTCATTAAATTAATTTTGAAAATAGATATGTTATCGAGAATTCAATAAAATTCAAGAAGAAAATATAATATATTAGAAGGTTTGACGTGGTCAAATATAATGTTAAAAATTGGTTGAAATTCAGAATTTTTGGAATTTGGGTGAGTTGGAAAATATTTTAGTTTCCCTCCATTAATATTTCTAGAGTGCCTATAAATTGAGGAGGAAAGTAAAGAGGTAATTGGTAATTATCACTCATGCATATAATTTTATTATCTATATATTTTGTGTTAGAAGTGATTTTTACAAAAGAAAACTTATTTCGAGTTAAAGAATAGTTTTTTTATAGAGCATTCTAAGTATAATATCAGACTAAGGCATGTTAAAATTACCTGATAGTGGGTTCTCTATCTATGAAAGATCATATTGAGTATTTGAGTAGATGTATAGGAAGAACATATCTGTTAAACAAGAAATTGAGTTATATTTTGATGTTACCTTGGAGGAGTATCCAGTACACATCATTGACTAGAGCACAAATTCTCTCTACGATTGTTATGTCCCTCTAGTACAAGTGTTGTGGATAAATGGGTGAATGAAGAATGTGAATTCAGGGTGGGAGGTCGATTCCATTTATCAACACTTGAAGTCATGTAATATAATTCGGGAACAAAATGGAACATGATGAAGGTTCAAGATACATCTCAGTTGAAAAACAATGATGGTGTCTATAACATACGTCCCATGTAATAGAATATAACCATGTTCAATCGTGCATATTTAATGTAAAGAAGTACAATGTTTCAAAAATACGGAATTATCTGATTTAACCCTTGTCTAGTGTCTAAACATGTAACCAATTCATTAATTTATTGTTACCAGTTTAAAAATAAGTCATGTGATATCAATAGTGATGATTTAAAGATGTAATGAGTCATCCTTAATGATATATAATAATGACGTTCAATCAAAATAACCAAGGAAATGTAGACCACAATGGTAACCAAATCCATAATAACTATATCCTGGCTACAAGTATGAGTGCTATTAAAGGATCATAGTCCAAGGAATTCCAAAATAGGATACCTACCAAATCCATTATAATCATTCATGTTAAAATAGTTCTAAACAGTGACTAGGTACTATAGGCTATAACCATGACACCTACTTGTCAGTTCCGGATATAAAGAGTATATCCAAGGCATCCTGTAACACTATTTGAGAGATCCTACGATGTAATATCAGGAATCAAAGAGTAGAAATGGATTAGGATCTTGGTGGGTTATAATCTAAGAAAGATGTATCCATGAATCAGATTGGGCTTCCCTAGTGGTCAAGTAATTCAAAATAAATATTCCAAGGTGAGATCGAGTTAGGCCACACATATTTGATAATGAATTCAATAATAATTTCATTTGGTTCAAGTATTTACTTTCATTAGTGTGATAAGGGAATATATCATGAAACCTTTATTAAATCCATTTAATGAATATTCAATAATTAATGTCCACTCTATGAAATTCCATTAATTTGGTAAGGGGTTCTATGAACATGAACCTTTTATTTATTTTCATTTAATCTGGTCAAGTCATAAACTTAGTGTGCATTCCAATTTCCATTTCACATTTAATTATAAATTTAATTACTTACCCTAGGTGGTTGAAGTGTTGAACATACATGAAACCTTCCATTATGAAATTCACACTATAAATCAAGTCATTTAATATTGAAAATATTACCCATAGAAGGGTAAATCCAACTCACACCAAAATAATTGCTCAAACATGTAAAATACTAAAATCCCAATTAGGGAATTAAATCCTACATGGTATGGATGGATTTTTGGGTTTCACCAGAAAACATTAATCATAGATATGGAAATAGCATATCCATATAGTTCTAATGTTTATAATAATTGCATAAATATTCATGAAACAAACTCTGATTAAATCAGTGGACCCAACAAAACTATATTAAAAATCAATGAACATGACGGATGTGTTATAGACTAGCCACCATAGGGTTTTAAGACTCTCTTTCTCTGATATCAGCCTTTGATTTGTCTTAGAACGAAGTTGATCTAAGAAAAAGTGAAAAAATATCACACATTGATTATGTGTTTGGGAGAAATAGAGGAGAATAACATCTAAAAAAGTCTCAAGTACTTACTATTTCACATCTAACATGTAAAATGGACCATCTATCAGACCCCGGATGAATGAGAACATTAAATTCCTACCATAGAACTTTAAATAGATCTAAAATGAGAGATAAATATGTTAAATCAACAGGAATTAATATTAGGGGGATGAGGAGGCTTAATTAGTCCATTAAGGTAATGATGGCCATTTTACCCAGAACACATTATGTGCACATTTTTTCCAAATGGTTTGAAAAACAATGCACAAGTACCTGTGAAAAAAGGGGAACTTGCATTGTTAGGCTGCACGATTAGGGAAAATGTGTTCCAACCATGTAGTAAGCCTCTATCCAAAAACATGCCACATGCACGGTTTTCTCTAACCATGTAGAATTCCGGCATGTTATACTATAAACCATGTTCAACATGTACGTCGACCTCCCACCCTGAATTCACATTCTTCATTCACCCATTTATCCACAACACTTGTACTAGAGGGACATAACAATCGTAGAGAGAATTTGTGCTCTAGTCAATGATGTGTACTGGATACTCCTCCAAGGTAACATCAAAATATAACTCAATTTCATAGAGATAAAATGTATGATATGAGTCAACATAATATTAGTGAAGCTATGAAACATGGAATATGTCATGCATGGAATAATACATCTTAGTTAGTAGCAATTGATAAAAAATCAACCCAACTCTTTATAGGATTTAAAATTTCAATATGTACTGAGGAGAAAACCTCCCTTGATTCCATAACCATATATTCCCTATACATGGTGATACAATGAGGAAAACAATATATTTGACAACGAACTCTAGAGTTCATCAATGATGATAGACATAAGATTTCTGTCTAGACTGAGCAGTATTCATACACTTTCTGATCACATAAACCAACTATGAAGTCTCTTGAAGGAGATGAGGAATTATTAGTACTTCCTAACCTACCTCCACGATTAAATAGATGTGAACAACATGGACAACCATACATGGCATAAAAAGAATCCATATGAATTGTATCCTAAAAGATATTATTATAGGAAAAATTGATGAAAGGTATATGATCCTCCCATGAAACAATGAAATCAATGAAAAATTCTCTAAGAACATCCTATAAAACATGTAATGTACATTCCAATTTTCCAATAGCCTGAGGGTGAAAAGATGTTCTTAGAAGCACTAGATTTCCCATAGCCTTCTACAATCCATGCCAGAACATAGATGTGAAACAAGCATCCCAATATAAAACTCTAGTACCAGGTTCCCTTTATAGTCGTATTATCTCACAAACATACAATTTTCCTATATCATCGACTATGAATGTCTCCCACATATGAATGGAATTGAATAATTTTGTCAGTGTATCAATGAACACCCATAAAACATCTCTACATCAAGGATACCTTTTTAAACTGATTACAATGTCTATATAAGAATTTTCTTATTTATATTAGGGGACTGGAAGTGGATATAAAAAGAATTTAGGTATCTGGTTATGCACCTTTACCTAATGATAGATGAAACACCTAGTGATAACGTCTACTGTCTAACACTTCATCCAAGGACACCAATACTAGTGTCACATGTCTCAATACATCTTCGAGATGCCTCAATGAACATCTCTCTGAGAAGCATGAGACTCTTTCATAATCTCCTATCTCATATATGTAGGAAAACATACATATCAATTAATACACATAATGTTGTCTCTTTCCACAGACCAATTTTTAAGCCTTATTTATCCTGATATACTATCATGAATAATCAAGCCCTCAGGATCTAAAAACTGTCTACTATTCAACTTTTTAGGGAGGGAAGAGGTAACTGCCAAATATGAGAGAAAATACTGCTCCTGACTATCATGAATATTCCGATTCATCTCAGTGAAGTTGACCATTAACTTCTATTAATCACTATCTTCCCTTACTTCATGTTCCTGAGTTTTCCAACTAAGTGCATCTGCAACCACATTACCCTTCCCAAGAGTATTTGAATGATCTAAATCAAGTGATTATAAATATTTGACCCATATCTAATGTATGAGGTTCCTTTTACACTGATTAGTGATATATTTGATGTTCTTTTGGTTCATTTACTCCAAAAATAACTCATCCAATAGATAATGTCTCTATCAATTTAAGGAATGGATAACTAATGATAGATTAAGGACATGCATCAGGTAATTTCTCTCATGAGGCCACAACTGCCAAGATCCATACACAATGAATATATCTTTCTGCATCAACATGACTCCTTGTACGACTCATAATGCACCACAGAAGATAGATTAACCTCTTCCAGGCACTTGTAGAATTAGTGTATGTTCCAAGAAAAGCCTCCCATTCAGATCCTGAAAGGATTTCTCACTCTCTTCTAACCACAAGAACACAACACAATTCATTGCCAAGTCTAGTAAGATGTGAATAATGACATCATAAGTCTTGAATGAAATGACGGTAATATACAGATAGCCCAAATAAACTATGTATATCAAAATCATTCTCGAGATTCTCCCTTGAAACTACAACACAATCAGTTTTAGGGTCAATAGTTATGCCTGTTTTTTAGATAAGATGACCTAAGAAGTGAACATTTCGGATCCAGAAGTGGCACTAAGAAATATTGGAATTATGTTGATTCACTCAAAGTGTAATCAGAATTATCTCAAGGTGATTGGAATGGTTTCTATGAGTGTGATAATACAAAAAAATTTCATCCAAAAATACCATGAAAAAAGAATACAGTTAGGGATGGAAAACCCTATTCATTAGAGCTATAAAAAATGGTGGGTGCATTCATAAGACCGAAAAAATAACAAGGTACTCATACATACCATACCTTCTACAAAATATTATACATGGTATGTATGATGTCCTTAATCTCACCTTATGATAACTTGGTCTTAGGTCGATCTTAAAGAAGAACCTAGCTCCTTAGAGACGTTCAAAGAGATCAACTATTTGCGGTAGTGGATACTGGTTCTTAATCTTAATCTAATTCATCTTTCTATAATCCATGCATACTGGTAAGGTTCCATATGAATTCTTAGATAAAAGCATTAGATAACCCCAATAGGATGTATTGGTCCATATAAAACCATTGTCCTTTAAATCCTCTATCTTTTGTTTGTGCTTCTAAATCTCTGTAGGTGCCATCCTATATGGAGAAATGGACACTGAATCTACTCCTAAAAAAAGTTTGATTGTAAACTATACCTACCGCTATGGAGGTTAGTGAGATAAATAATTAAGAAATATGTCCCTAAACCCATCCACTGCTAAAGTAAAATTAGCTCGACATACAACCTAATCCTACATGAAAAGATTTTCAATCTGGGAGGTCACTCCACCTAGCCCATGATTCTCAGGTCCCGCTCTATAACCAAGGACATTATTCTCACCATAATATAGATAACGTATTCCCTATAGAGATGTAAACCATACCATATAGGGATATAATTATATAAAATCATGATACTGAACCAAAAAATTCATCCGGATAATGACATCGAAACCTATCATTTCAAGAACGAAGATGTTCCATAAGAAGGGGTAACTCCCTGACTCAAGGGGAAAGTCCCTACAATGGAATATTCCCACTCTTTGAAACACTAATGATGTATCAAGGGTCATTACACCATAGTGATACTATATCTCTAGTACAATACATTCCATGATAGATATAGAGATAAAATATTTTGAAGCACCTGTATCAAATAAATTAGATACTATAGTAGATGCCGCAAGAGTAATACCTCGTACTTTGTATAGTCTCATAGCCTGATCCATGGGTATTAGATAAAGTGAATGAAACTGACATAATATATTAACCTGTGAAATAGATATACTAACACAATCATAACTACTCTGATATCGTTGTTGGCGTTGTTGGTTATTAGGGGTCTGGATACCATGGTCATGAGCTCCTCTTCAGTCAGTCCTTCCATTGCTACTCCAACTCCCCACCCAACGTAGTCCAATAGAAACCGCTGCAAAAGGTGGCACTAGAATAGATCATTTCCCACTCTATGTTGGTGGAATGTTCCTATAGAACCTCTAATGATGTCATATACGACCGAAATCCCAGAACTCTTTTGGATTTATATCAAAATGGGGCTTCAGGCGCACTCATCGTCAACATTGATGGCACACTATAGAGCTATCAAAACTGTCACTCTATGTGTGACTTACCTAATGGGAAACCTCATGGGAATGTTTCCTACCACTGGAAGAACTACTGGAATCCCACAAATCTTGTCTTCCAAGCATGGTGATATATTCGTCCTTCAGGTTGCGCTCACTTATGAGATCCTGATTGACAATTTATAGAATATAGGTTGGAAAAATACATTCACCTACATACTAATGGTGTATTGGATCCCATCCTATAAATGTCTATGATTTTAATGTGAATTACTAGAAAGAAGTGGTGTAAAGTGTTTCAACCTTGTGAGACATGCAAAGTATTCCATAACTAAAATAGAACCCTACTTGAGATGCATGACCAATCTGGCTCGGTCAGATCTCAGTGTATGAGGAAAGAAATGATCATAGAAGGCAGTATAGAAATCAACCCATAACATTTCCTTATGATGGCCAACATAGGTAATCACATCCCATAAATGCGTGGTTGATTCCCAAAGCATGTATGTAGTACAATTGACCCTCCACATTGTAGGTGTCTCCAGATTCTCAAAGAAAGATAGGGTGTCTTCAATCCAAGACATAGAAGATTATGGAATTACATCCCCTGAAAAGGTAGGAAGATTCTACTCCTAGATCTCATGATTCAGATCATCCATCATAGGTGCAAGATATAGAGTACCATGAACAGACTACATCAAATGTTGTGTTAGTTCCCAATTCAGGTACATCATGAGGTGCCTCAAGTGGCACTCTATTGGTTAAGACTGCTGGCTTAGGGTCCACCACATCTGAATCATGGTCGCCACCACATTCCTATCCTATGATACGAGGACATCATTGTGTCATTGGTCTAAAAATGAATAGAAAATTACTCAACATGTGCTTAAGGCAAATGACAACATCACTAAAAGAAGATGAATGTAAGGAAACTCACTACCCAATGAATACTACCCCAACTACCCGCATAGATATCTTGGTATCATTATGTTCTCATTTATATGTTTCACTTCATTTTACCTTTTATTTATAGGTTCACTACTTTACCTTTTATAAACATGTCAATGATAGATAAGGATGTGTAACCAAATTCATATTATAATTCCTGATTCACAGTATAATGTATATCAATTCCCATTGAATCAGTTCCCAAACACCTCATCAATAAAAAATACACCCATTTAGTTATAGAATAATGGATTGAATCGGGAAATTAATCATCTCAAACCACGAGGGACCACACACCCCATGATTTGGGATAGAAAATCACTCAATTACAACCAAGATTAATACAAGAATAATCTAACTATCATAACATATCAGGAAATGAAAAGTAGCAAAATGAACATATATAGAAATCCAATATTCAAGGCATGAAAATTATAGGTTACTATAATTGTTCATGTAACAATTCCCCTTTCATTCATATCACCGGGACAAGGATAAAATGAAATCCTCAATCAAAATAAAAATAAAAAACACCACACAAAATGTGTGTCAACCAAAGGATAAATAATAATTATAGTAATAGGAAAAACATAAAAAAAAAATATTTTGTATAACTTGTATTTTTCCCCAAACCTTGGTTTGCAACACCCAAGAACGACTTATGACCAATTTCCAATCATTTCTAATCTCCTAACTATTCACTATAAATAGTAAAGAATGAAATGAACCCCCTATCATACCAATTTGTGATATCCCAGACATGGATGCCACATAATAGGTTCCCCATGCCTAGTGGGCCACATGGCCTAAAGGTAATCTCCCCAAACACTAGAGGCTGCCCACTAGAATCAAGGGACTATGGTGTGTCCATGGGGAGATAATTCCATCATTACCAGAGTGTAGAAAAATGGATAAATAATAAAATAGGTAAGTAAAGAAATAAATATATGTAAACAGAAGGCACAATGAAAATATAGAAAATACTAACAATAACTGAAATAATTGGAATAACATACAACAACTGATAATAATATTCCATTTATCTAGAATACTATAAATTATGGGTATGATAGAGTAGTAATAACATGTTCCAAAAAAGTATAAATGTAATCAATGACTATACCAAACATCTATATCTCTAACTTGGTCATCTATTATGATGTTCAATCCTAAATAGCAATAAATAATGTGTTTGAAGATGTATGATTCCCATTATCAACACATGTATTCATGATATCTACTCTTGGTACAAAATGGCACCTGGATAGGCTGTGAGATAAATCTCAGTTGGACAACACCAACAATGTCTATAACATACAACCCATGTAATGGAATATAATAGCGTGTAACCATGAAAATATAATGTAATTTAGTACAATGTAACTATAATTCCCATGTACCTACTTTATCCCTTGTGTGGTGTATGAACATGTAACCAATTCATTAATTTCTTATTTATTTTTTAAAAATAAGTCACATGATTTAAATAGTGAAGGATCCAATATGTAATGAAGAAACATATAATGATATTAAGTAATCATGTTCCAAGGTAATAACCATGGAAACGTAGACCTCAAGGGACTCTAACCCAATAAAAACTATAGCATGGATAATGGTATGAGGGAAGTACCAGGAGAATAGTCAACGTAATTCTATAATAATATTCCTACCAAATTTAAGGTGATCATCCAAGGTAAGATGGGTCTAAGTAGTGACTAGGACCTCTGGACTGTAACCATGGAGCCTACTTGTCAATGCTTGATCCAAGGAGTTTATTCAAGTTATCCTGTAATACTATGTGAGGGATTATATAGTTTCATATAGTGAATCCAAGAATATATGAGTATCATGATCTTTGTGGGTCTCATTATAAGAAGGCCACATCCTTGAATTGGAATGGGGTTCTTGAGTGCTCAAGGAATTCCCAGAAAAATTATCCAAGGAGAGATCTAGTTAGGCAACTCCTATTTGATAATGAAGTCACATATAATTACAATTGGTTCAAGACTTTCATTTCATTACTACGACAAGGACTTGTCACACGAATCATTTATTAAATACATTTATTTAATATTCAATAATTAAGGTCTATTATACTACCTTACCTTAATGTGGTGATGGGTGATATGGAGAAGAAACCTATAATATATTTTAATTTAATCTAGTCAATTCGTATACTTAGTATACATGCCAATTTCAATTTCACATCTAATTATCAATTGAATCACTTAACTTTAGTGGGTCAAGTGGTGACAATACATGGTACTTTCCATTATTAAATTCACATTATAAATAAATCCATTTAATATAGAAAACCATACATTGATAAGGTTCAATCCAATTAACACCCAAACGGTGGATCAAATGATTCAAATAATAAAAACCCAATTATGGAATAAAATCAAACATGGGATGGATGGAGTTGTGGAAGTGAACGCAAACAATTTATCACATATATAGAAAGATCACAACTATAATGTTCTAATTATTATAATAATGGAATATAATTTCAATAAATGGAACTCGATAAAATCAGTGGGCCCCATGTGAAAATTTTTAAAATAAAAAAAATTGATGGATTAGTTATACACCACCAACCTTAGGGTTTTATGAATCTCTTAATATGATATAGTCCTTTGATTCAGCTTCGAATGGTGTATATATAAGAATAATTGAAAACTCTCAAAACTTGATAACATGGTTGAGAGTACGAGAGGAGAAGAACAGATTAAAAATACTCATGTAATTACCAATGCACATCCAACATGATTAACATAAGCTCAATTGGACCCCGAATGAAGGATATCATTAAATGCCTACCTTAGGCCTTAAAATAAGTCCAAAATGAGAGAAAAATAGATTAATACTATAGTAATTTGGATTAGGAGGTAGGAGGAGGAATAATTAGATCATTAAGAAAAAATGGTCATTTTACCAAGATAAAAGAATTTTCATGTATGATTCATTGTTTGAAGCATCATGTTCAATCAATGCACATATACCTAGGAGAAAGGGGTGCATTCATGGTTAGGCTACCTGGTTAGGGAATATTTTCACCAACCATGTAGTAAGGCTCTTTCTGAAAACATTCCACCCACACATTTTTATTTAACACCACGTCCATAACTCACTATTTACTATAAACTGTGTTCTATTCCTATTTTAAAAAAAACATGGGTTTCGATCTCTGAACAAGCCCAATACACCATCAGGACCATCACTAACTCATTAGGCATCCAAAATAGGTCAAAAATAATAAATTATACAAAAAATTAAAGTATACATACATGAGTGAAAAATAAGGTTCATACATTAGTAAATGTTAGAAGGGTAAAAATTTATTTTAAATATTATAGGAGAAGAGTATAATATTTTTGTAAACCCATTTTAGAAAACATGGTTCTGATGAAACACAGAATTACAAACAAAGAGTTGGTATAGTAAGTCTTTCTTAAAAACATTTTCTTACCCATATTATGTACCAAAGAGTTGAAAAATGGTACAAATACCTGAATATATCATTAATGGACATAGGTTAATAAAATCCACAAATGTATTTGATATATGGATTATAGTATTTCAAAAAAGGAATCATAATCATAAACAATCTCAAAAATCAATGTGATTGTTTCAATAAGATCTTATTATATAGTACGTTTTAACCATAAACAACTTGTAGTAAAGTGAAATTACATGAAGTTTAAAATATCATTAACGGAAGGATATTCATAATATAACTTTTGCAAGGAATTATGAACACCTCATATAAAAATATAGGTGAATAACATTGAATGTCTCTCAAAGAAAATATATTGAGATAAAACTATCACACCGATTTGGAAAATTTTGAAACATAAAGCACATGAAAGTAATATCATTGAATGGATATGTAAAAACCCATAAATTTATTTATAATAACAATTTAATAAATCCATTGGCAATATACACACCACACAAAAGTAATGGGTTCTAAATAATACATGTATCTCATGGAAAAAATGTTTGATGAAATCTTCTTACCTTGTTTTATTACTCTCTTCATACTGATGTAATATTCCTATATAATAAATGTATTTTTAGTGTAAAATATTTTATAAAATCATATTCGTATATCTAATACCATATATTTTTTTATTTTTATCTTATATTACACACTTGTTAATATTTTTATGTTAAGGAGTCACTTTGGGTAATATTTTCTTTGTTCTTCTCATGTGTCTTAATTTGTTATATCATTGGTCCGTATGCTTATATCATGATTTAAAGAATGTAAAATATGATATAAATATCATTTATATTCATTATATTTGTACTACAATAATATATATTATATAGAAGTATGAAATGGAATACTCCATTCCAGGAGATGGTATGCCGTAAGTACGAATGAATGTTGTTTCCGTTTTATTTTCATATTGGAAGAAATATAGTAAATGAAATATAAGTATATATATGGATATGTTTAATTATTAAATAATCATAATAATATCATATATATTATAAAATTTAGCTAAACACATCCTTAACACCTTCGAAGTTGTGTGGGAAGGTATCACATCGCATTGAGGGGTGGTAGTCCACACTATCTCAAACGAACTCATCATATTTAAAAAAATGGATAGTATAATGAAATGTTTCATAAAAGAATTTAACAATATGGAATAAATAAATAATATAATATATATCATATATAAATACATTTTCCATGTAAATTCCCACCATGATTGGCGGTAGCGTAAGAATGAATAATCATTGTTCTGTGAGGCGATAGTTCATCATACACATAAACAGTATGTTCATTACCAATTATATAGAAGTGTGTTTAATTTTAGTACAAACCCTTAGAATTAAAACATAATAGTATATTTAGGACAATATTTTTTTATTCAATCATAGATGTAAAATATTTTAGTGGGTGGAGAATTTAAATAAAATAAAATAACTCAAGGAAGAATGTTGCCTCTTATTCGGGTAACTCCATTTGGTTTTCGCTAAAGGGATTCCTTATATTTATTTATGTCCAAGGGGAGGATAATAGGATTAGGGGATTAATGTTGAGGTTCCTTTTTGGAAGATTTTTTTCTCTCTAATGTTTCTTGAGTGTTGAGAGGAATTGGGAGGAGAGGAGGCCTTTTTATAGTGGAGGAGGAGTGACACTCTAGTATATTTTGGGAACCACATTATTCACATTTAATGTGTATAAAATAATCATCTAAATTAGATACAAGAAAGTATAGGTTATAAATATTCCCATAAAATATATCTTGGACAATTTTCTAGGCCATTTCATTCCTTAAGATTAATGTTTAGTCCCTTATTAAATATAATTTTACTTTAATCATTCTAATTAATTTTAATTGATTTCACTGATACTTTCTTCTAAAAACTAATATTAACATATTTTACATTATATATTATACTTATTCCAAATATGGAATCCATTTTTTCATATTAAAATCATAAAATTTTAAAAAATTAATTTAAATTTAATTCTTCAGTCGGGACGAAAATGAGAGTTTTAAAAGAAATAATATTCAAAAGTATGTTCTGTTTTTATACCAAATTTGAAAGAGAAATTGATTAAAATGAACTAACATCTATTAATTGACAAAAATATTACCTAATTAAACATTTAAACCAATTTAATATGTTGTTTATCTATGTAAATAAAATATATTAAAAAGCTGTTTTGAATTAAAATTTGGTATTTTCACTACTCATACAAAAATAATGTTTATCTTAAAAACCAAAAAATTTCACTCTAAGATAATTTAGAAATTATAAATTCAAAAATTGAATTTTATTTTATAAAAATAAATTTCTAAATGTTTCTTAATTTAATTTTATTATTTTTCATAGAAGTACATGAAAATCAGTTTATTTGATATTATAGTATTTTAAAACATATAAACACTTCCAAAATGTATATTTTTCATTATCAATTTATTTTATTTATATAAAATCATTATATATAATATCTTAACATTAGTAATTTATTTTAATATTAATATTTTTAATTAATATGTTACAATTATCCCATTTAGATAATTGTAACAATAAAATGATTCTTCGTAGAAACTGGGTGTTGCGTGTAACAAATGCCAAGTCAGTGTTGCATGTAGGTAAATAAAATTCAGGTTTTTGTTAAATTAATATTTTAATATAAAAAACTATTTTTAGCGTTTCATGAAATAAAAAATATCAAAAGATTAAATTATTTTGAAAACAAATATTTTAAAAAATCTCGAGGTGTTACATTCTACACCCCATAAATTGAATTTCTCCCTCATAATTCGTTTGGGTTATCAAAGGTTTAATACATGAATTTTAATTTAATGTAAACCCATATCTTAAAAATTAATACTAAAACTTCCTTTAAAAATGGATATTAGGAACCATCATGGGTACCCAAAGTAACTTATAACTAGGTTTCCACATAGGAGAACATAAGTTGGGAGTGATGATTGGACATGGAGGAAAAGTGTAAATATTTATAGGGAGTTATTGTGGTTATAATTTAGAAAAAATTGAAAAATAAAATAAACGTTGTGGTCCTCAATTTCATAAGTCTGTGATGATTTAAAATGCCAGTGTTTTAACAAAAATTATGGTATTAGAAAAAAAAAATTATTTTGAGATCATTACCATATCTTTGAGTAATTCATTAATTGACCTATAATATAATGTAATATAATTAATTGATATATTTTTATAAGAAATACTAATTCCATGTATAGCATTTTATCTATTTATAATTCATCCATTACATTAAGAAATAGATGTCCAAAAATTATCTTTGATTCCCAAAGCACTAAAATACACATTTATCATATCTTAAGGACCATAAATTAATAATAAATGTATAACACTTTTTCTATAACTATTATTCAAAATAAATATGGTTAATAAATTAATATCCAATCAACAAAAAATTAACATTTATATTTCATCATAAATATTTTTTTTTCAAAAATATGTAATTATACAATAAGAATAACACCTTGTAGGGCATTGATATGCGTGAAACCCTTATCCCCCTTTAGTCATGGGTTCAAGACCCACAAACTTGAAATAATTGATTCATTTTCACCTAACATGCATGATTTTCTTTTCTATATCCCCACTAAAATAATTTCCAAAATAAATATAATGGGAATACTAGAAAAAAGGTTAATCACTAAATAGATATTTAACCAAGGTTTTCAATACAACATCTATACATAAACATTTCATTTATATTTTTTCTTAAACATTACATAAATAGTTAACCTTACAACACTTCTGAATGATGAAAATATAGAACATTAATAATAAAATTAGCTTAACACAGATCCACCATATATAACAAAGTATCGCTTGGTTGTCGCACTAAATTTTTTTGACTATCCTCATAATATATTATCTTGAAACATGCTAATAACCTTAGTTTCTATAAATTAATTTAGAAAACATGAATGCCTCCTTATTCCATAAATTATTGGATATATTCCATAAATACAAGAAGATGTAAACTTCATCAATGATATCATTAACTACCTGTCAACAAGCCCTTTATTAGTTCAAGGTAATCAATACCTTCTAATTTACTTATTCATATCCCACATATATTTATCCAAACAACAATATATTAACACAAGTAACATATTGTAGGTCATATTCCCTTAGTGAAAATATTACCTAGTCATTAAATAACTTTTCTATTCCATTAGAAACATTTGACATAATCTTTTAAATCCTTATATAAAAACAAAAACTAAAAAATCCTTTTTTATTTCACAATTCATATTACATAATTCTTGAATCCCAGATATATAAAAAATTCAATTATTCCACTTAAACTATAATAAATAATATGGATACCCCATTCTATTAATTAATAACTCTTTCAATTAACATTTCATAGGTGGTATCATTATCATCAGAAATATAATAGTTACTCACACCAACTTGCTGATTCTATTCAAGAGCATTCATCTTTTGACCTTTAGTGGCATAATGACTGTTTATTCCACACTTAAAAAACATAACCATTGATGATGAATTAGGGATTCCAATGTTCTCATCCATTTCATTGACCAAACTATTAATTGTTTTCCTTACATTCACCTGCTTTGTATCCTTATTTTCCACATTCAATATAACTTCTTGTTCCTATAAGCCATTAATGTATATGATTCTTTCCATATTCTTGACATTAAAGAAACTGAATCTTCTTTCCTCCATGGTCTCCATTACTTGACCTCTCAGTGATATCAATCATTATTTTACTTGTTGAGTCTAAGAGTTGGTTATGTTACATGTTACTAAAAACGTTCTATGAAAACTAATTTGGCATGATCACAACATCTTTGACTCAAATGATCATACCACTAGACTACTCATCAGAAAACCATCCATCACATTCAACATTAATATATCTCCTTCTATTTCCTTCCAATGACTAAAACTAGAAGCATAGTGTCAGAATTACTTATCATAGCATAAAACAACAATTTCATGAAAATAATTACTTATAGGATTTCAAAATCATGAAATCATACATAATATAAGACACTCTAGGTTCATACTAGGTTATTCATTGCCAACATATATGTAAATCCTTCATTATGTTTCATGATGTTTCATGATGTTTCATGATGGGTTTGTGAATTCCCAAAGCATATCACTCTAGAGTGTCAAACTATGTGTGTAACAAGGCCCACTATCATGTACTAGATTACCCCGAGTCAGTCCAAAAATACCTTGTGAGAGTTATTACTCCTAGCTACATTGGTTCTAGAACCACATCCTCTTTTAGTATCCAAACTGCTATGTATTTATAAAAAACCAATAACACTATCCTTAAAAAAATTACCTGAATATTACTTATACTTTTCATTATCCATAAATTTATCCTTCGAAATATCCTTAGAGTTATCACCAAGGCTTTCACTTGATAGTTTACAAAGGTTAACAAAACTTTTACTCTGATTCCAACTATAATGACCATCGATTTTTTAACATTAACATTTTATCTCTTTTGTAAATTTCGTAAAAAATTAAACAAAAATACACCCAAAGAATTTATTAGTCTACCGCATTTGGAAACATGGAAACATAAACACCAATAGACAACTGATCTTCATTATCTCCCACTATTTTCTCCATGACTATAATCCTTTTTAGACAAATAATACTTAATACATATATTCATATCCTAGGGAAAGAAACATAAAAATGGTTGTTTCAGATTCTATGTAAGGGTAAGAAATTGATACATGTAATCATAAGAATGATCATAAGGACATGATAATTTGATCATAACAATGGAAGATCATACCCTTCATATAATTAGACCATAAACATGAATCATGGCATAAATAAGGACATTTCATAAAGAATAAATCCTAGAAAAACAAAGAACATAATCCATGAAAGAATAATATAGAAATAAATCATGTAATTATGGAAGAAAAATAATCATATATAATGATTTCTATAGTAGTGGAGACATTTCTGTTGAGGACATATTTTTGGGAAATGTCCATTACAAAACTGGGTTCATGCCCTATTTCATCCCTGTATTACTAACCCGACTTCACTCCTCATTTAATCCCTGTAATAATTAACTGTTTTCATTTCTCATTACATCCATGTCTATATAATGAGATATAAATCTATACCCAAGGAATTTGATGGAGATATAGGTTGGAACCAAATCATAATGAAATTATTCATACATGTTCCACAAATTTATGAAAAATCATATCTTAACCCATGAAATTAAATAGGTGTCATAAAAATGTAATCATATCTTAACCTGGGAAAAATTAAAGGTGTCATAATAATTTCATCAAATCTTAACACATGAAAGAACCATCTTTCAAAATAATATAACCCATGAAAGATAAATTTGTGTAATAAGCATATATCCATCAATAAAACTATTCCAGAAATAATATGAATAGATCCCTTTAGATCAATTCCATGAATGGAATGAGTAACATAATTTGATGTCATCATATATGAAAATAACATGGAAATATATTTTTAATAAAATTCCTTAGGAAAATATATTTTCTTCTTTGAAAAATGTCTCTTTAAAACATAAAAAAATTTTAGAAAAAATTTTCCGGATACATTGAAATATTATCAAGAAATATTTGAAAAACATTTATAAACGTTTTTCTGTTCAAAAATTATTATGAGAGCTAGAAAATGTTTTGAGAACCATAATCCTTGAAAATTTATAGATGTAACATAAAATGGATTGAAAAACATATCATTGAAAATAATTTCAGAACATATAAATAAGGATTAAAATCATTTTTAAATTTTTTTTTCTTGAATATTTATTAAATAATATTTGAAAACATTTTGAAAACAGTTTTTCTGTAAAAAAATAAAAGATCCATGAAAATATTTAGTAAATAATTTTCCTTGAATACTTATAAAATAAGCTTGATTTTTTTTTGTAAAACCTTTTCTTTGAAATTTTTTAATGGAATCTTTGAAAACATATTTAAATCAATTTTCCTTGAAAACATATGAATTAATCTTAAGGAAAATTTAAAACCATTTTCCTTAAAAAATAGAGAAAATAATCATTAAAACCTTTTAAAAACACTTTTCAGGATTAATACTTTGAAAAAATATAAATAAGTCATGAAAATTATTTGAAAACTATTTATTTGAAAGTAATTTTTAAACAAAGTTTCATAAAAATTATCCTTTAAAACATAAATATTGTGCTTCATATAAATTAAATTGGGTAAATACATACATGCTATTTGAGGTATGAAGAAAATTAATTTTTTATAGTAAATGGTTTGGAAGATGCCTTTTTCAGAAAGAATCAATAATAATACATTGAAAAAATTGGTAAAATAAAAAATGAAAAAAAATATTTTAAATATTATATGATAATAATAAATTATTATTGTGATCTATTTTGGAAAACATGAATTCTACGGAACATAGATTTTCGACCCAAGGGAGTGTAATGTCGAGATTCTTAAAAACACATTCGTAACTATATTATATAACCAAGATTTAAAAAATGGTATAAATATATGAATATATATTGAATAAATATAAGGGGAAAAATCATTAATGTTCTAGAGTGTTTTATTAAATTATTTTAATAATGGAAGCGTAATTATAAACAATCTCGAAAAGTGATGAAATTGTTTCAATAAACTCTTATCACTTAGTAACTTTGAACCATACTACCCATGTAAGAATGTGAAATTAAATTAATCATAAAATATAATTAAATGTATTATATTCATAATATAAAATTTTAAATTCATTATATACACATCAGATAAAAATATATGTGTATAACATGGAATGTGTCTCAAAGAACGTATATTGAGACAAAACTATCTTACCAATTTGATAACTTTGGAAACATAAAACCCATAAAAGGAAGATAATATATTGGATATATAAATACCCATAAATTTTAGTATAATAATTATTGAATACATCCATGGGTTTTATACACACCACAAAAAAGTAATGGGTGGTGAATTAAGCAAGTATCTCATGGAAATAAGAAGTGAGATTAATTCCCTATACATGTGTCTTAACCCTCTTCATACTCATACAATTTTATAGTATAATAAATGTAATTTTTTTTATAAATATTTTACCAAATCATATTCTTATATCTGAAACCATATATTGTTTTAATATATCCTTATATTACTCATTTGTTAAAAATTCTATGTTAAGGTTTCACTTCGGGAATATGTACTTTGTTCTTTACGTGTGTCCTAATTTGTTATATATTTTGTCCATATTCATATATAATGATTTAAGGAATTTAAAACATGATATAATTATAATTTATCTTCAATATATTTGTATTATGATAATCTATATGATATATTAGTATAATATGGAATATGTTGTTTATTGATACGATTAGTCGTATGTATGCTTTAAGGTTGTTTCCGTTTTATTGTCATATTGGAAAAATTGAGTAAATGACATATATGTATATATATATATGAATATAAATAATTATTATAGTTTCATTATTATATGATATATATCATCTAATTTCACTGAGCACAACCTTAATATATTCCAGGAAGTGTGTGAATGAATCACATTGCTTTGAGAGGGTGATAGTCCATACTTCCTCAAACAGAATTATCATATCTATAAAAATTGGAAAGAAAAAATATACGTGTTATAATAGAATTACAGGATATTAAAGAAATACTAAATACTAAATATATCATATATAAATATTTTTTACATTATAATTCTCACCATGAGAGGGGGTAACAGAATAACAAACAATCATTTTTTTTGTGGGGTAGTAGTTCACCGTACACATAAACAGTATATATGTTATCCATTATATGGAAGTGTGTGGTATTTTAGAAGAAAAATTATTATAACAAGATCATAGTATATTTATTATACTATTGTTTTTATATAGGAATGTAATAATAATATTTTAGTGAGTGTCTAATTGAAATAATATAAAATAACTCGTGGAAGAATGTTATCTGTTATTTTGGTAAGACTTTTTGGTTTAAACCAAAGGAATTCCTTAGATTGATTTTTGACCAAGGAAAGGCTTATTAGATGAGGGAAGAGAGGTTTATTAAATATATCTTATGAACTTTTTCATACCAAAGTTTCTAGATATGTGTGAGGAATTGGTAGGAGAGGAATCCTTTTACAGTGGAGGAGTGACGCTCTTGTAAATTTGGGAAAAGGAATTCCACCCATGTTTTTCAAGTTCAATTGGATCCAATAAGGGTCAAAATTATATTCAAGGTAGTATGGATTCAAAATATGACCATATGATGGCTCATTGACAAGTGTATATGTCATTTGGTCTCTTATGATTATTGTAAAGTCCCTTATTAAGATTAATTTTACATTAATCATTGTAATTAATTTTATTTACTTTTAGTAACAATTTTTTTAAAAAATATGTTTACATTATTAGAAAATATAAATTATTATGATTAAAAATATTGAATCCATTTTTCCATATTTAAATCATCGAAGTGGCCAAAATTAATTAAATTTAATCTCATAGTCGGGTCGATAGTGCAGGTTTTTAATGTAAAACTATTAAAAGGTACTCTATTATTTTATACCCAATTTCAACATGGAATTTATTCCAATTTACTAAATTATATTAATTTATAAATATATTATCTATTTAATCATTTAATATAAATAAAAATATAAATTTTCCTTATAAATAAAATAGATGAAAGAGCAGTTTTGAATTAAAATTCTCTAATTGTCTTCATCCATCCAAAAAATGATGTTTCTCTGAAAAAATAGAAAAATAAACCCTGAGAGAATTTATACACAATAAATTCAAAAATTATGTTTATTTTATCAAATTCAAATTCATTTTTTTTTTAAAATTAATTTTAATTTTTTCACAGGACCTGAAAATCAAATCATTTGAGATTATATTATTTTTAAACATATAATGACTTTACCAAAAATTATATTTTTCATTATCAATATTTTTTATTCATATAAAAACATTATATATAATATTTGAAAATTAGTTATTACTATTCATATAACTATAATTAATGGATATGTTTCAACTATCTGATTTAAATAATTATAACAATAAAATGATGCTTTGTAGAACCTCAATGTTGCGTGTAATATATGCCAATTCAGTGTTGCGAGTAGCAAAATACTTGTTAGTGTCATGTTAATGTAATTTTTTATGTATATATTTAATTTAAAAAATATATTTTTAGTGTTTTATGAAATGTAAAATATCAAAATACTAAATTAATTTGAAAAAAATTATTTCAAAAAATCTCATTGTGTTATATTATACATCATAGTCTGCAGTAACCTCAAAAATGTTTTGACACAAATATTATACTTATGTTATCACATTAAAAATATAATAATTCATAACCCCTCTATAAAAATTCAATAATAGATTGTCCATTATCGCATGATAATCATGAATATTTAATCTGATAATATGATTAATGCAGATTCATTTGGAAAATTTGAAGATGTAAATATCACGTAACATGAAATATATAGTATAATGATATAATAAAAAGATAATTTCTTTATAAAGTGAATAAACCAATTTTAAATTCATTAAATTTTATGATTTATCATTTTTAAATAAATCAATTTAGGGATGCCTAGAAATTTGGGCATGATTTAATCATGAATTGAAATGATCTTTAGTATTACATGGTGTGTCTAAAACTATAAAAAACAAGTTATCAAAATAGTTCTTCTCAATATAAATTAAATTTAACTTTTAGAAAACCAATAATTAAGACCAATATGGTAGGCTCCCAAAAAATAATTGACTTTATCCAAATGTGATCTTTCCTAAATCTATATATTTTTGTTGGTTTAAAGATAGTGCAAAGAAAATATAAGGTAATGAACAGACAATAGATTTTATATCAATAATTGATATCATTGTTGGAGGTCAATATCTTTCAATTGTAACTTTTTGGAAATTATTTTTGTTCCTATGACAAGGATAATATTTAGGAAGAAATCTATTATGATAGTCAAAAACATGTTTTCCTTCCATTAAAAAGAATAAATTCTGTTTTTCACACATATAGTACATATATGATTTCAGATCATTGTACATTATCCAAATAATATGTCATATTCTTGAAATTCATTATTTTATCACATAAATGAATATTTTATTATGAAATTATGTTTTATAATTGCATGGTATGCACTTACAACATTAATAAATAATAAATTTAACTCATTAATCAATGACATAAAATAAACAACGATATTATTTTTTGGATTTCCTTAAATTAACAATGTTAAATATATATATGGTTCTTTTATCAACATCTAAGGAGGTAATTTTATTGAGTTATATATATATTCAAACCATAATATTAACGTCTGTAAGAACTAAATAGATAGAAACAATTAGTATAAAGAACCAATAACACATTATGAGGTTCTGAATCAAATGAAAGATCTACTTGAAAAAAATATTCCATGAATCACCATCACAAGGATTATTTATTCATTTACTAATAAAAATATTTGATTTATGCAATGCCATCTATGAAATTGTAAACTAAGAAATAACTAAAGACCGAAATCTAGCTGTAAGTGGGAAAATACCTCAACTGTTTAATGATAAAAAATATTGCATTTCATTATTTAACATATATGTTCCTCATTTTTCAACATGAAGGAAAAATAACTAACAAATCATATTCACTATAATATAATATGAAATCATTTGAACATTCATGGATATTCCGATAATCAAGACCCAAATTATGGTCCATCTTCATAGATTAACAGAAATTTATAGGCAATAAATTTCCCTCAGGTAACAATTATTAAAAAAAATAAAATATCTTATTGAAACAACAATTTAATATTTTATTATCTCATTTAATATCAATAAATTTTGAAATATCTTACAATTTTATTATCTTCCAACTGGTTTATATGGATTCATTAGTTGATTTCCATAACTCATAAAATTGAGATGGATCCAACTGTGGATATGAATTATCATTTTAAGATTCTATTTATAGAAAATATGATCCAACAACCTTGTGTACTAATGTTTAAAACCATTATGGATCTGGATTTTTTTTATATACTCTATAATTTTGTTCCCCTTATTGATACCAAAAAACATAATATTTTCAATTACCAAAATACAATATATAAACCCCAACATTGTCAAACATTACAAATTCCCTCAGATCACATCTCCTAAAATGACATTTAATTTTCCCTTTTGATATAAGATTTTAATTTAATGATATAAATGATAAAAAAATTTACATAATCAATATATACATGATTTATACAAAAACGATTCGGATTTCTATGATGATTTATCTAATCATGGCCTCGTAATAAAAATTATAGTCTACTTCTATATTAAGTAGTTTTCTAAAAAAATAAAGGTAATTAGAAATATTGATTATGATTAATCCTATAGAGGGTAGGGATGATATGAGAAAAAAACTGAAAATAAAAAATAAAAAATAAAATATTTATTTTAATTATTATCTATTAATAGTAATTACTAATTATTATTAATTATGGGTAACAATTAGTAATTATTTATAATTGCTGAAAATTAGTTCGATGTATTGGTAGTTATTTTTAATTAATAATAATTATTCCCAATTATTGGTATTTATATATATTTTTAACTAATTATCCCCAATTAATGATATTTATTACTAATTGTTACTAATTTTTGTTAATTATAGTTAATTACTATTAATTATTTATAATTATTGAAAAATATTTTTAATTATTGGTAATTAATGGTAATTATTACTAATTATTACTAATTACTGGTAATTATTACTTATATCCAATATTTTTTTTATTAATTACTAATTCTTATTAGTAATTATCGGTATTAATTGGTAATTATTAATAATTTATACTAATTATCGATAGTTATTTCTAATTACCAGTAGTTATTTTTAATTACTAGTAGATATTTCTTATTATATGTATTTATTTCTAATTATTGAAAATTAATCCAAATTATTGATATTTATTGCTAATTACTTATAATTATTGCTAATAAATACTATTTGTTACTAATTACTAATATTTATTTATAATTAATGATATTTATAGATTATTAGTGGTAATTATTAGTTATTATAGCTTATTAATTATCGATAATTATTGATAGTAATTCCTAAATGTTTGGTAAATATTTTTAAATAATGATAATTATTCTTACTTTTTAGTAATTGCTAAAAATTATTACTAAGTAATGGTAATTATTACTAATTATTTTTAATTATTAGTAATTATTATTATTTATTAGAAATTATTACAAATTATTTGAAATTATTTAAAAATATTTTTAATTATTGGTTATAATTGGTAGTTATTACTAATTATTGATAATTATTCATAATTATTACTAATTATTAGTAATTATTAGTAAATATTCGTAATTATTACTATTTTTTGGAAGCTTCTACTAGTTAATACTAATTACTGGTAATTAGTAATAATTACTAGTAATTATTATAAAATTTTAGTAATTATTATGAATTTCTAAGAATTTTTACCAATTAGATGCAATTATTACAAAATATTGGTAATTATTATGATTTATTACGAATTATAAGTAATTATTACTAATTATTGGTAATTGTTGGTAATTTATAGTAATTATTACTAATCATTGATAATTATTGGTAATTAGTACTAATTATAGGTGGTTATTACTATTTATTAGCAATCACATGTAATTATTAAAAATTACAAGTAATTAAAATTAATAATTACTAATTATTGCTAATTATTGATAAATTCACTATCTATCGGTAACTATTACAAATTATCGATAATTAATAAAAATTACTAGAAGTTATTGCAAATTAATTGTTATTATTATGAAATAATGGTAATTATTGTGAATTATTACCAATAATTAGTTGTTATGAGTCATTGTTACTAACCACGAGTACTAATGGATATTTATTAATAATTATTGATAATTATCACTAAATATTTATAATTATACCTAATTATTGATACTTATTACTACTTATTGATACTAATTACTACATATTAATAAATATTTCTAAGTATTTCTTTTTATTACAAATATTGACTACTTGTGACCAGTTATCAATAATTATTAATAATTATGAATAAATATTAATAATCATGACTAATTATGGTTAATTATCACTAATTATGACTCATTATTATTAATCAATGGTAATTTGTACTAGTTATTCATTATTCATACGAATTATTAGTAATTAGTACCATTTTTTCATAATTAGTACTAATTATTCATAATTTTTAATAATTATTGGTCATTATTATTAATTATTTATAATTATTTGTAATTATAAGTAATTATTTCTAATTATTGTAATTAATACTAATTATTTATAATTATTACTATTTATTATTAATATAGAATAATGTAAATAAATTCATAATTAAAAGGATCAAAATAAATACCTTAAAATGAACGATTGTATGAGAATAAAGATGTTGATGCACTTATGAAAATTTTCTTTCAAATATTTTAAGGTAAGAAATAGAGAAATTTGAGAGAATCAAATAAGATTTTATAAGTTAAGAGTTATGGATGATATGATACTTTGGGGATTATATTGGTTAGATTATTTACGATGGAATCCGTCGAAAATATTTCCCACTATTAAAAGTAATTTTCGAAAATGAAAAGTCATTTTTTTTGGATCTATAGATCTATTAGAAATGATAAACACCATATTTAATTTTTATTCACAATGTAAAAAAAATTATTTCTAATGGAAAATTATCTCCATCAAAAATAACATCATTTTATGTGAAAGTTTTAATCCTTTCTAATAGTTTTTTATGGGAAAATGATTATTTGAAACGGAATGACGTCTTCTATAGAAAATGGCCATTTCCCACCATTTGGCGTGCATTTTCACCATGACTATTTGTGTCAAAATTATCATTCAGTCACAAATAACATTAGATTTGAAGTTATTTGTGATAAAATTATTTCTATGTCACCAATAATTCAATATTTTTTATTGTTTATTAGGTACGCATTCTGTCACAAATAACCCATCATTAAAACAATTTTTCCGTCGTGATTGTCAAAAACAATAAAGATTTTTTTTTGGAAAAAGAAATAGAAATATTATGGAGAATTTTTTTAACTATCCTAAGGTTAGAAAAGTGAAGTTTCCATCCACCCAAAGGGCATATACCTTTCTTTATAGTAGCTTGAATATGGTAGTAGAGGATTGGATATCCCATTTTGGGTCGATGATAGGTTAAAGGAAGAACCATTGAGTATGACAAAACCATAGTAATGTGGCCAAAGTGTGGGGTAACACCACATGAGTTTTTTAAGGATAGGATATCATGTCATATTTGATAATCTAGTATAAGATAAAAGAATACTCCAATGCGAGACTCATAAATATAGAATCATTATAGGGAGAGATAGGATGACCACACAATAGATAAGATGGACCATGCTTGTGTTGTTTAAAATACAACCATTGTTTATAAACCATGCTATGGCATGGATCATAAATGAGGTGATTCACATACGTAATTTGGAAAAAATGGAAAAGTGTGGAATTTATTTGAGGGCATCATTCAGAATGAAAAACTTGAGTAGACCACTCTATAAAGGTCATTATGTTAGGATTTTAAATTACCTTTTTGAATCTAGAATCCATCTACAGGTGTTTCAGTTGACATTGTGTGCACTGGTTTTAATTGTTGAAACAAATAATTGGATGAGACTACACCATTGAGTAAGGCATGTCTTGCATCAATAATTTTAGAGAAGAATCCAAAATGGCCAGGTAATATTTAATCAATCTATATGGGAGAGAATTTCACCTGGAAGATCTCTATTCCATAGTAATCGAGACACCATTCAATGGCCAATCGTGGTTCAGTTAAATACATGATTTAAAATAACAAAAATACTCATATATAAGGAGAACATTCCATGGAGTATAAAGTATTAATGATAAGATGGATCCCTAAAATTGATATTTTGAAAGTCAATATGTCATGTAAGAACATACCCTAATGAAAATAAATGAGACCATACTATTCTAAAGGTAAAGATCTTGGAGTTATATCCAGAGAAGTTATTTGGATCAAATGGAATATTTTACCATAATAAATTGGTGTGGTGCATCTAGTGTGATTGAAAATAAGCAAGGAAATAGATTTAATAACAACCCTTAGATGAAAGGGATTGGTTGCAAGAGCCTATAAAAATGATATACCCGTTTTAGAGAAATATAGGAGAGAATACATAATATATTGCATATCAATTTTCATAATAGGTAGAAAAAAATATCTAAAAACACCCCAAGATTCCAATATGCAATTATTCTTTAAATAAATACTATATTGAAATGCTGGACTCACATGAAAAACCAAACTAAAAAAACTAAAATACATTTTGTGAAGAAAATATATTAAGTATTAAATGACACCGTTATAATTTAGCCATTGAATTGGTAAGTATAAATAGAAGTAACAATATCATAAAATCTATGTATAAAGTACGATAAAGGGAGATTTTAATTCCAATTCATTTATAAATTCAATTATTATATATAATAAAAAATAAGATCATTTTATGATTAACATGTATATTCCAAAAAATTACCTTTTTGGTGGTATATATTTAAATATTAAGAAAATAAATATATTATGGTTTAATTATGATAGAATATATTTTGGATATGAATAAAATATTAACACTTATTTAATTAGTAATTGATAAAAAATAATTATAATAATAATAAATATCTAAAAAGTTATTTTCCTATTAAAAACTATTTTATTATATTCTATATTTCCATTTAAATTTCGAATTCCTAAATTATAGAATTTTAGTTTGAAAAAAAGAACTATATTTTTTAATTTTACATGTCGATATTATCCTCGTATGGGTTTTGAGATTTTTATGAAAAGACTGATTTTTAGATGAATAGTAAAAAATATAGTTTATATTTATACCATAGTTTTTTTTGACTTTATCAAGATATAATCATGAATAAAAAAATTCATAAAACATTTTTCATGACCGTAAGTGTTTTTATGAGTAAAACGATTCATTTTAAAAAACTATGTTGAATTTGAAAACCCCTTGTTTAGAATTTTGAAAATTATGTAATATTTATTTTAATAAAAATAAATTATAGTATATTAATTTTAATAATTTACAACTTAGAATTATATTTTCATCTACTTTTAAAGCCTAAAAAAATAATAGTTGTTAATAATAAACCATACAATGTCATATCAATCAACAACATTGATAATTTTATCTGGATCATAATTTATATGAATAAAAACACACTTTTTCTAAAAATGGGATTCATGGGTTATGTGAACTAATATTAAAATTAATTTTACCCAGACGTTGAGATTTTATTAAATAAACTTATTTCATATTTTAAATCATTAGATCTAAATTATGTAATAATTCACATTTTTTATGCATTAAATATAAATTACTTAGGTAAAAAAAGTTACCACGGTAAAAAACAGAATTGGTCTTAGTGGAAAATAAAAGAGTACAAGAGTAAAAAAATATTTTTTTACAATGTATGGTTGAGGTTTTATTAACCTTACCACTCCCCTGCTTTATTATTTTATATTATTGGATCAAATTGAGGTTTAAATAGAAACTTTTCCATTTATTTGTTTTTATAAAAATGCCACACCTTTCCCCTATAAAAGGAGACATCAACAACCAACCTATCCTTACACCCAAAGCCTCTTATATTCGAACAAAAAATACCCAAATAACTCTTCAAATTTCCTATAAACATCCTATAGGTTATTTTTTCTCAAAATAACACCTATTGAATCCATAATTCACATAACAAAGGATCTCTTCCATGGTGTAAGGTAAAATTATCAATTACACCTTTTTCATTTCTTTTCATTTAGTTTTTTATATTACATCCAAAAAATATAATCTAATAATATTTAAATAATTAAATTATTTTCATATTTATAGTGATATTTTATTATGTTTATGGGAAATTTTTTTTTCTATCGTCCTCCCAAATATTCGATAAATAAAATCGTCACTTATGTTATGTTTGGACTTCCACCTATACAAGGGATACGATCTGTTTTTCATAACCTAATTACATGGATGCTAAATTATGTATATTTAATTAATAAATATAATTTTAAAAATATTATTAACATTCTATAATTATAATCTAATTCCTACCTTCTTTCCATTTTATGTAAAATAATAATGACACCCATGTGTAAGTGCGAACTACCGCTTCCACAAAGCAACATATTTCAATTTTAGTCTAGAAATTTATTATTTATCCAACTATAGTAATATTCAATTGAAAACATTTAAAACATATTAATAATATAATTATACTCCTAAAATAATGATATTATACCAAATGAATCATTTTCTTTACCATACTCACCCAATGATTATATAAATTTCATGTTGGGGTCAGTTTAACCACATACATGATCAATTGTTAGGACCAAAAGGGGCCTAAATAGCTCGAGAGTGTAGGGGGTGAATCAGGGTGTGGATATTAATTTTAAATATTCTTCCTGCCCCAATGGATCTTTAAGTCTATATTATAATGTTCACATTGTTTTCTATTATGTTTTTAATGTTTATCTTTTTTATTCCTTATTTATACGATGATGATGCTTTGGATGCAATGTAGTGAAGCAACTCGGAAGAAATATAGATTTGTATGTGGTTCATGCTCACTAGTTTACATCCAAGGAGCATACAACGACGATGAGTCATTGTAAAAAATCCACTAAAGCTCAATGCAATAATTTTCGGGCTAGTTCACTTTTATACCCACCCTCACTACATTTACAATGTTTAGGGTTAATTCAATGCTTCCCAAGGGGTTACTCCCTGTTCCTCTATCTCTCTGGCTCACTGCCGGTAGAAAGGATCACCATTTACTCTTCCTTTTATCACTTCTCTAAAAAGTATCCACTCACATTATATATACATGTAGGTCTCTTAATTATCACTAATTAAATAAACATATTTAATTGTTAATAGATGCTCTTTTGACGTCCAACTTTCTTCCACATATGAATCTCTATTTTCACTGGGTGTACCGGGAAACCCCAATTTTTATGTGTTTCCTTCGTTTAGACTTGCACATAATTCCCTTATTTTGATCTACATACACTTTTTGTGAAACACCAATTTTTTTCACAACAACTTATATTATTCCCAACAACCCCACTTTGCACGCAACCAATTCTTTTACGCGCAAACTTGTCGTTTACGTGCATCTCCCTTGTGTACTCAAATTTTGTGTTCGAGAGATCGGATACTCTCGATGTCTTGAGAAACATATAGTGAGGGGGTCACCTAATATTTATAGGTAATCTCGACCCATGTGCGAAAAACCCTCCTTCAGCGTGTAATACTCTTCAAGAACAGAAACACAACTTCCGAACAACACTGTATTTCACGCACTGCTACAATTTTTCACGCACCTCATGCATTTGAATATTTTTGAGCTTCTGATCATGAAAAATCTCTTGCAAAAAAAATTCATTCCTCTATTTTTAGAACCTCTTTCTTTTTCGTGCACCACTCTAATTTTGCGTGCACCTCATGCCGTTTCAAAAAACAGTTCCATCTTGTATCTTCTCTTTTTATACCACGTCTAGATCATCCATTCCTTTGTCAAGGATCTTCTATCAAATGTGGTTTTCCAACAATAGCTCTTGAACCCAAAAAATCACCATGTAAACCCCCTTTTCAACAAATTTTACATTGTGGTATGATTTGTCAACAAACACATCTAGGAGGACCGCTTTGTCAACAAACACAATCACCTAAAAAATGATTCAATGATACATTGAGGGATTTTTTCCTTACATCAATGCTATATATTGATATAATTTATGACTATGAAAACATAAATATTTTTATTATTAGACATAAATAATAAAATTATATTTTGTTTAATTATTTTTAATGTTTATTTTAATATTTAATTTATTATTTACAGACCACCCATTATTCCATAAAAATCATTGAAACAAGAATGCAACTGATTTCATCTCTAAAGACCATAAGTCATTATAAAATATATATTATAGTACTATTTATAATTTTTTAACGATGAACTTCAATCAAAATAACATGTTTTGATGTATCCATTACAAAACATGTGTGAAACAATCAAAATTACAACATCTGATAACGAAAATAAGTGATAACAACATAATAGATGTATAAAAAATGACTATAAAAATATTTAGAGGGTTAAATATATGTATATTGTTATTAACATGGTTATTATTATTATAATGTATTTTAAATCACTTTCTTGGAAGACAACAATTAATTTATGGGTTTTCCATATCTCAATATTATTTCATTGAGTTACAATGATTAATGTCGAACTCCATTATTACATGTTGAATTATTTTATCTTATGATTGTATAAAATTTTATTTTCACTCTAATATATGTGGATACAAAATATATTTCTCTTGAAATCAATTTTTAAGGACTTTTACTTCAAAATTATGACATTTATAAGGGTTTCTATGTTAGTTTCTATTCATAGAGTTATGTTTTCTATTTATGATCCTATTAAAATTTAAAATGGAATACATTATACCACATTTAAATATATTATAATTATTAATTTTTCCTTACTTATTTTTACAATCCTTTTTCTTGAATCCATCATTCCAATTTTTTATTTAACTATTACAAAAAATCTAATGGATTTATCATCTCAATTTTTATTCTTTTTAATTTATGCACTACCCTCCACTTTTTATTTTATGTTGAGCATATATTGACATATGTGTGTTTTTATCCAACATACATATCATTGCTAGGATTTGTAAATCCCCATCATGTTATACATTTCATAGATTTTTATTCAAAGTTCGCACAACTGAAAGGGACCTATCTCCAATCACATTCTGAAATTTAGATTTCTTATGAGTGATAATCCTTATGAATGATTTTTTTGATATTTTTCTATATAAATGAAACACCATAATATTCTTATCCTCTATATATTATTGAGGTTTAAAATTTCCTTGATATGTTTAATTTCCCTTGGTAAATAATATACTTGATGCGATTTTGGTATGTGAAACTGACCTTATCTTTTCTTTATGGCCGGGAAACGTTCTGCTATATGTCCACATTCATTTTATGTCTTTCCTTAGTCACGGTTAAATAATTTATTTTATTATTTTTCAAATATTTAAATTTATTTATAATAATTTTTTAATAATATTTACCTTTTTCCATAAGTATCTTTAAAAAAAAAATAAATCTTTATAACATTTTAAATGTGAACTCATTATTTAATTGTTATATGAATTATTATTTATGAATATTCCTTTCCATTTTATATATTGATTATAATAATTATAATAATTATTAATTTTTTTGAAAATAAAATAAAAAATAATTATATTTTTTAATAGTAAAATATTTATTATAAAAATTAATTAAGGGGTTTGAAAGGGGTTTTAGAGGCTTTTGCTTTAATGAAAGAAGTCTTCAATGTTTTTATATATTATCAATGATAATTATTGAAGTAATATTTACTTTTTAAAATATATTTTATGAGAACCCTTTTTTTAATGTTATATTTTTATAATTTTTTATCGATCACAAAATAAATCATTTTAAAGGTAAATATTTTTAAAGAGATTTCAATCATTTATAAAAGATATATTTATTATTATTATTCAAATTGATATATCCAATAATATTTCAAGGGGGTTTTTATCTTTGTAATAATATTTTTATTCTCCTTATCTTAAACTTGGGATATGTTTCTATGATACCATCTACCTTCCTTCTATTTGTGGAATATGATGATGATGATATTTATGTTTGTTTTCCTTAAACACGTGTCTCTCCCATCGGGGATGTGATTGAATAATATTATCCACCTTCTTCCACTCGATTGATTATGTTCATATTTTCTAGATTATTGATTGGGTAAATAATTGATATCTTGTACATTTTTATTTAAATACTTGTATTTATTGATTACAATGTGAAGTTGATTATGCATTGAATTGTTCATCATTTATTGAATATGATGAATGAATTGGACAAAGTAAGTGATGAGTGGGGTCTGAAATAATACCATGATGCATCATTAGGTCTCATGAGATAAACTAGTTTGGGAATTTGGTGTGTGAAAATTCATATATTTAATGTATTGGTCAAGACCTTGATATCATGTTTGTCATTATTTAGTGATAGGTGGGGCCTAATATTATATATCCCCTTGATTCATCGATATCTCTCATGAGGCAAAATAATTTCGGTATTTGGAACTTTTCTTAAATTTTTATGTATTTTGTATTGGAATGAGGCCTTATTAGTAATATTATGATGTCTGGAATTTTGAATTCATCACTGTGAAACAAGTTTTAGTAATCCATGTGATTAGTTATGTTATTTTTTTATCAATGAATATAATCCTTTTCATGATATTATTTATATGGAAAATTTGATTATTGATTATCTATACCATATTATTCATTCCTTGATTATTATTTGATATATTTTGATATATGTTACCCATTACATAGAATCAAATATTAAACTTTTATTTTTATTATAATCACTAGGTTACCAAGAAGTGAACTATGATTGATTTTAGGGATATAATATAATAAATAATAAATTTATAAATGCAATTTTAAGATATATGTCAAATTTTCAAATGTAATGTGAGAACCATGTATGTATCTATTCTCCCAGGACCACTATATTGTACAATATTGTTTAATGAAATCCCTTGTATCTTTTACGAATTTAGTAATGGTACTATTTCACCCATGTGTCATTTATATAGTTCATTTTATTAAAACAAGTGTATATTATTTTTTTATTTAGATTTTATATGATGTTATTTTATTATTTTTGGATATTCTGATGACTTTTTTTCTATTATTTCCAATTTTTCATTAATTTTATATGAAGGTATAGTCATTATATGATATCATCCTAGATAATAACTATTATTTGACACCCTCTAGTTTATGGGGAGGTGTCCCAAATGTCACATAGAAAATTGGTCTGGTAACTATATAGGGTGATATGATAAGACATTTTATGTTGGGGAAATGTTTTTATTATAATTTAGGTCCATTGAGTTCATGTATTCATCTAGTTATGGATGTCTTGGAATTTGTTTCACAGTTGATGATCTGGTGGATTAAATATATACTATGTGGTTTCAGAACAAATAAGTGGTAATAAAGATTTTTTTGTTTCGACATGGCACAATTCATATTAATTTAGGCTCTTATATAAATTCTTATCCACACATTTTTTCATTTTAGCATGTGTTATTTGTTTTATAAGGAATGGAGTTTGATGATGGAAAGTTATATATTAAAAAATTTAACAAGATATAATTTGATCCTAGAGGATGTAGATTGAGGATAATCTAATCTAGAAGGACCCTTGACTTTTATTGAACATATTATAACTAGAATAAATTGAAAATATGTAATATAAAGTGTTTTATAGGATGTCACTTCGAATGATGTAGATGTTGTTGGAATGGAATATTTCCTATAATATTTGGTAGTTGAAGAACATTATTGAGTAAATGAAATATCATTCTAATTTTTGTTATAATATAATTAAAATGAATGAAGTGGTCATGATGAATTTGTCATTTTACATGATAATTTTTGAAGTAAGTATAACAACAGATATTTTCCATGACTTCAATATCAATAGTATTTAGTTGGAATCAATTAGAGTAATGTTTTCGAATCTAGTGTGGGTTTTGTTTCTACTATCATCACTCCTATAATATTGGAATGAAATGGTTAATGATGTTAGTAATTTTATCAATGTTTTTAATATGTTCACGATCTCATTTTAAATTACGAAATATGAAAAGTGGAAGTCTATTAACCTACCAAAACCACATTCAATGAAATATTTATTGTATATGGATTCAATGGAAATATTAGTAAAGAGTGGAAGATAAGAGGGATAAAATTAAAATAAAATGGATTGGACATGTACATGTATGTCGTCATTGTGAAAATAAGTGTCATTTGAAGAATTATTATAGGGATTACAGGGTTAATTCAAGAAATGGATCTTATAGACATTCTATAAATATCACAACTATATCTGAAAGAATTTTACTACATATTGTAAATACTTTGTTAAAATAATGTATTATTGATTCCATAGAATCATTTTATTCTACATCTAAGATGGTGGACATATATAAATATAATTTTGAAGGATATATACAGGTTCATCTTATAGATGATGAGGCCCATGAGATTATTTGGAAATTAGTTGTGAGATTTAGTATCTCAAAAATTAGTTGTTTAATGATGTGTAGATTTTGAAACATACCCAGATTATGGATGAAATAAATTTACATTGGATAGTTGGGTAACACAAAATTTTTTATAATGTTTTTCGATAGAGTGTGGAATATCACTCAAGTATCGATGATGATGTCTAGAGGTATTATATATAAACTGTTATATCTGATGAGAAAATCAAATAGGGTAATGACTTATATAATGATAGATTCTACAAATATGAAGTTGTGGTAATAATGTCTTAAGAAACTGAGTGTTATGAACATTCATTCCATAGTAGTTAAAGGATACTGAAGATTGATAACATGGATTTTAAAATATTTGAGTGTTATTTTATAGTAAAGTAGATAAAAGTGTAATTTGTGACAAAAATAAGGATACCTAAGTCTCAGAAGTTAGATCTTGATCATATGTTTGTTTAGGGGGGCACTCTGGTTTTTTATCATAGTGTTCCATTGTACTATGCTCTCTTAAATGATAATTAAAATTAAAAGTTATGGGCATACATCTTTAAGAAAACATTTGAGGTGCGTAGTGTGTTTTTATTATGGAGATTCATATTGGAGAAAGAGTCTTGAAATAATTTTAGGTGATAAATGTTTGATAATGATGCATAATATAATAGTAGGGAATTCTGGAGGCTTTTCTAGATAACATGAATCATATTTTAGAATATTGTACCAAATACATCAGAACAAAATTTTATCAAAGAGTGGATAAAGAAGACATGGAATAAAAAATACCAAAGCATAAGGTTTTATGTAGATTACCCTAATTATTTTGTGGCTGAAATCAAAATTGTTTCCACTTATCTCATTAATATAATTACATCCACACCAATGGGGTAGATGATTATATAAAAATAATGGCCTGAAAAAACTATTGATATATCTTAAATTATTTTTTTTAAAAATATTACTTATATCCATGTTGATTCAAAATATGGGTATAAAAATGAAGAAAAGTATCAAGAACGATTCCTTATTGGGTATGGTGATAAAAACATTATATTTTTGCTCTAGGATAAAGACACACACTATTTCATTTGACTTTAGAATGCTTAATTTAATGATAATATATTGTTTAAATACTAGAACATGGTGGAACATGTCGTAGAGAGAAAACAATCAACAAAGAATTTACAAGTTGGTTTTTAAATAGGTTATGAAAGTTCTAAAATTTTGAAAATTTTAGGTAGAATGGAAAGTCTGGAAGAGTGGTTATGTTACGCCCCGACCCCGGTTACCCAGAGTCGGTGCATTATTACGTATCAATGGCGTGATCACAAAAGATCAAGCCTCAAAAAACCGATTAGTTTAGTATCCTTGGAGGTACTAGATAAATTAATAAGGCTTACATTACATCATAAAGTGAAAAAACTACAACAACATAGTCTCCATAGTCCACACTCATATCCCCCAGCCTATCCCTGTAGGTCAGTCATAAAATACTTCTTCACATCCTGGAAAAAATAAAACATAGAAAGGGGTGAGCTCAGATTCTTAGTAAGGATAACAATATAGCGTAAACTTTCATAAATAAGCATAAACATTTAAGGCAATGTATAAGTAAAAAAAGCCTTTTAAACTTGAACTTCAGCATAATATGGAAAAGATAAAATAAAATAATGCCATTTACTTATTCACATGGATATTCTACTTGTCGAAGAATCACATGCAATATCAATAACCACTTTCATAATGATGGAATGCATAATGCAAGACTATCATAACCACATAGTCAAGGCCTTGTTCCAAGACTACAAATAAGATTTTGTCAAGGCCTTGTTCCAAGACACTAGTTTGTCTCATGAGACATACCGATGCATCAAGGAGCTATAGCAGGCTCCACCCGTCACTTACTAAGTCCAATGCATTTTTCATATGAAAAGGTTTAAACATAACATAAACATTCATATTGAAACTAACATATGAAATGTCAAAAATTTATCCATAAACCATGAATGGTATAACAATAACACATCCACAGTCAAAAATATCACAAAAACTTCAATACAATATGGATGTTTTGTATCATAATAAATCAACTTCAAATAAACTTAAAATCCCTCAAAGGATGTTAACATAGATGAAATCAAAACTATTTAAGAGAAATATCTCTTTTTTTGAAATCATTTAAAAGTTACATAATTATAAAAGGAAACATTTACATTCAAAATATTCTTATAATATTGTAAGGGAAGCTGTGACGATTTTATAATGGTGGAAAATAGCTGCACCTGCCGTATAAGTTAAAAAAATACATTATTACCTTAATTTTGCCGAAAAGGTTAAAAAGGACCTTGTTTGGAAAATGAAGGAAAGATTACTTTATAAACATCTTATAAAAATTCAAAAAAGGGTATAAATGACATTAACCCCTCTATAAAATAGTAATAATGTTTTGAAATACATTTTTAAGAAACATGGATGTGGATGATAAAGAGGTCCCAGTTGATAATACGTATAAACAACCTCGGATAATAAAGAGATTGGAAGATAAAACCTTAGCTTATACTTTTCCATGGTTGAGGGTAGGTTAAACTCCTGTATAATAGTTAAATCATTTTTATTAAATTATGAAAGAATCATATACATAAATATGATATCATATATGATCTTTTAACATTTCTTTGTTAATAATATTTTAGTATTATCGTCATTTCAGGTGTTAATTTACTCGCTTTATTTTATATGTTACATAAGACGTGTTTCTTATGGATAGGTTGTATATTATTAATATCCAGAGTTATATCATGTCATTAAATATTATTTTTAATCATCAAATGAAAATTAGTCTTGAATGGATACGATGGGGAATGAATCTCATCGCGTTCGTGGAGACGGTAGTCCGTACGTACGCACGAGCAAAAATATCATTCTTTTGATATTAAAATAATATATAATTGGCTGTTATATCATATATAAAGAATAATAATCATGTTATATTTATTATTTTAAACAATTACTCATCATTATCATAACCATCCAAATAATAATGTTTTGAATAACAATTACACTATGACGTGGAGACGGTAAGTCGTACGTACGCATGTATGGTGACATGTCATTCAAAGGATGGAAAGAATACTGAATATGGTTGTAACATATTTATAATAACATCACAGTATATAGAAGATACTGGAGTTATTATTTTATAATGGAAATAGCCAAGAAAGAAGAAGTAGAAGAAGAAAAGAATTTGAAATAGGGTGGTGAAATCATTACCTCTTCTTCGGGTTCTTCCTTTTCATTTGATCAATAGGTCACCTTAGTTTGTCTTTATGATCAAAATAAGGACTCTATGTTGAATTGAGGTAATTTGGGAGGATATTTGGTTAGGTTTTGGCCGAGCCAAATGGCTTTGAAGGTGTAAAATGGAGTGAAGGGGGAGTTCCCTTTTATAAGTAGGGTGAGGGGCACCTTAGGAAAAGCTAGAAATATTATTTTACAATAAAATCAGTTTCGGTTTATAATGGATCCAAAGTGGATTATTTAAAGTATAAGGTTGGTATGGGTCGAAAAAAACTCATCCAATAGGTTTTAGATAGGTTTGGGTCACTATATTAACCTTAACGTTTAGATTTATCGCTTAGTTAAATAGTTTGACATTTACCATGTCTCTTTGTATTTTTATATTATATGGTTAATAAAATTACTATATACTTCCAAGAGAACCCCAAGTAGTTAATTAATGACAAAACTATCATTATTTAAGTATTTTTTCCGAAACTTAGATTTTTAGGAATATAATATCAATTAATAATATAATATTTTTTTTAAAAACTCTTTTATGTCAAATTTGACACTATTTGGTATTTTGTTTTTGCTGGATTCATAACAGCATTATTACTTCGAAAAAAATACATATAACTAACCCTAATATGTCATATTAACTTATTAAATTAGTGTAATTCATAAAAAGTTTCAAATTACATTTACTTGGGTATTTAAAGTACCAATTATTTCAACATTTCATTAATAAGGTAATTACTGCATCATCATTGTGTCATAAATAAATTAACTTATTTAATGTCTAAAAAATATAAATAAAATACCATTATGTAGGAAATATTTTTATATTTCTAATGAATATTTATAATCAAATTTATATTATGTATAACCCTATATTAAAAATGTTTTAGTTATTAAACTTTGATTTTAACTCTTTTAACTCTTCTTTGAATTAAATAATAATAAATGTCCTAATCTAATCCAAGTGGACCAAAGAGGTTCATATTTTATTAATAAGGTTGTTTTTGGTCGAATTATACTTAGCCTATAGAATTAGGTCATATGTTAGGGTAATAATAATATCATTTTTACCCTTAATTACCCTATTTACTTTTAACCGTGGTAAATAAAAGTAAAAAGTTACTATTCAAAAAAAATTGTTTTTATCTTATTGAACCAAATTTTACTCATCAATATTAATTGTGTCTATCGGATTTTCTAAATTACACTCACATAAGTGGTAAAATTAAGTTTTATGTGAATTTTCCAATTCTCCTAGGAGGTGGGTAAAAGACGGGGAAAAGTTCAATAAAAATTATATATATATAAAATTATTATAAATTGACTCTAATGAATTACATTAAATTTATATATTTATTATGTGACTATTTTTACTTAAAATAAATTTAAATAAAATAAATTATTATTTAAATAAAAATTCGGTTTTAAACTATAACTCAGTGTTTTTCACTATTCATAAAAAATTGAATGTTTTCAGAAAAATACCAAAAATTCACCCTAGGCTAATTTCGATATTCAGAATCCAAAAATGAAGTCCATTTTGAAAGATAAAATTTATAAAATTTCAAAATGTAGGTATTAATATTCATAACAGCTACTTTGATTGGTTGTGGTGTGTTAGAACTCAAAGTTGCGTACAACTCACGCTACTGTATTATTCAAAGAGAAGCATACCATGGATGCTTGGGGTATTACATTATTCCCTCATTCAATAAATTTCATCCTTGCAATTTTTAAAATTGGGCTTGGGAATATAATGGAAAGTCCCACATCAGAAAAAGAGTCAATAAAACTATCACTTTAAAAGAAAGAGAAGTACAAAGGTCACCCAAGATAACACATACTAGGGTTCCATGTAGGAAAACATGGATATGAAAGATAGACTAAGTGTCATGTTCTGATGGAGAGGGATATAAAACATGATCAGGAGAAAGTTAACAACAGGAAAACCAGAAACTTGTGATGGGACAAACGACCATTAGTTTCCCAATAGTAAAATTAAACGGAAAACCTTTTTTTTAAGTTACATTTCATAAAGATGAGGAATTTATTTATGAGATTGACTAAGAAGATAAAGAGAAATACTTGATTTTTAAGTATAGTTTCATTCTTTAATAAATTTCTACCACTAACTCATTTTTTTAAATGATGAGTATTCAAGAAGACTTGGTCACACCGGAAGAGCTAGAATAAACTTCTATAGAATTACATGATCCACGAAGGATAAAATATATATTTACCTTGTCTTTAGAGATTAATCAAAATGAAAACGGTTAGTACACGATCTGATGATCCCCCAAAAGGATATTCTTTTAGAGAAAGAAACATTAATCTTAATTTCTAAAATTAAACCAACAATACCCCAAAGTTAAATAAATACCATTCAATAAACAATTGTCCTTAAAATCCTTCAATATAATCCAAACTAATATTGAAACCCAAAAATTGGAAGAATTTGGTTCTGTAGTCTTCCACGTTAAATTGTATCTCCAAATGACACCATCTACTCTTAAAGTCACATACTTAAAAGCAGTTAACCTTATCACATATTCTCTATTATAGGTTAATCATTTCCATAAATAACCCAAATCACTATAAATCCACAATAAAAACATAGATAAAAATCCACCATTACTCCTCAAATAGTATTATATTTTCCTTGGTCATATAGTGTTCCCAAAAAAGTGAACGTCTTCAAAAATAACATTTATCACTTAATCATCAAATAATTTTTCTATATTAAGGGGATTCATTTGAAAATACATAAGATCCAAAATAAACTTCTTATGGATCAATAAAACCATTTAACTAAAAATAATTAGTCACACTAACCAGGTACTTAACGCAGTCCAGTGGTAGGCGACAAATCCCAATCGCACTCTAGTTGTGGGTTTGATTCCCACAGCTTTTTCCGACGCGACGAGTTGTTACACGGTCTGCGTGTTGTCCTTTTTCAAAAACTATATTTTATAACATTACAAAGAATGAGATAAATTCCTCAAAATAACCATAACATAATTTAACCACAAATGTTATCTCATACCTCACATTTTTATTCAAAAATTTAATAACTTGTAGTTTTCTCAAACTCAATGATCTTATAAGAGAAGATTTTTATTTATAAATATATCCAAAAGAGAAAAGACAATTCTTCATCAAATATAATTTTCCCATGAAAAACTCATGGGTTAAAAATAAAAGAGAAAAGTATTCCAAAGTAATCACATCAACAAAGAGATCTAATACTTTTTAAACATTTCACTATCCATTTATTTCCACATAGCTTCTTCCATTTTATGGTCTCCCTATAGAACTTTTACCAGACGAGTCGTTCGGTTTCTCAACACGTGTTCTCTGGTACCAAGAATATTGAAAGGCTCTTCGCAATAAGACATATTGGGTTCTAGTTCTAATTCCTCATATTTTAGTACATGTGTTGGGTCAGGCATGTATTTCTTCAACAACAATACGTGGAACACATCATGATATTTGGAGAGACTTGGCGGCATTTCCTTTTGGTAGAAAGTGTTTATGTGTCACAATGGTACCTCAGGATTTTTTCAAAACCATCTAATTCCTTTGCCCAAAAACTCCTCATCCATATTGGATTATATTGATGGAAGCATCGATGCATCATAAGAAATAGGTATTTCTTATATATAATTTTGAGACATCTTCTTCAACATGTTTTTTTTAAAAAAATCTTACCAATTCATCTTCAAATATTTCAAAATATGGTTTTGGTAAATCAGTTTTCGTATATCCCAAAAGACATAAATATATAATTTGATACATATAGGCACGTCAGAGGTCTCCCTCTTCTGAAACATCTAGAAAATCATCTAGTGCATCATAATTTTTAGATAAAGTGATGAATTTGAAAATACCCTGATGGTACTTCCCACGCTTAGCGTGGTAAGAAAGTTGAGAGTGCAAGATTATCCCATAGTTGGTATTCGATCCTTGAATTAATCGTACAATTCTAGAGGTATTGGATGTCTCATAAAGTTTTTTGCATGTAACTTGGACATTTGAAAAAGTTTCAACGTCATCTGCATATGACTTCTGGATAATCATTGTAAAAAGTTCTTCAGGAAGAGAGAACAGAGTTGTTCATGATCTTCCTCCATCCATGTTTTAACTTACAAAAAGAAAATACAATTAGGTTGTTTGAATAATTATCTAATAAGAATGTAAATTTTCTTGTACATAGTAGGTTAATCTTGTAATTGAACAATATATCCTAACTTGGGGTTCCCTATGTTTCAATCTAGGTTATTGACGATCTATTTACCAACATATATTCATAGGGTGATTTTTTTATTCCCTTTATAATGGTTCATACTATACTTGTGAATTTACCAAATCATATCCCCTAGGAGTGTCGTAACCAAGAGTGCAGCAATTCCCGTTGTAGTGCACCAGTTCCCATTCGAGTCTAGCTCAAAGTGGTGTTTTCGGGGTTTACCCCTAGGTACATCTGTGCCAGATCCGCCTCTACCTGCTCATATCTAGACAGGGATGTATTTCTTGGAAAATACACAAAATTTCTACATTTCCAAAATTCTAGGAAGTTCATCTATAATAATCCTCAATGTCTATCTTAGGGTAATGTGCTCTAATCAGAGTTTATCTAAATATAGTTTCCAAGGTTTTTACTAAAATTCCTCTGATACCAACTGTAATGCCCCAAACCCAGTTACCCAGAGTCGGTGCATTATTACGTATCATTAGCGTGATTAGAAAAGATCAAGTCTCAAAATACCGATTAGTTTAGTAGCTTTGGAGGTACTAGATAAATTTATAAGGCTTACATTACATCATAAAGTGAAAAAATACAAGAACATAGTCTCCATAGTCCACACTCATATCCCCCCAACCTATACCTATAGGTCAGTCATAAAATACTTCTTCACATCCTGGGAAAAATAAAACATAGAAAGGGGTGAGCTTAGATGCTCAGTAAGGATAACAATATAGCGAAAACATTCATAAATAAGAATAAACATTTAAGGTAATGTATAAGTAAAACAAAAGCCTTTTAAACTTGAACTTCAACATGATATGGAAACGATAAAATGAAATAATTCCATTTACTTATTCACATGGATATTCTACTAATCGAATAATAACATGAAATATCAATAACCACTTTCATAATGATGGAATGCATAATGCCAGACTATCATAACCACATAGTCAAGGCCTTGTCCCAAGAATACAAATAAGATTTTGTCAAGGCCTTGTGCCAAGACACTAGTTGTCTGATGAGACCTACTGATGCATCAAGGATCTATAGCGGGCTCCACCCGTCACTTACTAAGTCTAATGCATTTCTCATATAAAAAGGTTTAAACATAACATAAACATTCATATTGAAACTAGCATATGAAATGTCAACAATTTATCCATAAACCATGAATGGTTTAAAAATAACACATCCATATTCAAACATATCACAAAACCTTCAATACAATATGGATGTCTTGTATCATAATAAATCAACTTCAAATAAACTTAAAATCCATCAAAGGATGTTGACATAGATAAAATCAAAACTATTTGAGAGAAATATATCTTTTTTTGAAATCATTTAAAAGTTACATAATTATAAAAGGAAAAATTTAATTTGAATATATTATTATAATCCTATAAGGAAAGCTTCGATGATTTTATAACGGTGGAAAATAGCCACACCCGCCGTATAAGTTAAAAGAAGACATTCTTACCTTAATTTTTCCGAAAAGGTTAAAAAGGAACTTGTTTGGAAAACGACCAAAAGATTCCTTTATAAACATCTTATAAAAAGTAAAACAAGGGTATAAATGACTTTAACCCCTCTATAAAATAGTAAGAATGTTTTGAAATACATTTTTAAGAAACATGGATGTGGATGATAAAGAGGTCCCAGTTGATAATTACGTATAAACAACCTCGGATAATGAAGAGATTGTGAGATAAACTCTTACCTTGTACTTTTCCTTGGTCGAGGGTAGGTTAACATACTTTATAATAGTTAAATAATTGTTATTAAATTATACAAGAATCATATACATAAATATGATATCATATATGATCTTTTAACATTTCTTTGTTAATAATATTTTAGTATTATCGTCGTTTCGGGTGTTAACTTACTCGCTTTCTTTTATATGTTATATAATCCATGTTTGTTATGGATAGGTTTTATATTATTCATATATAGAGTGATATCAAGTTCTTAAACAATATTTTTAATCATCAAATGAAAATTATTCTTGAATGGATACAATGGGGAATGAATCTCATCACGTTCGTGGAGACGGTAGTCCGTACGTACGCACGAGCGACAATATCATTATTTTGATATTAAAATAATATATAATTGGATGTTATATCATATATAAATAATCATAATCATGTTATATTTATTATTTACAACAATTAAACATCATTATCATACCCATCCAAATAATAATGTTTTGAATAACAATTACACCATGACGTGGAGACAGTAAGCCGTACGTACGCACGTATGGTGACATGTCATTCAAAGGATGGATAGAATAATGAATATGGTTGTAAAATATTTATAATAACATCACAGTATATAGAATATACTAGAGTTATTATTTTATAATGGAAATAGCAAATAAAGAAGAAGTGGAAGAAGAAAATAATTTGAAAGAGGGTGGTAAAATCATTACCTCTTCTTCAGGTTAATCTTTTTGATTTTATAAAAAGGTCTCATTAGGTTGGATTTCTGATAAAAATAAGGCCTATAGGTTGAAGTGAGGGAATTAGGGAGGATATTTTTGCAGGCTTTGTCCTATAAAAATGGCTTTGAAGGCATGAAATTGAGAGAAGGGTGAGTTCCCTTTTATAAGTAGAGTGAGGGGCACCTTAGAAAACGCTAGAAATATTATTTTATAATAAAATAATTTTCGGTTTATAATGGATTAAAAGTGGATTATTTAAAGGGTAAGGTTGGGATGGGTCTAAAAAAACTCAACCAATGGGTTTTATACTGGTTTGGGTCACTATATTAACCTTAACTTTTAGATTTAACTCTTAGTTAAATAGTTTGACATTTACCATGTCTCTTTGTATTTTTATTTTATATGGTTAATACACTTACTATATACTTCCAAGAGAACCCAAAGTGGTTAAATAATGATACAACTATCATTATGTAAGTCGTTTGGCTGAACCTTAGATCTTTAAGAATAGAATATCAATTAATAATATAATATTTGTTTTAAAAACTCTTTTATGTCAGTTTTGACACTATTTTGTATTTTGTTTTTTATAAATTCATAACAGCATTATTACTTCAAAAAAAATACATATAACTAACCCTAATATGTCATATTAACTTATAAACTTAGTTTAATTAATAATGAGTTTCAAATTACATTTATTTGGGTATTTAAAATAACAATTATTTCAATATTTCTTTAATTAGGTAATTATTGCATCATGATTGTGTCATAAATAAATTAAATTATTTAATGTCTAAAAAATATAAATAAAATAACATTATATAGGAAAGTTTTTATCTTTATAATTTATATTTATAATCTAATTTATCCTATGTATAACCATATATTAAAAATTATTTAGTTATTAAACTTTGATTTTAACTTTTTTAACTCTTCTTAAATTAAATAATAATAAATGTCCTAATCTAATCCAAGTGGACCAAAGAGGTTCCTATTTTATTCCTAAGGTTGTTTTTTTGACGAATTATACTTATCCAATATAATTAGAACATATTTTAGGGTAATAATAATACAATTTTTACTCTTAATTACCCTATTTACTTTTAACCGTGATAAATAAAAGTAAAAAGTTACTATTCACCAAAAGTTATTTTTGTCTTATTGAACCAAATTTTACTCCTTGATATTAACCATGTCTCTCGGATTTTTGAAATTTCACTAACAGAAGGGTTAAAATTATGTTTTATGTGAATTTTTCAATTCTCCTAGGAGGTGGGTAAAAGACGGTGAAAAGTTCAACAAAATTTTTATATATCTAAAATTATTATAAATTGAATCTAATGAATTACATTGAATTTATATTGGGATTATGTGTCTATTTTAACCTAAAATAAATTTAAATAAAATAAATAATTATTTAAATAAAAATTCGGTTTTAAACTATAACCCAGTGTTTTTCACTATTCATCAAAAATTGAACGTTTTCAGAAAAATACCAAAAATTCACCCTAGGCTAATTTAGATAATCAGAATCCAAAAATTAAGTCCATTTTGAAAGATAAAATTTATAAAATTTCAAAAAGTGGGTATTACTATTCATAACGGCTACTTTGATTGGTTGTGGTGTGATAGAACTCGAAGTTACATACAACGCACGCTACTGTATTATTCAAAGAGAAGCATACTGTGGAAGCTTGGGGTGTTACAGGTTAAGGATGAATGAAGTGCCTGAAATCACTAGAACTATGAATTCTCAAGGATGAAATATAGATGATGAAAATTTTTAGGCAATGATTCAAGAAATAATAGATTCACATGATCTGTTTTAAATGAATAAATATTAAAATGAAATATTATTTCTCTATGACCATAAATTCAATTGTATAGGAATCGATAAATAATAGATAAAATTTGATGAAGACTTTACTACATCATTATTTTCTAATAAAATATACATATAAGTAAATTATAATATAAATCTAAAAATTAATGAAGCCTATAAAATATTATAATAAATCATATAAGGTTATATATGTTATCTAGTAAATATAATGAAACATAATAATTGTTTTACAAAGAAAATAAATGTTTTCAAATTAATATTACATTATATTGGTGTAAAATATAATATTTTTAATGCAAATATCCTTACAGAAATATATGGTTATTCTATTCTTGATAATATCAAAACAATTCCACAATTTTTTTTATCACTTTCAATATTTTCTCTTTTATTATTTCACCATGGTTATGAAACAACACTTTTAAAATAAGAATAACAATATTAATGTTAAGATAAAACAAATGTTAACTAATATAAAAGTAATTTGACTACACTAGTACATAATATAGTTCATTTGTATTATTTATCAATAAGTGAACCTGGTTAAACACCTTCCATGAATGATAATTCAGAATTATATAACTATTCTAATCAGTTAAGGAAGTCAAGAAACCAACATTTAATCTCTGTGTTTTTTAATATTTTAGATATGTATTTAACACTAGCATCCATCCTTTTGTATTCCATATCCATTGAAATGTATTATGGATTTATAAAACCATAACAATAAATTACTATAATTTTATATGAATATAGGGTACATATAGAAAATTATAAAAGAAATAAATTTAATCACAATATGGTATATTTACTTAAAAAATAAAAACATAAATTGAAATTTACTTACATAGAAAATGACTGTAACATGAGTACCATGATCTCCTCACCAATAAAAACACATGATATGTATTTTTCTAAATATTATTACATATATTATTTCCAAAATATATAAAAAATCTATTGAAACTCATAAAAATTATCTAACATAAAATAGTTCATTTATAATTTTTTTGTCCCTTGAGAAACCTAAGAAGTATCTCATGGTGTCAATTCCCAAAACGTTTTTTAAAATTATTCTTAATAATTTAGATAATCTTATATAAGTTAAATGTAAGAATATATTAAAATTAATTTTAAATCAAAATTAAATAAAAAACTTATGAATTAAAACAGAACTCAAAGGTCAATTTACGAAGAAGGCTAGTAGGCTAGAGTAAAAAATGACCCATACTCAATCCAACTACGTCCACCTCTAATATAAGAATTATCACTTGAGATGTTTGGTTAAGTATATCATTCACTATTACTATTACACGATCAAAATGAATAAGTATATGACATACATAATACCAATTATTAAGTTTTATTTTAAACTATACTATATATAAATGGGGATCCCCAACATGAAACTCATTGTACATAGTTTGGTCTAAATGTGGAAGTAGAGGATCTTAATAGGAAGTCTATGTTGCTTGAATTTGTTTTTTTGTTATTTCTATAAAAATTAAATATAGATAATTTAATTTTCTCTTCTATCAAATGATTCATCCCTTTAATCTCATCCTTGAAAGAAACTATTTCACCCTTGTATTCTACCACCCTTTATGGTTGTGGGAACATTAAAAGTGTGTGATGGGTTGTGCCCAACCATTATTTTTTCATGATCGATGATCAATATGAGATAAACATGATGATAAATTAATTTATCACCATATTTGAATATAATAAAATATAAAATGGATAAAATACCAGAACCATAGAGTGGATCTTCACATATTATTTATAATTAATTTAATCAATTAAATAATTACCTTGCATGAATTCCTTATTAATTGATGGATCTGAAAATAGTTATAAATTGTACAATCATTATGTGGTAGGAATAAATAGAAGATTACCTATAGCGGTGATCTATATGTGTTCCAAAAATCATTGAACTCCGCCATAGGAATCTCTGGGTGCTAGCATAATAGATCCTATCATTTGTGTCATTAACTTTTGATCGCTATGATAATCACCTCCAAAGAATTCTCCATGATATATCTATACTCAAGAGTTGGAGATGGAGAAAGACCAATCAATATTATTTGGAGCACTCTTGGAGAGGGATCTCTCTAGGGCTTCAGAGGATTATTTTCTGGCTATTGTTCTGCATAAAAAATAAATTGTATCTCTTGAAAAATAATTTAATTTGGTTTTAATACAATTATCATTTCGAAATACATATTTTCACTTGTGAAATTTAATATTTAATAAATCTATTACAGAGCCCCATGTCTAAAATTGAAATATTATTATCATTTACTCAACATGTGCTTAACTTTATAATTAAATAATATATTATTTAATAAAATAATATTCAATAAGTATTATTTCTCATCCTACCTAAAAAATTAGCCTTATATCCCATCATAATATGTATCGAGCCTTGAATAATGAAATTTTATTTAGTAAATAAATACCACTAAATTATTCACTAATAAATAAATAAATATTGTATTCACTAAATAAAAAATAAATATTTATTAAATATTAAGTCCACATAATATTCTCTCTAATAATTAGTGACAAAATATATAATATCAAGTATACATGGATAATTATTATACCATGTGTAAGAATAATATTTATTCAACTTGTAGTATAATAAATACTAATATATTATTTAAACCGGATTTTGGATATACTTAGTATGTGACCCTTTTTGCCTCTTTCTATGTTATTATGAAAACTAGTCTAAATTCCATGGTTATCATCTATAGAAATTCAAAGGCACCCATAGTGAAAGGATTTAATGCTGAAATGACATAATACCTTATACAGATGCATATTCGGTTATGTAATCTCATTATCATTATATCTCTATTCAAGTAGGTTCCAGGCAGTTGTTATCAACCTATGTGCTCGATGTCACTTTCATTGAATAATTAGAAAACAAAATTTCTTAAAATATGCCATAACCACATATTTATCTAGTATATATCATTATCATCAAATATCTTGAGATTTCATCTTATGGTAATGATCATAAGTGACAAATCCTTTCTCACATTATTCATTAATGAAATATTACTCATGATGCACCCAAGATATCCTACCTCACTGTGAACATATTTCATAACAATGTTTATCAATATAGAAATATATTGGACTAATAATACATTTTAATAATAATTTTAATGTATAAGGATCAATATATAGGTTCGTAGATAGTAACATCCAATGACACATATAAATGTGGATTTCTTACTAGTACGTCTCATTCTCATAATATCTTATACTAGATATTACCATGGGTGTAAACCAGGAAAAGGTGACTCAAATTCATATGAGTATCCACCCCAATAGCAGATATCATGTGTGTCCCACAAATGATATCATCGAGCATTAGTACATGTATATAATAATAATAATGTCATAGCACTTCCAGGTTTTCATCATAGTGAGGAACTGCTATGACCTTTTAGTGTGAAAACTACTCTTAGGAAATTATCACATATTATGTTACACATAAGAACAATCATGACATGATAATAAGTATATCAATATTCAAAATATGAATACTAGTTTTCATAACGCACTCAAAATTTGGTTCTAGGGAACCAACTCTAAAAGACTCCAACATGCACTAGAGCCAACTGCAATCAACCTTAATTCAACTATCCCTCACATGATACTCATCCTTCTTTTGTGATATTCCTTTATTCAAGGGGTCCTCTAGGATCACTTCCATGTGTACCATTCTTACTATAACATCACCCCTTTGATAAAAAAACATCAAGAGATGATATTTCCAAAGTATATTCTTTGTCCATTGGTGTAACCCTGTATCCCTTTCAAGAGCCACCACAGTAGTATTATCACAATACAATGTGATATGGTATTTACTACTGGGAACCAAATCAATATCCTATACAATGTTTTATATCCATATGAATTCATTGGATACATTATAAGACAATATATACTCGTACACCACTATAAAATTAGCAACAACTGGATTCTTTGAACTCTTATAGCTCAAAAATCCTCCATTGATATAGAAAAAATTTCCTAATTATGAATTTATATCATTCTGAACTATATGGATTCTATAATCCTTATAACCCTTGACAGTAGGATCCTCATCTCATATATAAACCATTAACATATCCTTAGTTCTTATCAGATACTTGAGGATATTCTTAAAAGTTGAAAAACGATGTTCTCTTGGATCTTCTTGATGTTCTCCTACCATGTTCAATGCATAAGAAATTTAAATTCCACTATAGTATATGGAATACATATTTTTTCCTATTTATGAATTGTATGGGATCTTAATCATTCATTCTTTCTCTTTTTGTGTCCGAGGAAACCATTTCATAGATTTAAGTAAACCATGTAACACTAAAACCAATCCCCTATTGTATTGTTCCATAATAAATATATTTAATATATGGTCAATGTTTGTACTTATAATTATTCTTGGAAGCCTCTTGGATTTATCATGAATTATTTTGATTCATTGAATATAAGATACTTCACCCAAGTCCTCTGTGAAGAATCATTTAATAACAAGTCCTTAAAATTATGTAATACTTGTATTTTATTTCTAATAAGTAATATTTCATCAAAATATACTAATAGGATAATGACTGAATTCCTACTAAACCTCTTATAAACATAATTTTCACATTCATTATTTACGAAACCAATTTATTATATAGCTCTATCTAATTGAATATTCCATGACCTAAATTATTTCTTTAATCCATTAATGGATTTCAATAACTTGAAAATCCTTTTTTGCCTCATTTTGAGTAAAAAAACCTTCTTGTTGTGTCATATAGACATCTTTATGAAGGTTCTTATTAAATAAATCCATTTTTACATCCATTTTACAAATCTGATAGTCATGGTAAGATGATATAGAATATATAATTTTATGTATTTAAATATGGAAAATGGTAAAAATGTTTAATTTTAGTCAATTACAGAACACTATTTATACCCTTTATTTACTAACCTTTCGTTATAGGTATATACTTTACCTTCAATATCTAGTTTTCTCTTGAATACCAATTTTAACACTATGATATTTACATCAACTAGAGCATCTAAAAGAATATAAAATTACTTCTGATACATAGAATCCATTTCAGAATTCAGGGATTCTATCCATATTGAATATTACAATCAATCCACTTCCTCTTTTTAAGAGATAAGATCATCATTGTCAACAAATAATGAGTCTCGATCATCAGTGACAAGAAAAATATATCTATCATGTTCTATTACCTATCTTATGATCCTATGAAGTACATGTGTTTCAAGAACTACTTATTCTATGGGGACCCATGTAATTTGATCCTATACCAACTATTATGTATCTTCCTCAACAACTCCATCGAATTCAATCATATTCCCTCTAACATTTTTGATGTTGCTCTCCCTCTCATGAAATACATATTGTCTGTTGAAATTTAATTATTTTATTTAAAGATTTTTATAAATATTATCCCATTGTTTCTTTGGGATAACCTATAAATATACACTTTGTGCCCTAGGGTCCTAGTTTATTATATAAGAAGGAATTAGAAAACTCATCGCAATTCCATACACATATATGAAAAAAACATGTTAGTTTACACTCCATAAGTAAAAGGGAATTAAATTTCCCACATTATTTGGTACTTAGTTTAGTTTGTACATAATGTTTTATAATTTATATCCGTAAAAGCTTAATAGATGATATACATGAATCATCATCAACCTTACAATGTATAAAGAGGTACTGTTCCTCCATTCACTAACACCATTCCACTATGGTGTATAAGGTTCAGTGAGTTGAGATAGAGTCCAAAAATGTTGTAAAAAGTTGATCAACTATTAGATAATATATTCACCACTTCAATCTGATATCCAATTACATAACATCATTACAAGATGATTCTCTAATTAATTATTTATTTCTTTGAATTTATCAAAGGACTTGGACTTATATCTCATCAAGCAGACATAACAATATCAACTCAAGTCATCAGTAAATGTTATTATATATGAATACCCACCTATAGAATCAATATGAAATGGTCCACAAAATCCATGTTCACTAATAATAGAAGCTCTGTGGCTCTATCACCCTATCCACCGAATGGCGGTTTGGTCATTTTTCCTTATAAACAGTCCTCACATATTTGAAATGGGTTTAGCTTAGAATATTCTAAATAACCATCCTGATTGGACATTGTCAAATTCTTCTCGTTCACATGACAATGACATGGACTCAATAAATGAGTGTTATATGATTCATCTGAACATGATTAATTGTTAATTTACCATACCATTTTTTCATAATTCATTACATAAAGACAAATATTTAAATGTTTCATACCATAACATATTTTTCCTTTATAAGAGAGAAAAATAATTAACAATATTGAAAATAAAACAATATTTATCTAGGAATTATACATAAAAAATTTTCTTGGTAATAGTTGGTACATAAAAACAATATTTTAAAACCAAAATCATTCCTATTGGTAATGAAAAGTGGTAGTCACCAATGTCTAGGGTAGCCATCCTCACACCATTGGAAGCTTGCAGGTCCACCTCTCCTATTGAAATCATTCGATATCAACTCAGTTCCTGCATTTGGATAAGGATGTGATCACTACACGATATACATAATACCGAATGTGTAGATACTAAATGATTAAACTTGATAAAAAACACACTCTTGTATTCTCTTTACATTGGGGGTGTAGTTATTCTTCTACTGTACTTTCATTCCACATGAAAAACAAACTACCTTGTTTTTATTTTTCTACATCTAGATCTTTCTCTTCTTAGAAGTACAGTGCTCAAAATCATTATGCTTGTTATGAGTCTTCGTCCCATTTTTTGTGATATTAATTTTTTTTATTAACTATAAGGATCATTGGTTTATCATGATCCATGTACTTATCAACTTGGAAAATCAAAGTGAGAAGTTTCAAAAGCCTCTTCTATTTATTGATCATAATGTGATTGATAATTATACTAGAGAAAGTATTGGAATGTGTGGAATGTATGAAATCTATACACAACTCATCTGGTAAATATTCCCCTATGATGTCTATGAATTCAATGTAGAAAATAAGAATGACTACACGAGGCCTATATATCAAAGAATCTCCATGATTACTTATAAAATAGTGTTGGAGATCTCATATATCACTTTTATTTCCTACTCATGATAGAGATCCAAAAGGTGATACATCTTTCTATATGCATCCATGTCATCATTTTGATTCAAAATTTCATTCATCATGTATGATAACATGAAACACTAACATATGTAGAATCTTATAAATTTTTATCATAGAGAGACAACTCTTCCTCACTATAATATTTTCAATGATCTTTATAAGTACATTCTTCAATCACATATAATTTATTTTCAAGGATAAGAATAACACGTAAGTTCCATTGACACTCTTGTAAATTTTTTTTAGTGAGAATTTTTCCCTTCTCATGTTTGGATGATAGTAATATTTTTGAAGTCATTTTATAATTGTTTTAACAAATAAAATGAGATGATTTCTTCTTACACCATCTAATAAAATTTATACAAATAAATAAATATAATATTTCTTAATCTCACATTATTTTATCGAAACCCAATAGACCTCACCATTGACTACAGAATATCTAGTCTTATGGTAATTATAGAATAAAAGATACATATTACCATTATAATTACCCCATATTTGGTTAGTCAAGAAACATGAATGGTTCTTGGATTGAATTATAGATTAAAACTATATTAACTCAAAGTTCCTTGATATGTTGAGTGGACTCCTCAATCCTGGAATCTTAAAATTTAATTTCACTAACTCTTGAATCTTAGTTACACTATATCCTTGTTTGACAGTCAACCCTTGAGGTGAACTAATTTATTTCAACCAAAAATTCATGTTATAATTCTTTAATAATTGACTCCACTCCAAATTTGGCTGGTCAAGAACATTGAACTATGTTTTTATTTTAATTTATGTAGTGGATGATTATACAGACATAATATATAATTGAGGGATTTTATCATTTATGAATAAATATATAATTAATATCTTTATCACATGTATTTAATATTAAGTGGATTTATTTAAGTGATTAACCTCTCCATAGATAATATTTACGCATAAGAAAATGTATTTTTTTTCTATCTTGCATAATTTTTAATTAATTAATTAAGGTGATTGAGAAAAAATATCAATAATTAAATTATAATGTAATATGATAGAAATAAAAAAATAATGTAGTGTCATCATGATCATTTACTAATGGTTAGTTAATTTAGAGGTAGATAAACTAACTATTTACTTAGGGGAAAACAAATTAAACAAATTAATTATTGGGTTATAGCATTCCAACTATCCATCTATGTATCTCTCTTGGATTGGTTTCACTTAATCTCCAAACATGAACATCCTCCTCTAGCTTCAGAGCGCCATATAGTAAATTTTATTTTACTTACACATGGGTGAGGGAAAATGGTTTACAAAAAAGAAAATGTGGGCTTGAAGGCCCTTACATAATTATATGTGTGAAGGAACATATACCAATAATTTAATTTTATAATATATTAATTGAATCCAATCAGATATAATGATATGGTTTTCACTCAAGATTATCCACACACAACTAATTATGAATTTAATAAAACTATCATTCAATTATTAATCAAAATTATTTAAGAAAGATTTTGATCGAATCAATTAATTACATTCTTTAATTAAAAACAAGTATTTTATCTAAATTCTACTATGAATTTCCATGAAATTATCATCCATAATAAATTAAAAAAAACAAATTTATTTAAAATTAACTATGTATATAAGTGTACCTTGGTGAAAATAGGGTGAATACCCATTAGAATCTACCCAACATGTATTAAACTCGTATAATATTTACTCTTATGACATATAGAATACATGACTTATCACATAGTTTCCGGAAATGTACTATCAACATAATGGTTACATGAATTTCATTATTTTTCTATTATGTGTTATTATTCAATTCACGTAGAGTAATTATGGAAATATGACTCATACATGATATGCATGTCTAACCATTATTCATAAATTAATTAAACACATATGAAAACAAACAAACAAACACACACACACATATATATTAAAAACCATCACATTGAGTGTCCTATAAACTTAATGACCATAGGAAACCATATTTCAATAATGTATACATATTATAATAAATCAATTTTTATTATATGTAATTTTTTATAAGTACATGGTGAGAACAATAGAGCTACACAGCATGTGCGTCTCTCACTGTCTATTTGAGGCACATGCCTAGGGACTTGGCATGTAAAATTTTCCTGATACAAATTGGAGTTGATGATGTCTATAAAGGGATACATAGAATGTGATATCCATCTTACATGGTCACCTATAAAACATGCCCTATATAAAAATACATTTCCCATATATGACTTCATGGACTACATCCATGTTTGTGGGATACACAATATGTACTCTAGATGACCGTGCAGTAGGATGGACAATTAAATATGCAGTGTATGAAGTTAAATGCAATATGTGTATTCAAAGTGAATGGTTTGAATTAATTATGAATTAATTCATGATTCATTGAATATTAGTTCATGGCATGTAACTATGATTACACAGCATGTACACTTGTGTTATCCATCCATAATACTTGGCACCTATGAAAGCAATCTCTAATTTTATTTCATTCAAAAAATTAATTGATTTCATTAGATCTATGAGAAATGAATGAGGAAGAATCAGATATCACAATTTGGTTTAAATAATTATTTATCTTGAATTTAAAACAAAATTAAATATGCGTAAATCAATCAATGATCTTTAAATAAGGATAAAAAATTATTTGATCACTATGATACCTCATAAAGGTTCTGGGTGTAGAGGATGTATGTGATGGGTCATGCCTAACTTTTAATTTTGTCATGATCGATGATCAACATGAGATCTACAAGATGATAAACACCGTGATCAATAGAATTTAATCAAAGAATATATATAAATGATAAAATACTGGAACTAGAGAAAAGACCATCACAAATTATTGATAATTAATTTAATCAATCATCGAATTACCTTGCATGAATTATTTCTTCATTAATGGATCTTACAATAGTTATATGTTGTACTGTATTTGTGTTATTGAAATAAAGATAATATTACCTCTATAGGGGATCCATAAGTGTTCCAAAAATCTCCAAACATCACTATAGGAATCTCCAGGTGCTAGCACAAAAGATCCTATCACATGTGTCATTCTACTTTGATTACCATAAGAATCCCAGGACCGACATCTCCTTGTTATCTATAGACATGATAATGGGATGTGGAAGAAGATCTCTCTATATTCATTTGAGAGTTATTGGATAGGTAAATATCTAGTGATTTAATGGATAATCATCGGATATTGTTGTGTACAACACAAATGAATTAGTTCTTTAGAAAAATAGTATAATTGGGTTTAAATACCTCATGGGTTTAGAAATAAATATTCTCAAAAGTTTTATTTAATATTTATTCAACAACTTAAAGAACCCCATGTAAATAATAATAATAATATTATTTTCTTAACATGAAAATTAATTGTGAATTAAATAATACATTTTTAATCAAATAATATTCAATATATTTTATTTCACTTCAGAACTAAAACCCATCCCTTGATTCATCCATAGTTTTTATTGGTCCTTGAATAATAAAAATGTATTTAATAAAAAAAATATTACCATATTATTTGATAATATATAAATAAATTTATATTCAACAAATAGAAAATAAATATTTATTAAATATTCCTCACACAAAATATTCTATTAAATAACTGGTGATGAAATATATAAGATAAAAAATACTTAAATAATTATTAAAAAATGTTTAATAATAATATTTATTTAAATTTTTAAATAATAAATAATAATATAATATTTAAAAATGATTCTGAATATACATAATGTGTGACCCTCTAGGCCTCTTTCTGATTGACATTAGGCATTGTAGCCTAAAGGACAATGTTTTCACTGAGAAAAACGCCATAGAAACCATAGAGAATGTTATTAATTCCATAATGACATAATACCTAATATGTATTCTTATTTTGTAATATAATTCCTTTATCATAACATCTCTCCTCAAGCAGGTTGCATACAAGTGTCATTAACCTATTTTCTTGAAGTCTCTTTCTTTGAATTTATGGATATAAAACATGCCTATAGAATGCCATGGACATGGATTTATTTAAGATATATCATTTCCATCAAATTTATTGATATATTAAAATATCTTAAAGAAACTAAGAGGAAAATCATTTCTCTAATTATTTATTAATGCAATATTACTTGTGGCACACTCAACATATCCTACCTCACTATGAATAAAGGTGGTCACATTTTTCATCCATACATAAAAGTATGAAACACATAATACAAATTAATAATAATCTTAATGTATAAGGATAAATACACATGACCACATATAGGTACATCTGATGAAACATATAAATCTAGATTTCATACTAGAGGGTATCATTCTCAAAATATCCTATATAGGGTATTACCAAGGGATTACACAATGATAATGTTCGTCAAAGTCCTATAAGTCTATAAACTTGATAGCCTGTATGATATTTTTCTCTCAAATTATATATTCTAGCTATAGAAAATATATTTATGAATAGTTTCATATCACTTTCAGGTCGTCATCGTAGTGGGATTCTGTTAAGACATTTTAGTGCTATAACTACTCTTAGGACATTATCACATACTATGTTACAAAGAATACAAATCATGGTGTGCTAAGAAGTTTATTAATATTCAAAACTGTGAATACAAGTTATCATAAAGTACAAAAACGTTGGTTCTAGGGAACCAACTCCAGTTGTATTCTACTACCATCGATATTATATTTGGATGTCTAAAAATATTTCAGATACCTACATTCACCTAATGTCCTCTTATTTGGTCCATGTATTCTTTCTCACTTAATGTAGTCACTAGAATTACTTTCCTACCCTCAATGATAATGTCCCCCATACATTACATACTTCTAAAGGGAAACCAATAATGATATGTATAATTTTTATATTAGTATGATAATTTTACTAAATACTTATATTCAATAAAAATAACAATTAATTTACTGTAATTTGATCAGTGTATTTCATCGATGGATGAAAAAACATTATTATTTTTACCATGGTCACCCTATTCTATTATTCATAGCTAGTTAGGGGTGGTGGGTGGGGGGATGGGGAGATGGAGGAATGAAAAGAACCACTTTGAATTAATTTAAATATTTATCTCTTAATTTATAAATATATTTAGAAATCATTTTAGACTTTATTACAGGATACCCTTCACATGAAATAGTATGATTGTATATATTCTATGATCGGATCACATGGTGAGATCTCTTAGATTCCTTTCATGTAAGTAAAAATCAACATGTAATAAATTAAATAATTTTTTTACAAATTGATTTTATAAAAAAATTCATATTAGAAAGGATTTCTACTGTAGGATAGAAAAAAACCTCTTACTTGTATTTATATATAAGAAACCATATTTAAAGAAACTATTTTCAACTTTTTTTTTTCAAAAAAAATATAAACTAACATTAAAACTTATTTAAAATTTCTCCATCTAATTTCTGTAAAATACACCAAACTTTTATTAAATTTTTTCATTTGAGGAAAGTAAATTTTCATCTATATTTGAATAGATTAAATGTTAGTTATATGAAATATATAATATTTAAATCATTGGAAAAAAATAAATTGTATTATTTTTTTATTATGAACCCCCACAGTGAATCATTCATCATATGGTCAATGATCCTCCAATTAAGATATATTATTTCAATCTTACATTGATTGAACAAGACCACTAAACTCTTAGAGTGCTTTAAATTTGGGCATATTATGTTATTTATGTCATCTATTTAAATTATAAAATAGAGTAGAGTTTTTTAATTAAATTTAATGATAAGAATAACCCAATAGATCCAAATGAGATTCATTATAGGAGTTTCATGTCCATACAGAGTAGATATAATATTTTCATATGTTATATTATTTTGAGTAGTGATTTCCTGAAGATAAAAGGTCGATTATGGGAGTGTATAATGGGAAAATATCTCAACTGATTTTTTTTCAATGGTTCAAAAATTTTATATTTCATATAAATAACATATTTCCTATTCAATTATAAATTAAATTCAACATTCTCAAAATAAAATAAGTTAATAATAAGTGGATTATTTTTATAAAAAATTGTTGGATTTATTTTAAATAAAATTTGAATATATTTTATATTTTTGATAAGAAGATAGATGAGAACCATGCCTCAAATATTGTTTTTTAGATCAAGGGGCTTGAAAATATTTTGTTTTTGAATGATATGAGGAAGCCATTATGGTATGATTATTTCTGTTTATAAAATAATTTTTTTAATAATTTTCTATTTACTTGATGATTTATTCATTATTTTTTATGTATCTAGGAGCTATGATATATTACCAAGTGATCTTATGATAAAATATATACACACCTAATTTGTCATGTGGATGACATCCCTTACTGGATGAGAAAATAACTACTAAAAATATTGTTAAATTAATCTAAAAAATTAGTATATTCTTTAATTTTGTTTATATTATCCTACATATCCCTACAATATCGATGAAAAATGAAAACATGGGATATAATGATTGAAATATGATGTTTCTTATTATTATAATAAAACAAGTAGGCAATGAGATTTTTTGAAATTAAATATTACTTTTATCAGATACTCAATTTTTTTAAATTCACCACACCAATAAAAAATTTACTGATATCATTGTATAATTCCCATAAGGATAAAATGAGATATGGTACCTTTACACATGATGGTAGGATAAATATTCTTACAACTACTTTAGGGAAGAAATAACACTCGGGCCGTATGAGGATATGAGGATGGTGTCAGTATCATAAATGTTTTTGACACCCTAGAAAAATATTATCAAAGTAAGAATACATGGATGATATAAATAGATATATATTTATGATTTATGAAATTTATAGGGAATTTATATTTTTACTTATAAGTAAATGATATTATTATAATTAGGATTTAGGAAAAAATATGAGAGTTGAAGTGTCTCAAGGATATGTTTTTGGATATGGATCAAGGTCTATGTGGTATTCTTATCACATAGGTTAATCTAAATAACATCAATTTTATGTTTTAATTTTTGAAAAACATTTTATATGGAAACACAGTTAATGTTTGTTTACGGGAAACCACTGGAGTAAACTATTTAGGTTGGTGCTTCATGGTATTCTAGTATATGGTTTGTCAATAGTGGTAGAAAAACCATTAAAACTTACAATTCAGGTTTTAGTGGTATATTCACCTTTCGTTCAAGAATTATAAAAGTATATGGCCAATACAAATGGGTGTGTGTGTCTCGAGACATTACCAACTACATGATTTCAATATGGTTTGGAAAATCGTGTGACAATTCTGATATCACCTAGATTTTATTAAAAATTGGAAATTATGTTTATCCCCCTATGAATATTTATCTCTTGATTACCTCATCTATTTTACCTCACATGTGGTTTATATATAATGGCATAATCCCTCTTATATTCTTCATCCCCCCTTTATTTGGGGAAATTTCTTCAGAGATTCCCTGGAAATTTGAGCTAATATCCACTCCTTATTACTTATTCCCTATTCTCCATGTAATCTCTATGATGTTAGTAATTTTGGATTATGAATCTAGATAATATTCTCCTATATCATGTTTGAATCATCTTGAAATGATGTGTATTTTTCATGAATTTCATAGAGGAAATATCACAAGGATCATCACATGCCATTTGACACTATTTCATATAATTTACGCAACTTGGTGTAGTTAGTTAGTGGGTTTTACCTAAATAATAAATGTTTTATTGATAAACAAATGGTAGTGTACATGTATTTTTCTTGAGATAGTTTCATGAGTATTATATAGTCTGTCTTGGTGTTGTTGGTCATGGATTTTCCAAATGGATATTACCCTATTAGATTTAGGAAATTATTCATATTTAAATTTTGTTTTAAAATTATTTTTTTTTGTAATTAATTGATTTTTGTGTTTTGTATTGTGGTATGTTCATTTGATATGATAAGAACATTGATGTTGTTTTGGAATAGGATATAAAATTTCATTTAGGATGTGATTTAATGAAATCATGTTGTACAAGGTAGGTTATCCTTGAACATTACCCTATGTTTTATACTTGTTGGTATGTGCATGTGGTATGTGGTATTAACACTATGAGTGAACAACCTTTTATTTTAATAAATTTATTCTTAACATAAAATGACTATGAATAAAATGTAAGTGTTAAGGGCCATAGTGGACCCTAGAACACTAGTTTATTCCTCTACAACCGATGGATGAGGCCATGAATATAAATATTTACCACAAGATGTATATACAATAGATGTGTATAAATGAAATAAAATGAATGAGATATAATGGAACTAGTGAAAAGATCCCTTACATACCTTTGAGAAAAGGAGTTTGACAGGTTGGTAATTATCAGGTAGTTAGAAATTTTTATAAGTGAGATATTTTAGATCCTTGGGATAGTCGATTAGATTGTAGGGAAAGTGTCTCCCCACCAAAATATATGTACCAAAGTGGGTAAAAACTATTTAGTTTTATGATTGGATAAGTGATTTGACCTGACTAGAAAGAACTTGGGAAGTGAGATAGTCATTATTCCATATCACCATTGTGATGTTTTATTGCATTACCTATCAGGCTAATGAATCCATGCCCTTATAATGAAAATTATGGCGAGGGAAATTATTACCTCCAGGTTATGAGATTAAATTGATAGCTGGAATTGGTATAAAGGAGGTCATATAAGGTTTCTAGATTGAGGCATGACCTAGGGGACCTATTTGGGTTCCGTATATCATATTAACCATAAAGAGGGGTAGTGAATGTAAATATGTATCATCAATATCATGATTCATCCTAGACCCTAAGGGTTGACAGGGAGAGAATAATTTTAGCTTTAGTGAAAGGATTGGGATATTGACTTAAGGGGATATCCTAGGAGATGTGTGTCATGCTCGAGAAGGTTTCAAATTCTTATGGTGTATTTTTCCTAATGAGAGATGATGAACCTAGTGTGTGATCTGATGATATAAGTTTCCAAAACAACCGTGATCATCCCCATGATTATCAAGAAGAATTTATTCCTTGAAGTGGTGAGTCATGAACTCATGTTTTCATATGACTAAATATATTTCTCAAAAAAGTTTTATCTACACCCCTGAGTTTCTGAATGATCTATTTCGTGGTAAGGGGGAGTTACACCATTGAGTTTACTGATGTCTATATATATTTCCCAATAGGATGTAGTCATGATCCAGAGTATAAAGTTGATCTATTTATTGGAAGAGGTGATTCATAATATCATGTTTCTAAATGAAACTATATGATTCTTGGTTGGGTATGATAATTCACCTATGATTCCATATGAAATATTTCATAGCAGGGGAGATTCACACCCCGATGTTTCCAGATGATGACACCTATTTAATGGAAGAGTGCATGAACACTATGGGGAGTCCTCCCATGTGTTCTAAATGGAGTGTTAGAAGTTAGGGTGTGAGTATACCACTAAGTTTCCTTATGATGTTATGAAATTATTATAGACATCTGAAAATTTTTGAATCATGTATTGTCAATACCAAATTTCATATTTGAAATATAGGATGGATCATGATTATTTTATTTTGGGTCCATATTTTTTGTTTCATTATTCTATGTATATAACATCAACATGTATTTATTTACTTGTTATGGTAGGGACCTCATTGGTGGTTCTCTATCATGTTATAACCACACCATAATTTGGTGTCCATGTAACGTTGGCACTTATAAAAATTCACCATTAACTGTTTAGGTAATACATAACACCAATGATTTATTATTGAGTGGGACATCTCAGATAGATTTTAGGGAAATGGATTTTATGAGGTTAGGAGATATAAGTAAAGCTTATTGATTATTTTTATTCACTCGTTATTTTTTATATGGTATTTCTTAGTGGGATAATAGTTTTTATGTATGAATGTATACTAAATTTAATTTATTATAGAATGGTAATTGTTCTTATATATGTGTACCCTTTTATTTTATTACGCATTCTTTCTATTTTTTGATTATGGTTGTAATATGATATGTGTATCAAGAATCCCCATGATAACACCTTTGAACCTCATTTCTAGTATGTATCCTCTACAATATGAGGAGGTATGGATAAAGCCTCATGGTGAATTTATAAAATAATTATAGAGAGAACTGGGATGTTATGTCATAATGTGGTGTCAAATCATATTTTTAATGATCTTATTATTTGGGTTATAATAGATGAGGAATCTGGTGGATTTAGATCATGTGATTGACCTCAAACTAGTGCATCAAGAACATTTTTTTCAAAGGTAATTCTAAGTTACTAGTGATATTCGATCACTAATAATGGTATTCAATGTTATGGATGAGATATATATTATATATGATGTCTTTATTTGATATTTAAATTTATGTTTTTTAATCTTATATCATTCTAAATAGTCCTATGTATATGCATTATTCATAGAAAATAAAACTCACATGACATGCACATTTTTATGTGATTGATATCATTAAATAAAATTGGTTCATTTTATGAAATTTAAAAAAAATATATTGAATTTTAACATTTAAATTTATATTGTAATTCTACAGAACTATAAAATAACATATTTTTCTTTAAGGACTGGTTATATGGATCTTATAGTGATATGTTCTCTGATGATAGCTACACAATTCCCTTATCTATGGGTTTTTTAGTTACCCTTGGTGGATCGATAAATTCATCGGATGTATTAAATCAATTATGGTTGATTATGCTTTGAAATTGTTTATATAAAATATAAAAAACAACCTACAGAGTGTATCTTCATATAGCTTCTTGATGGAATTATACTTAACTAAACTGCATGACTATGGTCTACTCAGCATATATCATCATGGTGAGACAACATTATATGTATATATATGACATTCTGATCCTTGAAGGGGTAGTATGGTATATAGTTTCTTACTGAGGATTGGTACATTGAATTGTGTAGTGTATTTGACACCACATGCTCGATTGTTGTATGTGAGTACCCTAGAGTGGGTTTTATGGGCATGCAAGTTTTTTTCTGATATTTGAGGTGAGATGAGGGATGAACCTTTTAAGATGTAGCCTATGTGAGACATGGTTATGTGATATATTATAGAGACTTGTGAATTTGATATGTGACTTATGATATGGGGGATATTAGTTATATAGTTGAGTTATAGTATTCCTTTTGGTTGTTGTTGAGATGTGTTGTGGTATATGGTTATAGCCATAGAGAGGGTTTGTCTAGTAAGTTTGAGTTCCCTTTGATTTGAGAAGCATGGATAAATGAATCAAGTTATGAGATTGGTTCACATATGGAAAAACCAAATATATGGTATAGGAATGTGATGCCTTAGTATTTTCAGATGTGAAGAACATGAGGTTCTTTGGAATTGAGGTTGTTTTTGATGGTAAGGATTTGTCGGATTCCTATACCTAGAGATTCTAGGTGTGGATATCAATGAGTTTATCCATCATAATTTAATGTCCTATAATCCCATGTATTTTTTTAAATTATATGTTATTATTCCCAGACTAGGCACTGAGATGGCATGTGATTCCAAGACTCGGTGTGCCCGGAATTGCCCGTCGAAAAATTTCATATTTTAAATTGCGCACATGAGGAGTTTTCTTATAAAATTGGAATAACTCTTAAATTGGTTCCCCGATAAAAAATCTGTTGGCCATTGCGGGCCAACTGTTAAAAGTAGTTTTTGGCCATAAATTAAGTATTTTAATGAAGATTATTTTATTTTCAAATCATTATAACTCATAAACGGTAACTCAGATTAGAAATCTGAGATTACAGTTGAGCTTGTGAGGGTTTTCTTCCCTTAGGAAAATCCTAAAATTGGCCAGTGCAGGCTGGTTGTGAAAGTTGTTTTTTGGGATGTAACTGTAAATAAAATAATTTAAATTAAAATGATTATTTTAGTTTTGAATCCCCATAAGTCCCAAATGGTAACTTGGATTGAAAATTCGAGAACACTATTGTGTTTGTAATGTCATTTTCTCCTTAAGCGGGACATAACCTCGACCGAGAAGGGTCGAGGGTGATAGTTAATTTTTGGACGTTTGAATGGAAAATACAATAAATATTGAAAATGATTATTTTATTTATTTTAGCTTTTTGTAGGGACACAACGTCGGTACGATGCAGAAACGTGATGAAAATGAAACTCATTACTGAAATAAATTTCTGAATCAAGGTGGTGACATTGTTTCATGATAAAAAAGAAATGATAAAATCTGTTTGTCATGGAAAATCATCTTAAAATGTTTTGTTTCAAGAGGATGATGGTTTTTTCCTATGATCTATAGAGGAGAATATAATGACATTAAAATAATTTCCATTGTCAATAGAAAAACATTGAATCACAAACGACAACATATTGAGGATCGAAGAATAGAGAACGTCTTCAGTGAAAAACTAGTCTTTTCCATCAAATGATCCAACCTCGATTTAGGGGTTTAAATCATAGTGATTTTTCCCCGTCCTCTCTTCTAAATGAAGAATACAGATCAACTGTCTATCAAGTTGTTCCATTGATGGATTATTCTTCGTGCGATTGGGAAATATTATGTGTGGGGTTGTTTATGGGGATTAAATATTAGAGATTTATATTTATGATTCATGACCTCGATGAAAATAAAAATTCAGATCCGACATGAACAAAGGATGATTTTTTAATTGGGTGTTCTCTATGATCCCCCCTCTCCTTGTTCTTCAATGACAGACCCACGAGGTCGTGTCAGAACTTTGTCGGGGGGTTCCTAATGAGGCAAGACTGTAACACCCCAGGTAAATAAAGAATATGACATTTTCATATTTATCCATATTTGTGAATAAAATATTAATATGACTTTAAAGAGGACTCTATGCTCGATGGCGTACCCAACACGCAACAACGAGTTTCTTGGGAATCTTACGTTGTACTCTAATAATAAAATAATATTATTTTAAATGGCAGTTAACATGTAGCCGTTGTATTAGCGGGAATGGATAGAAATAACTAAAATATGATTATATATGTTTTTAAATGTTTTTACATTTATCCAATAAAAGATAAAGTCTTAAAATACGGAAAGAATTCAATTTTAGGCGTATATGCCCTAGTTTTCACTAAAGGTTCACTTATCGCCTTTTGATGGAGAACTGTCATTAAATATAGTTTTGTTCACTCTTATACATTCTATTGGACCAAATAAAACTCTTCTTTATAATCGGGACATCAAAATTTACTTTGTGTAAATTTTTGGTATCTTTCCGATAAAGTTCATTTTTTAATGAATAGTGTAAAATGTTGTATTTTAATTCAAAACATCTTTTTAATCTAATTTATTTATATGATAGATTATCTTTTTAATTGGTTTTAAAGTGAAATTAGAATATATTTTTACCATTAAATCCAATAGTGGTCGTTGGAATTAATTTCACTTTGAAATCAGACTTAAACTAGTGTCAATCTTTTGATACTTATTGTTTCATAAAAACACGCTATTTGTCATGACAGCGGGAATTAATTATTAAATTAATTAATGTGACTTATATGTTTTTAATTTTGTAAAATAGACTTCATTTTTGAATTCGGAATATCAAATATAGCTTAGGGTGAATTTTTGGTAATTTTCTGAAAACTTCAATTTTTGATGAATAGTGAAACCACTAAGTGGTACTTATAAAAACTGATTTTCCGTTTAAATGAAAATTTTCCACCTTTGTGTTTTGAATTTCAAAAATCCAACATACATGGTTGTCATTAAGAAGTAAAATTTGGTTCAATGGGATTAAAATAATTTGTTGGTGAATAGTAACTTATTAAGTTTTTAATCGCGATTAGAGGTAATTAGTGTAGTTTAAGGTAAAAATAATGTTTTAATAATATGGAATGAACTTGAAACATGTCCTAACCTCATTGGATGTGTCATGGCCGACCAAGAAAATCCATGGGTAAACTTGGGGACCCCATGGAGCCAGTTTGGTTGGGAAATGACATAAATAACTTTTTATTTAATGTTAAAGTAAAAATGACACACACATGAGATGTTTTACTAAAACAATTTTTACATGGGGTTATACAAGTCAGAATTTTGACTATAAATATTAATTGGAAATATAAAAAGATTTACTAAATCATAGTAGTTTTTTTATAATTTTTAGATGTTAAATAAATTAAATTATTTATGACATCATGATGATGCATCGATGACCTCATTATTTAATGATTTAAATAAAATGGAAAGATAATGTAATATCTAAGACCTAAACATGTACAAAACCTATTGGATGAGTGGATTTAAAAAAATTATCACCTTATCCTAGAAATACATCAATGTGAGACCTCTTAAATCCGAATACCATTTTGAAATAAAGTGACTTTTCTTCACTTTCCAAGAGTGCCCCTCCTCTCCTCTTATAAAAGGCCCCCACCTCTACCTCCTTACCCACACTCCCAAAGCCTTTGGCTCGGACAACCCCTGACCATTTTGTCTCTACACATCCCTCTCTTACTCCTTGAAGCCTCAATTTGGGCAGAAGTCTTCCCAAGGAAGCCTTTGAGCTCAAACCAAGGGGAGTTACCCGATTTTAAGGTAATGTCTTCTTTTGAGTCCTTTTGTTTTATTTTGATTCTCCAACCCCCTAAACTCTTTTTATTCTTTTCTTTTGTAACAACTCCAGTATCCTCAGTATACTAGGATGTTTTTATAAGAAGGATTCGAGCTACACTTACACACACCTACATCTAATGGTTAAAGAACATACTGTTTCCGTGGATGGAGAATTTCTGCCTCACGAAACGATGATTGTTCAACACTCATATAACACCTTCAAAGGTGTCCATTAAGATGTCACTATATTTATATATGATATATAATATTTTTATGTTTTATTTAATCTTCTGTATTTTTCATTTGTGGCTTACCTTTATGGCTTCCATTATGGGTATACGCGATATCTTCATTTTAGTAAGTGCGGACTACCGCCCCCTCAAAGTGATGTGATTCGTTAATGCCATACGTGGGACATATAAATGATGGATTTAATGTTATTATATATAATTTTATACTGGAATTATTATATACCTATATATCATTATTATTTATTTCCATTAAAGTATGAGATAGAAATGAAAGTAGCGTTCATGCGTACGTACGGCTTACCGTCTCCATGAACGGTGCATTTCATTTCTTATCCCCAAATGTAATGTACTATTATAAGTACATGTATATAATTGATATATATGATGAATGATACATCTAAATGATGAATATAATTCTGTAATTAAAATATACATACCTCTCATTTAGTTTTAATTCCATTAATATGACAAAGAAATGAAAGTAGCGTTCATGCGTATGTACGGCTTACCGTCTCCATGAACAGTGAATTTCATTTCTTACCTCTAAATGATTATGTGATATTATAAATACTTGTATATTCTAGATATATATGATATATATTATATCCAAATCAAGAATGTCATTCTGGATATAAAGAACCTTTGACCACATGAACAACATGTAATTGTAAGAAGTCCACTTTCGACTTAAGAACCAAATATCGACAAAACAAACATTATTAACTTAAATGATTACATAATGTTTATAACATGGAAATAAGTGATATAAAAGGAATAATGAAATTGAAAAAGGTTCTTAAGAAAATATAAATTAACTCAAGTTTATTATTCAGGACGTTAAAGAACGATCGAGTCAAGTCGGACCCGAGGTAAGGGATCCTACACCTCTCTTTCTTTTTAAGTACATTATTTTATGTCATTCCTTTTAAAGATCATATTTCTTATTATTGGGATATTATTTTATATTACTCTTACTTTATTTTTTATTTTCATATGATGAGAGACCCTATTCTCTCTCATCAATCTATTTTGGAAGTTTTGAGTGGCGCCGTTAGGCTGCCGAATTTTTCGTAAGAGATCCAACCTCTCTCTTTCTTTTTAAGTACTCTCCTTTATGTCACTTCTTTTAAGCTCCTATTTGTTATGATGGGGGATGTTCTTTTATATTCCTCTTTCTGTAAATTTTATTTTAATATGATGGGATACTCTATTTGATCTCATCAATCCATTTTTGGAAGTTTTAAGTGGCACCGTTAGGCTGCCGAGTTTTCATAAAGGATTTTTCATGTCACTTTTACTCCCGTGGGATTTATGCTACATTTTCTACAATTTCCTTTGAGTGGTGTATGTACTGCCCATTATTTTACTCATTGTGTAATATAATTTCATTTATGAGTATTTACATCAATGTTGTATTGTCCTTCTTTCACGTGGTGTATGTTTCGAAAGATACCCATGTCGGTAAGGGAACCTTTCACCCTTCTATTTTTAAAAGACTTCTTTTGTTATGTCTTTTAATTTACATCTTATTATGTTGGGATATGTTCTTATATATCCTTACTAATTTAAATTTTATGTCCAAGTGATGAGATACCGCTTTTTATCTCTCATCAACTCATTTTCTGAATTTTGTAGTGACGCCGTTAGGCCGTCAAAGTTTTGCAAGGGAACTTCTTAACCCAAATTTGATTCTTTGGGATAATCTTGTACTCCTTGAATATGTCATTCTATGAATATGTGTGAATAACCTCTGATTGTTTTACACTTAATATCCACTTATATTGTGTGTATTCGTTTGTCACACATAATTATGTAATTGATTTATCCTTAAACCAAGGATACCATCTTTGTAAGGGACTTCATCTCAATCTCCTTTAATTGAGGCACATTTTTGTTTTATACACCACTTTATTTAATACGGTGTATAAAACCCTTTTACTTTTACATTTATTCAAAAGGAATCTTTTTATACGAAGCGTTTTACTAAACGACAAAAGGGAATGTTTTTGTCGTACGTATGTGGCGACAACGACTTCTCTGCCGCTGCGAGTATTATTTGGTCTTTTGCTTCCTCAACAAGCCGTAATGTTTTTTAAAATAAAATAAATACCATATAATGTTTTTGTATTTTGGTATTGAAAATGGTTTTGATAAAGGATTCTATTATGTCAATTTATTTAAATGATATATTGTGATTGAAATGTGGAAATGTTATCATTCTTTTATGTTGGTTTTATGTGTTCTAATTTTATAATGGTACTTGGACATTTTATGGGTGGTTACGTGATAAACCATATGACGGGTGGTGCCGTGAATACCAGGACGGGTGGTTACGTTATAACCTCCAATGCATTGGGTATGGAAGTCGGCCGTATGGCTATTCCATTAAGTATGTATGGAAATGGCCATATGGTTATTACATTAAGTGATATGTGTGGAAGTCGACCGTATGGTTATTCCACTTAAGTATGTTTATGTCCCAAGTTACCTTTATATATGTTATGTGTTCTTTATATGGGTTTTATGATAATCCTTTGGTTACAAAAAGGTAAGTAATGATACTTTATTTAGTGAAGAGTTTTTTACTACTTCATGAAGGTGAAAGTATTACTTTGATGGAGTATACATGGTTTACTTGATGTTTGAAAAACTAACAGTTTTCATTCTTTGTGTATCCCTTACTGAGCTTTTTATGCTCACCCCAAGTTTTTTTGAAATGTTTTTCACAGGACTTAATGTGGAATAAGGTCAAGGATGGGATCAAGGGAATGTCATGCTATATAAAACATGGAACTAGACATGTTTATTTTTAAGAGTTTTTTTTATTTTGGAAACTTAGTAGAAGTGTCTACTTTGTAATATTTTGAGATGTAATAGTTATGTCCTAATTATCTAAAACTCTAAACCTGAAAAGATCCTCAATGTGAATTACTCATTTAATTCAATATTAAGTAAGGTTTAAGGCTGAAGCCTTATAAAGACCCCCTAAGCAATCTAAAACGGGTGTAGTATGCGACAATGATGGTGATTCCCCATGAATCCTAGATGTGCATATATAATAGGAAATGGGTCACCGAAGAATGTCTGGTGGATCGAAGAGGAGACCATCCTCACGCCTAGGTATCGGAGGCCATGGCCAATAGTGCCTGCTATAGTGAAGGTGGAAGCACTGTGTCAGGTGGATTGGCCCACGGCGTAGACCGAAACACGCGCTAGCACATCGTCCACACAAGACCAGTGCATAGGTAGGTAGTCAACCTCAACCAGCCATGTGGCTGCGCAAGATGAATTCCAGGGCGATGTCTAGGCTGGACCCAAGCCGACCCGCCATTACGGGATGGGGTGACAGAGTGAACTGGGATGCTGGGCAGTCCAGGATAGTGGAGAACTAAACATCCATGCAGGTCAGGCCAGATTGGAAACCAGGCCACTGGGTCACCCGACTGGTCTGAACCGGTCTGAATAAGTCAAACTGGACCAGATGAGAATCAGGTCACTTGGAAAACCAACATGCATGACCCATGACCAAAACGGGTTAATTCTATCAAGGTTGAATGGGACTGGTCACTTGGACAGGTCGTATCGGGTTGGGTCGGGTCGGTCGAATCTAGACGGGTCATTCAGGACCCCCTGGGCGAGTTGTTCAGGTCGGTCCAACCAAGTTAGATCGGGCACTGACGCAACAATACATTGTTTACTAAAACACCAATATCATTCAAAATGGGAATACTATTGACTTGTTGTCTGTTTTTTGGTACCCTTGCGACGAGACATACAATTTGATATACTTTAAGTGGTTTTCGAGGAAGTATAGATACGACTGATGGTTCAGGTGTGGATTTTCCTAGAATCAAGCACACTAGAGTGTGGAAATCCTATGGCTGTCTTTGACATGAATGATATAAGGAGTGGTACCTTAGTGGCCCAATTCCATAGCGGACCTCAGTGGTCCAGTAGCCGAGCTGACCTCCTTGGTCCAATAGCCGAGTGGACCTTTGTGGCCCTGTAGCCGAGCGGACCTTGTTGGTCCAGTATCTGAGCGTACCTCATTGTCCACGAGCTAAGCGGACCTCAGTGGTCTAGTTGCTCATCGGACCTCAGTTGTCTAGTAGTTGAGAGGACCTCAGTGGTCCAATAGCTGAGTGGACCTTAGTGGTCTTATAGCGGATCCGACCTTAGCAGTACAGTAGCCAAGCAAACCTCAGTGGCTCATCAGGGATGAGTCCCTCAACAATAAAATATGATTCATCTTTACGACTGATAATCCAACTTTATATACATTTATTTATACATGGTGTGAGTAGTCTTCTCATTGTAGTCATGCTTTTTGGTCTTGCTTTGTGTTCTTGCATTGTGATCTTTTTTTGATTGAATTCCCTACTCATTATTGTGTTACTGACCTCTGCATGGGCTTCTCCAGCATGTGTCATGTCTCTTGCAGGTGATCAGTGCTTCGATAGAGACATTGGTAGTCCTAGACCTAGTGGTGCTCAGTGAGATGGGATAGACAAGAATACTTATAGGACTACATGAATCTACCCTTCAACTACACTTCATCTGTAGTCTTGAGTGGATAGACAATGGAAGTAATACTTTACTATTTGTTTTTTTCATGTATTCTGACCCCTCCATACATTCAGTTTTTATAGTACTCTCATTAGTTTTCTCAGTGACAATTGTTATTTACTTTGTGTTTTCCTTACACATTTGGAGCTTTGTGCATGTTTACAGGTTTAAAGGAAATGCCTTCCATTTTTAGTATATGCATAATCAGTACTAGTTGCATGCACCAGGACTATGTAAGTTGGGAAAGGGGTAGTCATTACACGATCCATAGGAAAAGTGTCAATAAAAGGTTGTATCATAGGAGTTCAGTTCTACCTTAAGAACACAGATTATATGAGTTTGGATTGGGATAATACTATCAAGTGTTTCAAGATTGGTTTTCAGGCCAGGGAATCCAGTGTGGGTGCGGAAGATGATGTATCCATACACAAGGAGCATGGATTCAGATTTTTGACTCACTGCATAATACACATGTTGTGTGAAAAAACCATGGTACATGAATCATATAGGAATGATTTGAGTTTTATATGTCCTTCTTGAGTCAGCTCACTAGGTATGCTCTATTGACAATGGTACATCTTAATTGGATTAATGATTCTTCCACATAGATAGCCAACTAGGATTCCACCATGTGATCATGAGGATGATTTTCAGGGTGAAAAAATGGTTATGGGGATCCATACTAGAGATAGAACCACCAAATGGTGTACTATCTATACCACCATCTGTGGAGTAGAACAATGTACTTGTATTACCAGTAGATGAGATGGATGTGCAGAGTGAATTTCACGAGTTTTAGTGATAAAAAACCCTCCGGTTATGAGGAAAGCCTAACTCAAAGATGGATAAGGACTGGATTGGGGTGGTGACTGAGTTTTCTGTATAGTCATGACACTATTAGATTATATGGAAGTTATGGAATTTATCCTTCTACATGGCTCAACAGGGCTATATAGGACTTTTTATTACCTGATGTTATGATGAGATGACTCTTCCTTGGATAGAGCTTGAGAACATTTCTCAATGAAGGATATCAATCCATAAAATCTAAGTACTGGGCATTCCCAATAGTTTCTATGGATTCAGCTAGATGACATGTCGGTAGCTGAGTATTCATCGAGGCATACCGACCTTTCTAGGATGGCAATGAATATGATACAACTAGTTTTTCAGGGCTCGTACCTCCAAGTGAAGTATGATTAGGGACATCCGAGCCATCACTATTCCTATGTGAATTACTACTTATTATATGGTAATAGTGAGAGAATTTGTGGGTTAAGGTCAATTGGATGAGCAGATATATCTAGTGTATGTCAACAGTGGGAAATCAAGAAGCTAATGTTAGTATTAGAGACTTTTAAGTGTGATATGTTTCAAGAAGAGATCCCAAGATAGTGTATCAATTGGTCACAGATTATAGGGTGTGTCCAATAGGACTATAAATAGGTAATTATTTTCAAAATACCGTAGGGGAGATCTCTATATAGATTGAACATCCCATCATGATGACAGTGAAACGATGGATGGGCCATCGTGGCAGAGACATTGACAGGAACAGATGAATCTACATGACAACAGATGTGGTAGAGGAGTAGGAAGAGTAGTGGGATATTGTATACTTTTAGACATGTTACCACCACCACTCCCATGTGGTCCAAGCCATCCTCATGGATATTGAAGACATGGGATGTGTAGCTACATACGGTCAAGGAATATGGACCAAGGGATCTAGGAAATTATTTGAGGTACAGTCTGTGTCTACTCATAGTTGGAATATTAATAGACACATGTTATAATCATTACTACTAGTCATGAATCTTGTTCAATACCTAGAGTTTCATGTTAAAGCATTTACATGACACTTGTGTTTGTAGATACTTGTGGGTGGAGACTAGATAATCTCACTTATGCTGGTGGTGTGATATGAACCTTGAGGTGAGAGTTTTGGTTGTAACCTCTTGGTGGCATCATCGAGGCATTAAGATGTAAGTTTGGGTATGGACTTCTCACCCACATTTCATGCTCAAATTTACTTTTTTAGGAAAAAAGGATGTGGTGTGTCCAAAGAGATGGGAACATGTTTTAATTTTTCAGCGAGAAGGAAAACAGAGTTGTGAGGGATGGACTGGAACATAGGAGGGTGTAAGCGATCACTCATCAGCTGGATAGAATGTCCCTTGGTGATGTGGATGAGACGATTCCCAGTTTCCTATAGTGGGGGATTAATACGATAAAATATTTCCAGACGATGTTCCAGCACTACCTCATCACCAAGAGGTAGAAATATACATTGATCTAAATTCCGGTACACCACCAATATCAACACCTACATATCAGATGGATCCTGCTGTGCTCTAGGAGTTGAGGGTGCAGTTGGAAGTCTTATAGGAGGAGGGGTTCGAATGGCCCATCATTTCACCATGGGCAACACCTATGTTTTTTCCTAGAAGAGATACATATTCTTTAGGTTATTTGTGTAGTTCTGATGCATCATCTAGGTGACTGTGAAGAACAAGTATCATCTACTACAGATTGATGACCTCTTTTATTAGCTGATGGGAGCGAGGTGGTTCTCGAAGATGGACCACAGATCAGGCCATATCCACCTTTGATTATGAGAAGATAACATCTCAATGTTTTCTTCCAGATGACTCTATAAACTATATGAGTACTTAGTGATGATGTTTGGTATGAGGAATTCCCTAATAGTGTTTAAGGGACTCATGAATAATATCTTCTATCCGTACATAGACTATTTTGTAGTGGTATTCATTGAGGAAATATTAGTGTACTCAATGTCCGAGGAGGAGCCCACAATACACCTATGGATGATTTTGGACACACTATGAGAGCGCCATATTTATGAAAATATCTCAATGTGTGACTTCTTGATAAGATAGGTTCACTTCCTAGGACATTTCAGCTTATATTCTAGAGTTACAGTGGATCCAGTGAGGATTGAGTTGGTGCTTGATTGGGATAACCCCAAGAGAATTACTATGGTTCAGAGTTTCCATAAGATGGTTGGGTACTATCATAACTTTGTACAAGACTTATCTAGAGTGGAGGAACCCATGATGACATTAGTGAAGAAGAAAGAAACCTTCATGTTTATATAATGATGTGAGTATATCATTGAAGATCTTAGGAAGATCTTGATCAGTGCTCCTATATTGTGGCTTCTGGAGGAGGGCACCGACTACATGGTGCTCTGTGACACTTCAAGAACTGGTCTTCATTGTGTGTTGATGTAGGGGAAATTAGTGATTTCTTATAGATCTAGACAATTGAGACACCATGGTAAAAACTATGTGACTCAGGACCTTGAGTTGGTAGTGGTAGTATTTGCACTAACGATGTGGTGAGACTTCTTTATGGGAGAATGATTTACCATTTATTCTAACCAAAAGATTCTAAATTGTATCTTCTCTCATAATGATTTGAACTTGAGACAAAGATGATGGATATAGTTCCTCCAAGACATTGACTTTTTATTAGTCTATAGAACTTATTAGGGGATCTTTATAGTGGATGCTCTTAGTAAGAGATCTAGTTTGTAGTTTCTGAATGAGGAAATAGAGCTGTCATCTTCATTAAAGTTATCCTTCATGTATGGGGATGAAGCAGATTATATCTAGTCATTGGTTGTTACACATCCACTCTTAAATGAATCTGGGAGTCAAAACTCAGTGAAGTCGACTATGAGTATTTACATTCTCTGTTGTCCACAGGGAATACCCCTAATGGAAATTCGAATGGTGGAGAGGATATTATTATATTAATTGGGTGAGAAGTTGTGGCAGTGAAGCCTAGTGTGTAAATAAGCATAGGGGTATGTGTGTGGGTGTCAAGGAAAACACTTGGGATGATAGAATGTGTAAAATTTGGGATTACCTTTTGTGATTAAAAAAGATGAATTCTTGTATATATCATTTTATTAGGTTTTTCTTTCTCTTTATGGTGGGTACTGGTAAGGAAGTGGGAAGGGATATTGATGGAATCTATGACAGGTTTACCACATATGTCTGGGAGACACGATACCATCTGAGTGATCATTTAACAACTCTCCATGTTGACCCACTTCCTAACTACCTAGGAGAAGTGTTTAGTAGGGGGATTAGGATGCCTCTACGTGCTAAATATTTGACTGGTGTGAGATAGATATTAAAGATGTGGTTACTTTTGAAGGGGTTCAGGTAGAGATTAGTGATCAATAGGACAAGACCCTTTGTGGGTGATCAATTCTGATGGTGAGCGTTCAGTGGCAACAGATGAACCTCTAAGAGAACACATGGGAGTGTGATCCTCAGTTCCAAGCTAAGTACCCCCATTTTTTTGTTTATCTCATGTTTTGTATTTTGAGGATGTAAATCCTTAATAGTGGGGTTAATGCAATGTCCTAGAATCCCATGTAATTTTTTTTAAATTATATGAGATTGCTCTGAGACTAGGAGATGATACATCGTGTGATTTCGATGCTCAGTGTGCATAGAATGTCCCATAAAAAATATTATCTATAAAATATCATACATGGGTAGTTTTCATGAGAAAAGTGGAATAAATATTAAATGGTTTATCAGATCAGTAATCCAAGGGAACTTCTACATTCAGGATGGTAGATTTACCCTAGGCATGACTTATGTTTTTTCGGTGTGGGTCACCAGATAGAAAACCTGAAAATTTCATAACCCTAAATAAAATATTTGAATAATGATTATTTTATTTTTTAAATAACTAAAACTCATGAACGATTACTCAGATTGAATATATGAGACCACTATTGAGCTAGTGTGGGCGTTCATTCCTTAGAAAGATCCTAACATTGTCCAACATGAGCCAATAATGGAAGGCTATTTTTGGTCGAAAAAAAATAATTTATTAAAGATAATTTTATTTTCAAATCATTATAACTCATAAATAGTAACTCAGATTTGAAATTAAAGAGTACCTTTGAGCTCGTGAGTATATCCTTCCATTAGATGGAGACCAATATCGACCGTCACGGGCCAGATGTAAATGTTGGTTTTGGGACGTAACCGTAAATAAAATAATTCAAATAAAAAAGATTATTTTCTTTTTGAATCATCATAACACACAAACGGTAGATTGAATTGAAAATATGAAACCACAGTTGAGTTCTTAATGATATTTTATCATTAAGTAGGGCCTGACCTCGACCGATGCGGGTTGAGGGTGAAAGTTAGTTTTTGGATGTTTTAATGGAAAATAAAATAAACCTAGAAAATGATTATTTTATTTCTTTTAGCTTCTTTCACTGACACAACATCACTGAAATGTGATGACATGATAAAACATAAACTCATTAATGAAATACATTATTGAATAAAGGATGATATATTTTTTAAAAATGAAACAAAAATGTAGAAATTCATTTTTCCCTGAAAATCATCTTAAATCATTGGGGTTTCAAGAGGAAGATGGTTTTCCCAATGAGATGTAGAGTGGAAGAGAATGTTGGAGAAATTTTTTCAGTTGGAAAGATACTAAAGGCGACGAATGGAGAATCACCATTACAAATGTATTGATGATCGATGAATAATGAATTTTGGCGGTGTGATATTTTTCGTCACCATCAAAAAATCCAACCCCAATTTAGGGGTTCAAATCATAGTGATTATTTTCCCCTATTCTATCCTCTAAATGATGAAATAGGATCAGCTCTCAAAAAATTTGATCCGCGGATGGATTCTTCTTATCGGATTAAGAAATATTTATTTTGGGATTCGCTATGGGTATTAAATCATAGTGATTTATATTTATTCTTCATGATCCCACTGACAAGAAAATTTTTAGGGATGACATGAACAAATCTAGTTTGTTCATTGGGTGTTCTTTGTGATCCCATATCTCTCTCATTATTCATCACTGACAGACCCATGAGGTTGCATTTGATCTTTTCCTAGGGTAATGAGGATGGAGCCTCAACGAGATGAAAAAATGTCAAGGTGCACAATGAAGTGACGGTGACTCCCCAAGAGTCCTAAAAACACAGAAGGATCGAAAAACCGACCACCAGAGAAAGTCTGTGGGCCTGCGGAGGAGACCACCAATGCACAGGCACCGATGGCCGCTGTGAGCGGGAGGCATTGCACCCCAATGGCACGTCGAAGTGGAAGTGGTTATGTCCAACATGGGTTGCGGAGGTGCATGGTGTCATGCTGGTCGAGGAGCCCCATTAGGTGGAGCGGACCATGGGGCAGGCCGTGGAATGTGATGACATGAGGTCCACACTGTATCGCGTATGGAGGGAGGCGTCCGAAATCATCCGGCTGTGTGGTTACATGAACTGAATGATAGCATGATGTTGGAGAAGGACCTAATCCGGCCTGCTGATGTGGGATGAGCCAAAAGACTGAACTAGGCCATTGGTTTGCCCGAGATGGAGGAGAACCGACCCCCAATGAAGGCCTGACTGGATGGGAAGCCATTCAATTAGACAACCTGGTTTGTCAGAACCAGTATGACTAATTCGGATTAGAACAGATAAGAATCAGGTCACTAGTCGACCCAGCGGGATGGACCCATAGTCTAACTAGGCTGGGTCCAACAAGGCCCAATGGGCTTATCCACTGGTCCAAGCCTGACCGGTTCGGCCCAACGCCAACTGGGTCGGGTCGGGTCAGCTAAATTGGGCCAGGTCATGCGGGACCCTTGGGCCGAGTTGGTTGGGTGGGTCCGACAAAGTCGGACCGAGCCCGGACACAACCAATCCTGGTTTACTAAAATGACAATATCGTTTAGATCAGTCATCCAATTTACATGTCATATGTGGAGTTGAGGCCCTTACGACAAGATGGTCCATTGGGTATACTCTAAGTGCGGTTTAGTGGATGTTGAGATACGACCGATGGCTTGAGTAGATTATCTCAGAATCATGTGCATTGGAGAGAGAGAATCCTCTGACTTACTATGAAATGAAAGATATGACGAACGAGACCTTAGTAGACCAGTAGGATACCATACCTTAGTTGTCCAGTAGCTAAGTAGACCTTAGTGGCATAGTAGCTGAGTGGAACTTGGGTGTATAATAGATGAGTGAACCTTGGTTGTATTATAACCAACCAGAACTCAGTGTTCCAGTATCAAAATGGACTTCATGGTCAAATATTTGAGGTGACCTCAATGGTCTTGTAGGTCAGCGGACCTCAGTGGACCTGTAGCTGAGTATACCTCAGCGGTCCAGTAGCCGAGCGGACCTCAATGGTCCAGTATCTGAGCGGACCTTAGTGGTCCAATAGCTGATCAAACCTCACTGACTCATTATGGGTGGGTCCTTCAGCAGTATAATATGACTCTTCTTTATGACTGATAATCCTACATAATGTAATTTGAGTTATACCAGTTGTGCGATTTTTTTAATTTTTGGTCTTGTTTTGTGGTCATTACAATGTGGTTTGAGGTCCCTATTGAGTATTGTGTTACTAACCACTACACGGGCGTCTCCCTCAAGTGTCATGTAGTGTGAAGGTGATCGACGCTTCAATAGAGACCTTAGTGGTCCAGGACCCGGTGGTACTCAGTGATATAGAAAGACGGGTGTACTTATATGGCTATAAGAAGATACCCTTCACCTACCCTTTATATAGGGTCTTGAGGGGGAGAACTGTGACAGTTTTACATTACCTTTTTGTTTTGGGCTTTTATTTTATCCCCTTTGTACATTATGTTTATTTTGTACTCTCATCGTTTTTCTTAGTGATAGTTGTGATTTACTTTGTGTCTAATTTCCATAGTTTTATGTTTGTGCGTATATTGAGGTTTAAAGTAAATTCCTTACCTTTCCTGGGATATGGAAAATCGGTGCTAGTTTCTATCCCCTAGACCACGAAAGGAGGGCTCGGTGTAGTCACGACACGAGCCGTGGGGGACGGGTCATGACACATGATCCGAGATTGTTGGATCTAGGATGGATAAAGTGTGGGTAAATGATCATTATTTTGGAATGATACCAGAGTGGCGGGTGACTGTGTAGTAGACCTTATGGGATTCAAACCAATATTTAAATAAAAACAAACCTCCTTGATGTCTAGGATATTACATTGGACCATTAATAATTTGTTATCTATATGTGATTTTAATATCAAGTAGTACCATAACATGATATTATCTCTCATAAGAAAAATATTATAGCTCGGAAGACCCTAATCAAGTGGATGAATCAGTGGATTACATCAATGTAGATCAGGATTAATGGGAATGGGTAAGAATAACCTTGGTGATTCAACAATAGTGATGAGTGATGTCATAAAATTTTATGAATAGTGTACCTTATGTTTGATGTTTCATACTGGAAATTTATTCGATGTTCAGGGATAGATCGTAGTGATATGATTGTGAATTTATGTCCAATATAGGTATGATTAATGGTTAAAGGACAGTTGTGACTTCTTAAGGATATGTAGTGATATGGTGGGCGTAACACCTCGAGATATTATTATATTATTAAATTTAAATAAGTCGATCTATTTGATATTATTTTCTATATGAAACTATAATATTAAATTAAATCATGATATATTTAGATAAAATATAAGCATTGATTTATGATCGCTAAACAATACAATTTAATTAGTAGGAATGTATTGGAGTAACCACTTTACAAAATATATGTATAATAAAAATAAAGGCTACTTTTAATGTGAATTAAATTTAATTACTTTACCTAAAATGAATAATAATATCAGGTATTATCTTATGATATCTACATCTTTATATGGTTTCACATTTCTCCAAGGTCCTAATCCCCTTACATTATTCGACTTCTCTTTCTACCTTACCCTCTACAAGCGGCCCCACATATGGTCATAAATGATTGTGATTCAATACATTGGTATTATTTCCATGAAGTTTTAGTCTCACCCTTAATCATAAAATTCTTCACATTTTTTGTGTTTGGTTCTAGCTCTATAGAATGGATTTTACCCCTTATATTCACCCATAATATGCCACCCTAGTCCAACATGTATGACCCCATCTTAGATGGGTGAATTGTTTTCTTCAGGGTGGTTTGGGAATATGGAGGTGGGAGTGGTGATGGTGCGGTATTCTTCGACTAGAGTTTGTATCAATTGGTCTAGTTTTCTATTTATGATGATTTATTGAGTTTTATTCTTCCCCTTTTTAGCATTCAACCATTTACTTTAGTTTGTTGATTGGTGTTTTATTCCGTGTTTATTACTGAATGGTGAATGTTACTTTTGATATTTTGGAATTGGTAATTTCTGATGATGTCTTATATATGGTTATTTTCCCATTAAGTTCATGGTGGATTTGTTGGTTTACATCGAATTTGTATCTTCTTGACGGTGGTTAGAATTCATCCTTGAGGTGATCGATAAATATTTTCATGTTCATTCGGTTTAATGTGGATCCAAAGGCGTTGTAAGTCTTTGTGTATGGTTTTGTGATGACCACAATTAAAGATGAAAATATAGTTAGTTTTAAGGTAACATGTATCCTTCAAGTGGAAACCTTGGGGTGGTTTGATGACATAGGGTTTGGAGATTTTAATTTTCTTTTTTATGTGACTTTCACCTAGGAGTTTTGAAATTTGAAATTTTAATTAGTTTTTGTGTTATATTTTTTTTACTATTTCATGTTTGTACATGTTCTCAGTTAACCATATAAAATTTATTATTCATAAAAGAAAAATAGTTTTCATCTTACTTGAAAATATTAATACTATTTATTTTTTTATAACAAACCAATTTATGTTAATAAAATTAGTGTCCAGGATTATTTTATCTTATATATAACCTTAAATATGAATAAAATTAATTTTCTAAAAAATATTTTTAAGTGATTAAGTGTGTTTATTTTAAATTTAATTTTAATTCCTATAAAATTATTTTCAAATATTAAGTAAAAAGAAACAAATTAGGTAAAATTTTTAATCTTAATATTTTTCATTAAAATTAGATACAAATATGAGAAATTAATTTCCATGGTAAAAGAAAATTAGGGAAAAAGTTAAATTTTTTAATGAAAAATCGCTTAAAAACTCAAAGTTGTCTATCAAATGAGTGATTTAGGTGAGTTTTGACCTGAAATAAATTTAACCTCCAATTTTATCCATTTTGGTCCCATTGAACTTAGAATAGTAACATGAAATTATTTAAAATGGTAAGCAATCTACCAAAACCATCATTTTCTTTAGTTATAAAATGGTAACCCTTCTACCACTTCAAGTATCACCTTCCCTTATAATTTATCATTCAAACCCTTATAATTTGTTTTTCATAGAACCCAATATCATGTTAAAAATATAACATTCATAATTAGTTGTCATAATATCTTCATTTCTAAGGATAATTCCATGGAAAATTTATGTACATGACTTTAGTATTATCAACTACTTAGATTTTATTATCGTTTATATTCATTAAAATTTGTTATATCTATAAAAATATAATGATATTAGTTTCATTTTTATAATTTAATGTTACTATAATAAGGATATTATAATTTTCAACATATTTTTCAGATCTATTATGAAGAAAAAAAATGTTGTTTATATGTACGTGCAGACTACCACCACAAGAAGCTACAAAATTAATTTTTCATCATCTCCCATACTTCTTAGATTCAATAATGTTTTAATGATTATATATTATTTTTATGAAATCATTAAGGTTCTGAAATGAAAAATTATAGAACAAATTAATGATATGGTCAATAAATGATTATCGTTAGATAAATCCTTTAAAATGAGTGAACTAAGAGTAAAGAAATATCTTCTTTTTAAATAATGACTATATATAAATTATCTTCTCTATATAATTATTTAAAATTATAATATATCAAAAAATAAACACTAAATAATGTAATTATTCTTTATTATAATGATATTACCAATCCACCACCATATAAAAATCCATTAATCTTGGTCTATTCATGTTTGGGTTTATTTAATCACATACTTGAGAAATATTTTAAAATTATATCATGGATGACTATGGGGAATTATTTACAAGTATAATTGATAAAAATATTTAAATATTTTTTCATGGTTATGGTATGTTTATATCAACATTTAACACTTTAATTAATAAAACACCATTTATTTGTTAAGCATCACCAAAACATGATAATTTCCAATTTAATAGTAATGGTTTGAAACAAAAAATTAAACGGAATGAAATTATAGGGTTATAAAATATGATGGAAAATATATTCTAGTACCTTATATTAACTAATAGTGATAAACTTTGAAAAATTATTAGATACCAAGATGATTTTTTTAAAACTAGTTTAAAACAATAAAGATTACTTACACCTGATATTGAAAATAGGTAAAGAATAGATAATATATATATATGTAATTATTATAAATGTGGAGTATAAAATGTTATAGTTATGAATAGGGTTCCATTTTATGGATTTATTAAACATAATTTAATTTTTTAGGATATTTTGTGAATGCACGGAATATATCTGGACCAAGGTAATCGTTTTTCATCTCAAATTCCTCTCTTTGAGACTTGTTTGGTATTATGAAACTAATTTCAATTATGTGGTTCATATATTTCCTAGTTTCAATATAATACCATAAATTAACTTTTAATTATATTATATTAAGTACAATTACAATGCCTCTCTTTTAAGGGGGATCAATTCAAAATTTTATAAATCATTATGTGTATTATTTGGTCAAAATTATAATTCTTTAATACATAATAAACGTTATACACCATGTTTTGATTGTATGATGTATTGATTTACCATTTATATATTATTTATCATACACTTTTAAATTAATTGGATTTACTATCCAAATCATTCCCTCTTATTTGAACTGCTATTGATTTATTAGTTTCCCCATTAGTAAGGTTTTTTGGTAACAAAACATTCATTCATCAAGTTATGATTTGTATCTTGTACCTATTTCATATAAGTTGGGTAAATTATACCCTTTTATTGTATTATATTTTATTATCTCATTATTTTCCTGGGATATACATTCATAACACATAAATCTTGTGAACAATGTTTATAACGTCTTGGGTTATGTTCTTTTGAAACCATCTAACTTATTCCTCTATATAACATATGATCACAATATTCTAGTATTGACATAGCCTAATAATCATTTCTCTATATGGTGTGATCATCATAATTTACATAATTCATATTGGATAATTATAAACTAAAATAATTTAATTCTATTTTCATATTGAAAATTATTGGTGTTTCATATGTTATCATTCCAGTACAGATGATTACTGTCAAGTCTACTATGAATTGTTCAACCATCCACATTCTCTATCTAGAAGGGTTTTGATCATTTTATCCATTTTATTGACATGTGGAAAACTATTGGCATATTGTATATTGTTATTCAAATATTGATAATTATTAGAATGTTGAATATGTATTGTATTAACATCCAAAATCATTATATGGATGGGTTATGATCATGTAATCACTTTTATTGACATGGGGAAAATAATTGAAATCCCTGGTGATTATTGACTACTAACATATGTTGATCATGGATTGACAATACATATTATTCATTATATATATATATATACATGTTTATATTAAGTAAAATTTTCATTAGGTAATGCTATCAAAGTTCTTATTGACTATTATGGTGAATGCATTGGACTTATTCTAGTGATAGATGGGGCCTAGATTCATATATCCCCTCAATTCATTGAAAAGTATCATGATAAAAACATGTTGGTTTTTGTCGTATATATCTTTATATAACAAGATAGTTTCCTGATAAACAGACTTCATAACATGAATTTTATGTATGAAATTATTGATTCCATGAATATGGGATTAGTATTATTGATATCCATGTTTTCATTTATTTTCACGTATATAACATGATCTCAATTTATGTTGATTATCAAATTATTTAGATAATTTATTCTTACCATATTATGTATAACATTATTATGTTAATGATAGGTCTAGGTATATATTTCCCTTACTAAGTGTTTAATCTCACATGTTTATTATGATTCCATTCCCCAGTTGATGAATAAAGTAAGTACATGTGGCATTTTTAGAAGGATACCATGTGTGAAAGAATTTATGAGATTTTATATGAACTCATTATGGATTAAGTTTTTTCGTATATAATGGTAAAACTATTTGTTTCATATAATGAATTTAGACTATGTTATTTATTTTTTTCATAATTCTATAAATATATAATACTGAAAAGTTATATAGGATAGAACATATAAAATGATCATTATATATTTTGTAATTTAGGATAAGTATATTAATGATTTTATATCTTTTATAAAAGAGATTATGTAGTCTATTCTTTTATTCACACTTGTTCTTAGTGTATAGGTTCGAGGTACCACAATCGGTATCAAAGGAATCCTTTAAATAAATTTTATGATTTAGATGTTTTTTAAGATAATTTAATGGTTTATATGTTAAGAATTATTAAAGCCTCAAAGTTATGGATAATAAGTATATGATTTAATGTTAATCTAATAAAGCATATTTTATTTATGGATTACAATGATAATAAATTAGTGAACAACCTAGGAAGAAGTTTATGTATTTTATAATATCCCAATATATTGGTAAAGTGGAGATTATGTGACTATTCCTAAAAATAAATCCATATCTGGATAAAGGGATGTGGATTCAACTGTGACATGGATTTATCTTGGTGTAATCACCGGAAATTTTTTTGATTGACCATTGAATCAATATTCAATTTGTTTCATGGTGAATGGGTACACACCAGGGTATACACTTAGGAGGGATATTATTTGGTTAATCACATTATCAATATGTAAAATTATAATATATTTAAGAATGATGTCAACTTTGATGGTTACAGAACCTAATATACTAAATAGCCATGGATAACCATGGATTGAACAAAGAGGGACATTGGTTTATCTAAAGTTATCATATATTAAAATATAAGGTTTCATAAGGGAAGAAATATTTAGAATGATGTTTTCATATTCAGTTTTTTAATGTTATCCTATCCATTTTTTGTTTAAGTATTTGGTTGAAATGAGATTAAGGAAATGAAGATGAGAAAGGTATGTATATAGAAAACCACTATGTCTAAAAACTGAATAATGTGGTATACATGAATGTTTTAGAATCCTTGTATATGTTTACTAGGATTATGAATGTATGTTTCCCCGGCATACCAAATTTAATGAGAATGATATTTTAAAATAAATTAAATCATGAAAATCATAAATATTTCCATTATTGAGTGATATTTATCGATGATATTTTGGTATTGTAAAATATTTAAGATCCATTGTGAAGTATTTTGGCATTAATGGTTTGAAATAATATATTAAATGGTATCATTGAAATTTAGAAATTATTTTATGTCAATTTTATATATTTTTAGATAATTATTGAATATTGCATGTTTGAGGGAAAACATATTTCTAGTTTTAGTATATTTTTTATTTCAATATAATATAGAATTAGTTTTAATTGAAATGTAAGTTATATAATATCAATATAATTGGTATTGAGGATAATTCATGTTATGTTTTGGTAATGTTTGTCTAATATATTTTATTATGATATATATGGACTAGTGTGTGACTTTATAAAATAGTGGATAATGATATATTTAATTTTTGGAGGAATATATAACATCACTGTGGTTTGTTGACATAGAGATTCAAATGGTTTGTGGAAAGGTATGTTATTGAGAATATATGATTAGGGTATATACCTACTTGTTTATATTATTTTAGAAATAATTACATTTTTTTGAGGAAGTATATGTACTATTATATAGCTGATGATATTATGATAAAAGACACTTTAGAGATTATACGCTGAATGATGAATATGTTAAAAATACCATCACCTACTTTCTTTAATGAGTTGTAATTAAATTTATGATGGTGAAATTTATTTCAGTCTAGATGGGGGAATTTAACACATGGATATCTTAATATATTATTACCCTTAAAAACTAAATGTACTCGATAGCTTGGTCCACACACAACAAAAAATTTAAAAAATGATATATATTTAGATAAAATATAAATTTTGAATGATGATTATTAAAACCTTGCTATTTAACTAGTAGTAATTAATACAAGTAATCATATTATTAAATACAAGTAATATTAAAATAAATTATAATGTTAATATGTATGAAATTTAATTAGTTTAATTAAATTGACTAATAAGATCATTTATTATTCAAAAGTTTTTTACTAAAAATTACCACTTTATGTGATATGAATTTTTATTTCAAGAGGGAAATTACTAATAATGATAATTTTTTATATTAATAATTAGTTAACACTAATTTAGTTGTAAAATGACATGAAATAAGAATAATAACGGTTTATATTGAAAATGTCATTTTCTAATGAAACATTTTTTTATTATACATTATAATTTTTATATAAAAACTAACATTATATAAATTTTTGTATCTTAAATGAGAATTTTAGGTGGATTTTTACCCAAAATCACATTCCACTAATCTTTTTACAATTTTTTATCCATTTATTTTAGAATAGTAACATCATATTATTAAATATGTTAATGGGGCTCCCAAAACATCAATTCCATTTATTTATAAAAGAGTAACCCTTACACCACTTCAAAACTCATCATTGCATTGAATTTATAAATAAAAACCAGAAAATGTTATCTTCAAAGAATCATATCCTAGGATAAAAGGATTATGGTCACCACTAGTTATCATTATATCTTTATTCGAAAGGATAATTATATGAAAAATTCAAGTACCTAGTATGAGTATTATCAAAAAAAAATTATTTTCTTCATAATTATCATCATTAAACTTATTTCTAACATTACTAATATAATTGTATTAGTATCATATATATACTATAATTTTATTATATTAAGGTATTTATTATTCTCTATTCATCTAACCCATCCATTAATAAAAACAAAATCGTTGTTCGTATGTAGGTGTTGACTATCGCAACCACGAGCAATGAAATTCATTTTTATTACCACCTATAACAGATGGAACCTAGAATGGTTTAATTAAGAAAAAACGATGTTTGTTAAATCATCATGGTTGTAGTGTTACACATTTAATAAACTATTAATGATATGATCCATAAATCATTATCATCAATTTAATTATTTCAAACAAGAACACTATGAAGAAAATGATTTTTTTGTAAGTAATGAATTTATATAAAATATTTTAATTTTATACTCTAAAATTTTGATATATCACACCAATAAATGATAAATAAGATCAATATTCTTTTTTTATAATTATATTATAACTAATCAATCACATAATCATCCTTTAATCATGGTATGTTAATTTTTGGGTCGATTTCACCAACTACACAAATAATACTTTACATTTATATCATTGATGAATATGAGAAATTATTTATTGGTAAAAAAATATAAATAATTATTATTTTTGGATGTTTATATCAACATTTAACAAAAAATTTATAAAATACATTTTGTTCATTTAGAATCACCGAAACATGATCCTTACCCATTTCATCTTCTGGATTGTGATAAAAACAACCATGGAATGAAAGTAAATCTTTATAAAATATTATTGATCATATATTCATGCAATATAGATAGTATAATAGTTTTAAAATTTTAAAAAAATAATAGATATAAATGCAACATTAATGAAACTAGTTCAAAGTGATAATGATTACATACAACTGATATTTTAAAATCTTGAAAAACAGTTAATAAATATATATAATATTTATAAACGTGGTGTCAAAATGGTCATAGTAATGAATAAGGTACTTGGGTATGTATTTAATGAATTTAATTTAATTATTCATGATTTTTTTGCATCTGTAGAATGAATCAGGACTGAGATAATGGTTTTCATCTCAAATTGCATTCTTTGAGACATGTTTAGTATTATGAACTAGATTTAATTTATTTTGTATATATAAATAATTTTTTATATAATACCATGAATTATATTTTAATATTTATATTTTGTGTTCAATTAAAATCCCTATATTTTAAGGGGTTTTAATTTGAATGTTTCTAAAGTTATAAGGGTTTTCTTGGACTCAATTATGATTCATTGAGGAATAATACAATATTTGTTCCATGTTTTCATTGTATGATGTATTCACTGACCATGGATTTATTTTCTATCATACTATTTTTATTTCATGTTATTTACTATCAAAATAATATTTCCTTTTTCAAGTGTATATTGATTTATTTTCTTCCACACTATTAAGGATTGTTTTTAAATCAATGTGTCTTCATTGATTTATGATCATTATCTTGATTTATTTTCATTTAAGTGGGAAACATAATTCCATTTTGTTTTATTATGTTCTATAATAAAATTTGATTATATGTATATAAATTCCAACCATATAAACCCTTTATAAATATTCATCACTTATTGTGTTGTGTTCTTTTTAATCCATGAAACATCTTTCTCTGAATGGATTTTGATCATGTTATTGTAGTATTGACTTAGCCACATACTAATTTATCTATATTTTGTAAACATCACATTTTACATAATTTATAATGAATGTTGTTCACCTAGAAATAATTTTATTCTATTGATTTGAGTAAAAGTATTGGTGTTCCACATATTTTCATTCCAATATGGATGATTATTGGAATGTCAAATATATATTGTTTAACCATTCTCTTTCTTCCTCCATAAGGTTTATGATCATGTTATCCATTTTATAAAAAATGGGAAAGTTATTGGAATACCATATATTTTTATTCTAATATGGATTATTATTGGATATTTGACTTTGTATTATTTGACCACCCACCTTCTTTATTTGGATGAGAAATGATTATGTTATCTTTGTTACTAACATGGGGAAAAGTATTGAAATTCTTAATGAATATTGAATGTTAAAATATTTTTATCATGTATTGATGTTATAAATTATCCATTACCTATATAGAAATGTTTTTATTTGAAAAATGGTTCCTTATGGAATGGTTTAATGGTCATGTTGAATACTATGGTGAATGCATTAGACATCAATAGTTGGTGGGTGGGGTAGAAAATTATATAGACCTTACATGCATAAAAATGTATAATAATAAAAATAATATTGCGTTTTGGAGTGAAAATATTCCAACAATAGGATATTTTCTTGAAAAAATTCCACAACTTTGTGATTTTTATTTCCCACATTATACATTCCATATGTATGCAATTATTATTATTGATATCCCTATTTTCATTTTTTATCATGGATAGAGAATGTTCGCAATTTTAGTTTATTATGGAATTATTCAAATTATGTATTCTTTACATATTATGTGTGCCATACATATATTTTTGATATATTCAATTATATGTTTCCCTTATTGGTCATTTGAGATCATTCCTTTCTTATATTTCCATTCCCCAGATCCTATATAAAATGTGTATAAATGACATGTTTAGAAGGATATAATGAGTGAATGAATTTATGTGATATGGTGTAGAATTATTATATATTAATTATATTTATATATAATAGGGAAGTAATTTTTATTTTATACAGATAAAAAGGGCTACGTTATTTATTGTTTTTTCTAAATCATCTATATCTATAAACATGAAAATATCCTTCAGATGTAATTGATACAAGAATAATTATTGATTTTGTAAGTAATTATAGTCATATTAAATATTAATTTTTTTTGTATAAAGGAGAGTATATAATGTAGGTGTTTAGTCACACTATATCCCAAAGTGTGTGTTTGGAGTGTCATAGTAGGGAGTCTGTATAACCTAATGTCTTGACAATTTGTGAAATTTGAAAGGAATTTGAATTTCCAAATTTTATGTAAGGGTTTTTTTAGGGTAGGTATTTAGATTATAATTATGCAAGTTGGAGTATCTCATGGATATTTTTTGAATATGGATCAAGGATATAATGGTGTTTGGCTACTTATGTGAATCTAATGAGATTAGGGATTTAGATTAGAATTCTGATAGTTGGATTATCTATTGTTTTTAGGATAGAAAATTAGATTATAATTATTAGAGTTTGAGTATGTAATGGATATGTTTTTGGATATGGATCGAGGTATGAGAGGTGTTTTTATGATTAGGTGAATCTCAATAGATTATGGTAGAATTTTTTATTTTTTGAAAAACAATTATCTTATTATATGGTTAGGGAAATCAATGTGACTAGAAAATATAGTTTGGTTTTAATTGGGGGTTTTGGTGCATATTTTTCACATGGTTGTAGAAACAATATGAAAAAACTACATTTTTTTGTTTTAGAGGGTCATATATGGTTAACTCATGGTTTAGAAAACTCTGTTTCCAAACCATGGAGGGCAGGTGGTTTGAGATTATTCTAACCACATAGTTAGCACATGATTTGGAAAATGGTAATAAAACTCTATGACAAATAATATTTCATTAAAAATGGAAAATTAAAATTTTCACATTCATGTTATTACCTCCTCACTCCCCCATATCTTCTCCCTCAAATGAGGATGAGCTAGGAGGGACTCTTCCCTTCATTTTACATCAATGCAACTCTATTTGGGGAAATTTTATAAGAAATTACAAGGTAATTCAAGGTGAGATCCATTAATTATTACTCCATTTTTCTTATCTATAGTAAACTATAAAGTTCAGTAATTTTGATTAGGTTTATAAAGATGATTCCACAAATTCATGCTGGAATAATTTCAATATGATTGATATTTCTCTTAGTGTGGCTAAGGGACATCCTATAAGGATGATCTTACTTTGTTACACATTGTTCCATTTATGGATTCAACTAGGTGAATACATTTATGGGTTTTAACTAAATCTAATAAACTCAAAGGATGAATCAATATTGGTTGATATTTACTTTTCTTATAATGGATTCATGAGTACTCCATGGATCGTTCAGGTGTAGTTGGTTATGGTTTTGGAGAGAGGATAAAGCTATATGTGTTTTTAGGAAATTATTACTATTTAAATTAAATTTTAAAATTATTTTTAAAGTTTGGAAAGTAAATTATTTGGGTTTTGTGGATTGAGTTAGGTGAATTGGTGATGATATCATTTAGGACGTATCTTTATAGATATTTGGTGGGATTCATCGAGTGATGATCAAATGAAATGATTTTCTATGTGGTAAGTGGTTCCTAAACATAACCCTATATTTTATGCTTAATGGAATATTCATGTGGTATTTGGTCTTTAAACTATGGGTGGTTAACCATTTATTTAAATTAATTGTTTCATTTGAAAAAAATGCCTATGAAAAAATGAAAATGTTAAAAGCCAAAATGGATGCTCAATGACTTGTTTATGCCTCATCTGTCGATGGTTGAGGCTATGTTTATAAATATTCTCTATTTGATTATTGTACTTCAGAGTGGAATAAGTGAAATTAAATAAAAAATACATAATATACCTAGAGATTCCTTAAATTAGTGAAATCGACGTAGTTAAGTGTGATGGGTTCAGAATGGTTATCCATGTTTCCCATATTGACAAATAATATATTTTACATCCTCGGTCTAGTCTATTTGTGAGTGGATCAAGTGTTTCCTCAACACTTTCAGGTTAGTAGCTGAGTGAGTATAACTTGAGTAATTTTATGATAGATTAGTTGAGTTGACTGACCTAGTATGAATTTAGGATATGATATGTGGATTATTCCATTTCCCCAATGTGATGTTGTATGAGTTTTCCTATTACATCGAAGAGGCCATGGTATGATTATGACATGATAGTGAGGGAAGTTTCCCCCCCCAAGTGATGGGATTTAAATGAGATATGAGAAATAAATATAGGATCCCACATAGAGTTTCTAGATTAAGGTGTGACCTAGGGGTCATTGTTGGTGCCTCATATCATTTTATCCTTGGAAAGGGGAAATGTAGAGAAATGGGTACCATTGATCTCAGCTATCACCTTAAACCCCATTGATCAATGGGGAGAGACTAGTTTTATCTATTTTGATAGGATATAATTATGTGATTGAGGGTCCAAACTAAGAGATGTGTGATGGGTTCAAGTAAGTGGATAACATATGTAGTGTGATGGTCCTAGGGATAGGGGATACCCCTGTTTTATTATGTGATTATATATCAATATCAGAATGGTGAAGATCTTCATTGAGTCTCAAGATGAACTATTTCTCATAAAGGGAGAGTGAAAGCCCTGAATTTTTAGATGAACTACATGTTTCCTAATAGTGTGATGAAATTTAACTAAGCCTTTGAACTATATATTTTCTAGGTGGGGAGATCCACAATCTAGAGTTTCCATATGAGGCTATATGTTTCTCAATAGAGTTCAGGCATTACTTGAGTTTCTGAGTGACCTATTTCCTAGAAATAGAGAGTAAAATCACTGAATTTCCAAGTGATGGAAACTATTTATTTTTGGGGATTCGGAATAAAACTATGTTTTTAGATGATGATACTTTTATCCTTGATGGGGGAGTCTTCCCATGAGTTTTTAGGTGATCTTTTCTATGTTTCACTACAGGGAGAGTCCACCCTTGCGTTTTTGATAATGCATTTCCCCTAAGGGTGTTAGTATACTTCAGAGTTTTCTAATGAGGGTGTGGCATGAGATGAGACATTTGAAAATATGCAAAGTAGTTATGGTTTATTTTGGGTGTCATATTTGATCATGATGATATTTCACTTCCACAATTTTTATTTAATTATTTCCATTCACATATTTACTGTTTATATTAGGCACCTCATTGGTGGTTCCATAATATATTTAACTAAAATCCTACGTGGGAGGCCATATCCTTTGGTTTCCTGAGTAGACATCATTGTTCATGGATTTAGGTGGAGAAGAGGCCTAATATTGCATGATTAATCATGATAAATAGGATAGAGTTTGTATATATGGATGTTGTGAGGCTCAAAGATGGTAGTAATTCATATTCTATATTTTTATTATTTTTTGTATATGGTGTTAGTCCATTGAATAACCAGTTGTGATGTATGACCATATTTTTAATTTCATTTATTATATATAGCTTTTTATAATTCATTTTGAATACTTTTTTAAAGGAATTATTGGGATCTATGTGATCACATATAGGGGGATGGGTGAATTATTGATCATCTATTTTTATGTTCTATTACTTATGAACCAAAATTTTCCTTTGATTAATGGGAAATGGATCTATTGAAAATAATAACCATGAATAACCACAAGAACACATATAATTATAAGGATCACTACTCAATAAGTGTATCAAGTATTTGTTGTTATTTAGAAGTAATCTAAGACCACAAAAACCAATAGAAAATAATCCTTATAATGGTTATAGTAATATTGGAATATCCTTTTAATAACATAGATCTATTGTTAATTGATAGTTCATGTGATCCTCTCATAGAATAAATATATTATAATGGTTTGTATATATAATAATAACCTTCACTTCTAGGCTTTAACACCCTATCCATGTGCTTCTAGAATGTTATTTAACCTTGTCTCTCTTACAAGTACATATTTTTCCTCTTCACTTACTTGAACAAAAGGGAAACAGAACATATTCTTGGATGTATGTATTACAATATCCATCTAATAAATTCTTCATATGATATACTCAGTCAAATGAAACTTAGTTCAATTACATATTAATATAATCACTTCTATAACCTATTTATATATTTATCTCTGAATAATGTTCATTAGATACCATGTTATATGAAACTCTATCTGGTATCCTTCGGAACAATTTCTCTTCACATTGTTCATTTTATTTTCTGATCATAACTTTAATTCTATAGAATTTTTATCAACTATAAAAATTCCACACACAAAACTTGATGCATCTTCACCCCTTTATATAGCCACATTCCTTTGAAACTAACAAAAGGATCCTAATATTAGAATTCAAATATCTAGAAAAAAATTGAATATTCCTTTCCATATTTCACTATTTCACTATTTTCAATTTCCTAAAAAGAAGGGTAATTTCATTAATACTCATTCATCAATGAGTGCCTTCAGACCTCTTATACATATATGTGAGAATTATGACCCTCAAATCATGTTTTTTAAATTTTGAATGTCTAGTTTAAAAATCTCACTTTAATGGATTCATAGAAATATTGTAATAATATTAAATCTGTAAGTTTGATACAACATCATATAAACTATTTCGTCTAATGAATATTGAAATAGTTCTCCTTCACATCTTCATGTGAACAAAATCAAAAGATTGCAAACAAAAATATTATATTATTATAATTTCTTAAAAAACCATCATCCATTTCCTTTTGAAGGAAACCTTTTTCAAATGAAATTCATACAGAAATATTTTTTGAATGAAATCATATGGAATATTATGTCTGATCACTTAAAGATTTATATTTGATCATTAGAACAATAATTACATTTGTATCATTATAAATTATTATCTGATAAACTTCATACATAAGAAAAAGTTCTACTCTCTGATTAACAAAAAAATATATTAATTCATAAACATTTTTCTAACTGATAATATTTGTTCTATCTAGTGAATCATGTTTTTTGGGAGATGTATTTCTGATAGAATCATTATAGTGACATTATATGGAGTACATTTTTTTATATTTTCCAAAAACATTATTAGATCAAATGAATTCATAACTTTATGAATGAAAAAACAATATACTATCAAAAATCACAATATTCATTAAATTCATACATTGATTTAATAAACTTTATTACTTTATATATTGATCATTTTCACAGCCACATCTTTGTATGATATCATTAGTCCGTTGTATATACCAAATCTTCACAGCACAAATCTTTGAACATCCAATCCTCAAACTTTTCCTTTGTACCTAATCATGGATCAGGAAAAAATTTAGTCATCATAATGTTTGAAAATTTAGGAGAAAATAATAATTTCTTAATTTATATCTACATGACATTTTGAGGTTAAAAATTTAAGTAACTCATCATTAATCATTGAATAATTTACATTTTATGAATATTATCTCTAATGGATCTTATGATCATGGTTGGATAGAAATTATTCCCTACACTTTGGCCAATCACATCAATCCATTGGACTCTATCCATTTCACATGAAATATTGAAATTTGTATGTTACCCTAGATCCATTGGACTCCATCCATTATCTTAATTTTGTTTTAATCTATCCAATCACATTTGAAAATAAACAATATTATGTTATTTTTGTCCTCAACAATAATAAGTGTTTTACATTAAACAAAAAATACAACTCTTTATGAAATCATTCTTAATGAATAATCAAATGCTTTTTAATACATCAAATCCTCAAAAGATCTTGGTCTAAAAAATATCCCCCTTTGGATTTTTTTTTCAACAAGGGAAAATAAATAATAAAAAATTTAAACTAAAGATATGGATTAATTATCAAACAATACTAAGCCTATGTGTGAAAAATAAATGTATGAAACATAAAAAACTGTTAAACAATATCATTTTGTCCATAATGTTTTTTAAGAAACATTTATTAAAGACATTTCAAAAAAATTATTTCACTCGGAACATTCAACTTATAAGAAACTAATTCATGAATCCACATAAAAAATCTCAAAAAATAGTTCACACATGTTGAAATCACAAATTACTCTTTTAAAAACTCCACCTAAATACATTATCTTCCTTAATAATTTAATTACATACTATTGAATATAATTTTATTACAAATTTTCTCCCCATTTTGTAACATTTGACAAAGACATGATAAGAGAGGGTATGGGTATCACATACATTAATATTGAATAGAGTGAGTTTTTACACCCATGATTAACCTAAGATTATGAAGTCTTTCCATTGCCAATGGATTAATAAATATATAAGAAACGTTTCCATTATTGTAACAAAATAAAGATTTATTATGTTTTATTACACTGTATTTTTGATGAATTGATATTTAAAATAAATTTTATTAGAATGAGAATATTGCACAAAATTTATAGTGATATTTATTGAAATTTGATTCTCACAACCCATGAGAAGGGGAAAACTCACATCAACTAACAAATCATTCATTGGTGTCTTCACCTATAATTATTATGTTATAACATTAGTTGTATTAATATACTCAATTTATATAGTGGTAAGAGTTATTGAATTTTTATTATTTTTTTGAAACATAACAGATGTTTTTCCTAAGAAGAAAAATCCACCATACGTATATAGTATATTATAAACATAACCTACCCTATAAGCATATGTATGACTAAATAGATCAATATTTTTTATGATATCATAATTTATTTCTAAATAAATTGTTCCTTTGATATATGTAAGAATTATTTTTATAGCCATGAATAGATATTCCCTTAGAGTACTTTGATACATGGAACTTAGTGTTACAATATACACAATATCTCATCTTTAAGACATTATGTATAAAAAGATTCTAATTAACTTTATGAACATTTTAGGATCAACCTCATTTACATTCCCATATATCTCCAACTGTTTTCCCACTGAAATGGGAATAAAAATATTATTTAAATATTTCATACTGAAATTTATTAGATGTTACATAGAATATATATCTTAATATAACATAATGTATATATTTTGAGATATTTTAATGATAATAAAGTATTTCATTTCATTTGTCATGTAAAATTCAAATCACTTCTTCATATAATCAAAAAAATTCACACATTTCTTTATCATTCCCTATATATATTATATCATCAATATAAACAATGATAATAAATGAAACAACATAATTTTATTTTATTTTTAGGTTATTATCAACTCTTACCTTATTTAAATTTAACTTCCATAAAAAATTTTCAAATTTTGAATACCGATATCTCATAGATTACTTCAATACCTGTAAATATTTATTTATATTGAAAACACTGATTTCTTAATTACCATGTATGAAACCACTTGACTTCTCAATATAAAATAATACTTCCAACTCCCCATTAAGAAAACCATACTTGACATACATTCGAAATATATAGTACTTTAATTATGAAAAAAATAATTATTATTATGGTTTAAAGTATTTCTACTAGAGTAAAGTAATCTTCAAAATCAGTACCTTCATCATGTGATTATCCTTTACAAACCTATCTTTCATTTTTTATTACTACTTCTCTGACCTCATTCAACTTGTTTTGAAACTCCCACTTTGCATCAGTCACATTTTGAACTTTTGGTTTGGTTATTAGTTCCCATGAATAATTATCATCAATACCATATAGTTCATCATTTATGGAACCAATATACACTTGATGTTCCATAGATTTTTCAACATCTATTCACTAAACTAGTGAATATAATAGAGTTTGTGAAACTAACCTCAATGATCATATGGTTTGAACCATTTACCCTCGATTTCTAATGATATTTTATAAATTCACATATTTATTTATCAAGTATGAGATGAATGCGATTTTTCCACATAACATTAAATAACCAAATAAATATCTTCATTATATTCATTGTCTAAATTGTTACTCCTATATGAGACATTGTTATGCAAGTTAGTTGTAACACCTTCATATTCACTTTCTTATATATCTACAACTCCTTGTGGAAACAGTCTATTATAATATTTACATCACTTTGACATCTAGAAAGACAATAATATTTTTTTATTTATAAAATTATAAATATCCTCTTATATTAGGAGGGTAGAAAAGAAATATTACATTAACACCTATTAAAAAAATTCATAGTATTTTCACCTTTGAATTTGATGATGTTGTGACTACCAATTATTTTTTGGTATTTTGAACATAGGGATTTTATTTAATATATGTCATAAGGTTCAATATTAGATTTTGACCTAAGGAGACAATGATTTTGAATATGAACTACTTCTCCAATTACATTCCTCCAAAAATACCAAGAAGTATATTGTTCAATCAATATAATTCATGTCATCTTCATCAAACCTATATTACATTTTTCAAGTAAAAAATTATATTGTGTTGTGTATAGTGCATTGTATTCATTAAAAATTTTATGCTTCTCAAAATAATCTCAAATATTCCTATTTTTATATGAAACACAATTGTCAATTTTAATATTCTTTAAAAAATATATACATTACATTTCAACACTTCCACTAAAAAAATTATTCAATTTAAGGGACTCTGGAATATATTTCAAAAACATAATACATATAATGAGAGTAAAATCATCTCCATTTGATTATTGTTGTCCCATGGACCCACATATATCATAATGTAAAATAACCAAAGGATGTTTTGAATTTATCTCAACATTCTTATGTACCATGTTTTTCATATTACCTTAAAAAAATATGAAGAAAAAAAAATCTTCTGATTTTCATGTTAGGAATATCAAAAATACTTTATCTCTTTTTCCAATTACTTATTTTAATTTATAACTATGCCCCAAATTCTTATTCCATAGACTATTTTCTTACATCATGCTTTGATATCATTAAATCTGCAGGTCAATAACCGGAAACAAGTTTCCCTTCGTTCATTTACCTCTTGTAAAAACTCTTACAACTTCATGAATTTTGAAAAAAAATCCTTATATTGGAATTTTTTTTTGTTCATTACAGTGTAGTGAAAAAATTTATATATTTTGTTTCATTCCATAAAAAATCAAGGTTCTTTTAGATTTTATCTTTACTTTTCTAATTATATTAGATCCAATGCCTTTGATTTTGAGATACTCATTATTTACAAACAATATTTTCCATTATTTGTACTATTCTATATTCTTTAGAAAATTTAATTATCAGATCATATGTAAAGAACACACACTATCCAATATCTATTTTCATTGTAATTTAATTTATTTGAGAGAATTTTTAGTAACCATGGAATTTTCCATTCCTTATTTTAATTTATCACGCAACTTTTGAGATTTTTAATATATAATTTTTAATATTGGTATCATAATAATTGATTATTAGAAATATTTCTAGCTGATTGCATATTTTAGAAAATTTTTCCAATAGTGGTAATTTATTTTCAATATTCCAAATGACTTTCTTAGGTTATCTTCCTTGAATTGGTTAACTCCCCAAAAACACTACCACCATTTCCTCCAAGATTCATTATATTATTTATTTATGAACCATAAAATCTTTTACATATTTCTTTTGATTTCATTATACTATAAATATACATATAAAAATATTTCTTTTGTAACTAACATGTGATTCAGAACTATATACCTGCTTTTTGTAATATTTCTTATCATCCACCTTGGAAATTTGTAATGTACAAAAATTTTTGTATCCTATAAAAATATTATTATTCAACATATATTTACTCACATCCATAAGAATATCCCTATTAGTTCAAAATTTTGGTTCTCCCTTTGAAACCTTTTAAATTTCATGATTTTCATCTCCACCTTTTTTGGATACATATATGGTATTATTAAATTTATTTCTTCTTCTTAAAGTATTCAACCATTTTGTTAACCTACGAGGATTATTTTTGTTGAAATTTTTTGGTTTACACTTCATATGACACTATACAACTTATAAATACAATTTTTGTATGTTTTTTATTCCTTGCTCAGATTCACCACGTTTTTATTTGAAATAGATAAAATTAGTTCTCCTTAACATTTATATTTTCCTCAATATTGAAATTGAGATAATTCTCTTCATCATGAAACATATTAAAATGGTTAATTTTATTTTAGAAACTTTTATTTTTATTTAATATAATCTTATTTCTTTATTTTTGAAATATACTTTTTATTTATATTTTTATTCACTCTTCTAATCATAGAAATATTCATGAGACATTATCTCAAATCAATTTTTGTGAAATTTCCTTCTGAATGTCCTTATTTTCTTTTTGAGAGCTACCTATTTCATCACTGGTGAACTTTTCATTATTCACATTTTTAATAAGTAATTTTTTAGCAGTATCATAACTTATGTATCCATATTTCACCTCACTATACCCATTTTAATCCCATTTTAATTTTTTATCCTTTTATAATTTTATAAATTCTTATCATTTTCCCTTTGAATGTAAATTTTTATTCTACCTTATTGTTGAGAAATATTATTTAATTTTCATCTTCTTTATCACATTTTTAATATTCCATTTACTGTAAAACGTTTATATGAAATTTCCAATGGATCATAACGGAAGAAATTCATAGGTAACATTACATTGTACTTACTTTTGACTCTATTCACCCTTTTAGAAAAAAATAGATAAATGTATCAAATTTTTCACAAACCTCATCTTTGGTGTTTGATTCACTAACATATAACTTTATAAATTTATTAGGTTTTTTTTTCAGACTCAATTTGAAATAAATTCCTTAATTAACCCTTTTAGCTTTCTTCCTGACATTTTTATCTTCTCAATTTACATGTGATGAGAATTCTTTATATACCATACTATTATTGAGTATTATGAACTATATCTTTTAAATATGGTGCCTTAACATTAAATTTAACAATAATATTTCATAGAATGTTTTCATTAATATCTAAATCATTTAACATCTAACTGAAAAATATTATGTCACTTAAAATTTAATTAAATATTGTAAAAAAATAACCAATATAATCAACTTTACCCATTTTAAAATCTTTATACTTTAATATCTAGATATGTAACTTTAATTTATTTCCGTTAATATTACATTTTTAAATGTTCTTCATATTTTACCTAATGTATTTAGATTTTACAATACCCTTGAACCATATAAATTTACTTTTATAGAGCGTTGATAATATAACACTTATAGATCATGATTCATTCTCAAGAATCTCCTAATTTGTTGCTATTAAGGAAACACCCTCAACATGATGAGAGAAACCATCTTTAATAGATTAAATATATTCATAGCCAATGGATATAAGATAATGTAACATTTTATCTTTATAGATGTGATTATTCTTCCCATTAATTATAGGAATACCCTTACTATTGATAGGGTCTTAAAAATACATTGAACACTTCCTTTTATTAATGCTTTAAAAAAATATTCAATAAAGGAAACCTTTTCTTATATACTAATTGAAAAGTCCAATCAGTATTCATGTGATCATTGTGAGGTGGAGTGGGTGAATCACTAATCTTATATTTTTATGTTATATAAATTCAGAAACTAACTATACATTCAATTAATGAGAAATGACCCTAATTAAGGAAACAAACATGCACAACCATAATAACATTGATAATTACAAGGTTCACCTATCAATAACAGTATCTTGTACATGGAATGGTTTGGATGTAATATAAGACCACAAAACCCACGAGAAAATAATACATCTTGTTGTTACTTTAATTATAGAATATCATTTCAGTTACATTGAGCTATAGTTCAAAAATTCATTTTCTTCTCACACATAATAAATATATTACAACGCTCTATAATAATTGTAAGAAATTTCAATGATAGGATTCAGTAGTTTATCATTGTGGTTATTGAACTTTATTCACACTTTAATTTCCTAAAAGTAATTCTTATTTATCTTAATATTATATAATAATATTGAGTATGAACTTTTCAACGGATATATGTAAAAAACTATCCACTCAACTACTTCTTAATCCGATATACATGGTCCATTGAAAACTTGGTTTGATTCCCTATTCATATGATCATTTTGAAAACCTATTTTTCAGATTTTCATCATTCCACATTCATATAATACAAACTTATATGAACATAATTCCAATATCCTTCATATTTATGCCTCTTCACACTATTATTCTGATCATATGATTGTCTAATCCCTTCAACAACACTCTTCCCAACTATATAAATTCCACATAGAATACTCAATGAATATTTGTCATTTATGTAGGTATCATTCCTCCAAAACTTAAGGAAGAAGTGCGATATTAAAATTCATATATCCCACACAAATCTTTTAACATTTCACTTGATATTTCACTATTTTACTATATTCAAATTTCCTAAAATGCAGGACCTTTCTATAATACTCATTCATAAATGAAATCCATTAAACCTTCCTTAGATCTCATTGAGAATCATTATCCTTTTTTCATGATTGTTAAAAAATTTAAAATATATCATATACTTGTAAAATTATTGAATTTAAAAAATCTACAAACCATATATCTGTTACAACTTCTTAGAAAAAAGTTTTTTCGTAAAACCTTGGCTAGTTCTCCGTAAAAAATTCATTATAACAACTGAAAAATATTTCACGTTATTCATCCTCTATCTTGATATTTTCTTCAAAAAAACATCATATGTTTCCTTTTATAGTAAACCTTTATCTAATTAAATTCATTCGGAAAACTGTTTCCTATGAATTCATGTTTAAACATCTATCTAATGACTCAATGATTTCTATCAGATCAACATAACACTTCTTTACTTCTCATATTTATAGAAGTCCATCTGATAAAAATTATAAATATGAAAACATTATTATGATTGATTAATATATAAATGTACATTTAGTAAACAACAAAAAAATTTATCTAACTAATGAACATTGGTAAATCTAGTAGATTTTGTTTTTTGGAAAAAGTCTACCTGGTGGATTTCATCCGATAAAAATTTCTATAGTTATGTTTTTGATAATTTCATAAAATTTACATTCATTGGAATAATTAATAAAGGTGTTTCTAATAAAAAATTGTACTACCTCAACTATAAATCTTTATAAAACAGGTACTTTGATCCGAGAAACATCATTACTTCACATCTTGAACATTTGACAAACACACCTTGTTCTGATAACATTAGTATGGTGTAAATCTAAAAACTATAGAATATAAATATTTATATAGCTAAACATAAATATTCCCCTTTTTACATAATCTTGGATAATGGGAATTTTAGAAATCGTAAATTTTGATACATTAGGAACAAAAAATAATTTCATTATTTATAAACATAAGAAATTATGATGTAAAAAAGTTAAGAAACAAATAACTAATAATCAAATGATTTAAATTTTATGATAAATATATGTGATATAAGTTATGATAACTAGTAATCACCCTTGAGTTTTCACGACCCTATTTATCAATTGTTTTTATTCAATAAAATAATCTTATTTTGAGAATTTTTTTTTCATTTTAATAATAATCATATTTAAACCACAAATAAATTTTACATAACAATGGAAATCATGTTGAGAATATTTTTGAGACATCATAAAAATAACATAAAATATAAAATAAATTTATTTAGGAATGAATGTTTATATTGGACATTCAAGAAGGATAAATTAAATACAAAAATTAAAAAGTTATTGAAATGAATAATTCAAATTCTGGAAATGAAGAAATCAAAGGGATGAATATGGATACATTGATGATTAAAATGATTTATATAATAACTTTAATACATAAGATTAATAATTTAATATGATGAATATCAATAAAAAACAACTACATGATGGATCACTCCAACAAATGGCAAAACATACCAAGAAAAAAGAAGCAATGATATAGTCTCCCTGATATCTTGCATATATAAGTTTAATTTTTAATTTATTTGTTTATAATTCTTCTTCCCTGACTATTTTCAATATACATTTTATTTAATGTGACAAAAAATGGATTTTCATCTTGTAGTAATATTTTCATCACTGTGCCAATATTTTCTACCTCACCCTACATCTTGGAAAACACATTAAATCGGTGTAAATAAATTGATGTGAATGTAAATGGAATGAAAAAAATAGTTATGTGGAATAAAAAATGACAATAAGAAATGATATGTGTTACCAATTAAATAATAACTATTAATAAATAGAATATATTATGCAGTAAACATTATTATACATAAGGTTAAGGAAATTCCTATATCATGATGAACTAATATATTGGTCATGAAAAATACATTAAAATATTCCAAATTTATGGTCACACTGTTACCACACAGAGATTCAAGATTTTACAAATAGATCATTTTATAAACACATTATAGATACAGATTTCATATTACATAATAAGTAATTATAAAAAGTTTTCATATTTTATATTGTGTTATTTTGTGTTAATATTTTCCCATAGATTTCAGATATGAGAAAAATTATTACAAAAGAATACACATAAAAATTAATATAATTCTTAGACAAGGATTTTAGTTTCCATAATATTGATTACAATAAAAATCTTATAATATCATCAATATTCATGATATTGCAGAATGATAAACATATATTTTCTATTATACTATAATTGAATATTAGACAAAACTGTATAAAAAACTAGTTATACATGGATAAATGATTATACAACACTGATATAGAACACTTATATTTTAAAAAATTAATCTATAATTTTCAATGTAGTTTATAATAAATATTATATCATGTAATTGACTTGACATATTGTCGATTATGATAGAAATATCAGTGACTAACTAATACCTAAAATCTCCATACCACACATTGAATCCTTGCATGTTATGGAATAAATTTCGCCAGAACAACCAGTACACCCTTCAACTTGTGAGGCTTGAAGTTGAACAGTAAGGAAAATTCTTGTTTAAAAGACATCTATTTGGGTCCCAAATCTCATAAATAATTTAGTGGATCAATGCCTCCAAATATGTACATTGAATATTGGAAGTATTACAGCAATTCTGAGACCATAACATGCATAAATAATTTCAATCATGGAAATATTATAATATAACTTATGGAAGAAAATAAAAAATATTGTCGATTTGTAGAGGAAATAAAAAATTGTCTATGGAAGGATTCTATGAGCTGGAATACATATTATGTAAAGAAAATGGAAGAGATAAAATTGAGTTAGAATTATGATATTGAGAAAAGTTAAAAGGTATATCTTTTCAAAGATGAATATATAATATGCATGTGATGGATATGAAATATTAATTGGAGAATATATAGTATGAAAAATAGTAATAACCCAAATATACTGTATATATTAGGAATATTCATATAACAATGGATTCATAAAATTAATAACAAAATGAAGATATTAGGGAAGAGGAGAAGACAACACACTTGCTGTGGAGATTTTAAGAGAAGTTAAAATGAAAATTTCATAATGGTTAATTAACCACCAAAAAAACAAGAATTCATCGTCCAATAATTACATTATGGTTAATTAACCACCCTTAAAAATGATGCACTGGGTTCCTTGTCCATGAATTCCACAATGTTTAATTAAACCAACCATTGTGATCTAATATCAACAGATCTTGTAAATATTATCCAGGAAATATCTAAATTGAAGAAAAAAATGTTTCAATATATATTATATGGGTATTATACACAAAACAAAATCACATGATTTGAGTATATTGTATTACCATATAATTCATTTCAAAGGGTGAAAGAAATATCCATGAACTAAAAGGAATAATATAATAAACTTGAAGGGATTCATAAATTAAAATAACATTAATTAATATATCTAGAGTAAAATATGATAATATCCATACCTGATTGTACTTATTCTACTAGTTCCAAGGGGGTATGATTATAGAAAAGGGAAATGAGTGAGAATGAGACATGATAAGATCAATAAATGTTTGTATTTAGTCTAAATCTTGTCTCTTCCATTTCAACACCCATTTATGTTGTGATCATTTCTCTACATGAGGGATCCTTCTTTTAGTCTTTTAGACTCTATTAAATCTATTTCTCAGTTAAATTATATAGTATATGGAAGCAATTCTACTGCTAGTCAGAGAACCAAAAACATTATCTTCCTACTTAGAAAGGTTTAGTTGTTCTGTTTTGGAATGGGACCTATTGTACAAACTTCTAGTCAAAGAACCAAAAACACAGTCTTCCTGCATAGAAACTTTTTCATCATCAGACAACATTGATGGTTTTGGAAGAAATTCCAAAGAATTCGATGTGATGATAGTGAAAGAAATTGGGGAATCTAGACCATTATCATTAATATCAATTGATGATGGATAGTGAAGCATGGTTGACCTACCACTACTGAAATCATTCACTAATTCCATGGACAATGATTGTGTAAAATAGTTTAAACTACCAAAAAACTTGTGTTGAAGACAACCAAAGCACACTAAGGATGATTTTTATGAATAAACATGTCCCTAGAAGACACAATATTCCTAGGATAAGAACTATAGTTTACAATTTTTTAAATAATAGGGATATCCTACCTCTGATACAGACTCCTGAAAAAGAGTGAATTGGAGCTTCGAAGAGGTTTGAGATGGATTCATATGATTGGTAGAGATAGGTCATTTTCATGTTTTCCCTACTGTAAACCAACAACCACAATCCAAAAATCAGTCCAAAACATGTTGAATTTCAATTAATAGTTGACAAATGATAAATATTATATTTGAGTATCATTTCATTGAAACCAATTTAGTGAAATAATAATTTGATTGTCTTGAGTTTTCATATTGGATTCAATCACAACCATGCACACATGACCATAAAATTCCCATGTAATTAATGTATTTGAAAACCTTAACTAATATTCAAAAGTTATAATTGAAATTTTATTTTGAAACTAAAAATAAAAATAGAAAAACTATTTTGTATATCAACTAAACAAACTACAACAGAACTCATGTTATTTTATCTTAAAATAATAACTTCATTAATACAAACATTTGTAACATTGCAACTATTGATAAAAAACAGAAACTTATTTTTAGTTGAAAAGACAAATAGAAAAACATAGATCATGTTATATTATAATTAAGTTAACTTCAACAATAAAAAATCACACTTAATAAAAAGAAAAATAAAAATGTGCGGAATTACCTATGTAGTGGTGTTAAGTATTTCGGTAATAGCCTATGGGTGTGTCAAGAATGTAATAGTTTAAAGATATCTAGGTGACTGAGACTTAATCTCCTACAAAGTGTATTAATCATAATGAAAAGAATGTTGAAGAATGAAGATAAAGCAAGGATGGATGTACCAATCAAGAATGAATAGTGTTGAAGCAATACCTATCAAAATCCCATACACAACCCACATGGAAGCTGTAACCATCTCCTTCATTTTTCCTCATATTGAACATGATAACAATAAGTGAGGACAATGCTTTTAAAAATCGTTACGATAATATATAAAATGAATTAAATTTATCATTATTATGACTATTAATATAATTATATAATCTAATTTCATTGAATGGAGGGGAGTGATAACATTATTATTTTAATTATTATCATTCAGTCACTAAAATCGATAAACATCATTGACTTGTAGTTATTGGAGTAAATGAGGCTTCAGTATGCTTCCATACTACATACTCGGAGACGCTGCTTGTGACCGCCTACTCTTAACCATCCTGACACCATGACCTATATTCCATCTTTATGGGAACCTTATCCAGAAGAAAAACATTTACATAAATGGTAAAAACATACACATTAAATTAGTATTTTAGAAAACAATTGTATGAAACCACTTGTTATAAGTGTCAAGTGAAATAAAAGTTTTTCTTTTAGTTTTATAAAATGGAAGAACAACAGTATTGTAGTGCCCCAACAAAATACATATTTAACTAAATAGTCTCACAAATGTCCATTATAGAGTTCATTAAATCATATCTTGGATAATATTTACCAGATTCCTGCACATTACATGCATTTTAGATACACTTTCACATTAAATGGGCAATGTCTCACATACACATTAAATAAGATGGTGGAAAACATTAATAACATTGAACAAAGTAGAAACACGAACATGGATGTTTGTTTATGCTTCCAACAACAGTTTGATTCAATATTAAATAGGTTTGTGAAGTGATGTATACATTTCTATCCTACACATAAAACACATAAAAATGTTATTAAATAATAAAATAATAAGGGAAATAAAATAAAAGAAAACAAACAATGATTGTTGGGTTTAAAACCCCAAACATGTGATGTAGTTAACTTGTCCATAACTGGACAATTCCAGCAGGTCAAACCCAGTCTATTAGCATGTGTGGTCTTTATAGTAGGAACCACCATATCTTGTTTCTATTGAGTTTGGAATCTATTTCCTCTTGAGAATCATATTTACTTAAGTCAATATGATTTCCATTAAGTCAACTCACCATCTCTTCTCGGTATTCACCCCCTTGGCATCAAAACGACTACATAAGTGACTATTATTATACAATAATCAACTAGAACCCAAATGTTTAATAATATAAAACACAGAAGGACAGACATGTATATATGAGTTAATACTGGAAAAATGTAAATGACAATAATTACTGGTCTACTACTAGCAAAATAATCATAATGAATGAACTTCTTAATCGAGAACCAGAAAAAATAGTAAAAATGAAATATGGTATATCAATGTTTTTAATATAGATAAATGTATAAACATATTTATTAAGAATTTCAATATATACAACCACAGGAATAAAATCTGAGAAAATAAACCTCTCAAAAATAAAACTTGTAGTAAGGTAATATGAAATAAATGAACATGCCAAACTGTTACCTTTGAGCAGAAGGGTGCCTTAAGTGTACTTTGGGTGCATAATTACTTACCTTCTCAAGCCTATATTTTTCTAGAAAGCAGTAAAGAAAAACAGATCAAAATAAATCCGAAGTAATATGGTATATAATAAACAATTGATAATAAATATATACGTGTTTATGTTCATGAAAAAACACACGTATCCAGAAAAATACTACATGCAAGAAAAAAATCAATGCTTACATGAGAGAATAATTTTTTCTTTTCAACAGTTGAACTATTATAAATCAGATATTTGATAATTTCATTATATGTTTCATCACCATATGTGTTGTCTTAGTTATCAGGAATACTTGAAGAAGAGATATCACACGGTTTTGAAGTTCATAGAGGTAAATGGCTAGCGGTGCCGGAGGTCAGATATACTTGTTAGAGGGAATCAAGAAGTTGCAGGGGGAACAAAGATAACTTATGTGGCTGAAAGCAATGAGGAGATAACCATGAGGAATTTATATTTGATTTTGAATGTATAAATGGATGTTGTTTTCTTCCTAGGCAATTATGCATGTCCTGGGCGAGAAGTATGGAATGGGGAGGACACCGAGTTATGGATGAGCTCGAGAACACCACATGATGAGCTTAGAGCTTGGTCATTCTTGGATGGGCATGATAGAGGGCCAATAAGTGATGGAGGTAACCTGGAGTTGGATTAGTAGCATGTGTCTTGCGGAACATCATGTCTTTGGACAACCAAGAGAGTGATTTATATCTAATTATACTCCATTCATAATATAATTTAATGAATATAGAAAATAAGGAAAAATGAGCCAAAAATTTTAAATGAGAAATAAATTCATAATTTTCAATCATAAACTTGAAATAAAAATAATAGTCTATCATTAGTACACATAGATACTTTTTGGATCAATTCTACCCATTTGATTTAACGAACCCATCATTAGTGCTACAATATAGTTTTAATGATCCATTATCCTGATGCTCATATGAAATAAGGATAATGGAATTATTTCAGTGCAATTTTAGTTCTATTTTTATAAATGAAATTTAAGAATTTGAGAAAAATAGTACCAGATACAGTCGTAATTTTATTCAAATTGTATATAAAGTAGGAAATTTAAAAAATTTGAAAGAAGATAATGACATGGAACAACCTATAAAAATGTAACCTTTCATAATGAATTATAGGGTCGAATGTTATAAGTGAATTGGATTTATTCATTCAAACTCAAGGGTTATTGTATCAAGAAATACACAATGGAACCCGACAAACGATATAGGATAAAGGTTCCTTACGCTTCACATATTGTAAATAAAAATTAGTGTTATACTGTTATAGAAAATATATCAATTATACATTGAAATTTTTTCAATACATATAAAATTTAGAAAAAGGTAATTAAATGTTAACAAACTAGTGAAGACCATTAAATAGAAAGATAAATGATTTTTAGTAAAAATAATTCACAAAGATAATGTATTAGGGAAAACAAAATAATATTTAAAATATAAATATTCATCATCTATAATGGATTATATTAATTATAAAATTAAATAGAATATACAATGAAAAAAATATATAAATAAAGATAAAATAATACTAAAATTGAAAAGAACAACACATGGATTAGTGAATACAATACACAGAGAATTTGAAAACAAAAATTTTAAAGTTTAAATAAAAGTTATAGTCAATAAATATTTTAGATGTGTACCTGAGTGGATGAAATATGCATAGATAATTTAACAAACCCAAGCTTGATCATGAGTTAAAAACATAATATAAATTAGGATATTTGTGACATTTAAGTACTCAGTTACTTATAACATATCAAAAAAAATTGACTTCTTCCTTTGATTACCTTAAAACCATATTTTGATCATTCATTCACATTTTCCATTTTCCAAAATGGAACCAAAAGGTGATATAATGTGGGTCATAATGAAAATAGTATATTAGACATCTTAGTGAACCAATTAGGGCATGTTTCAGGTTACAGAAAACTAAATTTGTAATGCATGAAATAGAGATATCAAGAAATGAACAATGCATGTATTAGAGAATAAAATACACATAAAATTTTAAAATATCAATTATAAGGTTTCCATAAAAAGTTATAGTCAATAAATAGTAGAGATGAATAACTAAGTAGATGAAATCTGCATGGATGATTTAACGAACACAACCTTAATCTTGAGTTCAAAACTCAATACAAATTATGATGTTGGTGACATTTTTGTACTTGGTTGCTTATAAAATATAAAAAAATAATTTAATTATTCCATTGATTACCTTAAAACCTTATTTTGATCATTCATTATCATTTCACATTATCAAAAGGGAACCAAAAGTGAAATAAAAAGGGTCATAAACAAAACATTATATTAGTTTTCTCAGTGAACCAATCAGGGCATGTTCCAGGATACATAAAAATAAAAATTTTAACACATTAAATAGAGAAATAATGAAATTAACAACCCATTATAAATGATACTTGTACATAAAAAAAGTCCAAAAGAAGAACTAATCCATCGGCAAAACAAAACTATTTATCTCATTTGCCTTTTCCATAAAAGTTAAAGTAATAAAAATACATTGACAATATTGTTTTCATATAGTATTGTTTTCATAGAGTATAAGCTATAGTTAATAATGAATTTGTATAGAAAATGAAAATCATAAAATTATACTTTGATCAAGAATCGTATCTTGATAACATCTGTGGGTGATGTTATATTTTGAGAAACACTACTAGAAAATTCCCCAATTTCAAAACAATAAATGCATGTTTAAGCTGGTTGGTCTTCTCCATATACTCTACAGATGCCAAAACCTACAGACCAGCATTCACTATTTCAAAATTTAATGTTAGTGTCATCCGAAAAAATTAAAAAGTACCAATAAAGAGGCATGAAGATCAGGAAAGAGATATGAAACTAATGAAGACAATAAATTGAAATGATGAAATCATACTAGATGAAAGTTGGAGGATGAATTGAGGGTTTCTGGGAGAATCTTGTAGTATTGATGGAGGTAGGGTTACCTACTTTCTTATATTGAAGCATCAATTGCAACACATTGTATGTAAAATGTGGTATTCATCAATGAGTAGACTGAGTAGTAGGATGTCACATATTTGATAAAAATGGTGGAGGAGTGGAAGAAATCTAGGAGTCATTTTCATTGGGTGTTCGGGTAGTGGATGGATGGAATGATTTATGAAAGGTATATGAGTTTGGGGAGTATTGACAGTAGCATATGATTAAATAATATTTGGAGGTGTTGATGGCTGGAGGTTTTATATAAGCGAAGGGAAAATAGAGTTGGATGTATACACGAAACCATAGGGTGGTCATGGGGGGTGATCATGAATGTAATGTGAGGGATGACGTGTTAATATCCTGGGTTTTAAAGGAGAAGATGGATTTTTGGTTGATAGATATAGGGAGGAAAATAATTATGGGTATTTGAGGAGAGTCTAGGTCACGATGTGGGATACCCTCAACAGGAGTGGGAGAGAGACGTAGAAAAAATGTGAAATCATGAAAGATGATGTGAATTAACAGAGGAAGGGAACATATGAAAAAAATGATGCAGAGGAATGTGGAATTGAAATGTGGCAGATGGAATGTTATGATTAGTGTATATATTATAATATTGGATAAAAATTCCTTACCAAACTCTGACTAACCACTTTGATATGTCAGACATCATCCATAACCATGAATCCATTAAACTCTATTCATTACCCTCAAGTTATTGGACTCTGTTTGTTACCCTTGATTAATTTTACTTTATCTTATCACTTTTATAGCTCACTAACATTATGTGATTTATATTCCCATCAATTTTAAGTGTTTTAAATTAAAAAAAACTTTAATAAACCCATCCTCATGCATAATAAACTTATTCTTAATAGTGAAACACCGTAAACATCCCTACATTGTGATTGTTTATTATGGATTTTATTTGGTTATTTTTGAGATGGTTGAAATCTAATATGGGTGTATAGTCTTCCCATTGTAACACCATATAACCTTTCAACCAATATGTAGAATATATAATACTATTAAGCATCCATTGGGCCTCTTGGTGAATCCATCATGTTACTATAGTGTGAACTCGGTCGGTACATTATTGATAAAATTACTTCCTTGAAGGTTGATATTCAAGAGTTGAATAAGTTGATATATGAGTGAATTAAATCATCTATACAATAAATTATTTTATAAATGAAAATAAAAAAACAGCCTACTCAATCCTCTTATCTAGATCCTTCACCTCCAATTTCATACTTGGTTTCGTATATTGAGTTGTATACATGGGATTCCTATTTACATATTATAGTGTGTATAATTTTTTATAATATGAGATATTATTTACATCATAAACTATGAAATATGACCAATTATGACAAAAATAACATGAAATTATTTATTTATCCACTCTAATACTTTTTTTCTATTGAGGTGGTCTCCATAGTTGGATAATGTATGAGTCATTTGTTTACTATAGAAAGTTATCCTTGTTTGTCAATTGAAATTTAGGGTCTGTTTTTTTTAATTTTTTTTAATTTTTATTAGATATTAATTATAACTATTTCATAAATTTAACTTATATACTATTATGTCAAATTTATGAAACCATTTGAAAAAAAAAATGTTCTGGGAATAGGCATCTTAAGACACTTCACATTTTTCTTGAGGTATAACTAAATTATCAGGGAATTATTATCTATTGGAGAATTTTTATGAGTTTACTATGTGTATTGACATATGTGGGAGAGAATATATCATATTAATACTTGAAAAAACATTTTCAAAATAATTATTATTGATGATCTTTCAAAATCTAATAAAGATCATATTTTAATAACCATTTGTTTTTATTTTAATGATAAATTCCCTACCATTTTCTCATTTTGAGTGAAATTTATTCATTTATAGATATTAGGGAAGGTTTGGGATTTATTGTGAAAATGAATCGATACATGGTATTTACGTGTTTTTATTAATATTTAATAATTTATTAAAGAATTCTTATTTTCATTTATGCTTTTTTTAAAATAATATTGAACTTGAAATGGATATTATTTTCGTTAAGTCTAGTTTCATATGAATTTATTTAATTATGTAATATTTTTCAGGAAACCTAAAGGAATTTTGCATTTTATATAAAATTCATAGATTTTATATGGTTTCAATATATATTTTTTGAATTATATAAATTCTCATATGTATTTTCCCAACCATAAGACATTTGATTCAATAAACCATTAATTCTATAAGAATTTATCCTAAATTCTCATAAGACTTATACAATCTTATAAAAAAATTTATCCCATATAACATTTCAATCCCATAATACTTTTTTAAGAAACATATATGAATTTTTAATCGTAATACTTTAGAATAATTATAAAATGTATTTCCTACAGAATAAATACTTATAATTTGTCCAAGATTCTCACATAATAATTTTTTTACTATGTAAAATTTTATTAATTAAGAATTTATAATGTTTTTTGGGTAACCCAGTGACTTGGACATGTGGATTCAATAAAGGGAGATTAAGAGGCTAAGGATGATGGGAGAATTTAATGAGGATCAAAGGTATAAAGTGTGTGGAAACTACATGTGAAGCCATGTTGGAAACCAACTGTTGTCTCTTCCAACTAAAATAAAATAGAGAGGAGGTATATTTATGAATGGAAGGTTCCCTTGGAGTTAGTAAAGTATATTTTCATTCAAAAATTCATTCTAATCCATATGAAATAGTATATACATGCAAAACTAAGGGAGACCAAGAAAGAACCATCAACTGGAGATGTTTTCACCGCACAATAGAGGTATATGTGCTAAACATGGTAAATTATAGGAATAATGGATAGATAAGTCTAGGTTGAGATTATCCATGTAATTATGAACTTGTAAAGTAGTTGAGATAATGTATACTTGAGTAAAAATCCCATATAATTTGGATTCTTTAATTATCTTTTCCTATTTAATATTTTATTAAAATTTTGTTACTAAATTAATATGGTATTTTTATTTCCTAAATTTACTTATTTTCTATTATATTTTGGATTTCTGTTTAATTAATTGAGATAAAATGTTTTTATTAATGACTAAACTTATTAAGAGTGCTCTTTATTTTGAGTGCAGTGTGTAAAATAAGGTTTAAATTATTAGAGTTTTTTAGTAATTGGATCACTTTTATAGGAATATCAACACCCATACCGATTTAGTATTATTTCTATGAAAAATTAGTTTTAAACATTGATATTTTATAGTGTAAATTAAGAGAATAAATTAGGATTTATTTTTTAAAATTAATAAAGGTGATTCCAAAGGGTTGAAATCGGATCATATCTTCTACTTTGTAATTTATTTTATGTTAATTTTCAATGTAATTATATTTAATTGTCAAAATATTTACAATTATTTTGTTTTATTTTAATTTTATATTTTTTTTAATTTTTAACATAATTATAAAAACCAAAAATTTTATTTGGATTTTGAAAAACATTAAAACAATATTTATATTTTTGAACTTATCCTAAATTCCCCTTGAGATACAACCTTGTGAATTTTTAGGAGATCATCATGAGTTGGTGTAATGGATACAAGACCCATGAAATGGAATGGAATGTTTGGGGTCTCTATGTGGCAACAATTTTATAGATCCTTTGGGAAGCTATAAAAATGTTGAGAGTAGGTTCAAAACATTATGACATCTTTCATCAGGTTCAGACGCGATCTATAGTGGCAGAGCTAGGCCAGCTCCTTCACAGTAGATAGGCCTTTCCTTTTCTCTGTAGAATTATTCCATGGCTCCTCTCTAATGTAGTGTTGAGGCATGAAAATCATGGAATATGGGTTAAATGGGTTTTTACATAAAATAATTTTAAAATTATTTTTTTTGATCCTATAATGATTGGGAGATGAGGGGTCGAGACTTGGTAGAAAATTATATTGGATCTATAATTATAGTCTTCATTTGCTTATATGGTCAGGGTTGTTTCATTGGTGTGGAAATAAGAGAAATGCAGACTCGATTATCGACTTATGATCACTTTAATATAAGGGTGATCGAAATTGGGCTTGACTCTGTCGTTCCAAAACAATTGCTACAAGGGAATGCTGACCCACACTAGAAATTATTTTACCCTTTTAGGCAATGAAGAAGAAAAATTAGACATGTATTTTTTTTCATGAATACTTAGTGAGAAGGTAACATTACAATAAATGATTTGGATAGTGAAATAAGATAATATGAAGAACATATAATTTATAATAACATAGTATCCCTTTTAAAAAGATTAAATCCCAACATTCTTGGTGAATTTCTTGGTCTTCACCACTTTAGGACACCATGATCCATTCTTGGGTATTTCCTTTATGTTGTTTTATTTTTCCTATTCACCTGTTAATAAGAAATTAATTTTCTGTCAAAAAAAGACAACCTTGGTAATGTCTATACTATATTTATTATTGACTATATTTATATGGATTTCACAAAAAAATATCCTTCTATCAAGTTGGAACCATTTTCATAGAGGTTTACTAAGTTGATCTAGTTTTGTATATTAAAGAAGTTCAAACCCAAATTTATTTCCATTGGAACCTGAAATTCATTAGACTTATCAATATAGAGATATAACTATTATGGATGAAACTTCAAATTCATACACTAACACATCATGTGGATTTTTTTATCATGAAATCATAGTGGATAAAAATAAAATGCATAAATATTTGACATTCTCTTATGAATACAATGAAATCAACCATGTAAAGTACCCAGATGCACCTAATAGATGTGAAATCAAATTTATTTTCTTTCATAAATTTCTAAAAAATTAATGAACTACAATAGGTAGATACACATAATCATATTCAAGAATTATGTTATTTATTTCTTAAAATGAAACCACAGGATGTTAATGGAGGTCAAATAAAATTGACATATTTTTTGTTTTATTTATAGGGAGAAGCAACAGAATGGTTTTTCTATTCATGCTATGCTTTTATTTGAGATTTATATGAATTGAAGAATAATTTTACTTAATTATTATCCCCACTTGTAGTTTTTTGGCATTTATAAAATAAATTTATAAAATTAAAAAAATTAAGGTGAAACTTTTATTGAATACTGAGAAAGATTTAAAATGTAATGTTCTAGTTTCCTTTATAATCATATTAGTTAAGAAATTTTGAATAAATATTTTAATGAGATAATTGTTTTTAATGAGAAGATCATAATAGATGACACTATTAGAGGTGATTTTTTTGATTAAACCCTAGATTCTTCTAGAAACATTATTGAAATCATAGACCATAATGTTAAACCATTTTATACAAAATTTCTTTTACCTATAAAATATTATAATGATGTTTCCAATTACAACTATGAAAATATTATTATTGGGAGTTAATTCAGTGATCATAACACTATTTTGATGTCAATGATATTGTACAACACATCACAAACCCAACCCAATGTTCAAACAAATTTTTAATTATAAGGTCATTGTGAAATTTTTTCTTAAAATAAATATTTTAGCGATCAATGTCCTAAAATAAAATAACCTTATAAAAATTTAAACACTATTTTTTCTAGACTCTCTTTCCAATAAAATATATAATGACCTTTCCAATACAACTAAAATTTAAATAAATTATTTAATAACAAATATTATGAGGAATTTGGATGACCTAAACAACAAGGATGATTTTTTGAATGTCATTAAAGAAATTCTAAAATTAGTTATTTCTAGGAGTAAAGAAATTCCCATACTATAAGAAATTTCTAGCATACACAACCGACTCAAAAATAAAAAAATATTGTTTAACAAACTATGTTAGAGTAACATATCATGATTAATACTTTAATAACTCAAATGAATGGAATAGAAACAAAGTTTTATAGTATAAGGAGAAGGATCTGTGGAGGGTTTCCTTCATAACCTCAAATAAATACTCAGGATAATTTAGATGTAAATTATAGTTCTATAAAACTTAAGAGTGGAACATATTTAAATAGATCCCAATTTGAGAACTACAAAGTTTTTTCAAAACTACAATTGATTTCAAGTATTTCCAAATCATTTTTTACATAACATAGACTCTATTTAGAAAATAAAACATACTATTTAACCCACTAAAAATTATTAATTTTTTGATAAATAAATATTAATTTCAAAAGGATTGGATTTATATGGAATAACCAAGAAACATTTAAGGAGAATTATAGGACATTATGTTCCTTAATATAGTTCTCATAACAACCATGAAGATACCAAATTAAAACTACCTTTCAAAAAGGGAATACCACCTTTGAAAAAGTGTGCATAGAATTATCTAGATAAGGCTGTAGTAGAGGATCATTGGAAATCTAATGTCAACATTAATTTTACCTATGTTTTGAAATATGATCCACTATATGATAACTTTTTTAAGGAAATGTTTTATCATAAAATGATGATCAATAGAGGAGAAAAAATAAATATTGGGAGGAATTTTTTTCTATGATTAAACATTCCCTTCCTATTAAATGAAATGATCTACGGGATTTTAAAATTCCCTACACTATAGGGGAATTTGAATTTAAAATTGTATAGGAGAATATGAATTTAATGTTGTAATGATATATTTAAGGGCTTCAATAAATATGATTCCTCATTATGTTTAATCCATTTTATAGGATAGAGAGATGAGACCAACTGATATATTCATTTAATTATCCTATTTAATTACATCAAATCATGTTTTTATCAATGATGATACTTTAGTAAAAGTTTGATCCATGGTTTTCCCTATATATTTATATAGAGGATGATGGTGTATATCACTAAACCACTAATTATATGGATTATTTATCTAAAAAAAATAAATAAATAATAAATGCTCAAAAAGGAATACATTAACTTGAATTTGAAGTATAAATAATTCAATTTAATATTTTTCATTTCATGAAGTACATAATTGATGATCATTTATCTATTTAATTGATCTAGAATTATTAGTTTTCCACTAATCTATTTTCTCATTTCATAATTAATGGGCAATTGATTTCTGAATATCGAAATTAACCATTTCTTTTAGTTAAAAATGATTTATAGGAGAGTGATAATGATGCAAAAAAATAATGTTTTAATGTTGAATACTCTATATATATCTTTTTGGAATTTCTGATTCTTATATCAATTTCATTTAAATTTCTAAAAATATAGAAGTCGAAAAACCTAACCTCCATATTTATATAAAAAATAAACATTTTTAATTGTAATTGATTGTTTAGTGGATTGAAACTATAAAAACTACCGGTGGAAATTAAATCCTTTACGGTTTTTATCATTCTAGATTTTTTTCTAGAAATACCACTTGTGGATAGATTGATGAACAAAACACTATTGTGGTTTTAAATTTAAAATTAGAATATTTGGGTAATGAATAAAGTGCTAGATTATATTTTGATGATTAATTTAAACGTTTTATTAAATTAAAAATAGTCAAAAAATGTTATAACTACAACCATTAACAAAAATCCTAAAATATGATTTATTAGATAAGGATTATAATTTTCTTTTGAACTATTCAAAAAATATATTAACAGATTTGGAGTTTCAAATTTTAAGAGTCCTTATTTGAAAATATAAAATGAAAAGGAGGGTTCTGATCTTACTTGAATGTAATTATCACTTCAATATACACATATATGATTTTTTAGAGGGAAATAAAAAACATATTGGGAAAATTCAAGGGAGATTAAATCAAATACTCATAGATGTAATTAAATAGGATGTCACTACCTTGATGGTTGATAAAATTGTTTTTTTCAACTATGAATAGCTAATGGGTTAGTATTATCAAAATTTTTCCAAAAAAGAGTGGCTTAACTATTTCAAGCAATACATTGGGAAACTAGTTGCTAATAAACTTGTATATAAATAGAGTGTGTGCGCTGACTATAGAAAGATCAACCATGTGACTAGGAAATATCACATTATAATCTCATTTCATGAATAAGTTCATTAATTTATTTCTATATAAAACCATTATTTTTATCTAGATGGACTTTCTAGATACTACCAATTTCACATTACATTTAAATATCACGAGGAAACCGCCTTAATTATTCATTTTGGAAATTTTACTTATAGAATAATGCCCCTTAGAATATATAATTCCCCATAAACTTTCTAATGGTGTATTATGAGTAAATTTATTGAATTATTTGAATGATATATTGATGTTTTTTGGATTATTTTACCTGATTATGCATCATATTTTTAATTATGTTTTTAAATTTGGACTATTGTACTTAAAACATGGATTGAAAAAATATTTTTCTAAACTATGAAAAAAATCCTATTTATGGTAGATATAATAATTTTACATGGAAATGTAGTGTTTAAAGTGGTATTTATTATGGATCAATACTTGATTGAAGTCATTACATTACTTCCCAACCAAAAAATAGTGGTTGATTATATTTTTGTTTCTTAGAAATACTGAGTTTTATTAGATATTAAAAAATAGTAATAAAACATTTAATGGTTCTATATTTCGTCAAAAATAGTCTCAATTTTTCATTGATTAGTTATGTAAATGTTATTTTAGAGATATAAAAAATAAGTTGGTATCCAAACCAATTATCAAACTACCATGATGGGAGTTACCATTTGAGTTACTGAATTATGCATCAAGCTTTTTATTTTATGGATGTTTGATGTTAAATAATGGAAAATAAATATTATGTGATAGATTATTCATCATGAACTATAAATAATCCCAAGATAACTATACCACCACTAATAAAGAGCTAATATATATTTTTTCTATATAAAAAATTAGATTCTATTTGATATGTTCTAAAGATACTATTTTCATCGATCATTTTAAAATAATATATTTAATAAATAAATATGATGAAATGAAAGGATATTGTCACATATTTTTTTATAATAATTTAATGTTGAAAAAAGGATAAAAAGGGTAGTTATAATTTAATTTCTAAAAAATTAAATATACTAAAAACTATTTTAAATGAGAAATATCAAATCTATCCACAAATAAACGAAACATTCCCTAATTAAGAATTTCATACTGGGAAAAGTGTTAGAGCATGGTTTGATAATCCTATGAATTTTTTTATTTCCAATTATGTTCCCAATTTTTTATCAAAATAAAAATTTATACCATAATGAGTGGGGAAAAGAAATTCAATGGGGACGAACCTTGTATATTGCATTATGTAAGAGATTAGAAAATAGATAGATGTATTAAAATTATTATTATTAGTCGATATTTTAATTTTTTTCAAACTTTGTATTATGGTTGTTACTTTGGACCCCAAATTATGTATAGAAAAGTTCTTGACATTGGTTTATATTAGAAAACTCTTTTCAATGTTGAGTATTCATTTTTTTATATTTTGAAAAAAACTACCAATTTCAAGGTAATATTTCATAGAAAAATGAAATTCCTAAATAATACCTTTTATTTTGTAATTTATTTTATGTTTGTGGAATATAATTTATGGAACCATTTCCTAATTATTTCAGGCACATTTATATTTTACTTTTTACTGATTATGTTTCTAACTAAGTATAATTTATTCCCACTAGGGAAAATGATGAAAATTTTATTTCAAGGATTGTTAAAGGAAAACTATTTTTATATTTTTGGTTGAAAAAGTTATCATTTATAATAATGGAACCCATTTTTGAAATTGAACATTATAATATATCTTGAGTAAGTATAATTTTTATCATATGGTTTCTATACAAAATTTTCCTCAATAAAATATAATATATGAGTTTTCAAATAGAGTGATCAAACACAATTTTGAGTAAAATGTCCCCCCAAATAGAAATATTTCAGTTCGAGATTGGATGATGATTGATAAGATCATATGCCTACTTTTAAAGACATTATTGTAATATCAAAAATTTGATTTCTCTATAGGAAATATTTTTATTTTCCATTAATGTTATATGATAAATACTTTTGGTCATTCAAGAGATATAACATGAATATGTATGTAGTTGGAAAAGTGTGAAAATTCTACTTACAAAATGATAGAATATATCAGAAATAATTCTTATGAATACACATTTATACAAAGATAAAAGAAAATATTTTTATGTATTAATTCTCAAAAATAAGATTTAATATAGAGACAATGTATTACTGTTTGAATATATACTGAAGTTGATTCTAAGTAAATTTCATTATAAATGGTCTATGGACATTATTTTTACATATATATTTTCCATTTTTTGTGATCTAGACAAATGAATTGGTGATGGTAGAACATTTTTCAGTTAATAAACATGAATTGAATATAGTAAATGAAATTATTAAAGATTCTATAGTGAAGGATATTTATCATTAATATACTTAATATGACTAAGGGTAAATTGTTCCCTTTCTTCTTACTTATTTATTTACGTATGTAGTTCGTTTTTTTAAGATATCATATGAACTATTGAATAATGGGGACATTTCCCAAAATATGTTTGTGTAGGGATATCCTTTAATAGATTATGATTTTTTTGTGTTTCTTCTTCTTTTGTTTTTTTATTTACATTTGGTGGTTTTTTTTATTTCACCTTCTCATTTCCTATTTTTATGTGAATTTAAAAACTATTAGATTAAAATGAATACCTTTGTAACTTTTAAATCCAATTCCAATGTGTTAAAGTATTTTACCAATGAAACTAAATTTAAATTAATAGTTAAATAACCTTTTTTATGATACAAAATATTGGGATAATTAGGAAGATACCATTTATTTTTTATTTCCATGCCCTAAATCCTTGTAAAAAGTTCTAAATCACCTTCCTGATAGAACTATAAACCATTTTACATGTTATTTACCATAATAAAATTTCATGAGTAAACCAAACAATATATTATTTCACCAGAATTTTATTTTTTTACAATTAAAAAAATAGTTTTCATGGTTGTTATATTGAGGAAGATTAATGAAATTATTTTAGTTATAAAATAAAATTTTTATAAAAACATTTTGTTTTATTAAATTTTTATTTTTACCTAGGTGAGCAATTATTATCCCTAAAAAATAGTTATGAAGCCACATTTATAACCTAAAATATTAATATAACTTTCTCTATAAGTAACATTCATGGTCTAGTTGAATTCATGTTTGAGGGAAGGTATTATTTTGGGGTTTTCTACATCATTTGGGGATATTTTGGGAAGTAGAATTTTAAAAAGAAACTATTTGAAGTTATGTACACTGAATCTAATTAGATCATATGTTGAAAACTAACATCATGATAATAGTATATTGCATTAAAAGTGTTATAATAATAAATAATAAATAATATTTAAATATATATTATGAAATAAAATATAAATAAAAATATGATAAAGGGTGTTATCAATAAATTTTGATGACTATTGTTTCATGTTATTCCTTAAAAACTCAAATTTATACATAATTTCAAATATGAATAAATCCGGATTGAACTGTTGAAAGGGTAAAAAAGAGAAATTTATTAATGTGATGAAAATATTTATTTGTGAACATCCCTTAAAATTGTTAATGTTTTTGGAGCTAATTCATTTTCATGGAAAGTAAGAATAATACCATTTTGATTGTAAATTTGAATCTTGATATTTTTCTTCAAAAATTCCAAAAATTACCTACTTCACCAAATAATTTTTGTTATATTAAAACTAAACAAACTAAACCAATTAATATATCTATAAATCCTCATGAAAACCAAAATTCGTTAACTTAATTAGGTGGAGACTTTAGGCTTAGATCAATCCTATGTTGACCCTTTAATTTTATTGGATGAAAAAAGTTCTACTGAAAAGATTAAATTTGTGTGTTCAAAGAAAAATTTAGCAAGGAAAGTGTTAGTGATCATGATGGAATAAAATATTTTTTAATGGAATGAATGAACCAAATATATAATTTTAAATAAATTATTTTAAGAGGCATTTCAATTTTGGGCACCTTCGTTTACTTATTTCTTCATTTATGGAATTTATATTTCAAATCCTATTTGGTGTATCACTGTTGTGTCGTGAGGACCCAATGTATAGATACTCTAGTAGTGATCCAGACATGTTCCTTTCATGTAAAAATAATTACAATGAAATGATAGGTTTTATAATGGTCAGTTAATTATCTTGTGCTATTTGTTTTGGTCACTTCATGTTGCTCTGGGCTTGAAGTAATCACTTTTTTCTTCTCAGTATTGAGAGGAAGAGAGGTTGTGGAAGTGGTTATCTTGATCTTGAGAGAAAAGCCTAGATAATTTCTTCATTCATAGATAATTCTCATGGTAGATAATTTTTTTCACAACAATTGTGTCTACCAAAAATGGTATTTATAATAGTTTTTATCTACACCAGTTTGTATCTACAGTATATTTTATCAACAATAATTTATATCTATAATGATCTGTTTCTACAATGGATTGAATCTAAACCAGTTTATATATACAATGGATTACATCTATAATGGTTTGTATCTACCAATGATTTAGTTACATATTTATAAACCCATTTCTCGCATTAAAATATTTATTAACTATATATAGGCCCTTAAAAATATATTAAACCCATAATGTTCCCTATTCCATGTAAAATAATAATAGTTTTTTTCTACATGGTGTGTGCTAACCCGCAAAATGATTCATATTATTTTATAGACTAGTAAATAAATATTTATCACCAGACTCAATAATCAGTATTCTCATCCTCCTAAATATTTATTGATCCCTATATAAATATTTAAATAAATATTATTTTTAATACTTGAGAATCTATTATGGTAGGTAAATGCCACATCCCAAAACTAATGTACAAATGCATCCTTTAAAATACATTATTCAATAAATTATTTAAAAATTAAAAATTAAAATTTTAAATTGACCAGAATAGTTATATTTTTTAACTCAACATATCAAAAATAGCATGGTATGAATTTTCGAGATTTTTCAAAACAGGTTGTTTTTAGGCTAAAATTACCTTTTTTATAAAAAATAAAATTTCTTTGACTTTTATTATTATATAAGAATGGAATATAATTTTAGAAAACAATTTATGTATTCAAATATGAATTTATTCAATAAAAATTACATATTTTAAATTATACTTTGAGCTTATAATGCCAATGGAAAACATTTTTAGAACTAATTAAAAGGATATATTAATATAAAAATCATTTTCGATCATTCCATAGAATTAAGTATTTTAAATGGAGAATCAGTTTTTTCTTTATTGAAAGGACTCATATAATTTATTTTTTATGTATTAAATTAATTAATTTCGTTAAAATCATTATCCATGTTAATTTTATCTTATTTATTTATTTAAATCTTAAAATGTTATTTATCTAAAAACAGTTTTTTCGTGATTAAGTGTATTAATTTTAAAATTAAAATTTTAAACCTATATAAATAATATTTGACTTATAAATATTAGTATTTTAAATTATTAGAATAATGTTGATTAAAATTTTAAATCATAACATTTTTCATTAAAATTATTTACTTGGTTTAGACATTAATTGCCTAAGAAAAAGTTAATTACAGTAAAAGTTAAAAACATTAAAAAACCATAAAGAACTAAAAGATGTATCATAAATGAGTGGTTGAAGTGAGTTTAAAAAAATCACATTTATATCTCATATTTGTTTTTATTTTATAGACTTTTAAACTTGGATAATAGTCTTAAATTAATAAAAATGTTTGGATTACTTCCAAAACTACTATCCACTTCACGTATAAAAGGGTAGCATCTTCACCACATCAATAATACACTCCTATTATAATTTATACTTGAAAATATACCATATCTATCTCCCTAAAATACTATCCGACTTCAAAAGTCTTCTGGTCACCATTACATAGCATAACACCTTCATTTCCAAGGACACTTCCATGAAACAATCAAGTCCCCGATGTGCATATTATCAACTATGATTTTCCCTCTAAATTATCATATTGAAAATTTATCATATACAAAATAATATAATGATATTATTAAAATTTATATACTATAATGTTACTATGTTAAAGGTAATAAAATTATTTATTCATATACCCCATCCATTATAAAAACAAAACCATTGTTCGTGTGTTGTGTAGACTACCACCTCATTGAAGTAACATGTTTCATTTTCCTTCACCACATTACAACGTCTGATATGAGGACGGTATTAAAATATAAATATTATTATTGTGATATTATTAAATTTATGGTATGAAATATTTCAAAATAGATTCATCATATGATTGAAAATTATCATCATTAATTTAATCATTTAAAATAAACTTATAAAGAGGAAAATGTTTTATTTAAATTGTGTAATGTTTTATTATCCATTACTTATTATTTTACATTATTATAATTCTACTATATCTCTCTAATAAATAAAAAATAATATCATTATGATTTTTGTATAATCATATTATAGAAAAACCACCGCTTAATCAGTCATTAAATTGAGGTATGTTTATATTTTTGTTGGTTTAACCACATAATTGATCAATGTAATAAATATATATCATTAATGACTATTGGAAAAAACATTCCAGTATAATATCATAAGGAATTTTAAATAATTATTTTTTTTGTTATGGATATATTATATTAATATGTAATTCATCAATTAAGAAAATACCCTCTATTAATCAAAAATCACTAAAATACGATTACTATCAATGCACCATTCATGGATAAATAATAAAACACTCATGAAAGGAAATTTAAAAATCAGAAATTTTTTTAACTTAAACATAAAATCAACACTAATGAACTATTAATGACTAAATTTATAATAATAATTAATAAAACACTTTTGTTAGGAAACAAGGATAAATAATAAAAACTATAAACACCTGATGTGGGAAATCAGAATAATTCAGGTAGAGAATGTCCATTTATGAAGATTTTGAATAAAAATAGATATGAGTAACATTTTGAATTATATGATTAAAATAGATATGTTTATTATACATGATGTTAGAGTATTTTCATGGAATTATATATGAGGTGTAAGGGGTTTCCATCTCAAATTACACTCTTTGAGTCATGTTTGGTAATGTACACCTAATTTCATTTATACGGTATATATACTGCCTATTTGAGATGTCATATCATTAAAATAATTAATTTATGATACTAGAAGATCAATTTTACTCCCTATTTTTCATGAGGATGTGATTTAATTTCTACCCATGCCATAAGTGGGGGTTTTCATCTCAATTTTCATTCTTTAGGACCATCACTGTAGTCACCACCCATATTTTTTTTACTAGGTTAATAGATTGAAATGAAATAATTTTACCATGTTAATAACTATATTTAATGGTTTTAAATGTATATATTTTTAGATAAATATTATAACCTTTTTATTCCATATTTATCTTTATAGAAGTTGAAAATATATCATATGTTTTGGTTAAGTAATAGTGTGTGTAATTTTCTAGAAAAAAATACCTTTCTAGATTCTAGAAAGTGGATAAAATTTTTAAACACATGATCCTATGGGAAATAGCACCCGAATGGGCTGGTTTAGTATTGAATCAATCATTACCCTAATGCATGATGTGGAAGCTAATACCGCACACCGATCGAGACACTCTTAGGGAATATTCTTTGGAATATTTTACAGATCATAATGAACCATCAGGAAGGATTTTTCCTACCATTTCCTTTGTCTCCTACCAAGGAAATATTTTAAATCTAATTACTATTATCCATGGAAAATGTAGACATTTTATGTACCCTCACCACTATATTTCATTGATATGGTACTTATTGTTACTTTGATGATACCCTATGATTTCTATGTTGATTAAGGAACATTCTACTAGAAATCCATGTTATTCTATTCTTAAATGAATTTATTTGATTTTCGTATTTCTTAGTAGATGCATAACCATTTTTTATTCAATAATATGTTCCTTGGGTAATTTTATGGAAGTTATTGATAACTCATATAGTGAATACATTGGAACTATTAAGATATGATTGGGGACTAATATTATATATCCCCTCAATACATATACAAGTCTCACGAGAATAAAATATTGGGTTTTGGTGTATTCAAATTCCTTTTATAGGAATGTGTCTTAGCACCAGGCTTTGAAAGTAATTTTTTAATTTCAAAAACTATGCATTCCATCAGTATGATATTAATGTTTATTATTATCCATTTTTTCTTTTAATTTCATGGACATAGAATTCCCCAAATTTTAGTTTATTATGCATTTTTTTGTTCATTTTTTCCTTCCATATCACTTATTCCGTGTTTCTGTTATGTAGGAATCGATTTTATGATACGTCTTACTAAGAATCTAATATCACCTTTATTTGTTTTTATTTCACTATGAAACCTATAGTAAGACTCTGTATTTCTAAAAATATTATGGAAGGGGAAATAATTTTATCAAAATGTTTTCAGATTATATCTCAGGTTTGTATGTCTAATTTATGTATGTATCTAGTATTCCATGAATAATAAATTATTTGATCATTCAGGAAATCCTTTAATTTTTTTCCAACAATTTAATATAACTATTGTCTTTTGGTATCTAGAGTCCAAAATGCTACTGTTGGTATAAATGTAAGTATAATATAAACCTTGGGGATTATTTTTTGATAAAAAATTTAAGGTAATAAAAGTACTATAAAAATCCCTCAAGATTAATTGGGAACAAACATTAAAACATAATAGTAATTATATTTCATAATTCAATGTTATAAAATAATTATATATTCTCCATTGTAGAAAGATGGTGACTAATGGGAGGAATGGGGTCTATATAAAAACCCATAGTCAATGTAGGGATTCTTTTCCAAGTCAAGTTAATGATATTGGAGTTTAGGATAATCATTTCTTAATAATATTGTGGTAGGTTTCCCATTATACGAAAAATAATAATTCTCCTATAGAATATCGTGCTGATCCACATCATGGTTTAACTATGTTGGATCACTTCATAGAGAAACAACCTCCAGTAGTTAGTGAAACTACTAATCCATTTGTTTCTGAATAATAGATCATGTCCATAGATAATATCTTTCTCAATTTGGAAATTTGTGAAAATGAAGAACTTATCATGGAATTCTATCATCTTAAGTGTTAAGCAGAATAATAGTGGTTGATAATTCAAAACACTAAACAGTAATATGAGATAAAATGCAGGGAATTTAGAACTTATATAGAGGTATTATATGAAAAATAAATTCCTTATTATAAAAGAGAAAAAATGGAAGCGCAGTTCCTTAATCATAAACAAAATGATGGTAAGATGTTGTTGAGTATGAGGCAAACTTTAAAAGGTTAGAGAGCATGTTATAGACTATATACATCAATTATGAATCAAGATTTATAATTTATATGATTGGATAATTCCATGACATTTATGTGTGTTGGTCTCTTAGGTATTTTTATCATATGAGGATATAGTCTGAAGAACCATGAAGAAAAAAAATGAGGACTCATGGAAAATGTATTTAAGGAAAATCAAGAAAAGAAAAGGATGGCTAAGAATCATGGGAAGAATAATGTTTCCAATGGGATGAAAGGAAATATGGGATTTTCAATGTGTGATAATTATGGGATGAAACTCTCAAGGGATTTTAGGAAGAGAACAATATTTCGTTACAAGTATAAAGAAAAATTTCATCATGATTACCAATTCATGGGACCGTATAAGTTGTAGTTATTCAATTTTTTATCTATATGGAGAAGGTACATCATATGAACTAATATCCCAAACATCTATGGAAATTACCTTAGAAAAGGAAAAGGTAGTGAGGCCAAAATTATATAGTTTCCACAAATAGATTTAAAGTTAATAATGATATGGTGGTAGGTACTATGACCATTGCCTCTATTATAGCTATTTTTTTTTCGTTTCATATCTCCACACACTTTTATATCATAAATGTTTTCAAAAAATATTCAATATTTCTATTCTATCGTAGTAAGGGGGTTATAAATTTAGAAACCATGTTAGAGTATGTAGGGTCCTAAAAAATCCGCAAAGGAGATTCTACCCAAATCCCCCAAAGAATTGGGGAAAAGAATGGAGAAAATCCAAAGAAGGGACACAAGTAGGGCCGGTCCGCGGACCGGTCCCATGAAAATGCGATTTGGCCTGGCTCCACGAAGCACCCCCTCCGTGAACCGTCTTTATTCGTGAAATGGAGGCTGGGATCCTCCACGGTCAAGAGGCAGGATGGGCGCCAATCCGGTTCACTGTCATGAACCGCCCCAACCGCGAACCGCGTTGCCTGGTTCAAACCTCCCCCACTGTCATTCGCGAAATAAAGGTGGAACCCTCCACATCCGCGAAGCACTCCCTGAGTTCGGTTCGTGGGAGGGGGGGGGGGAGAAGCGCTCAGTACCTAGCGTGAGTCACAGATTGACCAAGTCAGCTGTAAACCAGGTTTTTGGTCATGGGCCTCCGCAAAAGGTGCTGCATGGCCACAAATACATCTCTTTCCCCACTCTATAAAAGGAGATAGAGGGAGAAGGGAAAAGGGGGGAATTGGAGATTGGTATTCGGACGATTCAAAGGCGTAGGAAGAGGATTCAGAGAAGAGTGATCAGATTCGGGTGGAAGGATTTCGAAGGAAGGCTTAGGATTTCGAAAATAGAGAAGTTCCAGTTCACGAACTAGAGCAGGAATAAACCTAGGAACGAACTAATAAGGAACCGAAAATGCATAATAATTTTTTGAACCGCGAACTTAAAAGAACAAAAAAAGAGAAGACCGCGAACCATAGCCCCTCCACGGATGCAATCCCCGCGAAGCAGAGAGTTTATGCCTCTTTTCCGATCCGCCGCACCATGTAGCACCCTCCTACGCGGGTGAAACCTCGACCGACGAACCCCCAATCGACGCCGCCCTTAGCCACTGCTGCTCGCGTGGACCCCTCCGCATACCCCCTGGTACGCGGGCAGAACTCGAAGCCACAAACCAACCTGTTTCGTGGGATGCTCTCTAGACCTTGAACCACCCTGGTTCACGGGATGCCCCTCAGTCCGCGAACCACCCTGGTTCGCAGATGGCTTCTGCAGCCGCGTAGCACCTTCCTACATGAAGGGCGCCACCACTCCCTCATACGTGTGTCCCATTAGAGCCTTCAGAGTTCCCATTCCCTGAGCCAGATAAAATCCTTCCAATCTGGCCCGATCCTCCGTGACTCCCTCATTTTCCTATTCATCGGCCCCGAGCTGAGGCCTCCACCAGAGCCACTGGATTCGTGTGCTGTACCCCTCAGGCGCATCAGCACGCCATTTTGAGTTCACATACCCACAGTAAGCGAGGGCGAAGGGGTTACCCCGACCCTTGAGCAAGTTCCAGAAGCATGCATGGGTTCACATTCCCACGATAATGCGGGGTTTGAGCCCAAGAGCCCCCCCCCCCCCCTTTATGCCCCTACTCGCCATGATGAGGGACCACACGCTTCGGTGGTCGGTCACTTCTTGCCTCCCCAGATAGGGGGCAACATACCCATCAGAAGGAAGCCATCCCCATGCACCTCGGTACTTCCCCCGAGATCAAGAGAGGTAACGGGCACATAAGGACCCCCTTTCCCTCTCCCACTGAGCTTTGTCACCATGGGAATCTACATAGGAGTAAGCCCCGACCTTATGGGCCACTCCATGCGTGAGCCCCACTCTATTCCTCCCGGGTGCACCTTTTGCGATGTGATCGTCTGGTCCATACTGCCTCTTGTTTCTCACACTGAGCATGAATCACGTGTGCTTAGAGTAAGCATCAACCATGACATCCTCATATGGGCCTTCTCAGAGTGTAAGACCCAACCCGTTACTCTAGGCTACCTCAGAGCGTAATCCCCAAGCCTATGCGAACTACGAGGACTTTGATCCCTGCCTCCTAAGTAGGGTACGTAGGAAGCCTCCAAGAGGTTCAATCCTGATCACCATCGGACCCCCATGCCCACATTCACGTCAACTCTCCGATTCTCCTATGTGAACTACGAGGACTTTGATCCCTGCCTCCTAGGCAGGGTATGTAGGAAGCCCCCAAGAGGTTCAATCCCACCACCTGGTTGTTCCGACAACCTTCACATCGGTTCGCCTTCATCCCACATGACAATAAACTGTACATTCAAACTATGTGGACTTTGATCCCTGTCTCCTAGTTAGGGTACGTTGGAAGCCTTCCTGAGGTTCAAGCCGAACAACCGGTCAATCCGGCTATCCTCACATCGGCTCATCGTGTCGCTCCTTGTGCCGCCTCAGTGATTCCAGACTCTTCAGGGTCATTAACCCAATGAGGGATGGTAAAACTCATGCATAAATGATTCTGAATCCCTGCGTTCAGCTGACCATTTCCAACCAGGAAAAATCTATGGATACTATGTTTGGGTATAAACCAAAGATTCGCTAACATATTAATATGTCTTATATCTATAAGAGAGTCCCAGAACAGGAAATAATTTTCCCCCAAAAGGGTGTGATGAGCCCCAATTCCCATCCTATTGACCAATGTGAGTTCCTAAGCATCGCTGGCCAAACAACCCAGCGGACTCCAGCCTTTGGAAATCAGACACACATATCGTTGGATATGGAACCATTGGGCATTTCAAAACGAATTCCAATGTATCAAACATTAACAATAAACCAGGGCTCATACATCCTTAAGAACGACGGTCGGGCGCGTTGGTCCTCCATCTCCCCAGAGGGAAACAGATCGAAACAGAAAATGGTGAAACTGAACTAAATATTTAACCAAACATGACTAATTTAACCTAATCTCACACTATTCCCCCTTATACTCTCAAGAAGGGCCAAGAAAGTTCATCAGTTACACATGGGATCATGCGATGATGCTTTGACGAGTTTGCTGTTTGTATTTTCTAAAATATTTTATAGGTACCTTTAGAACTCCCTTAGATCCAATGGAATCTCAAAGGAACTCACAAGTACGTGTTTCCAACAATGAAAGGACCAGACATCCTCACCTACGGAGGACCCCGACACCCACCCATCATCTTCAACATTGGGTCTCAGACGCGATGATCATAGAGTACCACGTGAATGGTACTCTCCCAACGGTGGAGGCAGCCATGCACGCCCTCCAATCTGCCAGAACTAGCTGGTCGCCTGCCCAGCAGCGGCCATAGAAGCAGATCCAGACGACCCCTATTTCTGTCTCAAACCGTTTCGGAAGTTTTTCCCCAGAACGGGACAATGCGTACCTCCCTTATCTTAGGGAGGCGGATGAGGTTGACGCTGAAGACTTTATCACTGCCAAATTGGGGTTCCGCTCCAAGTCCCCCGCCGGAAGGTGTCATCGCGGTCACACCACGACTCAACATCCTCGCGCCGAGGAGGATGTCTATCCGAGGATTCAGGCCCACGCTCCCCGAGCTCTGTTCCCTCAGACCGCCCGACGAGGGTGGCATACGTACAATCAGGGACCGGTCATCACCCTCATCCCTGAGGAGGAGCTCCGCTGTCCAGCCACAGAGACGTACCACGAACAGGCACCTACACCTGTTCTCTCCTCCCGAGCCTGACATCCAGACATGGTGACATCATACGAGCTGACGCACTTCCCCACCGAGCTTCATCAAGCCCGTCACCCACGTAGGACGACACTTACCTGACATGAACCTCTCTCTACCCAAGGTCGTGAATCCAACCATCTTGACGTGGTGGTGACCTAGTGCCTGCAGGACCAGATCCTAATAGATTCTTCTAACGCCCGCCATCCTGACATGGAGGCGATCAGTAATGCCCGCCACCCAAATGTGGCGGCAGTTAATGGGTGGGTATGTCTCCCCGCCATCCAAGGCCACCGACTCGATACGGTGAGAAACCAATATATATAGGGCCATCTCCTTATGGATGCAAGTAAAGTCCACCACTCCAATGTGGCGGCAAATGGAGAGATAAACCAGCGTATCTCAGTATAGGGGAAGATTCGTTCACCTGCCCCGACACAGGAGAATTGTCAGTACCCACTGACCACTGGAGGACCGGAGCAGGATATTCCTACTCCGATACTGGAATGAGCCTTCATACCCGTTCCAGCCAAATTTTTCTCTCTACATATCTTTGAAATGATGGAGGAGAAGGTATTGATCCCAGATCATATCTTGCAGACTTTCCAGAATGTTATTGCATTAGTAGAAACAACAAGGACTCAGGCCTGTGAGCCCGTCTCCCCAATTGAGGCCACTCATCTAAGAGAAGAGATAGCCGCCTCAGAGCAGATCTTCATCCCTGCTTCCTCCCAAGAGGGTCATCGGCCATATTCCGCGACGTAAGGGAAACCAGATCGAGCAGCTTCACTCGTTCCAACTGGGGGACACCCGTCCATCACGGTGGATGCTCCAGAGAAGGCATATATCCCTACTAAAAGTCAAGATGTTCTTCGGTGTATCCCGACGGCATCACAGGACCCAATTAGATAGGGACCCAAAGGTGAAGGTTGTTGTCAACAGTAGATGGTCCCCACTGCCCGCAAGAGAGCACCCCGAATGAGCCGAAGGCAGACAGAAAATAAAGAGCAGGTTCATGACTCCGCTCTGTTGGAAGCTGGGGTTCATAACGCTGCTAATCACACATCACAGGCTCAGAACCCTGCCCACCCATTACCATATTATGGGAGTGGCAGTAGCAGTTGCGAAGGTCCTCCCCGCAATGTTGCTACCAGCAACTCTGAAGGTCCTCCCTAGAGCACCCATGGGGGTTTCCCCCGCGGGCATATAACGATCGATCACAAGATCTCCTCTTTTTATGCTAGTCACAAAAACCCTCCACGTGACCAGAAGATTGAGAAGTAAGAAGGTCCTCCACTTTCTGCGGTCCACCCTGAAGGTCCTCCCTAGGGAATACATTGCAAACACTATCTATGCAATGGGACCAAAGATTGTGATAGTAGTCCTCACTATCATAGTCACAACTATGGAGGCCTTCCTCGTAGTGACATCTCATCATGACAAGAAGTCCCTCCCCTTGTCGTGGCCTGCCCTGAAGGTCCTGCACAGGGGTTATGTTGCAATGACATTCCGCATAGCCGGGCATTAGATCGCGGTGGTAGTCCTCGCCACCCTGATAATAGAGGTCCTCCCCGTAGAGACGTCAAGCAACGAGAAGGCCCTCCCCTTGTTGCGGTACATTCTGGAGGCCCTCCCCAGGGTGTATCCCATAGATATTCTCCCTACGGCAGCTATAATGGTAGTCCTCGCCATTGCCGCAGCTGTGATGGTAGTCCTCGCCACCACGACCGCCATTGCGAAGGTCCTCCCCACATTGTCCCCAAGAGACAAGAAGGTCCTCTCGTTGTTGCAGTGTGTCCTGAAGGTCCTCCCTAGGATGCACATCGAACGTCAAGCCATGATGGTCATCCTCACCATGATGGTAGTTGTTGGAAAGGCCCTCCCCATAATGATGCTACACAGCCATAAGGTCCTCCCCATGCTGCGACATGCCTTGGAGGTCCTCCCTAGGGCGTGCATTGCAAAAGTCCTCTATGTAGTGAAGCATCATAAGTAATGGTAGTCCTCACCATTATGGCCACCATTGTAGAGGTCCTCCCCACAATGACATATCATATCGACAGGAAGGTCCTCCCCCTGCCGAATCAAGCACAGAAAAGCCCTCGTATGCCGAGGAACTCAGAAGGACGAGATCGAGCATGTCAGATTCCCATCTTGTCGCTAACGACACCCTTCTTCGATTAGGAGACGGTCTAGGGCTGCGTTCATCTTCTGAACCACCTCAGAATTGCTTATATGAAAATTAAATACCTACCAGTACCACTGCCTCTGATCACACTAACAGTGAGCACTTTAGTTGGGATGACCAGGTAGAGGAATCACTAGTGGAGGAGTATGTCAACATGTTGCACATGAGGAAATGACTGGCCAAAAATGATATACCAGTCATGTTTTGGCCCACATCCACCTCTCAGTTCAACATACCCAGAGAGTTGTCGGAATAATGCATGCACGAAATCCGCCATAATATATGGATGACCCTCCGACAGCTGAAATCAATCTTCTTTCCCTATGAAGGGTATGTAGACCATGTCAAGAAGATAGGAGACCTCCTGCGTCACATCGACCTGGAGGCCCTCGCTATGGAACGACGACAGTGCCCCGAGAGACATAAAGGAAACATGAAGATAGTCTGCCACCGCGCACTGCACCAGTTGCGCCGCCTCATCAGTGACGCTCCAACAGGAGTCCATATCAGGGGATGGGGGAAACATGGAGCTCTGCATTTTACTCTGCTCCCCGCCCAGAAGAACCCGTTCGACATGGTGTCTTGCAACGTCATCACGTCAAGATGGAAATCGAGTGGTCCCCCTGTTCAGGAAAGGAAATACACCTGACAGAGTCAGGCCTTGAGTAAGTCTAAGAAGCATCAGGTCCGGCGGGAATGAGCCATCCAAGAACTCATGAATCAGGCCAATGAGAGCATACAACATGCCTATCGCCTAAGAGAGGCCAATCAACGATCTTTTCCTGCCTCTCTAGAAGGGATTGATCCACGGGTGAATTCAGCACCAAATCCGGTTCACCCCCGAATGGGGGCACGTGAGATCAGGTAGGTCGCGATACCAGCAGCCACTGCCGCAATCCAGGGTCAACCCCATAATGCAGGGATGGGGGAATTTTTAACCACAAATGCCCCCGTAAGACCAATAAGAATGGGAGGAGACTCAATGTCCAAGGAGCGGAACCAACCCTAGCCCTCAGGGCTGGGGGAATTATTACCCCCTCAACAACAACCTCCACCACGAGAGTCAATATTATCTTGTCTAGGGAGGACAGTCAGAAGAGGAGGTTCCCATCCTATCCCGTCATTTGAATCATCATACCCTCTGAGAGGAAGGCGCACTTTAAGGTCGCATCAATGAACTCTCCATGTCACCCTTCATCAAGAATCCCGAAGGCAATCCCAGGTCATGAAAGTGAAGCCCAACAGAAGACGCAGGAGATCCTCTTCCTATTTGGTAGATGACGTCCCCTCCACCCTATGATATGCATTCATCAACACCATAAAGGCTAACCCCACAGATGACACTGGGGAAAATGTGAATCCAGATGGATCAGGAGACGACAATTCTGGTCAGGCTGTGACTCACAACGAACCACCAGGTGTGCACACCTAGAACCAGAGGGCCGCCCTAAATATGGTCGTCCTTCCAGCAAACCCTCCTCTGCCTACCCAGTGAGATTCCAATAAGGATAACAATAAAGGACTAGTTACCCTTAACCCGTCTACTTCTCTCGACAAAAACAATCCACTCACGCTTGAAGAGAGATTCGCTCGTCGGGAAGAGGAGATGAAAGAATTAAGGCGGCTTAACACTGAGCTACTCCAGAGGAACCGCCTTATTGAAAGTGCATCCCAGGATGAACCACATCATGCACTCCCAGCAAGTGCATCTCAAAGGTTAAGGCTTTCCCCGAAAAAATGAAGCACGGTCAAGGATCTTTCCCAATGAGGTTCCTGGTCCGTCCAACTACCTAAATGTGAATGATGAATACCAAGATTTCCCTCCACTTAGGAGGAAACCAGATCAAGTACGCCCAAACCCTCCAAGGGTGCCTTGAACAGAATATGCACCCTTGGTTCCGGCCAATCCGGATCCTCAGGAAATGCCTCGGGCTACGGATGCCCAGGACTGGGCCCAACAGGATGTAAAACAGGGTCTCACCAACACTATCAAGGCACTAACAGCTCGATTGGAAGCGATGGAAGGTCGACGCGCTTCGATACAGCCAGAGAAGAAACCCTACCCAGATTGGGTGACCAACACACCACGTCCACTCAATTTTGGGAGCCCTGTATTCTGTATTTTCAACGGGTCAGGCGATCCGTAATAGAATTTGATGCACTACGCATCCTATTGCGACCCTATGATGGGAACTCTGGAACAACAAGAAGCAGTGAAACTCAGATGATTCGTGCGGACCTTGCAAGGATCTTCCTTCGTCTGGTATACGAGTCTGCCAGCCCAGTCAATAAAGAGCTGGGAGGACCTTCGGCAGAAGTTCCTATTCCACTTCAGCTCGATATTTCCCAAAGCAACAGTCAACAACCACATGAACTGAAAGCATAGGGAGAATGAGAGGGTCTCAAATTTCATCTCCAGATGGAAAGGTCTGACCTATTCTCTGAACAGGCCAATGCCTCAAGATGAGATGCTATCCATATGCATCGATAATCTTAGAGATGAGCTGTGAACGCCGCTCATACCTGTGGAGTGCACCACTAGATTCCTCCATCTCTCGGCCATTTCCCAGAGAATTGAGGAATCCCTGCAGCGGACTAATTCGAAGTCCCGAATAGCATCGCAGGCTCCTACGAAAAGAGCCCCTAGAGCTGAAGTGTCCACTGTCACACTCAAGCAGGCCCCTCTGACCGCTCCACCGCTCAGGCCTCCACCAAATCATCAAGGGCCTCCTGCATATCAGCGACTGCCTCTGCCTAAACGGGACGATCAGATAGGACCGAAGTGAAACCAGTTTGGGGAATGATGACCAAAATTATAATCATTCCAATACGAAAAAGTCCACGACTACATCATTGCCGCCATGAATTGCAACCTCCTCCTCATCCCAAAGCCGAAGAAACCTGAAGAAGTCGGCCGCGAGGACAGGCCAGATTACTACCCCTACCATAGGATGTTGGGGCACAATATCTGGGAATGCATCATCTTAAAAGACCTCATGTAGAGGATGGTAGAATCCGGACAGGTCGAGCTAGGACCACCCCCAACACATGTGGCATGTATCTCTACCACTGACTCCGACAAAGAGGAGGGGTGGAAGAAAGTCACCAGCAAGCAGGGGTAGAAATTTGATCACTGGATGACTCAGAAAACTATCAACCGAGCCCAGGGCATACTATGAACTTAGCTACAACATCCAGTGTTGCCGCCAACAGCCCCTGATGCCGCACAACCGACAGCATCGGCCTTACAATCCTCTACGAGCCGGATATCCATTCAGAATAGAAGGAAGAAACAATCGAAAGAGGAGCATTCCGCAATGGGGCCAAAGTTAGTCCTGACCCTGGAAGATTATATTCCCTCTAATTTGGCGCCACGGGCACCGACCCACCAAATGAAACCATCAGGGACAACCGAACAGGTTGACCTGTCAGAGGATGAAGAGGCAATCTTTGGTTCTATTAACGTCATCCATATTATGGAATCATTCCCTGGTGAAGGGTATGGTTACGAACCTGAGTTCCCAGTACGAGGAGCTGGGAGGAGGAGTCGCAGAGGTAGGGATACTAGGGGAGGCGCAGCCGTGGACAAAACCAAACTTATGGTTGGACCCTGACCCAAACTGTTAATATTGTAGAGACATGTGGGAGATCCCTTCAACAGACTCATCAGGAGAAAGAATGCCCCTCCACCTCTACAAGCAGCCACTATGGCCCTGTTGTTCTACGATACCCACCAGAAGAGGATCAAGTTTCTGGCCTCCTAGTGCGCGCAAACAGACCAGCCAAGCCAAGTCCTCAAAACTCGGGAACACCATCGACATCCGACCCCGTGGCTGGTCCCTCCTCGTCAAATGCTATGGCCCCCAAGCCGCCTGCTAGAACTCTCCCGCCAGCGGAGAAGAGTCGGCCACTGGAGCAAAAATACGATATCCTTAAGTAGCTGGCATCGGTACTAGCCAAGTTTTCAATCCTGGATGCCCTATGTCTATGAGTAGACCTCAGGTAGGCGCCTATAGAAGCTTTGATCAGCCCCCAAGAGTTTCAAGCCGAGGTAGCTGCCGCCGAGATTTACCGGACGAAGACTGGCCCAACTGAATGCAATGCAGTGATTTCCTTAACCAATTAGGATGAAGATGACATCACACAAGGACACATCAGACCACTATATGTGTCCGGTATGCTGAATGGTATTGAGATCCAGAAAGTCTTTATCGACAACGGCTCTGGAGTTAACCTCCTTCCCCTACGAACACTCCGAAAGTTGGTCTACAGTGAGGATGATTTAATATCCTTAGCCACAACTTTGTTGAGTTACGATAGGAATGAATAGAAGAAAATGATAAAAATTAAGCTAAGTACCCATTTTGGTGATCTAGTAGCCTACACAGAATTCCTGGTGGTCTGGTAGAGCACAACATTCAATGCCCTGCTGGGAAGGTCGTGGCTCCATAAGCACATGACCATTCCTTCATCTTACCACCAATGTATCAAGTACTGTGTCAATAGAAAAAGTGGAAAATTTCACGCCGACAAGTCCCCTTTCGAGCTCTCTGAGTCACATTACATTGACGCTGGGTTTTATGAGCAAAATAAAAATAAGCCTTTGGTCGATGGTGTCAACTGAATTCCCACTCCAAATGGCCTGGAAATGGTTCCTGATGACCCCCTCAGGAAGCATGGCGAGAATTATGTCCTGACCATCAACCATATTGAGATTAGGAGTTCAAGTCCGGAAAAGCACTCAAATGTCCTCATGACTTCGGACATAAAGGCCGAGTGTGAAAATGTGGGAACGTCCATCGACCCTCAACCTGGGGACAAAAACTCGAGTAAGGACGCCCACGACACCTCGCCTCCAGACTCCCAAGAGATAGAAACAAGATCTCTCTCCTCGTCGGACCAAGAAGATGAGGATTTAGGAGAAGAAGAGGGGGAAGATCTCAAGGATGCACCTCCTGCATTTGAGGAAGGTATCTCCACCACTGTGGACGAACTCAGGGAAATAAACCTGGGTACCGAGGAAGACCCGAGGACCACTCTCATTAGTGCAGCCATGTCTCTCGAGGAACATGAGGTATATACCTCCTTCCTAAGGCAACACCGGGACGTCTTTGCCTAGAATTACACAGAGATTCTAGGAATCGATCCTGAAGTAGCGATGCATCACCTGGGTCTTCTAGAAGACCACCGAGGCTATAAACAAGCTTCCAGAAGGATGCACCCCTCACATGATTCCAAGATAGAGGCTGAAGTCGATAAGCTCATTAAAGAAGGATTCATAAGGGAGGTCCAATACCCCATATAGTTGGCCAACATAGTCCCAGTAAAGAAAAAGAATGGGAAAATCTGTGTCTGCATCGATTTCAGATACCTTAATCAGCATTTCCCGAAAGATGACTTCCCGGTCCCAATCACCGAGTTTTTAATCGATGAAACGGCCGGGTATGAGGCTCTGTCGCTCATGGACAGCTATTCCAGCTATAACCAAATCAGGATGGCCCAAGAAGACGAAGAAGCCACTGACTTCAGGGCCCCTCAAGGGGTATTTTATTACAGGGTCATTCCCTTTGGTCTCAAGAATGCTGTCGCCACATATCAGCATTCCATGCATCAGATCTTTAAGTCATTCCTGGGGAAATTCGTTGAATGTTACATGGATGACCTAGTGGTCAAGTACAGACAGTGCTCGGATCACCTGTAATACCTCGAGACTGTCTTCAATGAACTCCGACTGCATAGCTTGAAGATGAACCCCTTGAAATGTGCCTTCGGGGTTACCTCAGGGAAATTCCTTAGCTTCATCGTATGCCATCATGGCATCAAAGTCGAACCTGAGAAGACAAAGGCTATCCTTGGATTACCACCTCCCCGAAATCTCACCAAATTTAGGGGATTCCAAGGACACCTGGCCTATATTAGGTTGTTCATAGCCAACCTGGCAGGAAAATGTTTTCCCTTCACCAGGTTAATGAAGAAGGGGGTCACGTACCAATGGATAGATGGATACCAAGAGGCATTCGAAAACATGAAGAAGTACCTCTTAAGCCCACCAGTGCTCATGCCCCCGGTTGGAGGAAGACCTATTATCCTATACGTGACGGCCCTAGAATGGTCATTGGGGGCCTTCCTCGCAAAAAAGAATTACGCCGGTAGCGAAAACAGTCTCTATTACCTCAGTCGAACCATGATTGACGCGGAGACCCGATACTCAAATATAGAGAAGAACTATTTGGCCTTGGTCTTCACAGTTCAAAAGCTGCGAAATTATATGCAGCATCATGAAGTCCATTTAATCTCTCAGAGTAACCCGCTCAAGTACATCCTCAATTGGCCGATGTTAACAGGACGCATATCCCGATGGGCGGTCATCCTGCAACAGTTCGACATCCTGTTTGTGCCTCAGAAACCCATCAAGGTCCAGGCATTAGCATACTTTCTGGAAGAGCACCCTTCGATAGGGACCACTGCACCGGACACCGAACTACCTGATGAAGAAATCTTCTCGATTCAAGAGGAGTTCCCTGCATGGGAAATGTACTTCGACGATGCATCCCAAAGCCCAACCAGGAAGAGGATGGAGGATCCTAGATTCAACAAAGTGGGTTTGGGGATAATACTCGTGTCCCCAAAAAAGTTAGTCTTGCCGTATTCCTTCCTCCTATCAGTGGGATGTACAAACAATGAAGCGGAGTATCAAGCTCTCATTGCAGGCCTGGAGCTTGCACTCCAGGTGCAAGTACAATACCTTAAGGTAAAAGGTGACTCGGAGCTGGTCATCAAGCAAGTCAATGGTGACTATACTATTAAAAAGGAGGAGATGATCTCCCTATTTGACCATGTCTGAGGGTTAATGGCTGAGTTCTCCAAAGAACCAACATTGACCTATATTCCCCGGTCTCAGAATGCTCAGGATGATGCATTAGCCAACGCGGCCACAGCCATAGCTGACCCAGACCGGGATGAAACGATTATCAGTATTGCTCACCATCGAATGGTATTGTCGTTTGTTCAAGCTAAGATGTAAGAAATCCATGAATTCAGTCCTGTCCCCGATCCATATGCTACTGCCACCATATGGATGACCCCTATAGCAAACTACCTTCAACGGGGAGAACTTCCATCAGAAAGGGATGAACAAGAGAAAATACGGAGGAGGGAAATCAACTTTGTCCTATATGGTGGCATGGTTCAGCAAGAGGTCCTCTACAAACGAGGCCTCAACAGAGTGCTCCTCAGATTCATTGATGGAGAAGAAACCGCCACCGTAATGAATGAAGTACATGCTGGAGCATGTGGAGCATATCAACCGGGGACCAAGCTTTCCCATCAGGTTCGAAGGCTTGGGTACTACTGGCCTACAGTGGCACGAGACTACGAGTGTTTTACCGCAAAATTCCACTCATGCCAGATTCATGCCAAATTCAAACACCAACCCCCAGAGTTACTTCATCAATCCAAGTACTCCTGGCCATTTTCTGTCTGGGGAATGGACGTCGTGGGACCATATCCTCCCGTGATGACCAAACAGCTGATGTATATTCTCACAGCAACCGACTTCTTTTCCAAATGGGAAGAAGCCATACCCCTTAAGGAAGTCGGGGCAAGAAGTATTTTCAGCTTTGTGAAGACCAATATCATCACCAGATTTGGTGTCCCTCATACCATATTGACGGACAACAACACCAACTTCTGCTCTACGGAATTGGAGAAACTATACCGCGAGAATGGTATCAAGGCTAACCACTCATCCCACTACCATGAAGTGGCCAATGGACAGATATAGGCTTTCAAAAAAACCCTGTCCAACATTATACAGAAAATGGTGGACAAAGACAAGAAGTCGTGGCCGGATAAACTCCTTCATGTGTTGTGGGCTTTTTGAACCACAATCTGCACCGCTACTTGGGCCACTCCGTACTCATTGGTATATGGAACAGAAGCGGTCCTTCCCATTGAGCTCCAACTACCCTCACTCCGCATTGACATTTGTGATCAGTTATCCAATGATGAGCAATCAGAAAAGTGGATAGGTGAATTAGAATAGCTAGATGAGAAGAGGTTGCACACCTTGCACCATCTGGAAATATACCAGAACCGGATCGCATGAGCCTTCAATAAAAAGGTTCGTCTTCAGTCTTTCTTGGAAGGAGAATTAGTGTTGGTCCTCCGGACCCCAATAATACCTAGAAATAAGCCTTCAAAGCTGGAGCCCAAGTGGGAGGGACCTTATGTTTTACACAAGGTCTTCTCTAACAGAGAATATGCCCTGATCTCCATGGACGGGTAGTTTACCACTACTCCTAAAAATGCGAGGTTCCTGAAGAAATATTTCTCATAGAAACCAAAAGGAGTACTTCGTCCTCACCTCATGACATTAAACTGCAAGGACTTCATCCTACCCACACGATGGTAAACTGCACGGGTAAGAAAAGAAAAGAGAAAAGGATCATCTGAGTTGCATGACGTAAACTGCCAAGCACCCAACGGTCCAAACTCTATGACCCTAAACTAAGAGCATTCCATCCACACCGCACGATGTTAAACTGAACGGACAAGATGTTTAAAAAAAAATTCCCTATCCCCCTGTGTACGGACCAAACCTGCATGGGGTGTATCACTCTTTCATAGAACTACGTGCAGCTTGATTCTCGCCCTCACAGGATACATAGCGATGCCAGGGTTCCCCATCCTAGCCCAGCCACTCCAAAAAAGGGTAAAAATGCCCCCTTCCCCCCGTGTATGGACCAGACCTACATGGGGTGTATCAATTTTGTAGAGAACTACGTGCGGCTAGATTCCTACCCTCGCAGGATACGTAGTGACGATGGGATCCTATATCCTGGCCCAACCACTCCGAAATGATTTTTTTTAAAAACTTCCCTTCCCCCCCGTGTACGGACCAGACCTGCACGGGGTGTAATTTATACAGAGAACTATGTGAAGCTTGATTCCTGCCCACGCAGGATACGTAGTGATGCCAGAATTCCACACCCGGGACCAGCCACCCAAAATATATATATATATATATATATATATACCCCTTTCCCCTGTGTACGTACCAGACTTGCACGGGGTGTTTTTTCCTCCTTACTGCATGACGTTAAACTGCACGGACTTCATCCTTACCGCATGACGTTAAACTGCACGGACTTCATCCTTACAGCATGACGTTAAATTGCACGGACTTCGACTTCTTCACGACCCACCCAATACACATGGAGAAACGAGATGGAGATATTCCTTACACATTTGGATGTATCCTCTCTATACACCAGACTCCACAACCCAGACAATTATGGATCTTCATAACCGTTCATGGCCATCGGAAGTGGAATGTCGTCGACCCGGGGACACCTTTGCATGACTATGCATACCATGCCCTCAGCTGCTCTGCATATTGATAGCCCCTTAACCATCTACCAAAGGCAAGATTTCCACGGGAGATACTTCTCCTAGATCCGTATGCTTACCGGCCTCAGGGCCCCCATATCATGTCTCCTGATCCAAATTTTATGGAGTAGTGGTTTACATGTTCATCCCCTCTTCACATACAAGTGCTACCAGGGTATCCCTACTTGATTGGCCTATGTATCCACTGGTGGTTCACATAGAGACATGCATCCACGAACATTAAGCCAGGGCTAGGCTACTTTGGATCAATGGACAATTGCAGTGAAGATGTTTCTTGTATGCTCGGACACCATTATCCCCATATGTCGAACTCTGCACTGTGAGTAATCTCAGATTTTCATAATCATTCATGGCCATCAGAAGTGGAAAGTAATCGACCCGGGGACACCTTTTCATGACTATTCATACCATTCCCTCAGCATCTCTGCATATTGATAGCCCCTGGCCCGTCTACCAAAGGCAAGAATTCCTCGGTCGACACTCTTCCTAGCTCCGTACGCTTACTGGCCTCAGAGCCCCCACACCACACCTCCTGATCTGGGAAAACTCAATGTTACAGTTTACAAACTTTATCCCCCACCCTATTCAATGAATATCAGAGCATGTTGACCCAGTTATCCTTCGAGTTACTGTAACAATAGACACCCAATGGTCCGAGCTCTATGACCGATAAACTAGGAGTACTTTGTCCTTACCGCACGACGATAAAACTGCATGGTGTGAAGGAAAACCCTCGCAAACAAGATAAATCAGCTCAGGGGTCTCTTTGAGATTTAACAGCAACCATGGACGAATATCCCCAACATGCCCAGATATTTCCTTACCAAATGACAGACTTTGTGGCCCGGACAATCGTGGATCCTCATAACCACTCATGGCCATTGGAAGTGGAAAGTTATCGACTCGTGGACAACTTTGAATGACTATGCATACCATTCCCTCAGTGGCTCTGCATATTGATAGCCCCTGGCCCATCTACCAAAGGCAAGATTTCCTCAGGTGACACTCTTCCTAGCTCCGTACGCTTACCAGCCTCAAATCCCCCATATCATCTCTCCTAATCCAGGAAGCCCCGGAACCACGATTTACATCATCAACCTCTCTCCATGTCTTGGACATGCCGAGATGTTTGAGCCCAGTAGAATTCTAATCAAGAGAGGCCTTCACAACGATGTCCTTACCGCATGATGTTAAACTGTATGGAACATCTTGGCCACTTGGTGTAAAGCTGCAAAGACCAAGCATTAAACATCCAGAGACAAGACTCTAATAACAAGCATTTTCACTGGTTTAATAATTCTCCTTATCCTTGCCGCACGACGTTAAACTGCACGGTCAATCATCCTTGCTGCACGAAGTTAAACTGTACAACATTGGAAAAGGAAAGAAAAATTCCCCTCGTCCTTACTGCATGACGTTAAACTACGCAACATCCTTTAATAATTCCCCCTGTCTTTACCGCATGACGTTAAACTGCACGGAAGTTTTCCTCGCCGCATGATGTTAAAATGCACAACATCCTTTAATAATGCTCCTCATCCTTACCGCATGACGTTAAAACTGCACGGTCAAACTTCTCATGGGTTCAGTAAGAAACAGAGGCTTTTCTCTATCCTTTAGCGCACTGGTCAGACCTGCACAAGCCACCGTCTCACACCCACATGAGAAGGGATTACTTCACCCATTCTCAGGAAGTTTAGTCTAGATGTTCCTCCCATATCCAGGAACCCTCCCATCATAAACCATACTCTGTACTCAGAAAATGCCAAACTCTCATAAACCACCCCTGGTGGTCTCGAATATCAACTTCCCTGAAGTTGCCTGGCCATCGGGGGAATACAATCATTGATTTAAGGACACCTTTGCATGACTATACATACCATGCCCTCAGTGGCTCTGCATATTGATCGCCCCTGGCCCGTATACCAAAGGCAATATATCCTTAGGCAATGCTTCTCTCCGTATGCCTCTTGTCCTCTGAGCCCCCACGTCTCTCCCAGGATTCGGAAACCCTCTGAGCTACAGTTTACCAACCTCTTTCACAATACTACATGAATACGGAGGAATGTCTTTGACAAGATTACTGAGAACCAGGAGAAGCCGTTCCATTTTTAATGATGTCCTAGCTGCATGACTTTAAACTGTGACAAGCTTCAACCATCCCTTACGCTAACTAAATGCGCAGGGAAGTGGTCTGCTGACCATGCTCCTGATTAGTACAGATTTTCCCAAAACCCTTTTAGATGTTACATTCCCCTTCTGAGCCACCCCTAGTTATAACGACCCATACTTTACATACATTGTTAATACTTCAAAATTGAATCATACTTATTACAACATATAACAAAACAACGAAAGGACCGTATAGGTATAGTATCTTTAGAAACTGGGAAACATAAACAACTGGTTCATAAAGCGTTTACACTGTCTCCCATTTATTTCATCATATCTATAGTCCCTTTTGGCATATCTTACTTAATAACCTTCTTCCTGACCTGGGGAAATAAAACATACAAAATGGTGAGCTCAAATGCTCAGTAAGGGTAAACAAAAGAAATATCAATCACATCTTAACCTGCAAAAGAGATCATAATTTCATAACATGGGATAAATCATGGCAGTGAAATGTAATCACAATAATCATAACTTAAAACATGAAACATTGTGGCATACACACATAATCATAGATAATCATTTCTTGTTAGTCAAGACTCATTGCCAAGACTATCTTAGTGGACAAAGTCCCTTTCTGAACCGAGTCACCCTCGTTTCAGTCCTGTTTCACTAAACCGGTAAAAACTACCGTTCCAGCCATGTATATCTCATGAGATATAAAATCTTTACCCAATGCATTGGAGGGAGATATAGGTCCCACCCATCTCATAATGATACCATTCTTATGTGTGCCACAAAATCATAAACCATACATCATTGCATAACCCATGTAATACAAATGGGAATCTTAAACATCATGACATCATAAAACAATTCATATAAGATAAAGGAATTCATAAAAATATTTCCATCACAACATAATCAAATCCATCTAATAATAGGGATAGAAAGAGAACCCTATATTGTCATAGATGGAAAATAATTTTGATAAAACTCTTGAACTCCATTCTTGAGGAAAATATCCTTTCTACTTCAAAAACACTTTTCCTTTCTTAACATGTCATAAAATTCTAACTAAAAGAAGTTGATTAAAAATAAACTTGAAAACTTGTAAGGAAAGATTCTTGGAAATAATTTTTTAAAAATCCATTCATGCCGTATAAGTTAAAAAAACATTCTTCTCGTACATTTGCCGGAAAAGTCAAAAAGTACCTCATACGAAAAAACGACAAAATATTCCTTTCATATCTTTTACTAAAAACTCACCGAAGGGTAAAATTGGATTTAAACAATTGTAGGTGGATGGAAATAAAATTAAATATTGAAGAAACATGGAAATGGATGATAAAATACGCCCCAGTAAATACCAAAGTATAAACAATCTCGGATAAAAATGAGATTGTGATATTTCCCTTACCTTAGGTCCGACTTGCTTTGTAAGTGTCCGAACCTCCTCTTCTTTGAATTTCTTCTTTGAGACCTCCTTTTAGGGCACTAAAATGGGTCTTTGAAGAAGACCAGAACCTCTAGGATGTTTCTAGGGAAGTGGAGAGGAGGAATTGGTAGGGGTTGGCCGAGCTAGAAGGCTCAAAGTGGTGTCAGGAAGAGGGGGAGGAGGTGTCCTTTTATAAGGGAAGAGAGGGTCACCTTTGGAATAACTAAAACTATTATTTTATTATAAAGTCAAGTTCGGTTTTAAATAGCTCCAAATTGATATATTTCTAAGCTAAGGTGGGGATGGGTCGAAATCCTCTCATCCAATAGAATTTAGACAAGTTTAGGTTCCTATTTTAACCTTATCATTTAGATTTAACATTAAGTTAAATAATTTTACTTTTACCATGTCTTCTTGTGTTCTTATACTATAAGGTTAATAAACTTACTATAAGTAGACAAACGAACCCCAATTTGTTTATTATTAATATATATAACCTTATCTAAGTAATTTGGCCGAACCTTAGATTTTTAGGAATAAAATAACAATTACTAATATAATATTTGTTTTAAAAAATATTTTATGTCAATTTTGACACTATTTAGTAATTGATTTTTTTTGTGAAAATCATAACAGAATTATTAGTTCGAAACAAGTTAATTAAATCAATACTAACATGTCATATGGACCTAGAAAATTATTGGGATTCATAAAAAGTATCAAATTTCATTTATTTTGGTGTTTATAACATCAATTATGTCAATATTTCATTAATAAGATAATCACTGCATCATCATTGTGTCATAAATAAATTAAATTATTTAATGTCTAAAAATTACAAATAAAATACCATTATGTAGGAAAGCTTTTTAGCTTTCTAATGAATATTTATAGTCGAATTTATCTTATGTATAACCCCATATTAAAAATGTTTTAGTTATTAAACTTTGATTTTAACTATTTTAACTATTCATTAAATAAAATAATATTAAATGTCATAATCTAATCCAAGTGGACCTAAATGGTCATATTATATTCATAAGGTTGTTTTTGGTCGAATTACACTTATCCAATAGAATTAGGACATGTGTTAGGGTAATAGTAATATCATATTTACCCTTAGTTACCATATTTACTATTAACCGCGGTAAAAAAAATTAAAAAGTTACTATTCACCAAAAAATTATTTTTATCTCATTGAACCACATTTTACTTACTGATATCAACCGTGTCTATCGGATTTTCTAAATTCCATTCACAGAAGCGGTAAAATTAAGTTTTATGCAAAATTTAGTTTTTAACCTACCACTTAGTGGTTTCACTATTCATCAAAAATTGAACGTTTTCAGAAAAATACCAAAATTTCACCCTAGGCTAATTTAGATATTCTGAATCCAAAAATGAAGTCCATTTTGAAAAATAAAATTTATAAAATTTCAAAAAGTGGTTATTACTATTCATAACGGCTAGTTTTAATAATATTTTAATAGCATATCGTTGTTTAGTGAAACTCGGTATTGCGTACGATGCAAGCTATCGAGGAAGGTTGCGATTTTGTGTAAAGAAAGCCAAGAAAGTGTTGTGTAGAAAAAGATTCCTTTGATGATTTATATAACATAAAAGTCTCGGGTGTTACATTCTATCCACCTTAAAATGAATTTCTTCCTCGAAATTCGCCACTTTGTAACAAACAGATGAGGATACCTCTCCCTCATCATATCCTCAAGTTCCCATGTAGCTTCTTCTAATTGGTGATTCCTCCATAAAATTTTCACTAATCGAGTGGTCTTGTTTCGTAGGACTTTTTCGCTACGATCCAAAATCTCCATCGGTTGTTCTTCATAAGAAATATCTTGCTCCAGCAGTACAACTTCTGAGCTGAGTACATGTGAAGGATCAGGTATGTACTTTCTCAGGAGAGATACATGGAACACATCGTGAACTTGAGAGAGATTCGGTGGAAGCGCCAATCGGTAAGCTACCTTCCCAACACGATCCAGTATTTCTAAAGGACCGATATATCTAGGGCTCAACTTCCCCTTCTTTCCAAATCTCATAACCCTCTTCTAGGGAGATATTCCTAAGTACACTTTATCACCCACTTCAAACTCTAGGTCTTTTCTTCGGTTGTCGGCATAACTTTTCTGTCGACTCTGAGTTGCTCTTATGTGTTGTTGAATAGATCTGACCTTTTCTGCCATTTCATCAACGAGATCAGGTCCTAATAGATTTCTTTCCCCAAATTCATCCCAGAAAGTTGGAGTCCTGCATTTCTTTCCATAGAGAGCTTCATAAGGAGCCATATGAATACTGGAGTGAAATCTATTATTATAAGAAAATTCCACCAAAGGTAGGTGTTGATCCCAACCTCCTTTGAAATCCATAGAGCAAGCTCTCAATATATCTTCTAGGGTTTGAATTGTTCTCTCAGACTGACCATCTGTCTGAGGATGATAAGCAGTGGTGAAACTCAACTCTGTATCCAGAGTATGCTGAAGACTTCGCCAGAACTTCGAGGTAAATCTCGGATCCCGATCAGATATAATAGAAAGTGGTACTCCATGCAATCTTACCACTTCCTTTACATATATCCTGGCAAGCTGATCCAGAGAGAAATCCTCTCTAATAGTAATGAAGTGTGCAGACTTTGTAAGACGATCAACTATGACCCAGATAGCATTATTGCCTTTGGATGTTTTAGGAAGTCCTATGACAAAGTCCATAGTGATGTTTTCCCACGTCCATTCAGGTATGGGTAATGGTTGTAACATCCCCTTAGACTTTTGTCTCTCAGCTTTAACTTGTTGACAAACCAAGCATCGAGAGACATATTCAGCAACATCTCTTTTCATGCCATCCCACCAGAAGTACTCTTTCAGATCCCTATACATCTTCGTGCTTCTAGGATGAATTGAGAATGAAGAACTATGAGCCTCATCCAGCAACTCCTTCTTTAATTCGGGGATGGGAGGAACACAAACCCGATTCCTGAACTTTATTATCCCATCACAATCAAGGTTGAACTCAGGAAAATTTCTCACCTTCTTTTGTAACTCGACATCTTCTTTCTGTGCCTCTTTAATATTCACATGTATAGATGGTTGAACATTCATTTGAGAAAGATAAGATTTTTCCCCTTTCATTATAATTCCAAGATCCATCCTTTGTAAATCCATAAATATTGGATCCTTTGTGATCTTCATCATGGATAAACTGGCATGGTCTTGTCGACTTAATGCATCTGCCACCTGGTTTGCTTTCCCAGGGTAGTAATGGATTGAGCAGTCATAATCCTTAATCACCTCCAACCATCTTCTTTGACGCATATTCAACTCCTTTTGTGTGAAAATATACTTTAAACTTTTATGATCAGTATAAATATCACACCTTTCACCATAAAGGTAATGCCTCCAAATCTTTAATGCAAAGATTACCGCAGCTAACTCCAAATCATGTGTTGGGTAATTTTGCTCATGGATTTTCAACTGTCATGAGGCATAAGCTATCATCATATCATTTTGCATAAGAACACACCCTAATCCCTTCTTGGATGCATCACTATAGATCACAAACCTTTATCCACTACAAGGCAGTGTGAGCACAGGTGCACTGGATAAACTTCTTTTCAACTCCTTGAAATTCTCTTCACATTCCTCCGTCCAGAAAAACTTAACTCATTTCCGAGTCAACTTGGTGAGTGGATTAGATAATCATGAAAAATATTTCACAAAACGTCGATAATATCCAGCCAAACCAAGAAAACTTCGGATCTCAGTTACTGTAGTTGGTCTCGACCATCTTTCGATAACCTCTGTTTTTGCTGGATCCACAGATATCCCCTCTTTTGAGATTATGTGACCCAAAAATGCAACTTTTTGAAGCCAAAATTCACACTTGGTAAATTTGGAATAAAGCTTCTCCTTTCTCAGGGTCTTCAATATAATTCTCAATTGATCTTCATGTTCTTCCTTGCTCTTTGAATAGACAATAATATCATCTATAAAGACTACCACAAATTGATCAAGATAGTCTCTAAAGACTCTATTCATCAGATCCATGAAGATAGCAGGGGCATTAGTAAGACCAAATGGCATCACTATAAATTCATAGTGTCCATACCTTGTACGGAAAGTCGTCTTTGGTATATCCTCCCTTTTGATCCTTAATTGATGATACCCTGAACGAAGATCAATCTTGGAAAAGTATTGAGCTCCGCGTAGTTGGTCAAATAAGTCATCAATGTGTGGGAGAGGATATTTGTTCTTGATAGTGATCTTGTTAAGTTCTCGATAATCAATGCAGAGTCTCATTGATCCATATTTCTTCTTAACAAATAGAACAGGTGCTCCCCAAGGTGACGCACTAGGGCGTATGAATCCCTTATCAAGATTCTCTTGGAGTTTCTTCTTCAATTCCTGCAACTCAATTGGGGCCATTCGATAAGGTGTCTTTGAAATAGGCAAAGCACCCGGTACGAGTTCTATTGAAAACTCAACTTCACGATTTGGTGGAAGACCCAGTAATTCCTCCGGAAAGACATCATCAAACTCCCGTAAAATGGGAATATTCTTAATCATGAGTTTCTCACCAACTATTTGAGATAAATAACCTTCATTTAGTGGAATCAAGACCCATAAGATGGAAGAAATTTCCACTGGAAGGTTATGTTCATCCTTGCATTGATAGACGATCATAGATTGATTTGGAATATGAAATGTGACTTCCCTTCTTTGGCAATTGATATGAGCTCCATATAAAGAAATCCAATCCATGCCAAGAATCACATCAAATTCCACTATAGGAAGGATCACAAGATTTGCAGGAAGCACTTTCCCACAAACTTCTATCGGAGAAGAATTATAAACTTTTGATGCGACTGTTTTGCCATTAGGTGTTGTCACAGCTAACTCAACATCTAATTGTTGAGGTAATACGGTGATACCCTTAGAAAATTCTTTAGAAATAAAAGAGTGGGTGGATCCAGAATCAAATAAAACATTTGCTACTTTAGAGTGGATGGTAAGTGTACCTTTCACCACATCGTAATCGTACTCTACATCGCTGATAGAAATTGAATGTGACTTTCCTTTGTCTTTAGCCTTGAGAGTTTGTTGAAGTCGACCATCATCATCAACCCTTGTATTAGGGCATTTATTGGTATAATGCCCCATCTCCTTGCACTTGAAACATTGAAGTGTAGTAGGTTCATTCTGTGTGTCCCTTCCTTTGTTTGCATCATTAGGCATCTTCTTCCCATCATCGTGGCATTCAAATGCCCGATGACCTTTCTTTCCACATTTGAAACATTTACTTGTCCCTTTAAGACAACTCCCTCAATGTTTCTTTCCACACTTTGAGCATAAGGGAAAGCTCATCTTCTTTTCAGTGTGCTCTTTAGATTTTCCTTTGAATTCTATTTTACTCTTCTTATCAAACCCATATGACTGATGGGTTATTCCAATCTCCATCTCGACTTTGAGAGCACATCGAACGATTTCCTCGTAGCTATTGAAGTCCCTTATGGATAACGCCCTTTGAAGACTTGGTTTTAAGCCACTAAAGAACCGATCGATCTTACTCTCAGGTTGGATAATAATACCAGAAGCGTACCTTGAAAGTCTTGTAAAATTTTCTTCATAGGTACCAACAGATTCATCATCCTTTTACTTCAGTTCAAGAAACTCTTTCTCCATCTTTGTTCGGAGAATACGAGGGAAGTACTTATTGAAAAATAAGTTCTTGAACTCGTCCCATTCCATGGACTCAATTTCATCCTTTTGCCTCGTATTCTTAATAAGATTCCACCATTGATCAGCATCTCCTTCCAAACGATACACTGCTAGGATGACTTTATCATGTTCAGAACATTGAAGAACTGAAAATATCTTTTCAGTAGTACTAATCCATTGTTCAGTAACTAATGGATCAGTAGACCCGCAGAAAGAAGGTGGACACTGCCTCATGAAGGATTCAACAGAATGTTGCTCCTTCCTTTGCTCGTTTGGAAGTCCTGCATGATTCATAGCTTAAGAAAGTTGTGTGAGCATGGCTACAAGATTTTTCATTCCATCTCCCATAACGTTTGGTTGCTCAGGGGGACAATCATTGCATTTCCCGTCGCATTCCGCATTAACACGATTCTTTCGGGTTCCAGCCATTGACTAAAACCAAGAATAATAGTGTGAGCAAACTAATTATAATAGGAAAACCACATAATCAAGAATAAAATTTCACACTTAAGGTCTTATCCTAGGTTATTCAAGGCCATTTCTAAAACACTAAGATTGTGTTCTATGCTTAGACTTATCCTTAGGGTTCTTACTAAGGCTTTCACATCCTAGTTTCCAAAGGTTGACTATACCTTTCCTCTGATACCAACTATAACGACCCATACTTTACATACATTGTTAATACTTGAAAATTGAAGCATACTTATTAAAACATATAACAAAACCACGAAAGGATCGTATAGGTATAGTGTCTTTAGAAACTGGGAAACATAAACAACTGGTTTATAAAGCATTTACACTATCTCCCATTTATTTCATCATATCTATAGTCCCTTTTGGCATATCTTAATTAATAACCTTCTTCCTGACTTGGGGAAAGAAAACATACAAAAGGGTGAGCTCAAATGCTCAGTAAGGGTAAACAAAAGAAATATCAATCACATATTAAACTGAAAAAGAGATCATAATTTCATAACATGGGATAAATCATGGCAGTGAAATGTAATCACAATAATCATAACTTAAAACATGAAAAATTATGTCATACACACATAATCATAGAGAATCATTTCTTATTAGTCAAGACTCATTGCCAAGACTATCTTAGTGGACAAAGTCCCTTTCTGAACTGAGTCACCCTCATTTCAGTCCTGTTTCACTGAACCGGTATAACCTACCGTTCCAGCCATGTCTATCTCATGAGATATAAAATCTTTACCCAATGCATTGGAGGGAGATATAGGTCCCACCCATCTCATAATGATAACATTCTTATGTGTTCCACAAAATCATAAACCATACATCATTGCATAACCCATGTAATACAAATGGGAATCTTAAACATCATGAATTCATAAAACAATTCATATAAGATAAAGGAATTCATAAAAATATTTCCATCACAACATAATCAAATACATGTAATAATAGGGATAGAAATAGAACCCTATATTGTCTTATATGGAAAATAATTTTGATAAAACTCTTGAACTCCATTCTTGAGGAAAATATCCTTTCTACTTCAAAAACACTTTTCCTTTCTTAACATGTCATAAAATTCTAACTAAAAGAAGTTGATTAAAAATAAACTTGAAAACTTGTAAGGAAAGATTCTTGGAAATAATGTTTTAAAAATCAATTCATTCCGTATAAGTTAAAAAAACATTCTTCTCATACTTTTGCCGGAAAAGTCAAAAAGTACCTCGTACGAAAAAACGACAAAATATTCCTTTCATATCTTTTACTAAAAACTCACCGAAGGGTACAATTGGATTTAAACAATTATAGGTGGATGGAAATAAAATTACATATTGAAGAAACATGGACATGGATGATAAAATACACCCTAGTAAATACCAAAGTATAAACAATCTCAGATAAAAATGAGATTGTGATATTTCCCTTACCTTAGGTCCGACTTGCTTTGTAAGTGTCTGAACCTCCTCTTCTTTGAAGTGCTTCTTTGAGACCTCCTTTTAGGGCACTAAAATGGGTCTTTGAAGAAGACCAAAACCTCTAGGATGTTTCTAGGGAAGTGGAGAGGAGGAATTGGCAGGGGTTGACTGTAACGACCCAATATTTTTGAGTAGTATATTAACTTACTCTTATTGATTTAATAAGATGTTAATGGTTAATGCAGAAAGAGGAGTCGATGGCTTCATCCAGTAGACTCAACCCTTACGAAGCCCACTTATCAGAGCTTGGGAAGGAGGTAGCATCTGTGGGCTTCGCTTTGGACCAAGCCCAAGACGAGCTCCAGCGTGTCAAGCTTGAACGAAAACGCTTGCAGGAGAAGTTCAAGTTAGTGGAGGTTGCTACTAGGGCAATGTTATCTGAGCCTCCCTCAGATTCTCTCATCATAGCACACCTTACACTTAGGTCTTATACCAGTGTTATAAGGGGCTATGTGATGAGACCCTAGTTTCCTTGTGTAATCCTCTCGGGTGAATAAATTGAGATTTCTTCCTTTAGTGATGTTTGTGAAATTTCAAATGCCTAGATAATTTTAGAATGTATTTTATTGATGAATTTTGAAAAAGGGATATTTTGAAATATTTATGTAAACCCTAAATAACTAATGATGTGTAATGATTTTCCAAAAATGGTCTTCTACAAAAGTGTTCATTAAGGAATTTGGAGTCTAATAAGATCAACTTAATTTTTGATGAATAGTAAATTATGAATAGTGATTTTACGCTTAGGATTAGTAATGTGATCAAATGGATTAGTAATTTTCACTCAAAGAAAGTTTTAATATAATTTAGACACCTTGGTTAAGTAATGTGATTCAATAAAATGGTTAAATAACGGTTTCATAAATTATTATTCAAGTATTAGTTTTTTCGGATGAATAGTGTTTTTTAATTAAAAATTTAATTAAAAATAATTAGAAAATTATTTTTATAAAAATGACTTTATTTTTGAACTCAGAGCATCGATATTATGTTAAGGTAATTTTTGGGGATTTTTCTGAAAAAAATGAATTTTCGATGAATAGTGTTTTTATTTAAAAATATAATTAAAAATATTTAGAAAATTATTTTTATAAAATGGAGTTCATTTTTGAAATCATAGCATTGATATTTGGTTAATGTGAAATTTTGGGATTATTCTGAGAAAGTTGAATTTTCAGTGAATAGTAAAATTACAGTTTTAGGGTTTCGGTATGTTTAATGACATCATAACGGTGTCATGATGATTTCATGAGATCTTTTGAGGGTTGGCCGGCCAAGGGTGGTGAATTATTGTTTTGGGGGCCCCATGTGGCCTAACTCCATGATAAATTCCAAGGGAGAGCACATGGGTTTGAGAAAAGCACATGTGAGGTGTCCTTTGGCCATTAATGCTTTGTCCCCTCACTTTCCCTATAAATACCCACCCTTTCCTCCCTTGGTTTTCACTCCCAACTCTTCCCCAACGAAGTTCTGGTCTTCTTACCTTCCAAAGAGTCCTCCCAAGGTGCCCCCAAGCCCTCAAGGTCCAATCCTTTGAGTTTCAAGAGTCACGTTTTAAGGTAAGGGATCCGACCCCTCTCTTTCTTTTCGTGTAATCTCTTTTATGTCATTCCTTTTTTGCTCCATGTGATTATGTGAGAGGATGTTCTTTTATATTCCTCTTACTTCCCTTTCATGTTTATATGATGAGAGATCCCCTCTTACTCTCATCATTTCGTTTTATGAAAGTTTAAGTGACGCCGTTAGGCTGCCGAATGTTTAAGTGATTCTTTCACCCTTCTCATTTTTTTCAAGTTCGATTTTCATGTCAAATCTTTCAAGTTCCTTTTTATTATGTTGGGGTATGACCTCTATATATATTATACTGATCTCTTATGATCATATGATGAGAGACCCTATTTTATTTGTCCAATTCATTTTTGTTGAAGTTTAAGTGACGCCGTTAGGCTGCCGAATTTTCATAAGAGAAATCAAATTTTTGTCTTCCTTCCATGTTTTTCATTTCAATTGGTATGTCCTTGAAATTGCATCACCATGTCCATATATACTTCTTATTCTGTCCCTTTACCTTTTTATGGGTCAATTATGATTTTTCAACCCATGTTCCCTCTCTTTTCAAAGTTTCTAAAACCTTGTAACATAGCCGTTATGCTGCAGAATTTTCGTCTCAAAATGCCTCTCTTTTCTCAAAATTATTTTATGTTATAAAGTGAATACTCAAAGCTCCTATTTCTAAAGGCGTATTCACATATATATAAAAATTATCTATTTTAAATTCTGGGATTTACATACATGATACCCTCTTTCCCTTTACGTGGGTTTAAAGTAACGTAAAGATCATGTCTTTAAAGAAGTTTTTGAAACGTTATGATTATGAAATGAAACCCATTTGTTTTATGCTATATGGGTTATTTATGAAATGGTTGATGATGATATATGTGGCTCACATGAAAATAAAGACAAATTTAAGGGTGCGCCCTGATAGCGCTCCAATGCATTGGGTAAAGACTTAATCTCTAGAGATGACCATTTTAACGACGCCTTGGTGAATAACCTTGGTAATTTTTAACGACACCTTGGGGATGGACCTTGGTGAAACGAAACGATTGTCAATATTAAATGTTGTAGCCACATCTTCAAGTTATGAAAAATGATTATTTTTATTATGATGTACCTCATGATTTCTTTCTCATGCCTTAAAGTTCTTTTCATGTCCTTATTGAAGTATCTCAAGTTCACTTGTAAAATGTTTCTCTTGTTTCCCTTACTGGGCCTTCTGCTCACCCTTTCTTTTGATGTATGTCCCCAGGTTATGAGATGCATAATGAACATAGTATGAACTAAAGGGGAAGCCTTTCAAGTGTTTAAGAGAATGTTTTTATGTTTTTTTTTATGTATTATGATCCTTGTTTCCAAGACACTAAACCTTAACGATCCTCAGTTCTGTGTAATGAAATGAAAGTTTATGTTATAAAATGGCGGGATTCTATAGTTGGTATCAAAGGATGGTTTAGTTATTTGTGGAAATTAGGATATAAAAACTTTAGGAAGAACCCTATAGAAAAGTTTAAATATAGGAAAACTTCCTGGTATTTTGGTAAGTATTGAGTAAGTGGTTTATCAAACAAATACATCCCTGTCTGGATACGAGCAGGTAGAGGCGGCTCTGGCACAGATGTACATAGGGGTAAAACTCGAAAACACCGCTTTGAGCTAGACTCGAATGGGAACTGGTGCACGATAACGGGCCTTGCTGCACTCTTGGTTACGACACTCCCGGGGGATATGTTTGGTTAATCACAAGCTTTCTATGAATCATTATGAAGGAATTATAGAAAAGTGTAATTGTCTAAGCATGAAGTCTTAGTTAAAAGATTCATAAATGAAATAAGTTTCTTACTAAGGTTTTATTCTTTTAGAAAATGGCGGGCAATAGGAGGAACCATGCCGATGGTGACCGCAATGCACCATGTGCTGACGACCCTCCGATGGAAGCCGGAATGGAAACATTCATGAGAATGATGAACCAACTGACTCAAGTTATGAGTAATAACTTGAATCAAGCTGAGAGGCCGACCTCACCACGAAGGGAACAACACTCTGTTGAGTCCTTCATGCGTCAACGACCGCCAACATTCAGTGGATCTACTGACCCATTGGTTGCGGAACAATGGATAAGCTCCATTGAAAAGATCTTCTCTGTACTTCATTGTTCGGAACAAGAAAAAGTCACCCTTGCTGTTTACCGCCTAGAGGGAGAAGCTGATCAGTGGTGGTCACTGATCAAAAACACGAAGCCACGAGGAGAGATGGAAGCTATGGAGTGGGAAGAATTTCGGGGGATTTTCTTTAACAAGTATTTCCCTCGTTCCATGAGAACGAAAATGGAGAAAGAGTTTCTCGAGCTGAAGCAGAAGGAGAACGAATCTGTCGGAAGCTACGAGATGAACTTCACAAGGCTTTCCCGTTATACCTCAAGCTTTGTCATGGACCCTAATGGGAAGGTTGATAGATTCTTTGGCGGACTACGACCTCATCTGCGGAAGAATCTAGCCAACAGGGACTATGATAGCTATGAAGAAATAGTTCGAAGTGCTATGAAAGTCGAGCTGGAGTTTGGTGAGACACAGTGGTATCATAAGCCAAATGAAAAGAAGAGATCGTTGGAGCCCAGTTTAGGGAAGTCTTTTGATCAGGGAAGAGGTGGAAAGAAAATGCAACTTACCACATGCAATAAATGTGGGAAGAATCATCTGGGGAACTGCTTGAACAGAAGTGGCAAGTGCTACAAGTGTGGAAGAGGAGGCCATATTGCTCGAAATTGACATAGTGAGGTGAAGCCTCATCTTCCCAACACTAACGACAGAGGAAAGATGGTTCTGGCCCTACCCGAAGTCACATGCTTCAAGTGTGGATAGCTTGGGCACTTTGCTAACCAATGTCCCAATCCGAGGGCGGTGGAGGGGAATCACCACCAACCTCAGCAGAGGCCAAGAGAGCAAGTTCGTGCTTTCGCTATCACAACAGCTGAAGTTGAAGTCCCGAACGATGTGGTAGCAGGTACTCTTGTTGTCCTCTCAAAACTAGCAAGTGCTTTATTTGATTCTGGTTCTACGCATTCCTTTATTTCTTCCAAGTTTGCAAAGAATATAGAATCAATCCCTGAATTGCTCGAGGTAGAGTTGTCAGTCAAGACTCCAAGTGGGATTATCCATGCATCAACTGTGTTTAGAGACTCTAGTGTTTACTTTGGTGAGCACAATCTTATTGCAAATCTAGTAGTCATTCCCATGATGGAATTCGACGTTATACTAGGGATGGACTGACTCTCAAAGTATAATGCTAAGATCAAATGCAAAAGTAAGGAAATATCAGTAGTCTTGAATGAACGACCTACAGTTATCTTCCGTGGAGAGATATCCCGAACGGATCCCTATCTAGAAGCACCTACTATAGCTTTCTTTATGGAGTTAATCGGTGATGAGGAAGAAGGGAAAGGGAGCATAAAAATTGAAGATGTTCCGATTGTTCAGGAATACATGGATGTATTTCCTGAGGAGTTACCTGGACCTCCCCCAGAAAGAGAGGTAGAGTTCTCCATTGAACTCGTACCTGGGTCTCAACCGATATCAAAGACTCCGTATAGAATGGCAAATGTGGAGCTAGATGAGCTAAAGAAACAACTCCAAGACTTGTTGGATAAGGGGTTTATCCGACCGAGTGTGTCTCCTTGGGGAGCACCAGTTCTCTTTGTGAAGAAGAAGGATGGATCAATGCGGCTATGCATCGATTATAGAGAACTGAACGGGATCACAGTGAAGAACATATATCCTCTTCCAAGAATTGATGATTTATTTGACCAACTTCGTGGGGCTCAATTCTTCTCTAAGATTGACCTTCGATCTGGTTATCATCAACTGAGGGTGAAGAAGGAAGATATTCCAAAGACTGCCTTCCGATCAAGATATGGGCATTATGAGTTTACTGTTATGCCCTTCGGCTTGACTAATGCTCCTGCTATTTTCATGGATTTGATGAATAGAGTCTTTAAGGACTACCTTGATAAATTTGTGGTAGTTTTTATTGATGATATTTTGATATATTCAAAAAGTCGTGAGGAGCATGAAGATCATCTGAGGGTTGTATTGAAAACTCTGTGGAAGGAGAGGCTCTTTGGGAAGTTCAGAAAGTGTGAGTTTTGGTTACAACAAGTGGCTTTCTTGGGGCACATCGTAACCAATGAAGGAATCTCGGTTGACCCTGCAAAGACAATGGTTGTGGAGGAGTGGCCTCAACCCACAACAGTAACTGAGATTCGTAGTTTCCTTGGTTTAGCGGGATATTATAGGAGGTTTGTGAAAAACTTTTCACGGCTTTCTAATACACTAACCAAGTTGACTCGAAAAGGGGTTAAGTTCATCTGGACAAAGGAATGCGAGGAAAGTTTCCAAGAGCTGAAGAAGAGATTGGTTACTGCACCGGTGTTAACACTACCCTCTATCGGAGAAGGATTCGTTATTTTTAGCGATGCATCTCTGAAAGGGCTTGGGTGCGTCCTCATGCAAAATGACAAAGTAATTGCTTATGCATCTCGACAGTTGAAGATTCATGAGCAGAATTATCCTACGCATGATCTAGAGCTGGCGACAATTGTTTTTGCTCTAAAGATATGGAGGCACTATCTTTATGGGGAGAAATGTGATATATACACTGACCACCAAAGTCTAAAGTATATTTTCACTCAGAAAGAATTGAACATGAGACAAAGGAGATGGTTGGAGCTTATTAAATACCATGATTGTTCAATTCATTATCACCCTGGAAGATCAAACAAAGTCACGGATGCGTTAAGCAGGAAATATCCTGTTGTTCTGGCAACAATGAGGATCCTGGGAGATCCCTTGATTAAAGATCTAGTAAAACTGGACATGGGAATTATAAGGAAAGGGACATCATCAACCATATCCCAAATGATTTCTCAACCTTCATTACTAGAGAATATCAAGAAGGCTCAAAAAGAAGATCCTTTGCTGCAGGAGAAGTTCGAGGCTGTAAAGGATGGGAAGTTCCCCGATTTCAATATTGATCAAGAAGGTGTATTGAAATTTCGTACAAGACTATGTGTTCCATCTATTCCGGAGATAAAGAATGAACTGATGGATGAAGCTCATAGCTCTACTTTCTCTATACATCCGGGAAGCACTAAGATGTATAGAGACCTTCGTGATCATTATTGGTGGGATAACATGAAGAGGGAGATTGCTGATTACACTACAAGGTGCCTGGTGTGTCAGCAAGTAAAGGCAGAAAGACAACTTCCTAAGGGGGTATTACAACTGCTACCCATACTAGTATGGAAGTGGGATAATATCACCATGGACTTTGTAACTGGTCTCCTAAAAACATCCAAAGGAAACAATGCGATATGGGTTATTGTGGACCGTCTCACCAAGACAGCCCATTTTATCTCTATTCGGGAAGATTTCTCTCTGGATCAGCTTGCCAAGATATACGTGAAGGAAGTGGTAAGGCTGCATGGGGTACCACTATCCATCGTATCTGATCGTGACCCAAGATTCACATCAAAATTCTGTAGAAGTCTTCAACATGCTCTGAATACTGAATTGAATTTTAGTACGGCCTATCATCCTCAAACTGATGGCCAATCTGAAAGGACTATTCAGACACTCGAAGACATGTTGAGATTATGCTCAATGTAATTTAAAGGTGGATGGGATCAACACCTCCCATTAGTTGAGTTCCCCTATAACAACAGCTTCCATTCGAGTATTCAGATGGCACCCTATGAAGCTCTATATGGAAAGCGGTGTAGAACTCCTACTTGTTGGGATGAAACTGGTGAGAGGAAGCTTCTTGGGCCTGATCTCCTGCAAGAGATGGCAGAACATGTTCATGCCATCCAACAACACATAAGGGCTGCTCAGAGTCGGCAGAAGAGCTATGCTGACAATCGTCGAAGAGACTTGGAGTTTGGGGTGGGTGACAAAGTCTTCCTTCGAATCTCTCCATGGAAGAGAGTCATGCGGTTTGGGAAGAAAGGGAAGCTCAGCCCTAGGTACATTGGCCCCTATGAAATCCTTGATCGCATAGGAGCAGTGGCCTATCGTCTAGCACTTCCACCGAACCTAGCTCAAGTTCATGATGTATTCCATGTATCTCTCTCGAGGAAGTACATACCCGACCCTTCGCATGTACTGAACCCAGAGGTGGTACAACTTGAACATGACCTCTCTTATGAAGAGCAGCCAGTGGAGATCTTAGACCGTAGAGACAAGGTCCTACGAAACAAGACTACCCACCTTGTGAAAGTGTTCTGGAGGAATCATAAATATGAAGAGGCGACTTGGGAGCCTCAGGAAACAATGAAGCAAAAGTACCCTCACCTTTTCGACTAGGCCTCAAGTGTAAATTTCGGGGACGAAATTTCTTAAGGGGGGAAGAATGTAACGACCCAATCTTTTTGAGTAGTATATTAACTTACTCTTATTGATTTAATAAGATGTTAATGGTTAATGCAGAAAGAGGAGTCGATGGCTTCATCCAGTAGACTCAACCCTTACGAAGCCCACTTATCAGAGCTTGGGAAGGAGGTAGCATCTATGGGCTTCGCTTTGGACCAAGCCCAAGACGAGCTCCAGCGTGTCAAGCTTGAACGAAAACGCTTGCAGGAGAAGTTCAAGTTAGTGGAGGTTGCTACTAGGGCAATGTTATCTGAGCCTCCTTCAGATTCTCTCACCATAGAACACCTTACACTTAGGTCTTATGCCAGTGTTATAAGGGGCTATGTGATGAGACCCTAGTTTCCTTGTGTAATCCTCTCGGGTGAATAAATTGAGATTTCTTCCTTTAGTGATGTTTGTGAAATTTCAAATGCCTAGATAATTTTAGAATGTATTTTATTGATGAATTTTGAAAAAGGGATATTTTGAAATATTTATGTAAACCCTAAATAACTAATGATGTGTAATGATTTTCAAAAAATGGTCTTCTACAAAAGTGTTCATTAAGGAATTTGGAGTCTAATAAGATCAACTTAATTTTTGATGAATAGTAAATTATGAATAGTGATTTTACGCTTAGGATTAGTAATGTGATCAAATGGATTAGTAATTTTCACTCAAAGAAAGTTTTAATATAATTTAGACACCTTGGTTAAGTAATGTGATTCAATAAAATGGTTAAATAACGGTTTCATAAATTATTATTCAAGTATTAGTTTTTTCGAATGAATAGTGTTTTTTAATTAAAAATTTAATTAAAAATAATTAGAAAATTATTTTTATAAAAAGGACTTTATTTTTGAACTCAGAGCATCGATATTATGTTAAGGTAATTTTTGGGGATTTTTCTGAAAAAAATGAATTTTCGATGAATAGTTTTTTTATTTAAAAATATAATTAAAAATATTTAGAAAATTATTTTTATAAAATGGAGTTCATTTTTGAAATCATAGCATTGATATTTGGTTAATGTGAAATTTTGGGATTATTCTGAGAAAGTTGAATTTTCAGTGAATAGTAAAATTACAGTTTTAGGGTTTCGGTATGTTTAATGACATCATAACGGTGTCATGATGATGTCATGAGATCTTTTGAGGGTTGGCCGGCCAAGGGTGGTGAATTATTGTTTTGGGGGCCCCATGTGGCCTAACTCCATGATAAATTCCAAGGGAGAGCACATGGGTTTGAGAAAAGCACATGTGAGGTGTCCTTTGGCCATTAATGCTTTGTCCCCTCACTTTCCCTATAAATACCCACCCTTTACTCCCTTGGTTTTCACTCCCAACTCTTCCCCAACGAATTTCTGGTCTTCTTACCTTCCAAAGAGTCCTCCCAAGGTTCCCCCAAGCCCTCAAGGTCCAATCCTTTGAGTTTCAAGAGTCACGTTTTAAGGTAAGGGATCCGACCCCTCTCTTTCTTTTCGTGTAATCTCTTTTATGTCATTCCTTTTTTGCTCCATGTGATTATGTGAGAGGATGTTATTTTATATTCCTCTTACTGCCCTTTCATGTTTATATGATGAGAGATACCCTCTTACTCTCATCATTTCGTTTTATGAAAGTTTAAGTGACGCCGTTAGGCTGCCGAATGTTTAAGTGATTCTTTCACCCTTCTCATTTTTTTCAAGTTCAATTTTCATGTCAAATCTTTCAAGTTCCTTTTTATTATGTTGGGGTATGATATCTATATCTATCATAATGATATCTTATGATCATATGATGAGAGACCCTATTTTATTTGTCCAATTCATTTTTGTTGAAGTTTAAGTGACGCCGTTAGGCTGCCGAATTTTCATAAGAGAAATCAAATTTTTGTCTTCCTTCCATGTTTTTCATTTCAATTGGTATGTCCTTGAAATTGCATCACCATGTCCATATATCCTTCTTATTCTGTCCCTTTACCTTTTTATGGGTCAATTATGATTGTTCAACCCATGTTCCCTCTCTTTTCAAAGTTTCTAAAACCTTGTAACATAGCCGTTATGCTGCAGAATTTTCGTCTAAAAATGCCTCTCTTTTCTCAAAATTATTTTATGTTATAAAGTGAATACTCAAAGATCCTATTTCTAAAGGGGTATTAACATATATATAAAAATGATCTATTTTAAATTCTGGGATTTACATACATGATACCCGCTTTCCCTTTCCGTGGGTTTAAAGTAACGTAAAGATCATGTCTTTAAAGCAGTTTTTGAAACGTTATGATTATGAAATGAAACCCATTTGTTTTATGCTATATGGGTTATTTATGAAATGGTTGATGATGATATATGTGGCTCACATGAAAATAAAGACAAATTTAAGGGTGCGCCCTGATAGCGCTCCAATGCATTGGGTAAAGACTTAATCTCTAGAGATGACCATTTTAACGACACCTTGGTGAATAACCTTGGTAATTTTTAACGACACCTTGGGGATGGACCTTGGTGAAACGAAACGATTGTCAATATTAAATGTTGTAGCCACATCTTCAAGTTAAGAAAAATGATTATTTTTATTATGATGTACCTCATGATTTCTTTCTCATGCCTTAAAGTTCTTTTCATGTCCTTATTGAAGTATCTCAAGTTCACTTGTAAAATGTTTCTCTTGTTTCCCTTACTGGGCCTTCTGCTCACCCTTTCTTTTGATGTATGTCCCTAGGTTATGAGATGCATAATGAACATAGGATGAACTAAAGGGGAAGCCTTTCAAGTGTTTAAGATAATGTTTTTATGTTTTTTTTATGTATTATGATCCTTGTTTCCAAGACACTAAACCTTAACGATCCTCAGTTCCGTGTAATGAAATGAAATTTTATGTTATAAAATGGAGGGATGCTATATTGACCGAGCTAGAAGGCTCAAAGTGGTGTGAGGAAGAGGGGGAGGAGGTGTCCTTTTATAAGGGAGGAGAGGGGCACCTTTGGAATAACTAATACTATTATTTTATTATAAAGTCAAGTTCGGTTTTAAATAGCTCCAAATTGATATATTTCGAAGCTAAGGTGGGGATGGGTCGAAATCCTCTCATCCAATATAATTTAGACAAGTTTAGGTTCCTATTTTAACCTTATCATTTAGATTTAACATTAAGTTAAATAATTTTACTTTTACCATGTCTTCTTGTGTTCTTATACTATAAGGTTAATAAACTTACTATAAGCAGCCAAACGAACCCCAATTTGTTTATTATTAATATATATAACCTTATCTCAGTCATTTGGCTGAAACTTAGATTTTTAGGAATAAAATAACAATTACTAATATAATATTTGTTTTAAAAACTATTTTATGTCAATTTTGATACTATTTAGTAATTGATTTTTTTTTTGTGAAAATCATAACAGAATTATTAGTTCGAACCAAGTTAATTAAATCAATACTAACATGTCATATTAACCTAGAAAATTAGTGGGATTCAAAAAAAGTATCAAATTTCATTTATTTTGGTGTTGATAACATCAATTATGTCAATATTTCATTAATAAGATAATTACTGCATCATCATTGTGTCATAAATAAATTAAATTATTTAATGTCTAAAAATTAAAAATAAAATACCATTATGTAGGAAATCTTTTTAGCTTTCTAATGAATATTTATAGTCGAATTTATCTTATGTATAACCCCATATTAAAAATGTTTTAGTTATTAAACTTTGATTTTAACTATTTTAACTATTCATTAAATAAAATAATATTAAATGTCATAATCTAATCCAAGTGGACCTAAATGGTCATATTATATTCATAAGGTTGTTTTTGGTCGAATTAAACTTATCAAATAGAATTAGAACATGTGTTAGGGTAATAGTAATATCATATTTACCCTTAGTTACCCTATTTACTATTAACCGCGGTAAAAAAAAGTTAAAAGTTACTATTCACCAAAAAATTATTTTTATCTCATTGAACCACATTTTACTTACTGATATCAACCGTGTCTGTCAGATTTTCGAAATTCCATTCACAGAAGCGGTAAAATTAAGTTTTATTCAAAATTCAGTTTTTAACCTACCACTTAGTGGTTTCACTATTCATCAAAAATTGAAAGTTTTCATAAAAATACCAAAATTTCATCCTAGGCTAATTTCGATATTCTGAATCCAAAAATGAAGTACATTTAGAAAAAATAAAATTTATAAAATTTCAAAAAGTGGTTATTACTATTCATAACGGCTAGTTTTAATAATATTTTAATAGCATATCGTTGTTTAGTGAAACTCGGTATTGCGTACGACGCAAGCTATCGAGGAAGGTCGCGATTTCGTGTAAAGAAAGTCAAGAAAGTGTTGTGTAGAAAAATATTCCTTTGATGATTTATATAACATAAAAGTCTCTGGTGTTACACTGGTGGTTTTCATAATTTTCCAAGCTACCCATTGTGGTTTCCATGAGCCAGAATTCCATGAAGTCCCCTGGCCCTCAGAAATGGATAGTCATTGACTTAAAAACACCTTTATATGACTATAAATACCATGCCCTCAGCGGCTCTGTATATTCATCGCCCCTGGCCCGTCTAACAAAGGCATGTTTTCCTTAGGCAATGCTCTTCCTACCTCTGTACGCCGACGCGGCTCCCATGCCTTGAGGCATGCCCTGCATGTCATTCAAATTTAAACATGATTCTCCCCAAGTGCATCTGAAGAGTATTGAGATATATTTTAATCATCCAAACCCCATTGGGACCCTCACCCCACCATGTCGGGTCAAAGTTGTTCGACCGAAAACATCAGTAATGATAGTTTTGTCAGCGGGACTTTGAACCGCTCAAAAAAAGAGAGGCTTAAAGACTGTTAGGCCGAAAACCCGAAAAGGGCGACCTAAGAAAAAGTCAGGCCATACCCACTGGTTCCACACTAAATGGGACCAGGAAAAATTACATCATTAGAAAGAAAAGACAAAAAGTTTGTGGGGATCCTCAACAACCCCAGCAATAGTCAAACTATGCTCGCTGGATCCCATGGTCCAAGCAAAAGTTAGAGCTCGTTTTATTTTTATCAATGGTCCTGAAATCTGATTATTCTATATTTGGGTAATTAACATATTCAGCGATCATTCCAACTAATTTCTATCACAGGAGAAGATGACAAGAGCACTCAGAAAAAACATTTCTTTGTTCCATAACAAAGTTGGTAGGAAGGGCATCCACAACCCGGAGCCTCCTCTGGTGTGAAAGGTTATTACATGTGATTTTAAGCAGATTCATAGAGTTGTATTAGGCACTGGTGAGAATCCTCGATTGTTTGAGAGATATTATAGAGTAAGGCCATTTCAGCTTCTGCACCAGCCCACAACTCTTCCACCTCCTGGGCCGCCTTTGTGCTCGCCCTCATTTCCTCCTCCACCCGCCGCTCCCCTTCTTCAATTATGGCGGCAACATTGACCTCTTCCTTTTGTAGACACTATATCTCATTCCTCAGCACCTCCAGGTGATAACGCTGCTCAATAAATTCTCCCTAGAGCCTCGCAATGACCCCGAAGTGGTCGTGAGCCTCTGTTAGGAAAAGCTGTCAGGTGCGGAAAGATAGGCTTCGGACTGGGCAGTAGAAAAGCGATATTTGAAATCACCCAGTCTTTCCCGATCATAAACCACCTTCTTTACTATGTCATAAATACCATGATAATCAAAGCCATCAAATCCCAGCAGCATAAATAAATTGTGTAGCCTGGGTAACTTGGTAGGCATCTCGACCAAGGGAATTTGAGAGATCAACTTCCAGATCTTCTCCCAGTCTCTTTGGTGAGCGGGCCGAAGACTGGAAAGGACTTGTTGATCGGGATTAGAATCACTCCCGGATGAGGAAACATACCCGGGGATGAATGTCACCAAGGAAAGAGTCGATGCGACTTTACCCGCAAACTATGGCGCCATAGAAACATCGCCAATGATAGTTGTGGTCACAGGCACTGTCAGGTCTGATGACACGATCGACAACACCAAAGGTTGTGGTCCTGAATCCTGAGAATCAATAAGACAGATAAGTACCCCTAATTAGAAAAGGGAAGGAAAATGAGTCAGTGTAAAGAGATCGGGAAACTTACTCCTGATCGTCAAGGCGTCGGCATCCTCAAGCTCTGCACTGCCGCGACATCCACTCGAGGAAGATTCCACATCCTCAAAAGGCAGAGGGGCCTTGGGAATCCCCAGAGGCATCCATGACCTATGGCCATGTCCAAGTATAGTAGCTCCCAAAGCCATCCCCAAGAGGTCGCCTATGGAGTCCAAGCTCGGGGAAATCACTCCCACGGTGAACAAGATAATGGCCCACACTGGGTTTCCAACAACTGGACTAATGGAAGGTTCTTCCTCCATCGCCATGGGATCCGTTGGGTCTGAGGTGGCTAGCCCTGTCAGACCTGGAGATCCCTCAACAATCGCAGGGGCCCCATTTTCCTCCTCAATTATAGAGCCTATAGGATTAGTGGGAGTCTCGGCTTCCAGTTATCCCTCCTCGGACATATCCCTGGAGGATGAAGGAATAAGGAAAGCATCTATGTCGTTCTCCCCTTTAGTGGAGCCCACCATCTCGTCGCACTCAGGGGTGGCTGCGGGTGATCCCCCAGATGATAAAGGGTAAGGAAGTACGGTCACTTGGGTATCCATGACCAGGTCTCCAAATGACCCTACCCCATACCGCCAAAAAAGTCAACAACTGACAGAATCAGAATATGCAAGTTGGCGATTGAGCAAACATAGAGTCATGAATACCCAACGTCCCCTATCTGAGCCATTCTGATAAACAGAACGTCTGTTTCCATCTCTGAATCTTCCCAGGGGACAGTTCACCCAGAATTTTGGTAGGAGTTGGGGGAGGAAAGACTCTGGCTGGGTCCGCAATGGTTTCTTCCATGAGCTCAGTCACACCAGGAGACCCCTCCTCGATGACCCCTGTGAGAGAAAGTGCATGTTCACCTGCTGCGGTGCCATGAGGAGTATACTCCAGGGAGGTAATTACCCCCTCTGAGATTCTTTGGCACCCAGCACAAAGAAAAAAACCTTAGAACCTCCATAATAAAGGAGGTAGAAAGCCAGAATGGGTGAGCAGAGCAACCTCTTCTTCAGGGTCGGACAATTCGGGATTTCTAATCATCATGGACACACGAGGGGTCCCAAAGAGCCGGTTTTGGAGTGAGCGCACGTATGAGTCCATCTCTTTCAAGGAGGCAACCATTTCACTCATATCCTCTTCCAACTGTAGGTGAGGTGGATCAAAGATAACCCCAATGCCTGGGAGCTTGAGAGGGCTCATTTGGAGTGATACCCAAACCTCTTCATCTGATCCCCTATCCCTCTGGTCATCCCAAATCCACCATGTGTATAGGAATACGACCGTAATGGGAATGTCTATCCTGGAAAGATCAACATGAGAGGGTCGGGAAGCGGCAGGGGCTGGTAGGGGCGCCAATGGCCGTGTTTGTGTTCCGAATCTCACCCCCGCCCTAGAACTCTCTGGGGCTACCGGTGGATGGGACCTCACAGGTAAAGAGGGGAATTCCCTTGCTTCAGCCATGATAGGAAGATCATAAAAATCATCACCCCCTAAAGAGTGGTCACTTCCTTCCCCCTCCTCATTAGTCACCGGATGCAGCATGGCCTGGACTCAGTGGGTTAATACCACGTAACCCTAGCACGCATAAATATAGGCTTCGAGATCTTGGAGATACCGATTGACCTGCTCTGGGTACACATCATAAAGGATGTCAATAGGGGTGGATATGTAGCCCATCCCGTCAAATGCCACTTTTGATTCCTGAAGATACTACCATAGAGAACGGGGGAACTGGCTATGAAAGAATGATCGACCTTTGAATTCGTCCCATTGGCCCCAGGCTGTCGGGAAGGCAGCATCTATAGGGATACCCAACCCCCTCCGGGCAGCTTCGAGGGAATGAGAGGATATGCCTATGTTTGTTAAGATCATCCCCGGAAGCACAGGACCAACAGAGTGGCGAAGGACTTTTCCCAAACTAGTTGAAGCATCACCCCCTCCCGCTTCCTCTTGACCTTAGATGGCTTGGGACTTGAAATGGTAGGCACCAACGTCCCTAGCTGGCCATTTGGGGTATGATTTTACCTAGGAATCAACATAATTCTTGGATAAGAAGGGTGTGGAGTCTGCAAGCGTGGGAGTTATAACCTCACAGCTGGTATCCTCCTGAGTAAACATTAACCACAGTTTCCTGGACACCAATAAATAACGATTCTCACAGGCACCATTGAGCGTGGGAGGACACAGTGCCTGGACGCAGCCAAATTGACACCCGAATCGGCAAGGCGCGTACCCCTCGCAGATTAGTTCCCCGCCAATACGAGCTACCAGAATGCCCTCTCGGAGGGAAAAGAGGTAGAAACGCTTGCTAAACTCCTCTGTTATGGTATTCATGATGGCCCTAGTTGGGGAAGAAGATAGATTGAAATTGAAATGATCATTACACGAGATTCGACTCGATAGCAGATGCCTATTCTGAACTGTCTATTGATTATCCTTCTCTTGGGACGCCCACTCTTTGGGCATAACCCTGCTGGTCAGTTGAAAGTATGGCCGAAAGGTGGTGATGGGAATCTGAGGAGGGTTGATAAAGGTGTATCAATTCTTGATGTGTACGACTATCCATCCCTAGAGAATTTGAAAAGGGCCAGCCACTCGGTTTGGATAGTTCCTGTTGGTAATATTACCAAGAAACTGATAAATCCTGGAGAGTACTGGGATAGCTAAGTTGATAACATTGCTGGTGGCCAATTGTGCTTCCATAAAAAAGGTAGAGACCCACACACCTCTAGACTCGCGTACCAGAAATAGCCAACTGCTCAAAAACATGGCCAGAAATGCCGCCAGAAGGAGCAGCCGATCGACATCCGGGACAAGCCCCCAACCCCAATCGTTGAATTGGCCTTGCTCCAGGTTCATCCAATAGCTGCCCTTCTGCTTTCGCGACTCCAGTGTAGGTAAGGTCATGGGACTACGCGGAAGAGTTACAAACTGTCTCTCTTTGGAAAAACCCTTGATCCAGTCACGATACGAGACAAGTTGTCTCGGAGACATATCCTTTGGATGCTCCTCATGACCAGGGAAAAGTTTTTTCGGAGATGTAGCCTTCGAATGTTCCTGGGATAGATCAATGAGCCGCTTCACCAAGGGAGGGGTTCTCCCTTATTCACACCACACAGAAGGGGGAGACAGGAATTTGTCATACATAGCCCCAACAATGGGGACCCCTGAAATCTTAAAGACATCCCAGAGACTGATTCCCACCTCCCCGTGGACCAGATGGAAGGTGTTTGTGTTTGGGATCCAACGACTCATAAGTTTATTGGCAAGGGATTGAGGCCATTTGGTATAGGTTTGGGACACCCAGGCAGCTTCATACAGGCCTACGGCTCACAATTCTTCCTCAAACTCCGCACAGCTCTGGCGAACCCAGAAGGGCCACCCCCAATCCAAGGACATAAATGCCCCTCCCGCCCGGAGGTCCTGATTTGCTGACCAGCCTTATTGGTCACTTACCATGGCATTGCGGGCAATGATCTGATAGTAGTGAATCATTCCTTCCTGTTGACGTTGTTCTCCTGTTGGAGACACTGGAAGGTGATTTAACACAGATCCGATTGTTGTATCTCTTGGGGCAGGCCACCCGCTGACAGGTATCAAAAACTGAGGGATAGTGGCAGTAAATATCCATGCTTTAGGATTGTTGTCACGGGATGGTACCAGAATCGAGGTATCATACAGAAAACCGAACCCATAGGCAAGAAGGCTGTTAGAAAAAGGGTACTCCTGCTGTGACTTGGAGAGATGGCTGGAAAGAAAGGAAGATGGTGGGGAGTGGCGGATTCCATCCTGAGCAGGTATGGGCATGTCCCTGAGGCGTTGATCACTAATTGAGAGGGGGTCAGCAGCAGGCCTAGGCACAGGGTGAGGGGGAACCATATTTTCTCCCTGCATTATGAAGACCATGAAAATGGTTAGTCTGGAATAATAAAATATGGAAAAAATACCAGCTATATGGAAAAGGCATCGAGAAGCCTTCATGTAGGCCTCGAAGGATGGTGCATGATGACTGCATCCCGCAGACCATCCCTTCGCAAAGGGGGTTCGCAACACTCTGTCCCATGGAGTGTTGGCCAGAAAACCATGATCGAAGTTGCTCCGCGGAATTTCAATCCTGAATTTAAGTGGTTAAGTTCGGAAGACTAAGAAATTTTTAAGGATCTCAGTTCATGGACCATCAACATTGCAGGCCGAGTTCCTCTACAACCCATCGTGACTTAATTTTTAATTAATTAAGAGTAATGGTTCACGGTTGGGAATTTGGTTCCCGGGTGAAGGCGACCATGAAAGAGGAATGGTTCGCGGAAGTCGCAACCAGTTTGCAGATGAAGCACTTCATGAAGGAATGAGCACGCGGAGGCGAGGGAGCTCGGGTTTCACGGAGAATCCGATAAAGGACAAATGAAACCCCCCCATATTTATAGGCGTGGTCCCCTACCGGGTCCACCCCTCTGCCGCAAACCATCTAAGTTTTAGGACCACTCTGCATCAGAACGACCTCCTCTTCATTCTGATCAGACCCCATTCTGATTGGGGGAATTTGTAGGGTCCTAAAAAACCCTCAAATGAGTATCTACCCAAATCCCCCAAAGAATTGGGGAAAATAATGGAGAAAATACAAAGAAGGGACACAAGTAGGGCCAGTCCGTAGACCGGTCCCAGGAAAACGTGATGTGGCCAGGCTCTACAAAGCACCCCCTCCATGAACTGTTGCCATTCGCGAAATGGAGGTGGGGATCCTCCGCAGTCGCGAGGTAGGATGTGTGCCAATCCTGTTCACCGACATGAACCGACCCAACCATGAACCGCGTTGCCCGGTTCAAACCACCCCCGCTGTCATTCGCGAAATGGAGGCGGAACCCTCTGTGGTCGCGAAGCACTCCCTGAGTTCGGTTTGCGGGGGGGGGGGGGGAGCGCTCAGTACCCACCATGAGTCGCGGATTGACCAAGTCAGCCGTAAACCGGGTTTTCGGTCATGGTCCTCCGTAAAAAGTGCCGTGTGGCCACAGATACATCTCTTTCCCCACTCTATAAAAGGAGAATGAGGGGGAAGGGAAAAGGGGGGAATTGGAGATTGGGATTTGGATGATTCGAAGGAGAAGGAAGAGGATTCAGAGAAGAGCGATCAGATTCGGGTGGAAGGATTTCGAAGGAAGACTTAGGATTTCGCAAACAACAAAGTTACAGTTCACAAACCAGAGAAGGTATAGACCTGGGAAGGAACTAATAAGGAACCGAAAATGCAGAATAATTTGGTGAACCACGAACATAAAATAACATAAAAAGAGAAGATTGCGAACCATAGCCCCTCCGCAGATGCACTCCCCGCGAAGCAGGGAGTTTATGCCTCTTTTCCGATCTGCCGCACCGCGTAGCACCCTCCTATGCGGGCAAAGTATCAACCGACGAACACCCGATTGGTGCCTCCCTTGGCCACCATTGCTCGAATGGACCGCTCCACGTACCCCCTGGTACGCGGGCTGAACCCAAAGCCGCGAACCACCCTGGTTCATGGGATTCTCGCCAGATCGCGAACCACCCTGGTTCATGGGATGCCCCTCAGTCCGAGAACCACCCTGGTTCACGGACGACTTCTCCAGCCACGTAGCACCTTCCTATGCAAAGGGTGCCACCACTCCCTCATACGTGTGGCCCATAAAAGCCTTCAGAGTTCCCATTCCCCGAGCCAGATAAAATCCTTCCAACCCGGCTCGATCCTCTGTGACTCCCTCATTGGTCTATTCATCGACCCTGAGCCGGGGCCTCCACTAGAGCCACCAGATCTGTGTGGTGTAACCCTCAGGCACATCAGCACGTCATTTTCAGTTCACATACCCACAGTAAGCGAGGTTGAAGGGGTTTCCCCGACCCTTGAGCATGTTCCCGAAGCATTCCTGGGTTCACATTCCCACATTAATGCGGGGTCCGAGCCCGGGAGCCCCCCCTTTCTGCCTCTACTTTCCAGGATGAGGGACCGCATACTTCTACGATCGGGCACTTCTCCCCTCCACAGAGAGGGGGCGGCATACCCATCAAAAGGAAGTCGTCCCCAAGCACCTCGGTACTTCCCCTAGGAGTAAGAGAGGTGATGGGCATAGGAGCACCCCCTTTCCCTCTCCCGTTGCGCTTTGTCACCATGGGAATCCACCTAGGAGTAAGCCCCGACCTTATGGGCCGCTCCATGCGTAAGCCCCACTCTATTACTCACGGGATCACCTTTCGCAACATTATCGTCTGGTCCTTGCCGCCTCTTGTTTCTCACACCGATCATGACTCACGTGGGCTTAGAGTAAGCATCGACCATGACATCCTTCTATGAGAATCCTCAGAGTGTAAGCCCCAATCTGTTACTCTGGGATGCCTCAGAGCATAAGCCCCAAGCCTATGTGAACTACGAGGACTTTGATCCCTACCTACTAAGTAGGGTATGTAGGAAGCCTCCAAGAGGTTCAAGCCTGATCACCATCGGACCCCCAGGTCTACATTCACATGGGCTCTCCGATGCTCCTATGCGAACTACGAGGACTTTGATCCCTGCCTCCTTGGAAGGGTACGTAGGAAGCCCCCAAGAGGTTCAAGCCCACCAACCGGTTGCTCCGACAACCTTCACGCCGGTTCGCCTTCATCCCTCATGACGATAAACTGTACATTCTAACTACGTGGACTTTGATCCCTGTCTCCTAGGCAGGGTACGTAGGAAGCCTCCCTGAGGTTCAAGCCCAACAACTGGTCAATTCGACTATCCTTACGTCGGCTCACCGCGCCGCTCCTTGTGCCGCCTCAGTGAGTCCAGACTCCTCGGGGTCATTAACCCAATTAGGGGTGGTAAACCTCATGCGTAAATGATTCCGAATCCCTACGTTCAGCTGACCATTTCCAACTAGAAAAAATTCATGGATACTATGTTTGGGTATAAACCAAATATTCAAAAACATATGAATACGTCTTAAATCTATAATAGAGTCCTAGAACATGCAATAATTTCCCCGAAAAAGGGTGTGATGAGCCCGACATCCCATCCTCTAGACCAATGTGAGTTCCTAGGCATCACTGGCCAAACCACCTAGCGGACGCCTACCTTTGGAAAGCAGGCCCACATATCGTTGTATATGGAACCGTTGGGCGTTTCGAAACGAAGGCCAGTGTACCCGACTTTAGCAATCGAGCGAGGCTCAGCCATCCTAAAGATCGATGATCAAGCGCGTTGGTACTCCATCTCCCCAGAGGGAAACAGATCAAAACAGAGTATTTGGGAAAGAAATATATGTTGGGAAGTTCCAATTAAAATTCATTAGTATACCATATTTAGAAACATTGTCATTAAACCTATGGTGAAATTTTATATGATCCTTAGAATGTATTGAATTTAAATGTAAAATGAAAAAATTTGTTCCAAGATGTGGAAATTATGATTCATGGAGGTTAAGTGGAATTTGTTTCATTAGAGTGGATGATTTATTATTTAAACTCATTTTTTGATTCTCCCATAATATATCTCCTTGATGAAATTCTAGTTAAAGAGGAAGATCAAAAGCGATCCATGGTCGAGGAAGGTATATTAAGAATATAGGATGTACCCATAATGTAAAATTTGATTGATGTTTTCCCAAATAATTACATAGTCATCCCCTAGATCATTAAGATGAGTTCTATATTAAACTCATTCCTAATAAATGAAAAATATCTAAAACTCCTTATAGAATGACACAAATGGAGTTGATAGAGTTAAATAAACAACTATAGGATATCAGTGATAAGGAAATTATACATAATAGAATTTCATCATGGGGATCCCCAAATTTATTCATAAAAAGAGTCATGGGTCCATAAGTATGTGCATTGATTTTAGGGATACCAATTCCATCAATGTAAAGAATAACTATCCTTTTCCATGCATTGATGAATTATTTAATTAAATTTATAGAGCCCAATACTTTTAAACAATTTTTATATGCTCTGGTTATCATTAGATAATGGTGAATAATTATGATACACTAAAGATAAAATTTCATACAAGGTTTGAAAATTATGAGTTTATGGTAACTCCTTTTGGATTTAATAATTAAACATATTCCTTTATAGATCCAATGAATTGTTTTTTCAAGGAGTATCTTGTTAATATTATGGTTATATTCATTGATGATATATTGATATACTCTAAGATCTATGAGGAAAATGATATTAATCTAAAAAATATTCTGGATACCATAAAAAAGGAATTATATGTGAAGTATAGTAAGTGTGAATTTTGGATTAATGATGTTTATTGTCTTGGCCATATTATCTCTAAGGATGAGATATACTTCAACCCCTTAATTAAAATGGTATTAAAATAATTTCTAGCATCTGTGAAAATAACTAAGATCTAATGATTCATAGGATTTCCAAGTTACAATTGGAAATTTGTTCATGTTTTTCCCCAGTTTTCCAAACTATTAACTAATTTAATATGTATAATTGTTTTGAAGAGTTTAAGAAGAGACTGATTAATGAAGCAGTTTTTATTCTACCATCAGGTATGTAAGGAATTATAATTTATAATTATTCATCAAATAAAGGAATTATTTGTGTCATTATGAAGAATGATGGGGTGATTTTTTATAAATAATGGAAATTTTAAATCCGTGAACAAAACTATCCAACTCAAAAACTTTATTTTTTATCTAAAATCATTTCATTGAAAATATATAGGCACTACCTCTATGGTGAAAGATGTGAGATATATATGGACCATATTATTTTAAATTATATATTCTCTTATAATGAGATCAATGTGAGGTAAAGATGATGGTTGGAACTACTCAATGACTACATTTTGTCGATACACAACAACCATGGGGTGAAAAATAGGGTAGATGATTCATTGAGTAAAAGGGATCATGGAGTTTTTACCATGATAAGGATTAACAAGGATCTCATATATAGATATCTAGTAAAAATGTATATAGTGATCTATTGGAAAATGGATCCATTGTTTCATATCCTAAAAATTGATAAACCATCCTTACTAAAAATCATAGATAAGTCCTTGTAGGATGATTAGAACATAAAAAAGATTATTATTGATGAAAATGATAAAAAATTGAAGGAATTAATCTCTAAAGATGAAGGGTCAATGTTTGGGAAGATGTTATATGTTATATCTATACCAGAGTTGAAAATGAAACTACTAGATTAAGAATATTGTTAAAATTTCTCTATACACCTTATTAGAAAAAATATGTATATGGATTTAAAAGAAAATTTTTGCTGGGATAGTATGATGTATGAAATTTTCAACCATGTTTCCATATTCATAGTATACAGGTAGTTGAAATATAAAAGAAAATATCACAAGGGAGTCATTTAGAATTTTCATATACCTATATTGAAGCTGGATATTGTTGTAGTGGAATTTTTAACATGACTCTAAAACTATCTAGTAAATAATGATGCTATATGGGTCATCATTGATCGTTTTACTATGCATGCTCATATATTAGTAAAAAGATAATATCTACCCCTTGATAACCTTGACAAACTCTATATAAAATAAATCATATGGAATCATAGGGAACCTCTATCCATTGTATCTGACCATAGACCTTGATTCATAGTGAAAATACGGAAGTTTCTTCAAATAGATGTTAACACTAAGAAACATTTAAGTATCATATATCATCTCTATATTGATAGGAATTCTAAAATAATAATATAGACTTTGGAATATGTTATGAGATTATGTTTTCATGACAGAAAAGGATTATGGGATCAATATCCACCTTTTTTGGAACTTTCATAAAATAATACTTTTCATTCAAGTATCAAGATGGAACCATAAGAAGAATTGTATGGGAAGAGGTGTCATACTCCAACATATTAGGAATAATTAATAAAATGAAAGTTAGTTGGATCAGAGCTCATGGATGAGGAAACTATTCATGTATGAACTATTCATGATCATATTTAAGTATCCCATAATAGGAAAATGAGTAATTATAATAATCAACAGAAATAATTGAAATTTAATGTTGGGGATCATGTAATCTTGAAGGATTCACTCTATAATGGGGTTGTACGATTTTGTAAAAATGTAAATTAATACCTAGGAACATTGGTCCTTTTGAAATATAATAAATAACTATGGGTCTATCTCGCTGATTGGATATGCCTCCCAACCATTCTAAATTACATGACATAATCAATATTTCATTATTGTGTAAATATGTGACAAATGTAACACATATTCTCATGTATGAGGGAATATATTTTCATCTTGGATTATCTTATATTTTAGATCCTATCCAGATTCTTGACATGAGTGATCAAGTATTACTGAATCAGAAAACTAGTTCAGTGAATGTACATTAGAGAAATCACAAATTAGAAGTGAAAACAAAGGAGCATAAATAAGATATAAGGAATGAGTTTCAATATTATTTCAATAACCAATATTTACCCCAACATCAAGGATGATATTATATTAAGGAGGAGAATGTAATACTCGTGATGCAACAATAGCAGGTAAATGCTACATCCCAAAACTATTTCACAAATGTGACATTTAAAAATCCATTATTCAAAACATTATTTAAAATTTAGAATTTAGTATTTTAAATTTACCAAAGTAATTCCATTTTTGAATTCATAATAAAGTAATAATCATAGTATATTTTGTTTCATTTTATGAAAAGTTTGGTTTTAGTCAGAAATTACAGTTTTCATAAAACATGAAATTTATTTGACTTTACCATTATATAAAAATGACCTATATGTTTATAAATAATTTTAATTAATTAAATTTGAATTTATATAATAACATAACACATTTTACAATGTAATTTTAACATAGAAAACATATAGTAAATTTTTTACAACTAATTAAAATGTTATATTACTATAATAACCATTTTTGGAAACTTCATCAAACCATGTATTTCAAAAGGTGGTTCTATTTTTATTTCCTTAAATAATTATATCATTTATTTTTCATATAATAAATCAATTTATTGCATTAAAATCAGAATCCAATATAATTTATTCTTATATATAAACATAAATCTAAAAAAATCAGATTTCGTTAAAAACTATTTTTAGGCAATTAATTGTATTAATATTAAAATTAATATTTCAAACAATTAGAAGAACTATTTAATTAAATTATTTTAAAATTTTAAATTATTATATACAAATTAGTTAAAATGTTGATTCTTCTTATTTTTCATTAACATTAATCACTAAACCTGGAAATTAATTACCATGGTAAAATTAAATTAGTGTACAAGATAAAACGTTAAAAAATACATAAAGCACTCAAAGATGAATAAAAAAGGAGTGATTGATGTGAGTTTCGATGGAAGATCATTTTCCTTCTCCTTTTTCCATTTTTTAGTTTTACACTTGAATTGTAACCTTGCATTATTGAAAATGTGAGGGTCACTCCTAAAATTATCCCCCTACACATATAAAAGTGTAGTATCTTAATCATTTCATGACTCACCACTCATTTCAATTTCACATTAAAAATGTGCCAATTTTATCTACCTATAACAATATCCCAATTTCAAAAGATTCTAGTCATCCTTACATAGATATCTTCTTTCATTTCCACAGATACTTCCAAGGAAATTTCGAGTCCCTAACATTAGTATTATCAACTACTTATATTTTCCTTCTTAATTATCTTATTTCAAATATATTATAGAGACACTAATATAATGATATTATTGTCATTTATATAATTTAATGTTGCCATATTAATGGTATTACTATTATATATTTAGATATCTCATTCACTAAAAAAATATCATTGTTCATGTATTGTGCGGACTACTACCGCGATGACAAAACTGTTTTTTTACCTTCACTACTTTATAATGATGTATATAAGGATTACATTAAAGGATATATATACTGTTAATGATATCATTAAGGTTTTGGTATAAAAAATTTGAAAACCAATTAATCATATGGTTAACTAACAATCATTGTTAATTTAATTATTCAAAAAAAAACATTCAAAGTGGTTAATATTTTATTCAAATTGTTTAATGTTTTCTAATTAATAAATTATTATATTAATTCCTTATAATTTCGATGTATCTTAATAATAAAAATAAAATAATTCCATTATTATTATGGTGTAATGATATTATAACAATCCCAAATCTTAATAATTCATTAAATACAGTTATGTTCATATTTTATCATGCAAGAGGTTCCTTGGGGAATGATACGAAATGTATTGATCACAATTATAGTGAAATCATTGGAATTGATCATGTTATGGGTGGGGAATGACGTAATATATCCCTTATATATATCAGCAGGTATCAAGTGACAAAATAATTTGGGTTATAACATATATCTCTTCCCAATGATAGGAAATCGCCATTACAGAAGGCCTTGACAACATGCTTTTTATGTCCTAAATAATTAATTATATCATCATGTGATCAATGATTATTTTTATCTATGTTTTATTTTATTTACATGGATTATGGATTTATGATCAATTTATACTATTCAATTATTATTTCTATATCATTAATTTTATTCTTATTTTATGTAATCTTAAATTTTATGTAACTCCTTACCGAGCATATGAGACCAACCTTATTTTTCCCCCTCTCTCTAAGAAACCTAGTATATGAATATGTGTAGTTTTCTAGGATATGATGGAAGGGATACTAATATTCTCCAAATGTGATAATTTTTTATCTCATGTTTTCATGTGTAATGTATGTTTGTATATTATCTTCTAAGAATACTAAATTATGTGCTCCTTCTTGAAATTGTGTACATTAGACCAATATTGTAATATAACTATCAAATTTGGGTTTTTTAGAGTCTGGGATCTTACAATATTCATTTTAAAAATTAAATAAAAATTATATTCACTTTTTCGTGAATAAATATTTATTTTATATTTTTAATAAATAGAATAAAGAATAAATATCCTTGTTCAATCTATAAAATAATATTTATAGCAATTATGATAATTAATAGAGAACAATGGAAACATTGAACGTGTGAGCCTCGGGACTTCTTACTTAGTAAAATTATGCAAGCTTCGTAAAATTATAATATCATTTTTTATAAAAATATAAAGTCACCCAAGAGGAATAAGTTAGTTTCTTAATGTTCATAACCACATAAGAATGATTATCATGGAATATAATCCCTTTATATAAATATCACATCAATCAGGTTGCATACCTATTCCATAAACCAATCTTCATGATATGTATTTATTGAAATTTTTGAAATTAAATCTCCCACACTTTATGGGAATAAAGATTAGTTTTAAATTTTCATTTAAATGAATGGTATAAGATATAAACATCCAAAATGATGGAACAAAGAAATAATTTCATGACTTATTCATTAATAATATACCACTCATGATGCACCAACATACCCAAAATTTCTATGAAAATATGGAATCACAATTTATAATAATTAATCAATGTAAAAAACTCATGAGATGAATAAATACAATTTTAATGTATCAATATCATTACACTTGTTCATGGATAAGAATTACAGTGGAATACAAACAAGTGGAATTCATATTAGTGGGTCTATCCTCATGACCATCCCATATACAAGATAGCCATGTGTGAAATTAATGATAATATTTCTAATATATTTATGATTATTCAAACTTGACAATCAAAAATATTTTGAGATCGATTATATAATATCACCCTTATTGTAGAACTAGTTATTTATAAGATACTATATGAATATACCAAGGTTATAATCATAATAGGGAACTACTATGAAATTTTTCTGTCTGACAGTTACATCTAGGTAATTATCAAATTATTGTTACATTTAAGAATAATCATTGTGTGATATGTTATGTATTAATATTATAGTCTATGAATATTTAGGAAATCTAAAGTATGAAGTAGTAAGTTCTAGGGAATCAACTCCAATAGAATCCCACATAAACTAGATTTGACTAGTATCTGACTATTTATAACTCACATGTTAAACATTATTTTTCTATGTATGGGTATAACTGCAAGTACTATTACATTTTCATCCCTGGGGTTGATATAGGCACATGCCTATATAGAGAATCTATTTTTTGCGACATCATAGCCTTGAGAAAATACCATATGTAGTAATATAACCTTATATCCCCTTCATGTTCCATTTCCATAAAAAAGACATCATTGATAATGTCATAGTGATATATTATCATAATAATGATAATAATCATACTGTTTGGTATAACCTAAAATTGAACAAATTATTACTAAATTGCTTCTTAATGTACATTATAAGCCATAATTTTATTGGTTATAATAGATTTTTAATTTAAATACTACAATATTATTTTATATTACATTAACTTATCCATACTAGATCCAATATCATAGATATCCTAATATAATAATAGAGTTATATCCCCTTAAACAAAAGTATCACCACTTATCTTTTCACCACGAACACGTCCAGTTTTACTATTTCAAGTACCATCAGATATTTCTAACTAAAATTATATATAATTCAACTAGTTTTATTTTTATATTTTCACTCCATACAAAAGTAATATAAAAAATTAGGACATATCATGTCATGTTATATAGAGTCACAGAACTCTAGCTCTTGAAATTTAGTCCACAATCACATCCTATACCCATGCACGCTGTCATTGATGGTTTTAGTGCCATGTGACTTAGGAATTTTTATTGAATTATTACAAAATATATTTTAAATATATGAACAACACCATTACTATAAATATAATGAGAAACCCCACATAATAATATATATTGATCATGTTCCATAGAATGAGGTTTCTATTTTAATTTATTATTAGAGAAGGGATTTTGGTGTTAACAACTGGTAAGTTTGACTATATATTTTCATATATTACTAATATATGTATAATAGAAAATAATATTACTCAAACTAATATCTTGTAGACACATTCCTCTATTTCATTCTAAAATAACATTCCATGATCAAATTTATCACTTATATTGTAACGACCCAATATTATATTAATGAAAATTATTATTGATCTAATTAAATGTATTATTATGTAAAATGGTTATACAAAACATATGAACTTTCTTAGTGTTATATTTTTTGATTTTAAAATATCATTAATAATATTTACCATTTCTAATAAATCCGTTGAAGAGTGATCACATGATTAGTATAAATATAGGGCTTTAAAAAATCCAATTTACTCAGAAAAAGGAAGTGATGGCCTCATCCTGTAGAATTGATCCTTAAAAATCCACATAGATAGAAATTGGAAAGGATGTGGTGACCCAGGGCTTCTCTCTTAACAAATCCCAATTTGAGGTTTAACACATTAATTATGAACGGAATCGCCTACAGATGAAATGGAAGTTAATAGGGATTACCACCTGAGCAATGTTATCTGAATCATCCTAGGAGTCTTTCACCATCTCAAACCTTACCCTTAGGGATTATATGGGTGTTATAAAGGGTTATGTAACAAGAACCTATCTCAATGATCAAGTTCTTTTTGGTAAAATAATATACATTTATTTTATTATTGTCACTTTGTAAATGGGTTTTCAAGCACAAATAGTATTTTTAGTTAATATTAAAATATGTAATATATTGAGAAGAATTAATTAATATTTTAATTATATAATATTTTAATAAAATATTATTACTAAATAACTTTTTATTAAATATAAATGGTAGTATAATTTTTCTGAATACAATTGTAATTTTTATTTTTAATCGAAATATGTTTTTATCAAAACCCATGAATTTGTGAAAAATGTTAGTTTCTATTTAAAAATAAAAATAAAAATATTTAGAAAATTATTTATATAAAATCAATTTCATTTTTGGATTTATGATGTCAAAATTATCTGACGGTGAATTTTTCGTAATTTTTTGAGACTGTCAAATTTTTGGATAAAAATTAAATACCGTTTAAATATATAAAGTATTTTAAGACATCATAATGACCCAATAGTGATTTAAAAAAATACTATAAAATGTATTTTCAAACAATATATGTTTTATTTTTAAAATAATTTTATTTTAGTTTTGTTTAATTAATTTTATGGTGCCTTAGTGGACCCTCCAAGTCTTATAAAATATTTTATGTTTTAAAATGATTTACTTGATAATGTGACTCATCTCCATCTAAGAAAGCAAAAAAAAATTCTAAGTTCCGAAATTGGCCTTATAAAATAATTTTTTACACTCCTCATTTGAAAAAACCAATGGTTAGGTTTTGGGTTTCATTAGTTTAATGTGTGGTGTCCAAAACCTAAATAATAAAGAATCCCCTCTCCTTTCCTATATAAACCCACTCAATCTCCCATTACTCTTATCTCGAAACCTTTGGATCTCAACTAAACTCTAACATAATCTCCCTATATTCCTCCCAAAGTTCCCAAATATCCTTATAATCCTCTCTGAAGCCTCACCCTAGCCTTTGGGATCACACTTCCATGTAAGGGATCCTCACATTCCTTATTTACTTATTTAGGCCCATGTATCCATATATAGTTATTCCATTTTATTTTCAATTAAAAAAGTTGGGGTATGATTTAGAACCTCCCCTATACACACCTACTTATTTTTAATGATGTGATACCCCTTTCTGCCTCATTAATTTCTCCCATTTACACCTATTTCAATGCCAAAATTCCGTAAGATATTTCTCTCTCATCATTTAAAATCAAGCAATTATTTAATATTATGAATCTAAATTCCATTACACATATTGGTATATTATTTTACATTACCCCCATATGTACATTTAGTGTATAAATGATGATAAAATTGTTTCTCTCTAATCAAATAGTCTTACGATTTCTATTTGATGACGTTATATGGACAAAATTACACCAAAACTTTCCATGCCAAAATCATCGTGTAAGTGAATACCATAGCCATTTATCTATCATGGGTATTAAAATTTATAAACATTCACTTATTGATTGAGGGAATAAATTTATGTATTCTACATCACTTATTTCTAGAAAAAATTATGATGTTTAATGAATCCATGTTGTATGATCTATGTGGAACACTTATGCATGAAATGAAATGTTTATAAAGGGTGGGCCCTAATAGCGCTCCAATGCATTGGGTAATGAATAGTATCATGATACGCTATGTGAAATGAGGGCTTAAAAATTATAATTCAGGTGAAATGATGGTTTTATAATGCTAATGAAAAAGAAATTATGGTTTAATCATGCTTCATGTGTAATAATATTTGGCTCATGCTAATATAATGTGAAATGTTGTTGACACATTTCCATGTTGTGATAATCATTCTATATCATGCCTTTATGTTAATGTTTATCTTGTGATCCATTGATATGTATATTTACTAACATGTACTATATTCTTCATGTTATGCCTTGTTTACTCCCTTACTGGGCTTTATAGCTCACCCACATCATATTCATGTCCTCAAGTTATCCCATACACTGATAAGTAAGAAATTATGTTGTGGTCATGTAAAAACGTTTTCGATAAAGATATTGTGTTTTATGTTATAATTTGTTATGTAATGTTCCTAATTTACCAATACACTAGACCACTAGATACTATAATGTTTATTATGTGTGTGTTTATATAATAAAGCGTGTTTAAGTTTGTAATAAACAGAAGGATTGTTATAGTTGGTATCTAAGGAAAGGTTTAGTTATTTTTAGGATTATGATTAGAAATCCCCAGTGAAATACTTAGAGATAAGACTATATTAAATAAGAACATCCCTAAATTTTTGTGAGTATAGATTAAGTGGTTTATTAATAAAATACATCACAGTATGGATACAGAAAATTAAAGGATGCTCTGGCATAGATGTATCTTTCGGTAAAACCCCAAAATAATGATTTGATATAGACTCGAATGGGAAATGGTTCATGAAAATGGGCCTTGCTTCACCCTTGGTTACAACACTCCCATGGGATATTCATTGGTAGATTCATAAGAATATTATGAACCATTGTTAAATAAATAAAATAATTCCCCTAATAATATATGTGGGGTTGTAGATCCTGGATAACATAGATTGAAGACTATAAATTAATAAGTTAGGGAAATAAATATAATTTATATGTTATCCGTTTTTGTCTTGGGATTCCACTTTATGTGTTACCCCTGAATTTCCTTTTATTCAAACCAATGGTCAATAATAAGAGTTTGTTGGCTAAAAACTGACCTAATCCATCATTGAAGCTAGTAAAAGTTTAAAATTTATAATCCTTCTCACTAATGTATATGTGGAAAGCAGGGTCGAACCCACAAAGAAGGCAATTTTGACCACTAATCTTCTAATTTTTTTAAGAGATACCACTGTTGTTAGTAGTGGGGTAAATGTTGTATTTTATTTGTTTACTATTTATTTAATATTATTTACTAAGCATTGAAGTGACAGAACACTACAGATCATGAATCAATACTGAGTTGGAACGACAAGCAGTTGAAACCAAAGGTGAACAGAGATATAAAAAACACTAATAAACAAAAAATCTAGTAAAATTATCAGGATTTTTTTTTAATTTGACTAGTTTTGAAAACATTCCTTCTCAAAATAGTGATCACAACTAATACCACTGGAAGGAAGTGATTTATTACCCTCTTCATGAGATAAATCACTCAAGCCGACATGTATTGGAGTTCTCCACTCCTAGAATAATCCACTTGAGAATTCTGGTTTGATGACGATTACAGAACAAACTCATCGTATGTTCTGTATTATTTTATTTAAATTTAAATTTTAAGGAAATTAATCCACAATCAAACTCACCAAATGAATGTGGGATTCTGAGATTAAGTGCAGGTGGTATGTTGCAATCGAATGCAATCAGAACTAACCTTGCCGATCAATGCTGACCACATTAAAAGTGATAAAGAGAAGGAAGAAGAAAGATAGAAAGTATACATGATTTTACCCACAAAATAGAATTATTTATCCTAACATCATCTATATAATAGAAACTAAAATCATCAAATTACAAAGAAATTAGATCGAAAGAGAATAGAGGAAGAGTACTACCTTTGCTAGCCTGAATTGATGCTGCTCATGGCCCTTGGGTCTCCAAGAAATGGTTCTCTGAGAAGTGCTCCAGGATTCTCCCCCAGGTTCTTGCTCTGTTACCGAGTGAATGTTCGAAATAATCCCCCTATCAAATTATATTGCTCCTCTGTTTTGTATCCTCCTTTATTTATTACACATCACCACCCGCTTCCACTGACTCCAAAAAGTCGTTCACATAAGCACCGTACGTGTGAGTTTTTCCGCGACCCACACGTTGCACTATTTTTTCTCATGTAACTAACTCCTAGTGGGTTAGTTAATAGAATATAGATGTATAACCATCTCTATAATTAACCCGAAAAGTTAGTACATAAAAATAAAACAAGTAAGACACAAAGAAAGTTAATTAAAATTTTATAGTTATTTTTTAGTTTACTGTTATAATTCTTATTAAAAAGTAATTAAAGTTAATAAATAAATATCTTAAATTATATTTATTATTAAATATTATTATTATGATTAATAATTTACTATTAAATTTTAATAAGGTTATTATGTTCTTTATTTATAATTATTAATTATGTTATTTAGTTAGTTTAATTATTATAAATTATTAGATAATATAACTAAATTAGAATCATAAATTAGATCTAAATTAATTACATTATAACTTTAATTATTATATTTACTCTTTTTAATTTGAATTATAATTAATCTGTTAATAAATTTATTTTAATTAATAAATTATTTTATTTATAAATTATAATTTGTTTTCTTATATTTTATTTCATAACATTTTTAATTATTAATATTACAATAGTTTTTATGATAAAATTATTATGTATTATATTATGTTCATTTGATTAACTAATTAATTATTTACTTTTACTTTTACTTTATTATATTTATTATATTTTTTAATTAAATAATTCACTTTTCCCACCAAATCATGCTGCAAACTGGGGGTCCTACTTCAAGAAACTTCTAGCGCCTCCCTCGTAACAGGTCCTGTCTGGCGGCCTATTAGGAATTGCCTCATCCTCCCGAAGAATAGGTGCCAGCCCTGCTTGGTATAACATCCCACCTTTTTATCACATAAACTTTCATTACATTTTACAAAACCGAGGATCTTTAAGGTTTACTGTCTTGGAAACCAGGAACTTAAAACATGAAAACATAAAAAATTCTTCTTAAACACTTGAAAGGCTTCTCCTTATGTTTGTCCTAGGTTCATTACTGCATCTCATAACCTGGGGACATACATCAAAATAAAGGGTGAGCAGAAGGCCCAGTAAGGGAAACAAGGGGAAACATTTACATGTGAACTTGAGATACATCAACAATGTCATGAAAAAGAACTTTAAGGCATGAGAAAGAAATCATGAGATATATCATAATAAAAATAACATTTTTCATAACTTGAAGATGTGGATACAACATTTAATATTGACAATCATTTCATTTCACCAAGGTCCATCCCCAAGGTGTCATTAAAAATTACCAAGGTTATTCACCAAGGTATCAGTCTAAAAGGCCATCTCTAGAGATTAAGTCTTTACCCAATGCATTGGAGCGCTATCTGGGCGCACCCTTGAAATGTCATTATTATCATGTGAGCCACATATATCATAATAAATAATTTCATAAACAACCCATATAGCATAAAATAAATGGGTTTCATTTCATAATCATAACGTTTTAAAAACTGCTTTAAAGACATGATCTTTATGTCACTTTAAACCCATGGAAAGGGAAAGCGGGTTTGATGTATGTAAAGACAAGAATTTAAAATAGAACATTTTGATATATATGTGAATACCCCTATATAAATAAGAGATTTTAGTATTCACTTAATAAAATAAAATAATTTTGAGAAAAGAGAGAGGCATTTTGAGACGAAAATTCTGCAGCATAACAGCTACGTTTCGGGGTTTTAGAAATCATTGAAAAGAGAGGGGAAATGGGTCAAACATTCATAAATGACCCATAAAACATTATAGGGACATAATATGAAGTATATATGAACATGTTAATGAAATTTGAAAGATGTACCATATGAAATGAAGAACATGAATGGAAGACAAAAATAAGATTTCTCTTATGAAAATTCAGCAGCCTAACGACGTCACTTAAAACATCAAAAAAATGAATTGACGAGATCAAATAGGGACTCTAATAATATGAACATAAAATATCAGTATGATATATTTAGATATCATACCCCAAAAAAATAAAAAGAAACTTGAAATATTTGACATGAAAGTAGAACTTTGAAAAATGAGAAAGGTGAACGAATCCCTTAAAAATTCGGCAGCCTAACGGCGCCACTTAAAACTTCAAAATACCGAATTGAATAGATCAAATAGGGTCTCTAATAATTTGATCATAAAATTTCATTATGATAGATTTTGTGATCATACCCCAACAAAATAAAAAAAGAACTTGAAAGACTGGTCAAGAAAATAGAACTTGAAAATGAGAATCGTGAAAGAATCCTTTACAAAAAATTCGGCAGCCTAACGACGCAACTTAAACATTCATAAAACAAAATGATGAGTAATATATAATCTCTGGTCATATGAAATTAAAAAGGGAAGTATGATGAATATAAAATAACATCCCCAACATAAGAACATGGAGCTTAGAAGAAATGACATAAATGAGAGTACTTAAAAAGAAAGAGAGAGGTAGGATCCCTTACCTTAAATGTAACACTTAAAACTCAATGTTTGGGACCTTGAGGGCTTGGGGGAACCTTGGGAGGACTCCTTGGGAGTTAAGGAGACCATAAATTCGTTGAGAATGAATTTGGAGTCGTATGGATGAGAGTATGGCTTGGTATTTATAGGGAAAGTGAGGGGACAAGACATTAATGGCCAAGGGACACCTCATTAGTGGTTTTGGCAAAACCATGGGCTTGCCCATGGTATTGGCCACTTGAGACACCTCATACCTTATATTACTATTCATAAGTCAACCATATTGATTACATACTTAATACATCATTTAATGATGTCATTAGAAACCCGTAACTTAAAAACTGTATTTTCACTATTCATCGAAAATTCAACTTTCTCAGAAAAATCCCAAAATTTCACCTTAACCAAATATTGATGCTCTGATTTCAAAAATGAAATCCATTTTATAAAAATAATTTTCTAAATATTTTTAATTTAATTTTTAAATAAATACACTATTCACCGAAAATTCATTTTTTTAGAAAAATCCCCAAAAATTACCTTAAATAATATCGATGCTCTGAGTTAAAAAATGAAATCCATTTTATAAAAATAATTTTCTAAATATTTTTAATTAAATTTTAAATAAAAAACACTATTCACCCGAAAAAACTAATGCTTCACTAATAATTTATGAAACCGTTATTTAAGCATTTTATTGAATCACATTACTTAATCAAGGTGCCTAGATTATATTAATGCTTTATTTAAGTGAGATTACAAATCCATTTAGTCACATTACTAATCCTAAGCATAAAATCACTATTCATAGTTTACTATTCATCAAAAATCATGTTGAGCTTATTAGACTCTAAATTTCGTACTGAACATATTTGTAGAATACCATTTTTTGAAAATCATTACACATTTTTAATTATTTAAGGTTTACATAAACATTTTTCAAAATATCCTTTCTCTAAAATTCACCAAAAATATGCATACTATATTTATCCGGACATTTGATAATTCATAAACTTCATCATAAGAAGAAATCAAAATTTTTTATTTAAAACAATGGATTACACAAGTTAGTTACGGTCTCCTTACATAGCCCCTTATCACACCAGTATAGGACCTAAGTGTAAGGTGTGCTAAGGTGAGAGAATCCGAGGGAGGCTCAACCAACATCGCACGAGTAGTAATTTCTATCAGTTTGAACTTCTCGCGAAGGAGATTCCGTTATAGCTTCACACGATGAAGTTCGGCTTGGGTTTGGTCCAGAGCAAAGGCCAGTGGTTCTACCTCCTTCCCAAGTTCTATTAGATGGGCTTTGATTGGTCCAAGACTACTTGGTGAGGACATCAAATCTTATTTCTATATTAATTAACCAAGATCACTTGTATTTTGAGACAAATATCGAAATGTTTAGTTTCTATCGGTTATATTGACCAATGGTCATATGATAGTAAAAAACCCAACAGTTTCATTTTAATTATACTCATGTTATCCAATGAAACAGTTTTGTTGAGTATAAAAAATAAAATAAAATAACACACAAAATTTGGAAACAAGATTTATTCAAAATTTCAGGTCTTTACAATCTTCCCCCCTTAAGAAATTTCTTCCTCACAATTTTTAAAACTGGGTTTTGAAATTTCACTGAAAGTCCCACACCAGAAAAGGAGTCATTAAAACTATTACTTTAAAAGAATGAAAGGGAAGTAAAAAGGTCACCCGAGTTAACCCATACTAGGATCCCATGTAAGAAAACATGGACATGGAGGAAAAAACAAATGGTCACGTTCTAAGGGAGAGTGATAGAAAACATGATTAGGAGAAAGTTAACCACGAGAAAATCTCAAACTTATGATGTGTGTAAACGATCTTTGATTACCTAGTAGGAAACATAAACCAACAACGTTTTTGTTTTATGTTCCTTTTCATAATTTTGAGGAATTCATTTACAACATAGAACAAAACATAAGGAAATATACCAACCTTCAAGTATAGTTTAATCCTTTAATAAGTTTCTACCAAAAATAATCTTTTCTCCAAACGATGAGCATTCAAAAACACTTGGTCTCATCAAAACACAAGAATCATCTTCTTGAGAGTCATGTAATCCACAAAAGATTAACTATCAATTTCTTGTATCTTTAAACGTTTTCCCAAAAACAAAAAGGGTAAGATAAAATAATTATTCAAAAAGAAAGAATCCCATAGGAAGAGAAACTACTTTTAAATCTTCAAAGTTCCATAGTACTACCCAGAGTTCATCATATACCATTCCGTAAATAATTGTCCTTAAAATTCCTCAAAATAACCCAAACTAAGATTGAAACCCAAATAAAAGAAGGACTTGATAACATAGTCTTCCAAGATAAACTTTATCGTTCATCTCCAAATAACATCAACCACTCCTAACATCTTATAACAAAATTAAATAACCTAAACATATTTTCCCCAAGATAGGTCAATCATTTCCATAAGTAACCTATAATACCATAAGTTCACCTTAAATTCATCGATTCTTCAAAATATAAGTTAACCATTACTCCTCAAAGAAAATACCGTAGTAATCTATTTACCTCGATCAAATAGGGTTCCCAAAATAGTGAACGTCTTCCAAAATAATAATAATCTTTTAATACCCTAATCACCTTTTTTTAAGAAGAACAGCTTCACTACATAAACATGTGGTACATAACAATAGATGTCTTCCTTAATGATATAAAATCATCATAGGTAGTGACTCTATGATCTTAGAAAACATAAAAGAAATGCTCATAGAGAACGAACTAAAATAAAACATGACATAGACAATTATTGCGAAGAAGTTACATGTACTTCAGTCATGATGATCCATCTCAGCATATGACTTGCATTGTTCCCTTGTCCTCTAAGATTGTTGATGCTCATCATGCTTCTCACCCATTCCAAGAGAGAATTTCCTTGGATAATGTCTAACTTCTCCACATTTATGACATCGAAATGTATAAGGTACATTATATCGAACCTTACCTACATTCATCACATTATCCATTTTTTAAAGCAATTGGCTACTTTATGCCCTATCTTCCCAAACTCAAAACATCTACCGGTTCCTTTGTGACATTCTCCTTGGTGCCTCTTCCCACACTTTTTGAAAAAATGAAATTGGGTCTTCTTTCCCTTATCAACTTTATCAGATGAACATCCTCGAGACTTTGTCTTCTTCTTCCTTGATGAATTTGGGCATTCAACTAGGTACCAATTATTAATTGTGATTTTTGATAGCTGGTTTAGAAAAATCACAATATGTTCAACTTGATCTCTCATCATCTCTGTCACATTAATAGGGAAATCATCACATTTCCTATCACATTGGTTGTTGGGACATGCTCTTCCATTTCCCGCCATTAACTAAGAAAAGAACGTATAATTAGGGGGCTTAAATACTTAGCCAATAATCATGAAAATGAAACTTAAGAATAAAAGGATAAACTTATAGAAGAAAAGTATACCCTAACTTATTATCCCCTAGGTTACAATCTAGGTTATCCATGATCATATATTCTTATGTGAATATTTATTTTATTCTATCTTTGTTCCTTTAATAATGGTTCATACTAATCTTATGAATTTACTAAAGCATATCCCCCCGGAGTGTTGCAACCAAGAGTGCAGCAAGGCCCGTTGTCGTGTACCAGTTCTCGTTCGAGTCTAGCTCAAAGTGGTGTTTTCGGGTTTTACCCCTATGTATATCTGTGCCAGAGCTGCCTCTACCTGCTCATATCTAGACATGGATATATTTTCTTGGCAACCCCTTACTCAATACTCACCAAAATACTAGGATGATTTCCTATATTTAAACTTTTATATAGGGTTCTTCCTAAAGTTTTCATATCCTAATTTACCAAAATAACTAAACCATCCTTTGATACCAACTATAACATCCTGAATTTTTATCACATAAACTTTCATTACATTTTACAAAACCGAGAATCTTTAAGGTTTAGTGTCTTGGAAACAAGGAACTTAAAACATGAAAACATAAAATATTCTTATTAAACACTTGAAAGGCTTCTCCTTATGTTCGTCCTAGGTTCATTACTCCATCTCATAACCTAGGGACATAAATCAAAAGAAAGGGTGAGCCGAAGGCCCAGTAAGGGAAACAAGGGGAAACATTTACATGTGAACTTGAGATACATCAACAATGTCATGAAAAAGAACTTTAAGGCATGAGAAAGAAATCACGAGACATATAATAATAAAAATAACATTTTTCATAACTTTAAGATGTGGATACAACATTTAATATTTACAATAATTTCATTTCACCAAGGTCCATCCCCATGGTGTCATTAAAAATTACCAAGGTTATTCACCAAGGTATTAGTCTAAAAGGTCATCTCTAGAGATTAAGTCTTTACCCAATGCATTGGAGCGCTATCTGGGCGCACCCTTGAAATGTCTTTATTATCATGTGAGCCACATATATCGTCATAAATCATTTCATAAACAACCCATATAGAATAAAATAAATGGGTTTCATTTCATAATCATAATGTTTTAAAAACCGCTTTAAAGACAAGATCTTTATGTCACTTTAAACACACGGAAAGGGAAAGTGGATTTCATGTATGTAAATCCCAGAATTTAAAATAGAACATTTTGATATATATGTGAATAACCATGTAGAAATAAGATATTTTAGTATTCACTTAATAACATAAAATAATTTTGAGAAAAGAGAGAGGCATTTTGAGACGACAATTCTGCAGCATAACGGCTACGATTCAGGGTTTTAGAAAACATTGAAAAGAGAGGGGACATGGGTCAAACATTCATAAATGACCCATAAAACAGTAGAGGGAAATAATATTAAGGATATATGAACATGGTAATGAAATTTGAAAGATGTACCATATGAAATGGAGAACATGAAAGGAAGAAAAAAAATAAGATTTCTCTTATGAAAATTCGGCAGCCTAACGACGTCACTTAAACATCAAAAAAATGAATTGACGAGATCAAATAGGGTCTCTCATAATATGAAAATAAAATATAATTATGATATATTTAGAGATCATACCCCAACAAAATAAAAATGAACTTGAAATACTTGACATGAAAGTAGAACTTTGAAAAATGAGAAAGGTGAACGAATCCCTTAAAAATTTGGCACCCTAACGACACCACTTAAAACTTCAAAATAATGAATTGAAGAGATCAATTAGGGTCTCTAATAATATGATAATAAAAGATCATTATGATAGATTTAGATATCATACCCAGACAAAATAAAAAAAGAACTTGAAATACTTGACAAGAAAATAGAACTTGAAAATGAGAAGGGTGAAGGAATCTTTTACAAAAAATTCGGCAGCCTAACGACACCACTTAAAAATTCATAAAAAAAATGATGAGAGTAAGAGAGAATATCTCATCATATGAACTTAAAAAGGGAAGTATTATGAATATAAAATAACATCCCCAACACAAGAACATGGAGCTTAGAAGAAATGACATAAACGCGAGTACTTAAAAAGAAAGAGAGAGGTAGGATCCCTTACCTTAAACATAACTCTTAAAACTCAAAGGTTGGGACCTTGAGGGCTTGGGGGCACCTTGGGAGGACTCCTGGGGAGGTAATGAGACCAGAACTTCGTTGAGGATGATTTTGGAGTCTAATGGATGAGATTATGGCTTGGTATTTATAGGGAAAGTGAGGGGACAAGGCATTAATGGCCAAGGGACACCTCATTAGTGGTTTTGGCAAAACCATGGGCTTTCTAATGGTACTGGACACTTGGGACAAATCATACCTTATCTTAATATTTATAAGTCGACCATATTTATTACATACTTAATATATCATTTAATTATGTCATTAAACACCCGTAACTTAAAAACTGTATTTTCACTATTCATCGAAAATTCAACCTTTTCAGAAAAATCCCAAAATTTCACCTTAACCAAATATTGATGCTATAATTTCAAAAATGAACTCCATTTTATAAAAATAATTTTTTAAATATTTTTAATTTAATTTTTAAATAAATACACTATTCACCGAAAATTCATTTTTTTCAGAAAAATCCCCAAAAATTACCTTAAAATAATATCGATGCTCTGAGTTCAAAAATGAAATCCATTTTATAAAAATAATTTCCTAAATATTTTTAATTAAATTTTAAATAAAATACACTATTCACCTGAAAAAACTAATACTTGACTAATAATTTATGAAACCATTATTTAACCATTTTATTGAATTACATTACTTAATCAAGGTGTCTAGATTATATTAATGCTTTATTTAAGTGAGATTACAAATCAATTTAGTCACATTACTAATCCTAAGCATAAAATCACTATTCATAATTTATTATTCATCAAAATTCAAGTTGATCTTATTAGACTCTAAATTTCATACTTAACATATTTGTAGAAGAAAATTTTTTAAAAATCATTACACATTTTTAATTATTTATGGTTTACATAAATTTTTTTTAAAATATCCTTTCTCTAAAATTCTCAAAAAATATGCATACTATATTTATCCGGAAATTTGAAAATTCATAAACTTCATCATAAGAAGGAATCAAAATTTTTTATTTAAAAAAATGGATTACACAAGGCAGTTATGGTCTCCTTACATAGCCCCTTATCACACCATCATAGGACCTAAGTGTAAGGTGTGCTAAGGTGAGAGAATCCGAGGGAGGCTCGTCCAACATCACACGAGTAGTAATTTCTATCAGTTTGAACTTCTCGCGAAGGTGATTCCGTTCTAGCTTCACACGATGAAGTTCGGCTTGGGTTTGGTCCAGAGAAAAGCCTAGTGGTGCTACCTCCTTCCCATGTTCTGTTAGATGGGATTTGATCGGTCCAAGACTACTGGGTGAGGCCATCAAATCTTATTTCTATATTAATTAACCAATATCACTTGTATTTAGAGACAAATATCAAAATGTTTAGTTTCTAGCGGTCATATTGACCAATGGTCATATGACAGTCAAAAACCCAAAAGTCTCATTTTAATTATACTCATGTTATCCAATGAAATAGTTTTGTTGAGTATAAAAAATAAAATAAAATAACACAAAAAATTCAGAAACAAGATTTATTCAAAATTTCAGGTCGTTACACTTAGCCTCCTCCTCAAGAAGGTCTGGCGGCATCTTGACATAGTAGATGTGGCACAACTAATCTGGACTAACAGCAGACTCTTCAACCTGGTATGGCTTCTACAGTGGCGCGGGGCAGGAGCGTGACCTATGGTGGAGGGAGACGGTCTTCAATCCAGCTGTAGTGCACATCCCTCCCCCTCGAAGCTTCAAAATGGTGGTGATAGTTCAGAGACACCACTACTTCTTGAGCAGCTGTTTTGGAAATCATCATATTCACCATATATGGATTTCTCATTATTGTGTTTTTGTTTTGTATATACACAGTGGCTAGCGACGACATTGAGGGTCTTGGATGCATTGGCTAGTTCATTAAACGTTTGATTAATTGGTGAGAAACGGTAACAAGTGGAAGATAAAATCGTGAATCGAAGATAGTGCGAGAGAAGCAGTTCGATAAGAAATTGTGCCATGAGTTTGTTGTGCGAGAAAGGAAGAAACAAGGGAAAGAGACACTGTGAGACCATGAAAGGATATGGTGAAGCCATAAAATAAATACTGATGCACTACTGTAAATGGTATGAGACTCACCGTGAGACAGTGAATAGAAGATTACGGTGGAAAAATGAGACACCATAACCGAAAGTGAGACCGTGATGGGAATTAACAGTGGCACGGGTGAGAACCGGTGTGTGTAGTGGTGGTGCGAGCAAAATGGGTTTCACGATGGCACATGTGATACCAATGAAAAAGTAAAGTAAAGAAGTGACATGGTGCCACCATAAAACGGTGAGTCAGCTTGGAACCGGTGGCACAAGTGATACGGTGAGACCGTGTCAGGAGGTTTCAGTGCCACCATTAATGAAGGAAACAGTGGGAAAGGTTACAGTGAGACCGTAAACCTGTAAAATAAAAAGAGTGGTTAAATAAATTAAAACATAAATAAAATATGAAAAAAATAATTAATTAAAACTAAAATATAAGAAAAATAATTTAAAAGTTAAACAGGTCATAAACTTAAATAAAATAAGAAAACCATTTAAACTTAACTAAAATTGGAACTATGATAAAAATTTAATTCAAAAACAATTAAATCATTAAAAGTTAATATAAAAATAAACAATTATCAAACAAAGATTAATTATTTATAATAGCATCTATACCAAATCAAATTAGTTTATGGTAGATAGATAATTATTATGTTATTAAACAATTATGTTAATTAATGAAATTAAATTAAAGAGATTAAGTGAGTTTATAATCATAAATTTATAAAAGTTGAATTGTTAAAAGACAACTAAAATTTATATTACGTTATATTAAATTAATTATAATTTAATACAAGAAAAGTTAGATTAAAACTAAATTATTCAATACAAAGGTCAAATTAATTAATTAGTGCTAAACTATTAAATTAGCGGACACAAAAACTAACTAAATAATAAGATTCTAGACTATAAAATAAAGTAAAACATAAATTAACAGATTTAATGCTTGAAATAAAAAATTAATAATAAAAATTGATTATTTGATAATTTTTTTATAGAAACACAAAAGTGTAAATATTTATGATAAGGTACAAGAATAACCTATTAAATCAAAAAACAATAATGATATAGATGTGAAAAAATGTGTTTTTAAGGCCACATTAAATTCTTCCACACTTAATCATTGTTTGTCCTAAAAAAATCCCATGTTTTACTATCTTTAAAAAGAGAAAAATGTTTTTATTATATTTCTCAAGATGTAACATGTCCATAACTTCATAACCAAGGATAAAAACATGTCATTAGGCTTTGAAAATGAATTTTTCAAATTTAGTCCTGCCCAGAACAAGTACTCATAGGGTAATCAAGATAACAGTGAATCATGGAGAAATGAAGATTTCATGCCTCATATGTGATACTTCGTAGTGACTAATTTCAATCTAGGATTAAGTCCAAATTCCTAGAGTGATAAGAGGTAAATTATCAGTGGAATTAAAAAAAAATTAACCAAAAGAACTTTCTATTTGACTCATCACTTATGTTCAAAAAATAAATAATTTGTTTTTTATTAACCTTAATGATACAATCTAAATGACTCCTTTTTAAACTATCTGACCCCTTCTTCTTTTGACATTCATCATTCCCCTCACCTTAATGAACACATTTTTTACCATAAACACTTTTTTATTTTTCCCAATCCATGTATCAAGTGCTAAGCATTGTACAATGAAATTATTCGAAGCGTACATAGGGATTATAGTAAACAGAAACACACCCATCATCTAGGCTCTCAGAGACTCATCGTGGGATCCCAGATTCCCACATTTCTCCAGTTTCAAAAGTTTTAAATAAAAACCATTTACATTGTATCATTAAGATGATTATTTTTTTATAATTAAAATAAAAATGAGTCACCTATGATCAAAATCAAACTTCCAATTCTAATGATTATGAACATAACTCCACTAACAGATCACCCATATCATTCTCATAAATAGTCCCTAAACCAAGATCTCAATTAAATCACTAAAAAATATCATTCAGTTATCATCCAAACTCATTAACTTTAGATTCAAAGAACTTCTTAATTACTATCAAGACACTATACTTAGGAAATAATCATTATAGTACAGTGTAAAGCCTAAAATTATGAATGAATTTTGAAAAAATTACCCATTTATTGAAGAAAATTGTTCAATTTGTAGTGGTAATTGATTGGATTTCAATTAAGAACAGTTTAGAACAGTCAATAATTGACTCCCTCCACCGCACTTAAAACTAATCTTTGTCCCCAATGTTTACTTTTAAAGTGAAGAAGAACAATTAAAAAGTTAATGTTCAAAAATTAGTTTCAATTTAGTATATTTATGACATGTGCAAAGGATCTCTTTGCTGTAAAAAAATATTGTTTTCCAAAAAGAATAAGTTAATAATAGGTTCAATAAAAAGCACATGCATCAACATTTAGTCCAATGAATAATTTCGAATGCAGCTAAATAATTAGCATATAACTTGTGGGTGAAAAGTTAATTAGATGAAATCATTTTAACACATTGAGTTCAATATTATGTTCAATAGAGAAGAAGACAGAATGCTAAAACACCCCAACCTAATCCATATTCAATAAAAAATTTATCAGCCTACATGTACCCCCCCACACTTCAGTTTATGTAGTGAAAGGTTTTAATATATCAATTAATTCCAATTTCAACAAGGAAGAACATGAATAATTTTTGTACAACATAATGACATATATAATATATTTTTTCAGCAAAGTTATATACACCATATTTTTCAAATATATCAAGTCATACAACAGTATTTTCCATCAATCATATTGTAGAATTTTTAAATCAAAACATACATAAGATATTATCCTTTAAATCAATAGGAGCAGAAAAATAAATGCAGCAATTATGAGCTGAGTACTTACATGAATATATTTGTCAATTTACCTCCAATATGGGAATTACACTCTTTTATTGACAAAATAAGCATCATCATGAGACAAAACCATGAGACCAAGAATAAGCAGTAACAAGGACATCCCAAAAACAAAGCACAAAAGCAGAACAAAAACAATTTATTCAGCACAAAATAGTGAAAAAGAAAAAACAGAGAAATAACATGGGTTGAATCCCATGATTCACTGAATTTAAAATCATTAGTTAGACTTTATTGAATTAAAAAAATATTAAAAAAAAATAAAATACATAGGTTGCCTCCCATACATCACTAAGTTTTATAGTATTCATCCAGACATTCTTCAAGATCAGTTTCCAAGCACAGTGAAGGCAGCCAAGACCTTTGGATGTCACTCAAAATAAAGTTTCACTCTCTACCCATTAATTAACATGGGTTTGTTCTCTTCACCTACAATTTTAATAACTCCATTCTTAAGCACTCTCACTACATTAAACGGTCTAAAAAACTTGGACATAATTTTTATAGGTAAGAGTTTGAGTCTAGAATTAAAGAGAAGGACCTTCTGTGCAGGTTTAAATTATTTAGTTTGAATACTATAATAATGAAATATTTTATTCCTCTATTAATAAATTATTTAATTATCCTAACTCTCTCTCTCATAATATCATCGATTTCACTCAGTTCAAGTAACCTCCTCTCACCAATACTCTTAGAATCAAAGTTTAGAGCCTGAACATCCCAATAAGAATTATGTTGCAACTCCATAGGTAAATGACAGTATTTCCCAAACAACATCCTGTAAGGAGACATACCTATTGGGGTCTTGAAAGAAGTTCCATATGCCCATAAAGATTCATCTAATTTAAGAGACCAGTCCTTCCTAGAGGTTGAAAAAGTTTTCTCAAGTATTTATTTCATCTCTCTAATTGAATTTTTTCCTTTCTACTAGACTGGGGATGATAAGTAGTACCAGTTTGAGGAACAAAACCATATTTTTTCATCAAAAAATTAAATTTATTGTTCTTGAAGTATGCTCCGTTATCTGTGATAAGAGCTTTGGGAACTCCAAGTCTTGTAAAGATATTTTTTAATAAACATAACTATAGAGTATTCTTAATTGATTGGAAGACCAACTGCCTCAACCCATTTTGACACATAATATAAAGCAACAAGAATGTACCCATTCCCATGAGATGATGGAAATGAAACCATAAAATCTAAACCATAGACATAAAAATTCTCAACTTATATAATTCTATTTTTGGGTAATTCCATCTTCCTACCCACATTGCCTAACCTCTAGAACCTATCACAACCAACCACAAAACATCTATAATCTTTAAAAAGATTATAATAATAAAAACAAGATTGTAAGACTTTTTGAGCAGTTCTTTTACCACCACAGTGACCTCCCCAAGGTGAGGAGTGATAACTCTCTAAGATAGGAATCATCTCTTCCTCAGGTATACATCTATTAAGAATACCATCAGCACATCTCCTAAATAGAAAATGATCATCCCAAAGATAATATTTAAGTTTAGAAATGAATTTCTTTATTTGGTTATTGGAAATATTTTTGGGAATGAAACATTCTTCCAGGAAGTTGGAAAAATCTACAAACCAAGAAGATTTCTTGATTGACACAGTGAGAATCTTTTCATCAGGAAAAGAGGAGTTTATCTCCCAATGATCATCAGATTAAGTAATAGGAAGCCTAGATAAGTGTTTAGAAACAAAAGTTTTAGCTCCATTATTATCCCTAATCTCTAAATAAAATTCTTGTTACAATAGAATCCATCTAATCAGCCTGAGTTTAGTTTCCTTATTATACAATATGTACTTTAATGCAAAATGATCAATGAAAACAATGACTTTTGAGCTTAACAAGTACAGTATAAATTTCTCTAGAGCAAACACAACAACTAGAAATTCTTTTTCATTAGTGTTATTATTCTTTTGGGTCTCATCTAGTAGTCTAATATCACAATACAATGCATGTAACTTCCTATCTATCCTCTGTCCAAGGACAACTCCTACAACCATATCACTAGCATCACACATAAGTTCAAAAAGGCAGCTTCCAATCTGGTGCAGTGATAATAGGTGATGTAGTGAGTTTCTCTTTAAGCATATTAAATGACTTCAAACAGTTCTCATCCAAATTGAAAGGTTAATCGTTTACTAGAAAATAACACAAGAACTTAGTAATTTTGGAATGTATTTTATGAATCTCCGGAAGAAACCTACATTCCATAAGAAACTTCGAACACCTTTAACATTTTTAGGAGGTGGTTGTTTTTGAATAACATCACTCTTAGAAGAATAAACTTCTAGACCTCTCTTGGAAACCATATGAACATACACTATACCTTATGTGACCATGAATTGACACTTCTTTTAGTTAAGAACAAGGTTGGTTTCAATGCATCTCTCTAAAACTAACTCAAAATTTCCAAGACACATATCAAAGGTACTACCCACAATGGGGAAATCAACCATGAATACATCAATGATTCTATCAGTCATATCTGAAATGATAGCCATCATAAACCTCTGAAAGGTGGCTGAAGCTCCACACAATCCAAAGGGAATCCGCCTATTAGGAAATCTCCCAAAGGGGCATATGAAAGTGGTCTTTTATTTATCCTCTAGTTCAACATGAATCTGTTTCAAACCAGAATACCCATCCAAGAAAAAGAAAAACTCATTTATAGCAAGCCTCACAAAAATTTTATCCATGAAGGGCATTGGAAAATGATCCTACCTAGTGGCTACATTAATCATCCTATAATCTATACAGACTCCCCATTTTGTGGCTTTTCTAACGTGGATTTCTTCATTTTTTCATTTTTAACTACAGTGAGACCTCCCTTCTTAGGGACAACCTGGATATAGCTGACACAAGCACTATGAGAAATGGGATATATCATTCCAGTGTCTAGCTACATAATCACTTCTTCTCTCACAACTTCTTTCATGTTTGGATTCAATCTTATTTGATACTCTACCCTAGGATTATGGTTAGGGTCCATAGGTATTACATGCATACAAAATAAGGGACCAATACCCTTAATATTAGCTATGGTCTAGCTTATGGTAGATTTAAACTACTTCAAAACATTTAAGAATATTTTTTCTTGATTTTCATTAAGTTCAGTAGAAATTATGACAGGAAAAGTGGAATTCTCACCCATAAATGAATATTTAAGATGAGAAGGTATTGGTTTCAATTCAAGAGTGGGTGGTTCTACACTATAATGAAGAATATTAGGCCTGGGATGTCTAATATATTCAACATATCTCTTGTAAGGAGTATTAAATGATGAAATGTTTTCAATTTCATGTTCTAATTCCGTAATAACTGTGCTACTGTCCAAAGTGGGCAGCACACTGTCCAAATTTTCTAGATCGGTATTTAACAAATTTATCAAAGAAGAATCGTCTAGTTGTCTTAAATGTTCTCCCTCATATTCATCAAAGAATCTACCAAGGTTGGTGTTAACAGAAAAACCCTCAAATTTTCTCAAAAAGATCCTATGTTCAGAAATAGTTGACTCTTCCATAGCAGAAACTGGAGAGTTGTCCAGTTCTGGAAAATTTTCTAGATTTGGTGTTCGAGTAGAATATTTAACTTATAAGACCAATTCAACAAGATTTTCAGCTTTTAAATGAATTTATTCAAAATAGTATTGTTTTTTAGATTCTTCAGAGTTTCCAATTGAGTTCACATCTTCTAAGGACTTTACCATTAAACAATTTTCAGAAATATAATGTCCATTATCATTTTAAACACATTGAACTATTCTTGTAGTTCTCCAATTTTAAAAATAAGTTGACCCTTAGATACATAAATTACAGCAGCACCTGTAGCCAATAAGGTCCAACCTAAGATGATGGGAACCTCTTGATCACACTCCATATCTTTGACTAAAAAGTCTTCAGGCAAAAACAACTTCTCTACCCAAACTATAAAATCATCTATCTTTCCCACAAGACAAGTGAACAATCTATCATCCAACTGCAATACGACTGTGTTGGGTTGAAGGTCACCCAACCTCAATTGTTGAAACAATTATCATGGGAGAGGATTAATGCTAGCACCTAAATCACACAAATAGTTGAGTTGATCAAAATTTCTTAGTGTGCAGGGAATGAAAAAACTACCTGGGACTTTCAATTTGGGTGGAGTTTTCTTTTTAAGCACAACACTACACTCTTCAGTGAGGCTATAAGTAGAAAATTCATCCAGATTATTTTTTTTTGAATTTTTTTAAGATATTTCAAATAATATTCAATTTTAATTATGTCTTGAATGAAAGGAATGTTTACTTGAAGTTTGGAAAGGAGACCAAGGAACTGAAGAAGTTCAGCCCTGGTGTTACATTGAGGTTTCAGCTTCTCAGGAAAAGGGATGGGTGGGGGGAATTTTTTTAGGGAATGTAGGTATATACCTCACCCCTTCATCAAAATTTTCTTTTCTTTTATTATATTGATTTTTAGATGATGTTTCATCTTGTGTTTCATATGATAAATTCAAATTTTGATCATTTTCTTAGCTTTTCTGTAAATTTCTAGCATGGGTGCAAAGCATATTTTTATTTCTAGATTGAAGAAAATTTTCATTTTGGGAATCTTTAGTGATTTTTTAGCAACAATTTGAGTAATAATCCCACTACTAGTTACAATATCCATGAAATTATCTCTAGGGTTAATCTTAGTGGCACTCGGATGTCTTTCTTTTTCCCTAGATGAAAACACCTATCAAGTTGACCAAGTTGTGTTTCAATGTTTTTCATTCTCACATTAGTTTCATTTTATCTGACTCATATTGATTTTTATGTTTGGATAACTGATTCATGTATCTTTCCTCTTGAGATTAAATTTTAATCATGATTAGATCAATCTTAGAGGATATTTTATTATCATTGTTTCCTTGTACATATAAAGACTCACCCCTTTGTTGATTTTGAATGTTTGGTCTTGGTTGATTAGAGTAATTAGGGGAAGTGGATTGTTGGATTAAGCCTTGATCTTTCCAGGACATATTTTGATGGTTCCCATAGCCTTGATTATAATTGTTTAAAAATTTATCTTCTTTAGGAGGCATTCTAGGACCATAGTTAAAAAAGTTTTAGATTTCTTATTGTTGGGATGACATATCTAAATTAGGAAAAAAGTTATCAGTATGCCTGGACATACCACATTGGACACACTATTACCTTAAATATTGGTTGGTATTTTGACATACAATATGGATAACCATTTATTTAGAATTATGGTTCATTAATGATTGAAGATGGATGGTGATTTCAGCAATTTGGGCGTGAGTTTCATTTATTGAACCAATGTTTGGATTAACATTTCTATTTACTCTTTTCCTTCTTGAATTTTTATGTTTTGAATTCATTGCAATGTTATTAAAAATTTGTCTAAGTTATTCATCTGTATTATCATTGTAATTACCCATAGTATCTTGGTCAACTAGATTCTTCCCAGAGGATGAAAAGACTTCATAGAAAGTATCCATGAGGAGGTGAGAAGGTAGTTGATGATGGTTAAACTGCATAAGAAGATCCAAGAATCTATCCCAATCTTCATGAAAGGATTCTCCATCCTTCTGATAAAAACTAGTGATCTTATTTCTATATTCACTTTATAATGTTTGCGGATAGAATTTAATTATGAAAGTGTTATGCACTTGATCCCAGTTTTCAAAAATGTTCTCATCTATACTCAGAAAACCGTTTCTAGCATTCCCTTTAAGAAAAAAGGGAGAAACTCTCCTTCAAAGTTCATTTTATGTGAGTCATAGAAGAGGTAATTTATGCACATTATTATAAAAGTATCTAATGAAGGCAAGAGTATCCTCATTAGAGATCCCATAAAATTCAGCTAGTAGTGAAATGTGTGACTTTTTAAGTTCATAATTTCTAGATCTAAGAGATAACCTAATAGAAGAAGGATTGGTTGAAACTTGAGGGAGTTGGAATTCCCTTATGCTAGGAATTTCATTTTCATCTATGAATTCTAGTTGATTTTGGTAGTTGGTAGGTGCAGGAACTCTATTATCTATGTTTTCCATTTTAGGTTTTTTTCTTTCTGAGAGCAGTTAAATATTGATCTAATTCGAGGTTCAGAGGCTTTAATCTAGCACCATATGTTCTTGTGCTCATCAAAACAACAATAATTGTACTCAAAAGTAAAAATTCAGCAAGATATGTAACCGATTTTTTACAAATTTCAAATTTTCCAATTTTTTTTTTCATTTTTATAAATGTGTTTTTTAGTTTTTTAGAGTAAAGGCTCGTGCCTTCCCTGGAAATAGCGCCAAAACATGATCTAAACCGTCGTTGAATCCGGTCAATGTTTAAAATTTATAATCCTATTAACTACTGTATATGTGGAAATTAGGGTCGAACCCATAGAGAAGGTAATTTTGACCACTAATCTTCTATATTTTTATAAGATATCCCACTATTGTCAGCAGTGGGGTAAGTTTTCTATTTTCTTATTTTTACTTTTTATTTAATATTCTTTACTAAGTAGTGAAGTAACATAACACTGCATATCTTGAATCTAAATCTAGTTTAAGTGAGAAATAGTTGAAAACAATGGTAAACAGATATATAAAAAACACCAATAAACTAACAATCTTGTAAAACGCTCGGGGAAAAATTTCAATTCTACTGGTTTTGAAAACATTCCTTCCCAGAATAGTGATTAAAAATAATACCACTGAAAATAAGTGATTTATTACACTCTCCATGAGATAAATCACTCAAGCCGACAAGTCATGGAGTTCGCCACTCCCAAATTAATCAACTTGAGAATTATGGTTTGATAAAGATTAAAGAACAAACTCGTCCTAAGTTCTATAGTATTTTTTTCAATTTAAATGTTTATGAAAACTAATCCACACTCAGACTCACTGAATTAATGTGGAATTCTGATATTAAGTGCTGGTGGAATGTAGTAATTGAATGCAATCAGAACTGACCTCACCGATCAATGCCGAGCACATCAAAAATGATAGAGAGAAGGAAGAAGAAAGATAGAAAATAGACCTGATTTTAACCCCAAACATGATGTATTTATCCTAAAATCATCTCTATAATGGAAACTGAAATCAATAAATTACATATAAATAAGATTTAAAGAGAACAAGGGAATATAACTCCCTCTTCTAGCCTGAATTTATGCTTCTCTTGGCCCTCGGGTGTTCATGAAATGGTTCTCCAATAAGTTCTCCCGGATTCTCCCCCAGGTTCTTACTCTGCATCCGAGTGAATGATTGAATGAATCCCACTTTCAAATAATGTTTCTACTTTGTTTTGTATCCTCCGTCATTTGCTACAAATCACATAATGTTTCCATCAACTCCAAAAGTCCATCACTTAAGCGCCGCACACATACGTTTTTATGAAACCCACACATCATGTTAGTTTTTCTCATGTAACTAACTCCGGGTGAGTTAGCTAAGTAAATCTGGACGTATAACCATCACTCAAATTAACCTGCAATGTTATAACATAAAAATAAAACAAGTAAAACACAAAGAAAGTTAATTAAAATTTTATAGTTATTTTTTAGTTTAATGTTATAATTCTCATTTAAAATTAATTAAAGTTAATAAATAAATATCTTAGATGATAGTTATTATTAAATATTATTATGATGATTATTAATTTACTTTTAAATATTTAATAATGTAATTAAGTTCTTTATTTATAATTATTAATTAAGTTATTTAGTTAGTGTAAGTATTATTAATAATTAGATAGTATAACAAAATTAGTTTCTTAAATTAGATCTAAATTAATTACATTTTAAATTTAATTCTTATATTTATTCAATTTAAATTTAATTATAATTAAAGTGTTAATAAATTAATTTTATTTAATAAATAATTTTATTTATAAATTATAAATTATTATATATTTTCCTTATATTTTATTTTATAACTTATTTATTTATTAATATTACAAGAATTTTTATATTAAAATTATTATATATTATATTGAGTTTATTTTATTAACTAATTAATTATTTACTTTTACTTTTTTAATTAAATAATTTAATTTCCCCTCCAAATCATGCTGTAAAGTGGGGGTGGTCCTATTTCACAAAACTTCCAGCGCCTCCCTTGTAACAGGTCTATACCGGAAACCTTTTAGGCATCACCTCATCCTCTTGAAGAACATGCGCCGACCCTGCTCAGCCTCCTCCTCAAGCAGGTCTGGCGGAAACTTGACATAGTAAATGCGGCGCAACGGATCAAGCCTGACAACAGACTCTTTAACCCAGTATGGCTCCTACAGTGGCACGACGCATGAGTGTGACTTAAGGTGGAGGTAGACGGTCTTCAATCTAGTTTCCGTTCACAACCCTCCTCCTCATGGCTTCAAAATGATGGTGACAGTTCAACGATTCCACTTCTTCTTGATAACCTATTTCAGAAGTCATCAGATTCATCAGATCTGGATTTTCTCATTGTTGTGTTTTTGTTCGATATATACACAGTGGCCAGCAATGGATTTTAGGGTCTTGGACACTTTGGTTAGTTTGTGAAATAGTTGATAAAATTGTGAGAAACGGTCGCAGTTGGAATACAAAATCATGAAGCGAAGATGGTGTGAGAGATGTAGTTCGATAAGAAACAGTTACATGAGTTTTCTCGGCGATAAAGGAAGAAATCGGGGAAAGATACACTGTTAGAACATGAAATGATACAGTGAAACTATAAAATAAATATTGTAGCATGGCTGGAAATGTAATGAGACTCACCGTGAGACAGTGAGTAGAAGATTTTAGTGGCAATACTGAGACACAGTAACCGAAAGTGAGACCGTGACGAGAATTGAATGTGGCATGGGTGAGAACCGGTGTGTGCAGTGGCGGTGTGAGCGAAAGGGGTTTCACGTTGGCCCGAGTGATACCAGTGAAACAATGAAGGAATAAGTGACATAGTGCCACAGGAAAATGGGGATACATCTTGGAACCAATGGCACAAGTGATATGATGATACCGTGTTAGGAGGTTCTTGTGCCACTGTTAATGAAGGAAATGATGGAAAAGGTTACGGTGAGACCGTAAACCTTCAAAATAAAAAGAGGGGTAAAATAAATTAAAACTTAAATAAAATATGTAAAAAATAATTATTTAAAACTAAAAGAATATTAAAATAATTTAAAATTTAAATAAATCACAATCTTTAATAAAATAATAAAACCATTTAAACTTAACTGAAATTGGAACTATACTAAAAATTAAATTCTGAAACAATTAAATCATTAAACGTGAATATAAAATTAAACAATAATAAAACAATGGTTAATTATTTATAATAGTATCTTTATCAAATCAAATTAATTTAAGGTAGACAAATAATTATTATGTTATTAAACAATTAATATAATTAATAAAATTAAATTAAAGAGATGCAATGAGTTTATAAACTAAAATTTATAAAAGTTTAATTGTTATAAGACAACTAAAATTAAGATTATGTTATATTACATTACTTAAAATTCAATAAATTAAAAGTTAGATTAAAAATAAATTATACATGTAAAAATTCCAAATTAATTAATTAGTGTTAAACTATTACATTAGCAGACAAAAACAACTAACTAAATAAAAAGATTTTAAAATATAAAATAAAGTAAAACTTAAATTAATAAATTTAATGCCTGAAATACAAGATTAATTATAAAAATTTATTAACTGATATTTTTTTATAGAAACACAATTTTTTTAATATTTATTATAAGGAAATAAAATAACCAAATTAATCATTAAAGATTATTGATATAGATGTGAAAAAACATTTGTCTTTAAGGCCTCATCAACAACCGATGTGAAGATCAATGTTATGATTACTCTGAAGAGATGATCAATCTGATTGGAGAAGGGATCACAAATGTTTTCACGATACTCCTTTAGTTAACTCATGTTTTGAATAGAAACACGGGTCAAGATAATCTTCCAAACCCCCATTAAGAACTAAAAATCCGAAATCAAGAGTTTCATGTGACAAAGGCCTCCTACTTTTAATTTAACATCCCAGGTAAATAATGAATACGAAGTTTTCATATTTATTAATATATTTGAATTAAATATTAATTTTACTTTAATGTGAATTCTTTGTTCGATGGACAACCCAACACGCAAAAATAGGTTTCTCTGAAATCTTATTTTGCATAAAAGGCTGAGCCATACACAAAAAATATAATATTATTATTTTAAAAGGTATTTAATGCCTATCAATTGTATTTTCGGGAATGAAAAGAACTATCCATATTATGATTAAACATGTTTGTTAATTTTTTTACAATTATTCAATAAATCATAGAATCTTAAAATAAGAATGAATACAATTTTAAACATAAATGTTTTAATATATTTTAAAAATTAGATTTACTACCTTTTATTAAGAACCCTAATTAAATCTTTTTTGTCACTTTTTTATATTATATTGGAAAAACATCATCTCATTTAGATGAGTGGAATCAAAATATACTTTGGGTAAATTTTTTTTATTTTTATGATAAAGTTCATTTTTTTAATGAACAGTGAAAAATACTACTTTTTAATTCAAAAATTCATTTTCATATAATTTATTTATATAGTTAGATTTTCCATTTAATTGGTTTTAAAGGATAATTGGATTATATTATTATAATTTAATCTAAACATAGTAGTTAGATGTAATGTCATGTTGAAATTTGAAATAAACACATGTTAATTCTTGGTAGTTTTTACTTCTTAAAAACACACTTTTTGGTTTTGAAAATAGGAATTATTTTTAAATTAGTTTCTGTAAATTATATGTTTTGAATTTGGATAAGTGGATTCAATATTTGGAAACAAGAAATCCAATTTTTCTTAAATATTAATCTTTTATTTTTAGATATTATGAAAAGTAACTTCAGTAAATATTTTATTTACCATAGCTAAACGGTAAATCAGGAAAATAAGGCTAATGAATACTATTATTATAATATTAAACTACCTTCACAAATGTACTAACCCTATTATATGAGATTGTTCCAATTATTTTCATCAATGGGTCGATATTAGGACCCCATATAGCCACTTGTGTGTGAACATGACATTTAATTATTTTTAATTTAATGTTCAATATAATTTAACCTAAATATGTATCTTTTACTAATTTTTTTATATAGGGTTATGTAAGTGATAGTTTTGACTATAAATTATAATTAGAAATCTATTTTTATTTCCTACATAATGGTCATTTATTTAAAATTTTTAGACATCAAATATATAAATATATTTATGACACAATGATGATGTTGTGATTACCATATTAATGAATATTTTAAATATATGAGATTATAAATATTAAAATAAATATGTTTTGAATTTTTTTTAGACATACACGAATTTTAGAGATGTTTGTGATTTGTTATATTTTAATTAATTATGTTTTTTAGAATGAATAAAGTTTTTATGTATTTTTAAAAAGTTATTATTTGAATAATATAAAAATTTACATAAATGAGTTTTTAAAACAAAATACTATTTTATGAAATGATATAATAGTCCAAAAAATATAATATTAGGCAAAATGATGAAGATAATGTTTAAATTGTGATTAGTGAACCACTTTAGGTTCTATTGGCATTTTTTGGTAACTATATTAACCATATAGTATGAATATACAAGAAGACATGGTAAGAGTAAAATTAGTTAACTAAGGATTAAAGCTATACGATAAGGTTACATTTGAAAAGAAAACTTGTATAAAACCTATTTTTTGAGGGTATTTCGAACAATACTTATATTATCTTAGAATAAAATGAGTTTTGGATCTTTTGAAAATATAAATTCAATTTATAAAAAAAAACTTTCAAGACATTTCTAAAGTAATCTTCATCCCTCTTATAAAAGTCCACCACCTCTAACCCCTTAATCACACCACTAAAGCCTAATGGATTTTCCAAACCATTCCCAAATAGGATCTAAGAATCACTCTATTCCTACTAGAAATTTTAACTTGGGAATAAGGCAATTCAATAATTCCTTTTCATATAAATCAAAAGTAGTTACCCGATTTGAGGTAAAGTCTTTTCTCAAGATTCATTCATTTATATTCCATTATCCAAACCCCTAAACTCTTTTTACTCAATTAATTTATAAAAAAAACAATATACTAAATATAATAGTATATTGTTATGATAATTATTTGAACTACACTTACACACACATACATATAATTGATATGTACATACTATTTTTGTGGATGGAGAACTACTATCTCACGAAATAATGATTGTTCAATTTTCCCCTACCTCCTCTCATGGTTTCCATTAATATGGAACTATATTTAAATGTGATATATATTATATTTCTATTTTATCTTTTATTTTTTATGTTTCCATTAAAACATACATTTATGGATTCCATAATGGGTAAATACGATAATTTCATTTGAGGAAGTGTGGACTGTCGCCCCCTCAAAATGATATAACTTGTTAATTCCATACATGGAACATATAAAGGGTTGTGATAATTAATTTTTTTAAAATATATAAAATATAATATTGTAAATTAATTATAATATAACTATTTATAATTTATTTTTCATTCCATTAAATATGAAAAAAAATTGAAAGTAACGTTCATGCGTAAGTATGGATTACCGTCTCCATGAACGATGCCTTTAATTTCTTATCTACAAATGTTATTTACTATTATAAATACATATATATATATATATATATATATATATATATATATATATATATACTAGATGTATATGATATTTAAATCATGAATATCTTTTTGGAGATAATGGACATTTGACCACATTGACAATTTGTAATTATAACAAGTTAATTTTCAGGTCAAGTACCTAATATTGAAAAAACTATAGATATTAACATAAAAAATTATATAATTTCTATATCCAGGTAATAAGTGATATAAAAGTATGAATAAACTTGAAAAAATTTAGGAATCATGTAGAAATTAACTTAAGTTTATTTTTCAGGATGAACATGGAATATATGTGATGAGTCAGACGCAATATAAGGGACTCTGTCTCAATCTCATTTCATTGAGGCATATATTGATAATATACACCTGTGTCTTTTATATGGTGTATAATAATACACTCTGAATTTTATTTTTTATTAAAAGGAATGTTGTTTCTATGAGGCATTTTACTAAATCACAAAAGTAAATTTATTAACATATGCGGATACAATGACCTCTTCGACGTTGTGACCATTATTTTATAATTGGATTCCTATATAAGCCTTATTGATTTAAAAAGGAAAAGAAATATCTTATTAGATTTTTGTTTGTTTTGGTATTGAAAATAGTTTTTGAAATGGATTGATTATTTCAATATCTTGAAATTATTTCTTGTGAATTCAAAAGAAATTTTATTATTGAAATTTTGATATTTGAAATATTTTATATGTTATGATTATATAATGTTACTTGGACATTGGATGAGTGGTTAGGTGATAAACTGATGAAAAATTGTTATGTGATAAAAAGATTTATGGGTGGTTCTGTGATAAACCAAGGAAGGGTGGTTACATTATATCATCCAATGCATTGGGTGTGGAAGTTGATCGTATGGCTATTAAATTTAGTGATATGTGTGGAAGTCGACCGTGTGGTTCAATTTAAGTATGTTTATGTCCCAAGTTAGATTATATGCTATAAGTTTATTTTTATAGGCTATATGGTAATCATTTGGTTAGAAAATGGGTGATCAATGAGATAATATTCAGTGAATTGTTTTTTCTACTTATTCAAAGGTGAAAAGTATTACTTTATGTTATTGTTTTCAAGGTTTCCATGTTTTTGAGAGAATAATAGTTTTATTTCCTTATATATCCCTTAATGATATTTTTATGCTCATCCCATGTTTTGAAACGTTTTGAAATGTTTTTCAAAATACATAAATATCAATAAGGTCAAGGATGGGATCAAAGAAAAGTAATTCTATCTAAAACATGGAACTAAGTATGTTTCTTTTTTTAGTGTTTTTGTATCATTAAAAAATGGATAGAGAGTACAAGTGTCTACTTGTAATATTCAAGCCGTTATTCATAAGTTATGACCTAATTCTCAAAATATCTAAATCTGAAAAGATCCTCAATGTGAATTATTAACTTTATCCAATATTATGCAATGATTAAGGTCGGGGCCTTATAATTTGTATAAGTGTCTAGTGTAGATAACTTTAGGAGTTAAAATTTTTCTAATATAATATCCATAAATAATGTTTACATTATGGTCAAATTGAAATGATATAGAATTTGATGATTACTATTTTTCATTATCTAAGATATGTTTGTTCAGAATGGTTTTGCACAGAGGAAACAAGGATGCTATTTTGGAAAGGCATACAGAGGAGAATAACCTTCCAAATCAGAATTCTGAGATAGTCAAAATGGGAACTGAATAGTTTGTTGCATTGATGGATCAGTTCACTCAGGCAATAATTGGTTTTTGTGTCTATGCACAACGTCAACCAGATCAACCGTAGAGGATCATGTATGCATTGGAGAATTTCATTAGGCTACATCCCACATAATTTAGAGGATCATATGACCCAGTGGAAAATGAATAGTGGATTAAACCAGTAGAAATGATTTTTGATGTCATTGGGTGTACAGACAATCAGAAGCTTAGTTTTGTTGTTTACCTACTTAAAGGAGAAGACGATCAGTGGTGGTCAATGGTTAAAAATGTTGTGGATAGTGAGGATATTGATACGTTAGTTGGGGATGAATTCAATTATATGATTCATGAGAAATATTTTCATATGGTGGTTCAACTTAGGAAGGTAAAAATATTCATGGAATTGAGGGAGGAGGATGACTAGGTGGCTTTTTATGGAGAAAGGTTCACTCAATTGGAAAGGTATGTTCCAAATTTCATATGAGATCATGATTGTAAGATAAATTGGATTTACTCAGGATTAAAGCCGCGATATTGTAATGAATTGGCCTCTCATTAATTAAAATGCGATAAGAAACTTTTCAGATATGCTGAGAAAGTATAAATGGAGTTTTATGATAATCAGGTGTTCCATGAGAGCAAGCAAAAGAAGAGGCCCAATTAGCATGAAAATGGAAATTATTCATCTATGAATTATAGAGGTAATAAAATTAAATTTCTTTATTTTGACATGTGTGGTAAGAATCATCATTGAGAATGTCTCTAAAAATCAGAAAAGTTTTTCTAGTGTGGTAAGAATGGTCATATTTCTCGTAACTGTAAGAAAGATGATCAATAAGAAAATAAAAATCCAGTAATAAGATGTTTTAGTTTGAATGAGTTTGGGAAATATGCAAATGTGAGTCCAAGGTTGATTACCCTGGATGGAAACTAGATAGATAAAATGCAGAAGGGTGTGGATAAATATTTTTCTACTACAACTCTTGATGTGGGAACATCAAATGAATTTGTATCAGGTACATTGTTTTTTGAATTATGCCAATGTGTTGTTTGATCAGGGATGTACAAATTCTTTCATTTCTGTGAAATTTTTTGGTATCTTAATAATTCCACCTCAAGAAATGAATTTGGATCATATGGTAAAAACATATGGGATGAATTTGGAGGCAAATGAAATTATAAGAATATTAGTATCCCTATATGTGGAATGAGATTACCTGGAAACCAAGTTTTTTTTCCTCTAGTAGAGTTTGATGTTATTTTGGGAATAGATTTGAAATATGTTTAACATGATAAGATTGATTGTAGTGGTAAATAGGTTTATTTTGATAAAGTCTTTCAATTTGCGTACTAGAATGAACCCTTAAATCTGATAACATATCAAGAAGCTGAGAAACTATTGAATGATGGAAATTAATGTAAACATGAAAAAATTACTGAAAACAAATGAAATGTCATGATTAATGATTTGATGGTAGTAAATGATTATATTGATGTTTTTCAGATTACCTTCCTAGTATATTACTTGAACGAGAAGATGATTTTATAATTGACTTAGTCCCTAATGCTAAGACAATTTTAAAAACCCCTTATCAAATAGATTAAATTTAACTTTTAGAGTTATATAATAAATTGAAGGAGTTGTTAGATAAAGTTTTCATTCGACCTAGCATATCACTATGGGGTGATCCAGTCTTGTTTGTTAAAAATAAAGATGGTTCAATGAGACTTCACAATGATTATAGATCTTTGAATAATATCACTGTTATAGACAAGTATCCTTTGCCTCATATCGATGATTTGTTTGATCAGCTCGAGGGATCTCAATATTTTTAGAATATTTACTTGAGGTCGGGGTACCATCAATTGAATGTAAATGATATAGACATTTCGAAGATCACATTTCATATTGGATTTTTCCATTACAAAATTGTAGTTATGCCTTTTGGGTTAACCAATAAACCTATTGTAATCATGGATCTAATGAATATAATTTTCTATGAATTATTAGATAAGTATTTGGTTTTTTTATTGATGATATTTTAGTATATTCCAAGAGTATATAGGAACATGAAATTCATTTAAGGGTTTTCTTGAAAACCATAAAAGAAAAATAAATTGTATGGGAATTTCAGTAAGTTTGAGTTTTGGTTGCATCAAATTTCATTCCATGGCCATATTGTTTTTAAATATGGAATAATTGTTGAACCTTCTAAAAAAAGTTGTAGAAGAGTGGAGATGACCTACCAATATCGTAGAGATCTGTAGTATTAATTATTCTTCATGATATTAACAAAGTTATGTTGAATGTTTTTCACGGTTATATATCCCACTTTCTATGTTAACTCGAAATGGTGTTAAATATATCTAGAAAAAAGATAGGGTTGATTGTTTTTAGGAAATGAAAATATGAATGGTGAATGCTCTAGTATTGACATTACCTTCCAGAAATGGTGAGCTTGTTATCTACAGTGATTCATCGTTGAAATTAATTGGTTGTGACCTAATGAAGAATGATTAATAATTAATTATGATTTACATCAGGTGAAAACTCATGAGTTAAATTACGCTAAACATGATTTGTAATGAGCTACTTTAGTTTTTGATTTAAAAATTTGGAGGCATCATATGTATGGCGTAAATTGTGAAATATATAATGCTCACAAATGTTTGAAGTATATATTCAATCATAAATAATTAAACATGAGATAGATGAGGTGTATATAATTAATCAATGATTATGATTTCATGATCCATGACCATCTCGAAAAATCTAATAGATTGGCCAATACTTTGAGTCAAAAATGTAATGTTACATTAAGAATGCTACATTTGTAATGAGATCCTTGGATTATTGATTTGATGAATATTAGATTGGAAGTTGTTGGTGATGGGATTTTATCTATTTTGTTTTAGGTTTCAGTGATATAATCTCTATCAGACAAAATTAAGAAAGCGTATAAAGGAGACAATGAGATGCAGAAGAAGGTAGAATTGGTTACAATGGGTACGTTTCTTAAATATAAAATTGATAAATTTTGTGTTTTGAGATTTGGGAATATATTATGTGTACCCTTTTATTCACAGTTGAAGAAAGATTTGTTATGTGAAGCTCATAGTTCTTTGTTTTTAGTTCATTATAGTAGTACTAAGATATTCAAAGATCGTCGAGACTATTTCTAGTGATATGGAATCAAAAGAGATATTTTTGACTTTACTCTAAAGTGTTTGATTTGTTAGTAGGTTAAAAAAGAGCGATAGTTACAAAAAGTGAAGCTTTAGACTTTTCCAGTTCCAAAGTGGAAATGGGAAAATGTTCCTGTGGATTTTGTTGTGCTGTTACCAAAAAAATCTCAAGGAAATAATAGAATCTAGTTTATTATTGATCGGTTGACTAAATATTCTAATTTTCTTCAAATCCTATATACTATATCTCTATATAATATTTATCATTTGTAAGTTGAATAGATAGTCATGTTGAATGGAGTTCCTATCTCCATTGTATCTGATTGTGATTTAATGTTCACTTATATAATTTTGAATGGCATTTAAAAGTCATTTTGTACAAAATTAAATTTCAGTACAAATTTTCATCCTCAATCAGATGGGTAGTCAGAACGAATATTTCTGAACTTGAAAGATATGATACGTGCTTGTTCAATGTATTACCAGGGTTATTAGTTCGAACATCATTCATTGGTCTAGTTTTCTTATAATAACAGTTTTCATTCCACTATACAGATGGATCCATTTGAGGCATTATATGGAAAGAGATGTCGAACTCTGGCCATTTGGGATGATGTAGGTGAAAGAGAGTTAATGGGACAAGAATTTGTAGAAGAAATGGTAGAGAAAGATCAATTGATTCAGAAGAACATGATAAAAGCTCCGAGTATGAAGAAATGTTGTGCCGATATCCGAAGAAGGATCATTATTTCGAGGTAGTTGATCATGTATTCCGTAATGTTTATCCATGGAAAAGCGTGATTCATTTTGGTAAGAAGGGAAAGTTGAGTCTAATGTTCATTGGACCCTATGAAATCATAGTGAAAGTTGGATCAGTTGACTACATGGTGGATTTACCTCCAATGTTATTTGAGGTACACAATGTTTTTCATGTTTCAATGTTGAGGGAGTATATGTAGTATCTAGATCATGTTTTGAGTCCATAGGTAGTTCAGTTGGAAGAGATTATTTCTTATAAGGATCAACCATTACAGATTCTAGACAGAAGAGAGTGTGTTTAGCGGAATAAGGTGGTTTTTTAGGTAATGGTTTTGTGTAAAAACCATATGGTTCAAGAGGCAACAGGAGAATACAAAAAATATATGAGGGATAAATGCCGCTAATTATTTGATAAGTAAATAAAATGGTGAGGACACAATTTTCAAAGGTGGGAAGATGTAACATCCCATGTAAATAATGAATATGTACTTTTCATATTTATTAATATTTATGAATTAAATATTAATTTTATATTAAATGGGATGCGATGCTTGATGGCCTACCCGAAACACAACAATGAGTTTCTATAAAATCTTATGATGCACACAAGGCTGAGTCATATTGAAAAAAATAAAAATAATATAATATTAATATTTTTAAATGGTAGTTAATGCCTTGCCATTTTATTGGTGAGAAGGAAGAGAAATAACCATGCTGTTATTAAAAATGTTCGATAAATGTCTTTACATTTATCCAATAAAATTTAGAGGCTTGAAATTAGAATGAATCCAATATTAAGAATAAATACATTAATATTTTTTAAAACATAGTTTTACCGCATTTTGATAGAGAACCCTTTTTAAATTAAGTTTTTTTTCTCATTTATATGTTCTATTTCATAAAATAAACTTCTTCTTTCAAATTGGGAAATCAAAATTTACATTCGGTAAATTTTTGGTATTCTTCTGATAAAGATCATTTTTTAAGGAATAGTGAAAAATACAGCATTTTAAATAGAAGTTCCCTTTTCATCTATTTTAATTATATAGTTTGATTTTCCTTTTAATTAGATTTTAAGTGTAAGTTGAATATATTTTTATTATTTAATCCAATTTTGGTCATTGTAAGTAATTTCAATTTGAAATTGGAAAAAAATCATGTCAAACTTTTGATAGTTTTTATTTCTTAAAAACACACTTTTTGGTTTTGAAAACAAGAAATATTTTTAAACTAATTTCTGCAACTTGTATGTTTTGAATTCGGTGAAATGGATTCCATATTTAGAATTAGGATCTCCAAAATTTGTAAAATCGTACCTATTGTTTTAAGAAATTATGAATACTAACTTCAATAAGAATTTAATTAACCATAGTTAAAGGGTATATATAGTAAATAAGGGTACAAAAAATATAATAATAATATTAAACTACCTTAAAACATGTACTAACCCTATTGGATGAGATATTTCCGACCATGTTCATACGTGGTGAGATATTAGGACCCCATGGATCCACTTGTCTCTGAAAACGACATTTAATTACATTTAATTTAATGTTAAGAAAAATATAACCTAAACATGAATATTTTATTAAAAAAATTAAAATGGGTTATATAAGTGATATTTTAGACTATAAATAGTACATATAATGTAAAAAGAATTTTCCTAAATCATGGTATTTTATTTATAATTTTTATATAAATCAAATAAATAAATATATTTATGACACAATGACGATGTGGTGATTATCATATTAATAAATAATTTAAATAAATGTGATTATAAATATTAAAATAAATTTATTTTGAAACGTTTTATGCCAAAATTGAATTTTGAGGATCATTATGACTTGTTATATTTTAAATAATGTGGTTCTTTAAAATGAATCATGTTGTTATGTATTTTTAAAAAGTCATGATATGAATAGTATTAAATTTGACAAAAATCTGTTTAAAAAAATACTATTTTATTAAATGAAATAATAATCCTTAAAAATATGATTATGAAAATTGACATAAATAAATTTTTATGTGTCATTAATGAACCATTTTAGGTTAGATTTTAATTATATGGTAACAATACTAACCATATAGTATGAATATACAAGAAGACATGGTAAGAGTTGAATAATTTTACTAAATGTCAATTCTAAATGATAAAGTTAAATTTGACTTTTTTAAAAAAAACTATTTTTTAAAGGAATTTGATCAATAATTATCTTATATTTTAATTAAATTAGTTTTTGACCCTTTTAAAATCGATACTTGGTTTATAATAAAATAATCATTCAAGACATTCCTAAAGTACGCATCTTCCCTCTTATAAAAGGCCACCACCTCTATCCCTTTACTCACACCTCTCAAGCCCCTCGACTTGTAAAACATCCCCAAAAATAAGATCCCAAAATTAAATTCTTCATCTTAGAAGCCTTACTTTTGTAAGAATACAATTCAATAGAGCCTTCAAAATTAAATCAAAACGAGTTAACCGCTTTTATGTAATGTCTTCTCTCAAGCTTCATTGAATTATTTCCCATTCTCCAACCCCCTAAAATCTCTTTATTCCATTCATTAATAAACATACCAGTATCATCGATATACTAGGATGTTATTTCATGAATTATTTGAGTTACACTCACACACACATCAATCTAATTGGTATGCACATTTTGTTTCTGTGGACGACGAACAACTACCTCATGAAACGATGATTGCTCAATTTTCCCCTACCCCCTCTCATGGTGGACATTATGATGGAAATGTATTTATATGTGATATATATTATATTTATATTGTCTCTATGATTATTTATTATTCATTTACAATGTAATTTTATGTTTTCCATAATGGGTAAATACAATAATTTCATTTGAGGAAGTGCGGTCTAGCACCCCCTCAAAGTGATATGACTCGTTCATGACATACATGGAATTAATAAGGGATATTGTTAATGAATTTATATATCATATATTAAATATGATATTGTATTGGGATTATAATATACCTATGTATCATTTATTTTTCATTCCTTTAAATATGAAAAAATAAATGAAAGTAGCTTCAATGCATATGTACGACTTACTATCTCCATGAACAGTGCATTTTATTTCTTACCTCAAAATGCTATGTACTATTATAAACACACACACACACAAACACATATATATACTATATTTATATATATATATATATTTATGATATTTAAATCATGAATTTCATTCCAGAGATAATGGAATTCTGAACACATGGACAATTTGTAATTATAACAAGTTCATTTCAGAGTCAAGTACCTAATATCGACAAAATGAACAATATTAATTTAATAATTATTTAATTTTTTTAACATTTTAATAAGTGATATTAAAGGAATAATAAAATTGAAATTGTTTTTAAAGCAAGTAGAAATTAACTTATGTTTTATTATTCAGGAAGAACAGGGAACATACGTGATGAGTCAGACTCAATGTAAGGGACTTCATCCCAATCTCCATTCATTGAAGAAAATTTTGATAATTTACACATCCTTATTTTATAAGGATAATAATAAAAACCTCTTACTTTTAATTTTCATTCAAAGGCAATGTTTTTTCTATGAACCATCTTACTAAATGACAAGAGGAATTTTTTTAACGTCTGCGGCGACGACGACCTCTATGACACCGTCACCATTATTTCATATTTGGATTCCTCTATAAGACTTAATGTTTTTAACAGGAAAAAAATCCCCTATTACCTTTTTGGTCGTTATGGTATTGAATTTTTTTTAAATGGATTTATTATTTCAATATCTTGAAATTATTTCTCATGATTTAAAATGAAATGTTATTAGTGAAATGTTGAAATTTTCAATATTTTATGTTTTAGGATTATATAATGGTACTTGGAAATTTGAAATGTTGTTACGTAATAAACAAATGATAGGTGGTTACATGAAAAACCAAATTATGGGTGGTTCCATGATAAACCAAGGACCGATGGTTACATTTCCAATGCATTGGGTTTGGATGTCGGTTGTATGGGTATTCCATTTATTGATATGTTTGGATGTCGACAGTATTGTTATTCCATGTCACGACCCGTACTCAGGACCCGTGCCGTGACTACCCCAAGCCCACCTTCCATAGTCCAGGGGCTGGTGACTAGCACCAAGGCGTAAATACTGACAAAAGGGGAAGGCATTGCCTTTATAAAGTAAACAAACACCACAGAGTAAGAAAGAATAAGTAAACACTAAGTAAAACTGGGTACAAAAGTAGTACAGAAAAGTAAGTGGGCCAGAATACAAACCCAAACTGAAAGTAAAGTACAACTGGAAAGAAAGTACAAAAACTGAAAGTAAAGCAGCAACATTGAGCCATCCACTGGAAGTCCCACCTGAAGGGTGGGTACAGATAGCCTCCTCAGCTCCTCGGGTCTAGCCGTCCGATCCGAGTATGTCCCGCCCAGTGGTCCACCTCCAGGTACCGACTTTATCCACAAGACTCAACCACGATCAACGCTGTCCGTCATCTGCAACCAACACAACATAGTGCAGGCATAGGCCATGCAGGGGTGAGTATACGCTACTCAGTAGGGACCCCTAACCCCCGAAGGTCCCCCAAAATCCACAAAGGATAATCCACAAAGGAAAGATACAATCACGAAGTAACATCCAACACTACTTAGGTATATTCCCATACATATACCTAAGTCATCAATTCCCGTTCGTCTCCAGCATCCATGCCCAAGTTCGATCACATCCACATAGGAGTACAACCCAATCCACACAGGATAACACAACTCAATCCACATAGGAAAGCAAGTCAATCATATCGAAGATATTGATTGAAGTCAAGACTCAGCTCACACATGTATACTTCTTCGTAAGGTGATAGAGATGATCAGATATAGCCACTGATTCATCTATGCTGGGACCCACGTAAGATACTAAAACAGCTAAGCTGTCGAACCCACATAGGATACAGACCATCTGCTCTGCCAGACCCACGTAGGATAGCAAGAACAAAGTCAAACACTGCCAGACCTACGTAGGATACAAGAACATTAGTCATCACCGTCGAACCCACGGAGGATTTCAGTATGGTCTTCATCACTGCCGAACCCACGTAGGATTTCAGTGCAGTCTTCATCACCGTCGAACCCACATAGGATTTTAGTACGGTCTTCATCGCTGCTGAACCCACGTAGGATTTTTGTGCAGTGTTCATCACTGTCGAACCCACATAGGATTTCAGTACGGTCTTCATCGCTGCCGAACCCACGTAGTATTTCAGTGCAGTCCTCATCGCCGTCGAACCCACAAATGATTTTAGTACGGTCTTCATCGCTGCCGAACCCACATAGGATTTTAGTGCAGTCGTCATCGTCGCAGTCGCAGCCAGCTCTAGGGTTCCCGCACACAGCATGCTCGATTCCGGGAGGGTCCGCTCCATAAGCCAAGGGTTCGATACATCAACTGACACATAGTACGAAGTTGATATATCCCAAGGTTCCATCTCGACAATAAGAAGTCAATGTGACAGACGACACGTCAATCAGACGCCCGACATGAGAGTTATTGGTGTCTTCGTTCCAGGGGCCCAGTTGGTTTTTTAAGTCAAAACCAACTCATCCGCACTCCAACTGTGTCCAAACCTCGAGCGGAGTAAGAAAAAAGATCCGTCTCACTAAGAGGAATCCAGCAAAGTCGACGACACGTCAATTGGACGTCCGGAGCTCAAGTTATAAGAGTTTCCGCTCTGAGGGCTCGGTTGGTTTCGTGTTCAAACCAACTCGGCCATACCCAAAGTTCTCCGAAACCTTGAGTGTAATAAAAAAAATGACCATCTCGATCCAAAGATCACATCGCAACTGATGGTGCGTCAATCGGGGGTCCGTAGCCCAAGTTATGAGCGTTTGAACAAACTTGTCCGAGAAAAGGGCGTTTTGGGCCCGGACCGACCCGGACCAAAACCCCCTGGGTCGGCCCGAACCGGGTCTGGTTCCGGCCCATTAGGGCGCGGCTTGGCCCAGTTGGGATGGCCTGGCCCGGTCGGCGCGGCCCGGCCCGGCTTGGGCGGCCGGTGGCCTGGCGCGCTCGCCCGGCCCGTGTGGCCAGCTCGGCCAGTGCCGAGTTGAGCGGAAAAGGGGGGGCGAGTTGCCCCCCTGATTGAGAAATCACGGCCCCCATGTGGGGGGCCGCTCCTTCGGCCAGCCGGGGGTTATGACCCCTAGTTTCTTGGAAGACGACCGGTGCTTCTGCCGTGGGACCGCCGGGGTCCCGCCCCTCTGAGGTTCCGGCCGCCCTGCCTTGCACCGCCGCGGCCCCGATCTGGCCATGGTGTCTTTGTTGTTCTCCGGTGCAGCGCGACGGCGCCGCACCCCTTCGTTGCAGCCCGATTCCGGCCACGAGTTCATTTGGTCTCAATGGCGCGACGCGACGACGCCATGCATCTTCGCCAAATTTCCCCATGTTTCCGCGTGGTGTCGTTGCACCGCGCCGCCTTCTTTCGAACCGCAAAAAACACAATAATCAAAGGAGGAGGAGGTTCAGCCATGTTCGTGCGGTCCAACCTCCTCCCGTTATTACAATAACAGGAGGCCCAAATAGAAGTCGATGAATGGAAAAGGAATAATTCACGGGCAAAAACAATTAACCCCTACCTCAAGCGTTGTTGAACGAAGGTTCGTTGTGGGGAAGGGACGTCTCGGAAGACGGCGTCGCGGAAGGAGGATCGTCGGCGTCGCGGTACACGGCGTCACATCATTGATCTCCAGGGAACTAGCGTTCTTCGTCGTCTTCCGTCGGAGGCCGGCATTCTTCGTCGTTCTTCGCGTTCTCCAATGAAGAAGATGAAGATTCAAAGGCATTGAGAAATTACTCTCCCAATCCCTCTCGCACAATGAAACAACAATAATAAAATAAGGCTTGCCTTATTTTATTACTCATGCCATCTATTTTTTAAATTCAAAATTAAATCACGATTTAATTATCGAGCGTTTACCAGTTAATGAGGCGTTTAACAATCCTATTAAACGCGAGAGTTGACTTGGTATTTAAGAGGGGGGTGCAGGTGAGTTACCAAATTAAAAGCACGTGGGAGGTAAATGGAAAATAAATGGGGTGGGGCTTGTATGGGCCCCACCTCACTAATATCCTACATAGGAGTTAGGTTATTAGTGGGTCCCACTCCAACTACCTTGCCTAGGTTTACTTAGAATAAAAATAAAATTGTAGCACAATATTTTATTTTTATTCTTTAGTTAACCCAATTAAATAAAATTAACCTCACCCGAGCAAACACAACTCTGGAAAAGGTGTTCTTAAGAAATTACCGGCGCTGAGATTCCATCGGTGCCCTCAGAATTCGATTCCGAGCACCGGTTCAAAAGTTAGGAAAACCCGCTCATTCGTTCACTGAACGTACCCGAGCTAATCTTTGGAAATTGATTACGGGCACACCGGGCCTCAGAATCAGGTGCCGTCAGAAACTAAGTTCTTGTAAAATCTCAAAGAAAATTAAGAAAAAAATTTCCCTTGAATTTTATGGGTCTTTACATTAGTTCCACCTCAGGGATTTACGTCGCCTTAAAGATACATCATAAACTAGGGGAACAAATGTGGGTACTGAGCATGCATCTGAGCCTCCTGCTCTCAAGTGCTCTCATAGAGGTTCACGTGCTGCCATCTGATGCATAATAGAGGTATCGACTGTCCACGTAGGACCCACTCCGGTCGATCCTGGTTCTCCACCAGGACCTCTGCAAAATTCACCCCATCATCAATGTCCAACTCCCCATGGTCGATGATATACATCGAGTCATTCACGTATCTCCTCAGCTGAGATAGGTGGAAGACGTCGTGCACCCGATGCAACTGAGGTGGTAGAACCAGGCGATAAGCCACCTCGCCTATCCTGCTAAGGACCTGGAATGGTCCGATGAAGCGCGAAGATAACTTGCCACCCCGACCAAATATCCATAATCCACTTCGAGGTGAGACCTGCAAGAAGACGTGGTATCCATCCTTGAACTCCAGTGGCCTCCGCCTCCTATCAGCATAAGACTTCTGCTGGGTCTGAGCTATCCTCATCCGCTTATGGATGACCTGGACCTTCTCTGTCGTGGCCTGGACCATCTCCGGTCCCACAGGTGCTAACTCCCCAGGGTCTGTCCAGCACAGAGGTGATCTGCAAGGTCGGCTATACAATGCCTCGTATGGTGCCATCCCGATGGTGGAGTGGTAGTTGTTGTTGTACGTAAACTCCACTAAGGGTAGGTGGTCCTCCCAGCTGCGACCAAAGTCGAGGACACATGCACGGAGCATGTCCTCGGGAGTCTGAATGTTCCTCTCCGTCTGACCATCCGTCTGAGGGTGAAAGGCGGTGTTCAAACGTAGCTGTGTCCTGAATGCCTCCTGCAACCCCTTCCAAAGCTGGGAAGTAAAGCGAGAATATCGATCAGAGACAATAGATGATGGCACACCATGAAGCCGTACGATCTCTTGAACGTAGAGGCATCCCAAGCTCTCCACTGATCCCTGCTCTCTAATGGGTAAGAAGTGAGACGACTTGGTGAGTTGGTCGACAATCACCCAAATAGAGTCGTGACCACTGGAAGTACGTGGAAGTCCAGTCACTAAGTCCATAGATATCCCGTCCCACTTCCACTCCAGGACCTCCAAAGGATGTACCAAGCCTGTTGGTACCTGGTGATCTGCCTTCACCTGCTGGAAGGTGAGGCATCGAGAAATGAACTCTGCCACATCCTCCTTCATACCCGACCACTAGTGCTGTTGTCTGAGATCCTGGTACATCTTTGCCACTTCTGTATGTACCGCTAAAGGGGAAGTGTGAAACTCTCTCAACACCTCCTCTTGTAAATCAACTGGTACCATGGTACGTCCTCTAAAAAGGTCGTCGTGCTCTCCTCCTATAGAGAATCCATCAGGTGCCTGTCCTGAGGATATCTGCGCACGCCGCGTCTCACAATCAGCGTCACCACAATGTGCCTCTCTAACCCACTACAGTAGTGGAGGAGTGACTGTGAGTGACTGAAGAAAGGCTTCTCCATATCTATCCACGAAGGATATCTTCAAAGAGGCTAGCTGCTCCGTCGCCTCCCTGATTAGCTGAATGCCTGTCCTCCTGCTGGGAGCATCGGCTACTACGTTCCCCTTTCCAGGAGTATAGACTATCTCAAAGTCATAGTCCTGGAGGAACTCGAGCCATCACCGCTGTCTCAGATTCAGGTCCTTCTACGAGAAGATGTACCTGAGACTCTAGTGGTCAGAGTAGACTGTAAAGTGATCACCCATCAGATAGTGTCACCACATCTTCAGAGCGAAGACCACTACTGCTAACTCTAGGTCATGGGTATCGTAGTTCTACTCATGCTACCTCAATTGACGCGATCCATAGGTGATCACTGCTCGCTCCTACATCAAGACACATCCGAGTCCGGTCCCTAATGCATTGCAGTAGACTACCTACCATACTCCCTCCTCCGGTAGCCTTAAGATAGGTGCGCTGGTCAATCTCTGTCTCAGATCCTGGAAGCTCTTCTGACATCTGTCTGACCACACGAAGGGTTTCCCCTTCTTCGTCAAAGCTGAGAGTGGCGCCGAAACTCTGGAAAAGTTTGGCACAAATATCTGGTAGTACCCAACTATCCCCAAGAAACTCCGCACCTCCATGATGCTCCTGAGTGGCTCCCAAGCTAACACTGCCTCGATCTTCATAGGATCCACTGCAACTCCTGCCTCAGAGATGACGTGTCCCAAGAAGTGGACCTCACATATCTAGAACTGACACTTAGAGAGCTTTCCATAAAGCTGGTTCTCTCGGAGTGTGTCTAGTACAACCCGCAAGTGGTAGGCGTGCTCCTCCTCAGTGGTCGAGTATATCAATATTTTGTCGATGAAGACCATGACAAATCGAACAAGGTATGGCTGAAAGATCCCGTTCATGAGACCCATGAACACTGCTGGAGCATTGGTTACGCCGAAAGGCATAACCAAGAACTCATAGTGGCCATACCAACATCTGAAGGCAGTCTTCTGCAGGTCCTCGTCTCTAACTCTGAGATGATGATACCCTGATCTAAGGTCTATCTTTGAGAACCACCATGCTCCCTTGAGCTGATCGAAGAGGTCATCAATCCTCGGTAGCGGATACTTGTTCCTCACGGTCACCTGGTTCAGGAGATGATAGTCGACACAAAGCCGAATGCTCCCGTCCGACTTCTTGGCGAACAATATCAGGGAATCCCAGGGTGAAACACTGGGTCAGATGAATCCCTTGCCTTGAAAGTCCTCCAACTGTACCCATAGATCTCGAAGCTCAGCGGGGGCCATACGATATGCTGGAGTGGATATCGGGGCTATCCCGGGGTACAAGTCAATATAAAAGTCTACCTCTCTGCGAGAAGGTAGTCCTGGAACGTCGTTAGGGAAAACGCCTGCATACTGATCCACCACTATAGGAAAACTAGGACTCCGCACGTCAACTACTCCTAGGTTGAGGCTAGCCAACTGATGAGTGATGGGATGTCCTCTCCTCTGCGTGAGTCCATCCTGTGCTGCAAAGGCTCCCTTCTCCCCGGTGAAGGTGAACCTGCTCCCGTCGGTGCGTACACACCACACTTTTCACCGAATACAGTTGATTTGAGCATGGACTATAGATAACCAATCCATTCCCAAGATGACGTCGTCAGGCCTCGACGCCGATACAAGAAGATCGTAGCCGAAGCTCTCACATCCTAGAGTAATCTCACACTACCGAAACCAGTGCGTAATCGTTGAGTCTACTCCCATAGGAGTCTCTAGCCGTAAAAATCGAGCCAATGACTCTGTCGGAATCTCTGAGCTCCAAACAAGGGCAGCGGCAATAAAAGAATGACTCTCTCCCGTTTCTATCAGAACTGCAGTAAGGGTGGAGTAGACATAGATAGTACCTCGAATCATCTCTGGAATGTCGTGGTCGTAGGACTATACTGCCTGAAGCTAAGCCTGTCTCTGCCCGCTAGCTCCCTGTGGTCGGGGTGGACCTCCTGGTGGTGGTGGGGGTAAAGCCTCAAAGCATTGACCACCACCTGCTACTCGGCCAGCTCCCCTACCTCGTCCGCCTACTCTCGGCGGACCGCCACGGTCAACCCTATGCCTCTGCCTGGGTGGACCCTTAACCGTCTGCTGATCCTCTACACGGCGGTTTGGGCAGTCACGAGCCATGTGGCACTGCCCGCCGCATGCATAGCACTGTCTGCTCCTCGGAAGGCTGGCTCTGCGCCCTATGTCCCGCACCTCCGAGCCAGTGTCCTGAGGTCGTCTTCCTGATGGTCCGGTCCGCCTGGACCCCTGTGACATCCGTCGACTGCCAGCTACATACGACTCTACTATGTGCTGCCCTGCGGTAGGTCTCGCTACCGGCATAGGCTCAGCAAGAAAGATCTCTATGAAAAGAGCTCTCTCTAGTACTCCTGCCTGTGTCGGAATGCTGAGGGAGATCATCGACGCCTTGATATCATGACTCAGTCCCTACTTGAAGGTCCGGGCCCGGAATAATGGGTACCATACCATGTCCATTGAATAGAGCAAGAGGTCGGTAAATCTGGCCGAGTACTGGGCGACCGTCATGATGCCCTGCCATAGCTGTAGAAGCTCCTGGATGCGCACCGCACGGAGGGTGGCTAGGATGAACTCCGAGCGAAAGAGGCTCTCAAAGTTCGTCCAGAGGAGTGATGCCTCGTCGTGCACCTGGAGCATCAAGCTCCACCATATTCCTACTTCCGCGTGCAGGAGGATTGCTGCGAGGATCACCATGAGGTCAAATGGTGTCCCCAGTAACCTGAAAACTCACGCAAACGCCTCCAGCCAATCCTCGGCTGCCTGAGGGTCCGTCTCCCTATGGAACCTGGGCGGTCTCTGATGTTGAAACTCACGCAACACATGAAGGCGACGTGCATTATCAGCAGCTGGGGCTTGTAGAATCGGTGGCTCGGCGGGTAGAGGTACCGCCAGTGCCTCCGCTGTCAAAGGGCCCTGCACCGAGGCCTCATCGCTCGGTGGGATGTCATCTCTCTCAACGCTCGGAACCCTAGTTGGCTGCCGTCGTGGGGCCATCCTAAAAGAAACAGGTGTTCCACGGTCAAAACAGTATACCTGGTGATCTGACACAAAGTAATCACAAATAAAACTTTTAAAACACAAATGCAATTAATGTTTTCGTGCATTGAGTAGGAAATCAGAAGTCAGGGTCCTGGTGTACGGATATGTCGGTTTCCGCACCAACACTGGACTCCCTAGAATGATAACCATACTCAATACCCTTAACACTATTGCTTCACATAGAAGAAAGATCAGAGTCCTGAGTTCTGCGGTAGAACCAAACTCCTCTGATACCAATTTGTCACGAACCGTCCTTGGGACCCGTGCTGTGACTACCCCAAGCCCACCTCCCATAGACCAGGGGCTGGCGACTAGCACCAAGGCGTAAATCCCGAAAAAATGGGAAGTCATTGCCTTTATAAAGTAAACAAATACCATAGAGTAAGCAAGCAGAAGTAAACACTAAGTAAAACTAGGTACAAAAGTAGTACGAAAAAGTAAGTGGGCCAGAATACAAACCCAAACTGAAAGTAAAGTAAAACTAGAAAGAAAGTACAACAATTGAACGTAAATTAGCAACGTCGAGCCGTCCACTAGAAGTCCCACCTGAAGGGTGGGTACAGATAGCCTCCTCAGCTCCTTGGGTCCAGCCGTCCGATCCGAGTATGTCCCGCCTAGTGGTCCACCTCCAGGTACCGAATTGCTCCAAAAGCCTCAACCACGATCAGTGTTGTCCGTCGTCTGCAACCAACACAATGTAGTGCAGGCATAGCCCGTGCAGGGGTGAGTATACGTTACTCAGTAGGGACCCCGAACCCCCGAAGGTCCTCCAAAATCCACAAAGGATAATCCAAAAAGGAAATATACAATCACGAAGTAACATCCAACACTACTTAGGTATATACCCATACATATACCTAGGTCATCAATTCCCGTTCGACTCTAGAATCCATGCCCAAGTTCGATCACGTCCATATAGGAGTACAACCCAATCCACATAGGATAACACAACTCAATCCACATAGGAAAGCAATTCAATCATATAGAAGATATTGATTGAAGTCAAGACTCAACACACACAGGTATACTTATTCATAAGGTGATAGAGATGATCAAATATAGCCACTGATTCAGCTTTGTTGGGACCCACGTAGGATACTAAACCAGCTAAGCTGTCAGACCCACATAGGATACAGACCAGCTACTCTGCCAGACCCACGTAGGATAGCAAGAACAGAGTCAAACACTGCCAGAACCACGTAGGATACAAGAACAGTAGTCATCGCCGTCGAACCCATAGATGATTTCAGTACGGTCTTCAACGTTGGTGAACCCACGTAGGATTTCAGTGCGGTCTTCATCGCCATCAAACCCACATAGGATTTCAGTACGGTCTTCATCGCTGTCGAACCCACGGAGGATTTTAGTGTAGTCTTCATCACCGTTGAACCCACATAGGATTTAAGTACGGTCTTCATCACCGCCGAACCAACGAAGGATTTCAGTGTAGTCTTCATCGCTGTCGAACCCACATAAAATTTCAGTACGGTCTTCATCGCTTCCGAACCCACGTAGGATTTCAGTGCATTCGTCGTCATCGCAGTCGTAACCAGCTCTAGGGTTCCCGTACATAGCAAGCTCGATTCCAGGAGGGTACGCTCCACGAGCCAAGGGTTCGATACATCAACTGACATGTATTCCGGAGTTGATGTATCCCATGGGTCCGTCTCGACAAGAGGAACTCAACGTGACAGACAGCACGTCAATCAGACGCCCGGCCTGAGAGTTATAGGCTTTTTCGTTCCAGGGCCCCGATTGTTTTTTTAAGTCAAAACCAACATGACCGCACTCCAACTATGTTCAAACCTCAAGCGGAGTAAGACAGAAGATCCTTCTAACTAAGAGGAATCCGTAAAAGTCAATGACACATCAATCAGACGTCCGGAGCTCAAGTTATAAGCGTTTCTGCTCTGAGGGACTGATTGGTTTCGTGTTCGAACCAACCCAGATGTACACAAAGTTCTCCGAAACCATGAGTGTAATATACTAAAACGACCGTATCGATCCAAAGCTCACATAGCAACTGACCGTGCGTCGATCGGGGGTCGATAGCTCAAGTTACGGGCGTTTGAACAAACCTGTCCGAGAAAAGGGGGTTTTAGGCTCGGACCTACCCGACCCAAGACCCCCTGGGTCGGCCTGAACCGGGTCGACCCGAACAGGATACGGGTTCGGACCATTAGGGTGCGGCCCAGCCCGGCCTGGGCAGCCCGGCTCGGCCTGGGCGGCCGGTGGCCTGGCGCGCTCGCACAGCCCGCGTGGCCAGCTTGGCCAGCGCCGAGCTGAGCGGAACAGGGGGGAGGGGGGGGGGGGTGCTGCCCCCCTGATTGAGAAACCGAGACCCCCACGTTGGGGGCCTCTTTTTCGGCCAGCAGGGGGTTACGAACCCCGGTTTCATGGAAGCCGGCTGGCCGGTGCTGCTGCTGCGGGACTGCCGGGGTCCCACCCCTCCGAGGTGCCGGCGGCTGGCGGTTCCGGCTGACTCGACTTTCACCGCCGCGACTTCGAGTCGCGGTCTTGTCTGACCAGCTTGGAATGACGGCACCACAAACCTCCTCCGCGGTCCCGCTCTGGCCGTGGTGTCTTCGTGGTCCTCCAGTGCGGCGCGACGGTGTCGCGCCCCTTCGCTGTGGCCCGACTCCGACCGCAGGTTCGTTTGCTCTCAACAGCGCGGCGCGACGGCGCCGCACATCTTCGCCACATTTCCCCATGTTTCCGCGCGGTTCCATTTCACCACGCCACCTTCTTTCGAACCGCAACAAACACAATCATCAAAGGGGGAGGAGGGTCAGCCGTGTTCGTGCGGTCCGACCTCCTCTCGTTATTATGATAACAGGCGGCCCAAATAGAAGTCGATGAACAATAAAGGAATAATTCATGGGCAAAAACAATAAACCCCTTCCTCAAGCATTGTTGAGCGAAGGTTCTTCACAGGGAAGGGACGTCGCAGAAGACGACGTCGTGGAAGGAGGATCATCGGTGCCGCGGTACACGACGTCACATCGTCGATATCCGGGGAACTATCGTTCTTCGTCTTCTTTCGTCGGAGGCCGGCGTTCTTCGTCGTTCTTCGCATTATCCAAAAAAGAAGATGAAGATTAAATGGCTTTGATCAATTCCTCTCCCAATCCCTCTCGCACAACGAAATAAAAATAATAAAATAAGGCGTTTCCTTATTTTATTACTCATGACATCTGTTTTTGAAATTCAAAATTAAATCACGATTTGATTATCAAGCGTTGACCAATTAATGAGGCATTTAACAATCCTATTAAACGTGAGAGTTGACTTGGAATTTAAGAGGGGGGTGCGGGTGAGTTAACAAATTAAAAGCACGTGGGAGGTAAAAGGAAAATAAAGGGGGTGGGGCTCGTGTGGGTCCCACCTCACTAATATCCTACCTAGGAGTTAGGTTATTAGGGGGTCCCACTCCAACCACCATGCCTAGGTTATCATTACTTAGAATAAAAATAAAATTTTAGCACAATATTTTATTTTTATTCTTTAGTTAACCCAATTAAAAAAAATTAACCTCACCCGAGCAAACGCAACTCCGGAAAAGGTGTTCTTAAGCAATTAACAGCAATGCGATTCCATCGGTGCCCTTGGAATTTGATTCCGAGAACCGGTTCAAAAGTTAAGGAAACCTGCTCGTTCGTTCACTGAATGTACCCAAGCTAAACAATGGAAATTGATTCTGGGCACACCGGGCCTCAGAATCAGGTGCTGTCAGAAACGACATTCTTGTAAAATCCCAAAGAAAATTAAGAAAAAAATTTCCCTTGAATTTTACGGGTCTTTACATTCCATTTATATATGTATTTATCCCAAGTTAGCTTATGTGCTATATGATTCCTTTTATGGACTATATGGTAATAATTTTATTACAAAAAGCGAATGCAATGAGCTTATATTCCGTGATGTTTATTTTTCTACTTCTTAATGTTGAAAAGTATTAATTTATGTTAATGTTATCATGGTTTACATGTTTTTTCAAAAATAACTGTTTTCTTTTCTTATGTATCCCTTAATGAGGTTTTTATACTCATCCAATGTTTTGAAATGATTTTAATAGTACATAAAGATGAATATGATCAAGGATGGGGTCAAGGAAAATTCATGATGTCTAAAACCTAGAACTAAACATAAATCTTTTTTTATGATTTTTTTGTTTCATGAAAAATTTGATTCTGAGTAGAAGTGTCTGCTTGTAATATTTATGTTGTTATGTATATGTTATGACCTATTTCTATAAATCTATAAACCTAAAAAGTTCCTCAATGTGAATTATTTAATTAATTAAAATTATGTAATTTTCAAGGCTAGGGACTTATATATAATAGATCATATGGTCCCCCAATCATTGAAAAATGGATCAACTCCATTTAAAAGATCTTCTATATCCTTCAATGTTCAAAAAAATATGGTTCTTCTAACTTCATGTCACATGGGTGGTGAATATGATCACCGGTGGACATTGATAAAAAATGTGAAGCCTGGTGAAGAGATCGAGGTGTTGGGATGAATGGATTTCTGGAAAATGTTTTTTCAATAAATATTTTCCTCACACCCTCCGACATAAGATGGAATGGGACTTACTTTAACTCAATAAAAAAGATGAAGAATCCATCAGAGCATATGAGAAAAAATTCACAACTCTTTCACGATATTCCTCTGTCTTTGTCGTTACCCCCATATGAAAGGTTGACCGCTTCATTGATCGAATAAAACGTAGCGTAAAAAAATCCCTAGAGAATGGTAAAGTCGATAACTATGAGGAATGTGTCCAAAGATCCCTCAAATTCTAAATGGAGATCATCTAATCTCAATGGTATCATGTGGATAAGAAGCGAAAAGTGGAATTTAATTCTGGAGGTCCGATGGATAAATCCAATGGTTCTAAAAAAATCCAACACCCCACTTTCCAAAGGTGTGGAAAGAATCACCCTGGAATTTTCCTAAAGGGGATGAGAAAATGATTTAGGTGTGGAAGAGAAGGGAACTTGGCCATTAAATATCGGCAAGAAAACCCCACTATTTCAATAGAGGAGAGGAATGATCTGTTAGACCCTCAACGAGCTGTTCATTTCCTAAACTACAAAGAACCATAGAACATTGAGAACTGGTTCCCAATTCCATGGTTTTCGGTGGCAACCGACAACCTCCAAGGATGCAAGGTAAATTTTTTTCTATCACTACCAACGAATAGAACCCCGAAAACGAAGTGGTGAAAGGTAATCTAGTTTTCCATTAAAGAATAGAGAATATACTTTATGATTCTAGTTATACACATTCCTTTATATCCTGAATGTTTAGTAAAACAATCCCAAAACCATCACAAATCATTGAAGTAAAGATGTTGGTGAGAACAAAAAATTGGCCAATCACTGCATACCATGAATATAACTCTTCTCTTATCATAATTTGTGGATTGAACTTCCTGAAAAACCACATAATAGTCCCTATAATAGAATTGGATGAAATTCATAGCACGTATTGTATTTCCTTATATAGATCCAACATAAATTTCCCTGAGAGTGAAATCACTCTCCATATGGAGAGTCAAACACCAATTCTATAAAAGTTCAACGAGTAGGACAAATCTTCTTTAGTAACATCATCTCAATAATATGTATTATTTCAATATGAGAACACGTTTCTTGCTGGTATGATTGAGTTTATAGAAGTAAAAATCCTTGAATACATGTCTATTGTGGGGGAATTCGTTGAAGTGTTTCCCAAGGAATTCTCTTGTCTTCCTCCTATAAGATATTTTGAATTCTAGAATGATCTTATACTTGTGGATTTGACAATATCAAAGTATCTGTATAGAATGGCTGTTCAGAAGCTTAAGGAGCTAAAGAAAAAATTACAGGAGAATATGGATAAAGGGTTTATACGCCCAAGTGCTTCACCATGGGGTGAACCAAACATCTTCATGAAAATGAAGGATGTGTCAATGCACCTTTTCATTTATTATTACAAGCTCACAAAAATCATGATAATGAACAAGTATCCTCTACCATAGATTGATGATGTGTTCGATCAGGTATGTCGAGTGCAATACTTCTCTATGGTGGATTTTTTGTCCGTATATTACCTAGTAAGGGTGAAAAAAGAAGATATCCCCAAGACTATTTTTCATATAAGATACTGAAACTATGAATTGATATTAATCCCTTTCAGACTCAATAATGCTCCTAAAATCTTCATGGACATGATGAATAAAGTCTTTCGAGATTACCACAACAAATTTTTGGTAGTCTTTAAAGACTATATTCTAATATATTGCAAAACCTAGGATGAGAATGAGGAACATATAAGGACTATACAAGAGAACTTGATAAAGGATAATCTCTATGAAAAGTACATTAAGTGTGAGTTCTGGTGGATGGATGTATCATATTTAGGTCATATCACCACAAGAAATGCGATATATATGGATACCTCCAAGACAACTATAATTGAGAGATGGCCGAGGACAACATTTGGTGATGGATATCCATATATTCCTAGGGTTAGCTAGATACTATCACCGATTTGTGATAAATTTATCACAGTTTTCCAACCCTCTTACAAATCTTACTCGGAAGAGAGTAATTTATTCTTGGAGTGATGAATGAAAAGACAGCTTCAAAAAGGTGAAAAGGAGGCTTATAACTTCACCCATTCTCACACTACCCACAAGTGGAGAAATGGTAGAGGTATTTAGAGATGCTTTGATGATGTGCATGGGTTGTTTGTTGATGAAAAACAACAATGAAATTGCATATGATTCATGAAAATTGAAATTTCATGAGAAAAGATATCCAACACATGATCTGGAGTAGTCTACAGTAATATTCACTTTGAAAATTTGGAGATATTATCACATTGGTGATATTTGTGAAATATATACGGATCAAAAAAACCTCAAGTATATATTCAAATAGAAATAGATGAATATTAACCAACAAAGATGGTTAGAATTGATCAAAGACTATGACTGATCAATCCATTACCTCATAGGGAAAGAGAACAAGGTCAAAGATGATCTAAGTATAAATGAATGAGAAATTATATAATTGATGAGAATTCAAAAGGATCCAATATTCGTAGATTTTATGAATATAGAAATGGGAATCATAAAGAAGGGAACATCATCAATACTTTCACAAATTATTTCTCAACCATCTATTTTGGAATGGTTAAAGGATACTCTTAAGGATGATGTGGGAATTAAGATGAAAGTGAAAACTATCAAAAAATGGAAATCCACATAGTTCAATGTTGTCGAAGACACAATCATGAGATTTGAGTCAAGAATCTGCGTTCCATCAACTCTGTATATAAAAAAAGAACTTTTGGATGATGCAAAAAGTTTGAATTTCTCCATTCTCCTAAGAAACTCAATGGTGTACCAAGATCTCTGAGAGAATTATTGGTGGGACAACCTGATTAATAAGATCAATGATTATACCTCAAAATTACTGGTATGTCATCAAGTGAAGGATGAGATTCATAAGTCTAATAGGATGATGCAACCATTACCCATACCAACACAGAAATGGGAGAAAATCACCATGGACTCTGTCCCCAGATTTCTGAATACATCCAAATAAAAATATCTATTTGGGTTTTTATCGATCATATTACGAAGACATACAACTTCATTGAAATTCTAGAGTATATCTCATTGGATCAATTGGCACAGATATACATCATATAATTAGTAAGGATACATGGAGTACAACTTTAAATTATATCCTATATAGATCCATGATTCAACTCCATGATCTGGAAGAGTCTCCAACACGATCTAAATACTAAAATGAACTTCATTATGGCTTATCATTCTCAAACTAATAGCTATTTTGAGTGAAATATCCATACAGTTTAGGAAATATTGAGAGCATGATCATTAGACTTCAAATGCTGATGGTATCAACATCTTCCCTTGGTTGAGTTATCTAACAATAAGAGTTTCCATTCATGAATCCAAATGGATTATTATGAAGACCTTTATGGAAAGAGGTTTAGAACACCGGCATGTTGGGATGAAGTTGGAGAGTGAAAACTCCAAGGTCCTATAAATGGTCAAATATATGGTTGAGAAGGATAAGAACATCCAATAGCGCATTAACACTGCCTAGAGTCGACAAAAGAGATACGTAGATAATCGTCGACGTGACCTAGATATTGATGTTGGAGACATGATATTCCTTTTCATATCATTGTGGAAGATAGTTGTGATATTTGGGAAGTAGGAAAAGATTAGTCCAAGGTACATCAGCGCTCTTGATATCCCTAATAACATTGGAGAAGTTGCCTATTGACTACCACTCCCACCGAACCTATCTCAAGTACATGATGTATTCCATGTATCACTTTTGAGGAAGTACATTCATGAACCATCACATGTACTCAATATAGATGTGGTGCCATTGGATAATGACATCTACTATGAAAATAATCTGTTGAATATCATTGATTATAAGGAAAAAGTTCTATAAAATAATAAAATTCCCCTCATAAAGGTGTTCTGGTGAAACCACATGATTGAAAAAGCAATGTGGGAATCAGAGGAAGTGATGAATAATAGTTACCCTCAACTGTTTTAGTGTTGGAAAAGGAAACTTTGAGGTAGAAATTTCTTAATATGGAGAATATTATAACAACCCAAACATTTATTAATGAAAAATCATCACGATCTAATTAAATTTCTTATTATGTAAAATTGTTATATAAAACATATACACATAATTGGTTTTATTTTTTTGGATTTTAAAATACCATTAATAATTGTTACCATTTCAAATATGGATGTTGAATAGTGATCATATGATTAATATAAATATAGGGATGCAAAAAATTCAATTTACTTAGACAAATGAAATAATGGCCTCATCTGGTAGAATTTCTCCTTACACAGCCCTTTTGTTAGAGCACAGAAAGGAGGTAGAGCCTCTGGAAATCACTATTGACCATTCCCAAACTGAGATTCAACATGTTAAGCTTGACCAGAATTTCCTTGTAGAGAATTGGATGTTAATAGAGATTACCACCTAAAAAATGTAATCTAAGCCACCCCAAGAGTTTGTCACCATCGCACACCTTACCCACAGGTATTATGCAGGTGTTATAAGGGGTTATGTATATAGACCCTATCACAATGATTGTGTACTTTATTATTTTGTATAAATAATATACATTTATTTAATTATTTCTACATTGGAAATTGTTTTTAAATCATCAATAGGACCTTTAGTTAATATTAAATTATGAAATCTATTTTGATAAATTGATATATTTTTGAATTAGAAAATATTTTGATAAAATATTATTACTAAATAACTTTTTATTAAATTTAAATGGTTGTATAATGTTTTTGAATACAATTTTAATTTTATTATGGTTTGAAAGTTGTTTATGTCAAAAACCAGGATTTTTTAATAAATGTTAGTTTTTATTTAAAAATTAAAAATTCTAATATTTAGAAAATTATTTAGAAAAAGTGAATATCATTTTTGTATTACAGATGCTTAAATTATATAAAGGAATATTTTTCATAATTTTCTAAGATGGTCAAGTATTTTTAGTGTAGATTAAATATTGTTTAAATATATAATGTGTTTTATCACATCATAATGACCAAATGGTGATATAATAAAATAATATAAAAGGTATTTTATTCTAATAGATATTTTAATTTTAAAATAATGTGATTTTAGTTTTGTTTGATTAGTTTTATGGTGCCTTAGTTGACCCTCCAAGACATATAAAGTATTTTTTCTTTTTAAAGTGTTTTCCTTGAGTGTGTGACTCACCTACACATAATGAAGCCTAATAATATATTTTTTTAGGAATTAACCATATAATATAATTTTTTCTACTTCACATTGGTTAAAAACATGGGAAAAATGAAGGTATGGTTTGTGGTTTTGATTAGTTTGATGTGCGGTGTCCAAAACCTAAATAATAAAGAATCCCCTCTCCTTTTATATATAAACCCACTCAATCTCCCATTACTATTTACTCAAAACCATGGGATCTCAGAAAACCTCTGCCCTCCTCTATATATAATCTACCCTAGGCACTACATGATCACTAGAAGCCTCTTTCAAGCCTCTCCCAATCCTTTGGGATCACACATCCATGTAAGGTATCCTCACTTTATTTACTTAATTATATCCATGTTTCCTTATATTATGATGACATTTTATTTTCAATTATAAATGTTGGGGTATGATATCAAACCTCCCCTATACTGACCTCCTTATGTGTGAATCATTATTGTACCATTTTTCTCTCATTAATGCCTCCCATGTACACATGTTACCATGCTGATATTCCATAAGTAATTCCTCTCTCCTCATTTACATTCATGCAATTATTTTATATTATGCATATAAATTCTATTACACATGTTAGTATATTATGTTCCATGACCCCCATTTCTTTCCATTTCATGTATAAATGTTTAGAGACCCATTTATGTCTCGCCAACCCATTGTACTATTTATAATTGACGTCGTTATGCTACTAAAGTTACACCAAAATTTCCCATGCCAAAATAATTGTGTAAGTGAATAACATACAATTTTCTCTATCAGGGGTAATAACCATTATGAACAAGTACTTTTTGATAGATGACTTAAATTTATGTATTCCACATATTTTATTCATTAAAAAAATTATGATGTTTAATGAATCCATGTTGTATGATATATGTGGCACACTTATGCATGAAATGAAATGTTTATACAACGTTCACCCTGATATCACTCCAATGCATTGTGTAAAGAATAGTATTGTGATACACCATGTGTAATAAGGGATTAATCATTATAATTTATGTGCAATGAGGGATTACTCATGCTAATTCAAGTTCAATGAGGGTTTACTCATGCTCTATGTGCAATGATCCTTGGATCATGCTAATATCATGTTAACTATTGTTTCCACATTTCCATGTTGTGGTAATCATTCTATATCTTGCTTTTATGTTAATGTTTCTAATTTTCTCCATTGATATTACTATTTTTTAACATGTACTATATTATTCAAGTTATTCATTGTTTACTCCCTTACTAGGTTTTATAGATCACCATTTTCTTATGCATGTACTCAGGCTATCCCATGCAATGCTAAGTATGAAGGAATATGGTGGTCTTGTAAAAGAAGTTTTCAATAAATATGTTGTGTTTTATTTCCTAATTTTTTATTTAATTTTACTAATTTTCCATGAAACTATACCCCTATATCATCATATTTTTTTAAGTGGATGTTTCTGTAATAAAGTATGTTAGAGTGTGTAATAAAGAGTATGGTTTTTTATATATCCTTGTATGGATATAAGAAATTTGTATAATTGTTTGACATTATTTGGTGTCACCAACCCAATTTTGTTACGTTATCTTGAAATATTCCATAGTGTCCCCATTAAATAAATTTTCCTTAATTTAAATATAACTAATATAATGATCACAATACATTTATATGGCAAGTGTAATTATAATGGATTTTAACATGATGATTGATGTTAATGTTTTTTCATATAGAATTTCCTATAGATAAATTAATAATCATTTATGAATTTATAATACCAACTTCTTTGATCCATGTGTAGTTTTTCTCGATTATTCACTAGTTGTTTCATTTCTTCAAACATACAAAATACAATGCTTCTAATTTTGGTACATGGATTCCACTATTTAATTCATCCATACTTGTGATTCTTAGCATGTTTAAATTTACTATTTCATTATAGTATTCATTATTTAGAAAGAATAATATATATATATATATATATTACCCACAATGGTAAATATAAATAATTATTTGGTTTCAATTTTATACATAATATGAGTCTTTGGAACCACTCCTCCCATTGAGATTAGTGAAATATGTGTTCTTATACTAACACATATGCATCTGTAGACCATAATTCATCGAATTATAGCCAACCCCAACTATATAATAATATATGTGATTAACTCTTATATAAAGATAGATAGTCTATACTAATAATGGAATTTCCTTGATGGATATAGGATAAATAATAAAGATGAATTTTGTGTTTCTTATTGTTTGTTTGTAGCTAAAGTAAAATTTTAACAAACAATTCCAATAAAACACCAGTAATTGTTACCAATAGATTCTTTATCATATTTCTTTTAAAATAATATCCATTAGTTAATTTAGTTTGAACATGATTATTTATGGTTTTACTATTCTAGTAACATGCGTTGGAAGAAATTATAATTTTTTTATTACATATAATAAATTTCATCGATCCCCTTTAACTTTAAAAAACAATTGACGTATACAGTAATTTTATATTAGGATTACCATCAATCCACATATTAATTATCAATTAATTATTAGTTATGATAGACTAAGAAAATCCACCATAGTGGTTCCTATATTAGTTTCCAATAGAAACAATTTCTTCAATAATCATTCTCAAAATATGTAAAAATAATCCCATGATGTATATGAACTTACCCCTTATAAATACATTAATAATAGTTGAAATAGATTTTATAAATCATATTTAGTAACAATTTTGTCCACTGATATTTCAAAATATTTCATTATCAAAAAATTAATAGTGATTTTGTCAGTATACATTGTGTCTTACCTCAAAAGAGACTAGAATAATCATCTAGATATATAAAATTTCATATACTATTATTTTTTCCTAAAAAATGATATTTCCAAAAATAGGTATTCCTAGTATTATTTTTATATTCATCATTGATTTTAGATGTAAAATATATGTCATTAAATAATTATGAAACTATTAATTAATATTTATAATACCCTAAAAAGATCTATTACAATATGAAATAATGCCTCATTGTGTTTAAATGGGAATTTAGATAATTCTTTTTGTAGTAATACTAAAAAATATTTCAAAATGAATCCATCGAGAAATTGATATTACATTCACATAATCTATAGTAATCTAGAATTTAAAATTCTTAAACTTTTAGAGAATACATACTACTTCTAGTAATATTTATATACATACTTAGTTTCTAAATTTCTATAAAAATATATAAAAAATTATATTTAATTACCAAGAAGTAATATCTAATAATTTCATTTGATGAATATACATAACGTATACACTTCTACATCATTTTTTATAGTTTCTATTCCAATAGCCTATATATTAACATTAAAAGAACATAACATCTAGATCAGTTTCATTCTTCATGGAACTCTTTATCAAGGATTTTAATTTTTATGATGCCTTATACATAAAGTTATAATTAGAGTGATTCGCTTTTCCTTTCCTCTTGTTCACTATAAGAACAAAATTATTTTCACATTTCATGTCTTTATATACTTGGTGATGAATAGTGATGAGATCTGGGAGATACTTCTCAAAGATGTTCATATTGAAATTTACAAAAAATTTATAGAAGCTCCATAGGATTGATAAAATTATAATACCGGTAAAAATTTCATTAAGAAGTGGAGACCATAGAATATCTAAACACTCAATGTAGCTAATCATTTTTACTACCTGAGGCCCATCCAACACACCTAATATAATTTTACATTTGAATAGTTCTTTTGATATCTCAAATTGTTCCCATCTATATCTCCCCAAATAAAGATTAAAATGATTCTTTAGTATGGTATTGATGTCAATGTTCTCTTAAAACATCATGAACATGATGGATATAGATTATAAAATCAAACAATAAACATATAGAATATCATTCATATAGATTTACTAGATAATGAACTCATCATCACTCATCTACTTAACAAGAGATTTACGGGTTGGAGATTATAGCATGTAAAACATTCATTCATCATTTCATACAACTATAAAGCTCATATACCATTCATAGATGTTACTTGTTTTACGTAGTTGGTATTTATATGGAATTTATCATAGTTATAACATAGAAAATAAAAATTCTATTTTACTATAATAATGTAATGGTTAATGATTAGTAATTTATTTTATTACCAATTATTTGATATATAACAATCATAATTTTGTTATTATACTCCCACTATTTTATCAAATACCAACATCACTTACTATAGAATCAAAATATCCTATCATGATATCTTTTTAATGAAATAGATCCATATTTACCTTATTATAATCTTGACTGAGTCAACGATAATTATAAAAATGTATTTAGGAAGGCCTCCCTTCCAAATATGTACTTAAAATTCATGTTCCCATTGAGTGGATTCACCATTACAAAAATCCTTATTTTGGATTCCCTAAACACTCGAATCCAAATCAATATTTAATATAAAATGGTAATTAAACCCAATAAAAATTCAATTAATTCAATCCACTATCAATGTTAATATTTCTTGATAATTAAAAGTGACCTTGGGGGAGGCCGAACTAACACTTTATGTATGGGTTCATCATAAATTAACAATTGAAGGGATAGCCTGACATAATATTTGATTTCAATATTTTGTTCATTATGGGTAAATTATATTATATTATATCTAACTTTTCTTTTTAATATTAAGTTGGTTATAATTAATTAATTAACCATGTACCGATAAAACTTTGAAACATAGTTCATTTATTTAAATTCCATCAACACATGTTAAAACATTAATTTATATCAGATAGTGGTTGAACATCCACAATATAAACCATAAAAAAGACCAAAATAAAATAAATAAACGATATAGTGAAGAAATGATATTTTTTTATTTATTTAGTGGAAATTAAATCATCTTATGAACCTTGATAAAAAAACTCATTGTTATAGAGTAGGTATATGTTACAACATTTCACTAATTCAACAATGTATCACATGAGTTGGTTTCACCTTGACACCAACAAGATCCATATCCATACATACATACACTCCATACATTAAAAATGTTTTAATCTCACAAATAAGTGAGGGGATTCAAAGGATTTTTTAAATGGAAATTAAATAAAATAAACTTGGAAACACAGGTCCTAAATAATGAGGGTGGGAGAGATGAAATATATTTCAATTTAATAATAAATATTTACAAAAGTTTTTTAATTAATATTAAATTAAATAAAACCAATATATATATATATGATCTAATATATTGATTAGTAATATACATTCAATGACTATAAATTTAGAATAATTGGATAAAAATCATTTCATTTAATTCATCATTAGGATAAACTATGGATGAAAAATGCATTAAAAATTATCTAATTAATGAATTAATTATTTTTTATTCATCTTTATCAAATATAACCTAGATATAACCATCAAATTATATTTTAAATAAATTAGATAACATAATTTGTTTTTCAAAATTGAATAAAATAAGTACAAAACATGTATTTCGAAGAAAATTATTGATTTCATATTCCTACTACTTGACATGGTCCATTTTTCATAAAATAAACTCACATTATGTATTTCATAAATAGAATGTTATGTAAAATAAATATTTTTGATATCAATTAAGAACACAAAAAACACATAAAAATTCTATGGTTTTTACAAATTTAATGCATGTGGAGTATGTATTATGTAACTACCACACATGACTTATAGTTTCAAATCTTACATAGAAATAAATTATAAAATTACAAGCATATAAACCTATCATTTTTATTGTGCTATCAATTAATGAAACAATGAAAATTAATAAATAGGGTTAATTATATAATAAATTAATTTTTAATTTTACACATAAAAATGTTAGTAAAATGATGTGTACATCCGACTATACACCATATATCATACTTTATATATTTCTGTGATACATTATTAGGGGTTGTACATGTATACTTTCACATGAATATTTTAGGCATATGATGTGTATAGTTGGTAAACACCATGTAACCTCATTGTTACATGACTGCCTGTCTTTAAAAATCATGTAATTATTACACAGTGGGTATTTGATTATGTGTTTTCCATCATGAAACAACATGGACTACATGTAAATAAACCAGTCACAAAACATGTTTTCTGGTGATCCATGTGGAATCATATATATCGAATATAAGTAATATAGTTAATACATCCCATTTTTTTAATAATTACCCAAAAAATCCTCAGTACAACCTGGTTAAATGTACTGGGATACACAACACGTACTTTTAGGCTACATTTCATGTACTCTTATAATATCCATCCAGAATTGAAAACTCCTTTAGTTTTGTTCTTAAATTGTTCTTCATTAATCCATTACTGGATCTAGGCTATATAAATGATATAGAAATAAGGGAATAAATAATATTGACAATTAGAGTATAATAATGAATTTATTGAAATAGAAACTAAATTTTAATCACATAAGCAATACATAATTAATAAATAATTATAGATTTAAACATGAATACTCAAATAAAAATTATAGGTTATAAATGTAGAAAGTGATTATTGGAGCTTGGTCAACTATAATTTTATCATACTCAAAAGATAATATGTAATGTAAATAATGTGTAATGACAAGAAAAAAAATTCCAATGAAATTGAAAAATAATTTTAGAACCCATAGGGTCCATTCAAATAAAATTTAAAATTAATTTAAATCAAAATAATAATTATTACATAAGTATTGAGTTCCTTTTTCAATCCTGATTTTAATATTTCAACCCCTTTGTTATATAATAATTAGATCATATAGAACCAAATTAGATCCCCTATAGTGGTGATTCATTTGTATTCCTTCAATATCTGAACAAAATCGATGAAATTAAACATGTTAACATGGCTGATTGATCACATTTTATTGTTTTCCTTGATTGATTCACATTCCTTTAATATTGATAGAATATAAATTATTCTTCTATTTCTTGGGTGTAAGAGAGTAGGAGGTAGTGGTTCTATCAATATTGAGAGAAAACCATAGTGAAATTCTCCATTGGTAGATAATTTTATATGACATGAATGTTTTGTACAATGATTGTTTCTAACATGGATTATATCAACAATGGTTTGTGTCAATAGTGGTTTTTTATATGCAATGTTTTTTATCTACAATTAATTTTTTCTAAAATGGTTTGAATCTAAAATAGTTTATATATACAATAGTTTGTATCTATAATGTTTTATATCTACAATGGATTGTATTTATATCGATTTCTATATATAATGGATTTAATCACCTATTTAAAATCCTAGGTCTAGGGATAAAATATTTCAAAATTTTACATATGCCCTAAATTTTATAATAAACCAATAAATATCCCCATGCCATGTAAAATAATAATAATAATATTTATCTTCATGGAGTGTTCTACCACACACAAAGCTCAATATTATTTTATAGTTTGGTAAATAAGTATTTATCACTGTACTCAATACTCGTTCCACTCATCCTGCTAAATATTTATTAAACCCTAAATAAATATTTAAATAAATAATATTTATTAATTAATAAAAATAATATATACATAGTATGAAGAGTAAAAAATTATTTAATAGTTATGATAGGAAATGATGTAATAAATATTTCTTATCGGTTTGTAAAATAATAATTATTTGAACTAGTAAATATAAATAATATTTTACTAAGACCAATGGAATCACTATTTATGTAACCCTCTAGGATTATTCTTCGATGTTATTTGGAAAGTTGGTCAAATGTCTAATACTAGATTATAACAACAGGAAAAGACACCCAAATATAATAAAATAAAGTAAAAATGGAAGCAACCACATAAAAACACCTATCATGTAATATAATCCTTTTTCTCTAAATATAAGCAATAATGTTTCATACCATGTTATCAAGATATGTGCTTGATATTTCCTTTTTTGAATTATAGATATGAATATTTTTACATAAAATAGCCATTTTCTTTTATTTACTAGTCTCATTTAATTAAATTTAACAAGATATAAAATTATTTAAATATATAAGATACACATTCTTTATCGACTATTTTGTAAATAACACACCACTTGTGGAACACCCAATATACCCAACTATTACATGAAGACATGGAATCATGGTGTATGAAACTTAATATTAGAATAATATTCATGATTTTAATTAATAACAATGTTAATGTCTATGGACAATTACAAATGATAATAGATAGGAATTATAATAACATTAATGAATATGAAATTCATATTGGCAAGTTTTTCCTAATGATACTCCCATGTTCAAGATCATAAAGAATTAACTTCATGAGAAGAAGTGTTACATGCTAATGAGTACTCACACCAGACAAAAAACATACTTTTTTTTCCTATCATATAATGTCACTATATCCATAGGATTGGTTATTTAAGGGATTTTCATGGAATATCATGGTTATCCTTATATCAAGGAACTCATATGACCTATTTATATGTGAAATATACGATAATATATTACCACTTTAAATTCACATACAAGAATAATAAATATTTCATAAAGAAATAAATAATATTTTAATATTTGATTTTTTAGGAAATATAAAGTAAAAATTAGTTGGTTTTAGGGAATTAACATCAAAATTAAGTCAATTTTAGATCAAATGTATTTTTATTTTGTAATACAATGATTATAGAAGTCTTTCACCTAAATTACCACAAATATTCAAAATTATTACAAAACATTTATGAGCCTATATGAATTTTACATCCTATAGGACATTTCAAAAGTCTCATTTTACTTTATAATGAAAAAGAACTAGTAGTCTTATAAAATGGAATTCCTACAGAATGATGTTTTATTATTTGATTAAGCTTCTGACATAAAATAATTTATAATTTGTAAAATATTAGTAATTAGGAAATTATTATGATGTTTCAGGCAAACCCTTAACATTGAAACAATGATAATATATGTCGGAGTGAAATATGATATGGTTTGTGGGAGTATTTAATAAAGATTAAGGTTATAATATATGTAGAAACCTCATGTGAACATGCATTTTAAAATAAATTCACTATCACATTGAAGAAAATAGGGGTTTATGCCTCATTTAAGGTTCCATGGGTGGTAGAAAAGAATATTATGATTTAAATGTATTTTCCATATTTAAAATAAGTGATATTCATGCATGATGTATGGGAAGAAACCCGACACCATCAATATAATGAGTTCACACTACATAGGTGAGACATTGGTACTCCACCTAGTAAGTAGCTGAGGAAAGGAAGAAGAATACTATGTTGAGATTAGCCATGTCAGGATAAAGTCCAAAAGTTACAATGATTAGTGGAAATCTATGGACACTTACCTTTTGAGTCTCATACTTCGATGCTTGTACCCTAATTTATTTTTTCTGGAATTTATGTTATTAAATAGATTTGGAGCTTTTATTCTTGAATGTACTTATATTTTATTTAATTCTAGATTTGTGGTCAAATATTCGAGAGTAATGTGGGTATTCATAAAATTGAAAATTATTAAGTGAGTTCTTTATTTTGAGTATTTTGAATTTAATTGGGTTTAATTTCTTGGATATCTAAGAGTAATTAGATCATTTTTATTGGATATTCAACACCCATACAAAATTCAGAGTATATTTTCCATTTATAATTAGATATAAACATTTTGGTCCTTAAGTTTTCATTGATAAACTTTATTTTGATATATTTTCATAAAGAAATATGGGTGTCTCCATATAGTAAAAACTAATTTATAACTACCACTTCTTAATATGATATCACAATCCTTTTTAATAAAATTTTATTTTATTTTCAAAATATCCACACTCAATTTCATTAATTTTTTTTAATTTTAATTTTTAACAAGATTTTTGAATCTGAAAATATTCATATGTATCTAAAAAGTATAAATATAAAATCTTTTTTTTAACATAGCATGTAACCTATTTGAGAGACAACATTGGTACTATCTATAATACATTTCTTGGGGATAAAATATTTATAGGTATTTGTAACAAAAATCCCTCCATCAGTACCCATGTAACATTTTTTTCATGTACGTGAATTTCAATTCAAATTTTATTATCATTATGAAATTATAACTTATAGTGATTTTATTTATTACTTTTCAATTTAGGTATGTAAACACTATTTGCATTAAAAAATGAGAGCACTCCCATTTATTGTTTTTTGGATCATGAATAAATTTGAAGGAATCTAAATGTAACAAAAAAAATTTATCAATGGGAACTCCCTTATTATAATTATTTATTATTGGATAAATAACATTAAATCACATTGAGAACCCATTGAAAACTTTATAAATAAATAATAAATGATATAGGATGTATTTCACGATGTTAAAGAACCTATAATGAAGATATAATAACTTGGCCTTGGAAATAGTAGTATGACCCTTATGATTAGTAAACTAACTAATTGAATAGTTACCTCACCAATGAATGTATATCTAAAATTAATCCATATTTTAAGTGAAGATATGATATAAATATATCATAGTATATGAAAATAAAATATTTTAAAAATTATTAATTATGTTTTATTATTTTTTGTAAGTAAAAAATATTTAATAAAAAATTATGTATAATTTAATAATTTAAAATAATATTTACTTCCAAAAAATTTATAGATAAGTAAATATTTTTCTGTCATTTGATTATAAGATAATTTTATGAAACTTTAATTCATTTTTCAAAGTGTTACAAAAGCATTTATTTTTTTAAAATATGTATTCACCAAGTAAATTATGATTTTAATTAAAATTAAAATTTATCGTGTTCCACAAAATTATTTTCATAATGTGAAGTTCATTTTTTAATTCATCATATCAAAAAATGGTCATTTGGAATTTTTTGGATTTGTCTAAAATACGCGAATTTTTGGTGATTAGTAAAACACGGTAATTTACGAGATATATATATTATAGGTTAAATACCTTATTCCAAGAGTCAGTGGTGATTTAAGAACATTTTTTTTAGAATTAACATGATCTGATTAATCTATTTAGCCTCACTAATCCATAATATTTATTATTTTGATAAAATAATAAACTAATGAATTAAGTAATGGGAAATCACCCCTCTCCTCCACTATAAATACCACCACTCACCAGCTCTTCTCATCAAACATATCATGATTTGATCAGAGTATAAATTTGTATAAAATAACTTCTAAAACCCCTTCCCCATATATATGAGCTCTAAGTCTCATTAAAATATCAAATCCTTTGACCTAAGGAGGTTTTAAAAGAGGGGATACTGAAGAGGTAAATTCCTCTTTCCTTTTATTTTATTTTTCTTTTCAAGATCTTTTTGTATTTAATCCTCAACTATCCTTATAAAAATGGAATAAGTAGTACAATACCATAAATATACTGTTATGTTATTATTATAATTTAATAATCTACCATCAAACCCCTTATTATCTATCTTTTATTCTATATATGAAAACATTGTTCATGAGGTGTTAATTTATAGCCTTCATGGACGAAGAATTTTATTTTTCCATTAACACCTTCAAGGATGGTTATAAAAAAAATTTTATGGTTAAAAAAACTTATTATATATGTATAAAATCTTATTTAATGTTTTTTATTCATTATATACTCATGATGTAAAATAATAAAACAAAACGAGTTCGTTGTGAGAAAAAATCACCCAAGATAATCTGAACAATTATCCCAATTTTGTTTTCTAATGATTCATCCTCATACCATATAACAAAATGATTAATAAGATAATTTGACCTTCTATATTTTGATTAAAAATATATAACTTCAATACTGGATTTCAATTTATATTTTACATGAACTTCCATACTCTTATACAAGAGAACCGATCATGAAAACTAAGAAAACAAGAACTCCCAAATAATGATATTGAACACTATAACTTCTAAAAATGGACATAAATAGACTTAATTAAATTATAATAAATATATTAAATGTACAACATATTATTTATTTATAAATTAGTCTATTTATTCTGATTATTGAGGATATTTAAATTAACTGAAGAATCATTTTGGGGATAAGGTAATAGATTCTACCTGAACCTCCATTTTTTCCTTTTGGTTACACTTTCTCTATCATTACACCAACGAAATGAATATTTTTTCTTAATTATTCTAAATTATATTTATATTTTACAAAACCATGTATCTAGATTATATAATCCATATTTTATGGGGTAATACGTGACTTAGAAAACATCTCTTTTTAAATTCTTCCTGATAAGTAAGCACGATTGAAGGGAACTTCACAATTTTTTACCTGATTCCAAGTGCACTACAAAATCTATTTTATGCCACCATTATTTTTATAAAATAACCCATTTTATTATATAAAACTTTTTTGGTTCTTTTCTTGTTTTATTAAAAAAATTATTCCTTTTCCACTTTATGTTCTCTTTAATATTTTCATTAACCCATACTAAAATGATTTATTTCTAATATTTCCTAAAAACTATTTTTAAATGAATTCACTTCAGTTTGACATAAATTTTAGTGATCTATACCCATTTTACCTTATAAATTTACATATATAGTTTAAATCCTTTCTTTCATGGTCACCACTAAGATATTCCCTTATGTTATTCCTTTTGACTTGATTATGATACCCAATTCGTACCATTGGTAACCTTGATGTTTATTTTTTAATACTTATGTTTTTTTCATAATGTGGAAAAAATATTCATGAAACATTTATGATGGTTCTTACCAAATAGTTTTTCAATGAGTTGGGTAATGTTTAGTCACATCAGATATCATGTTGGGATTAGGATTGAACCTGATTCCTTTATGGGACATTGTCCACCATGCTATATAGTCTTAGAGGTTAGCCTTGAATCATGTTTATGTCATGTTATATGTTTTTTCCACAATCCTATGATACCATTATTATATGAACCCATTTTAAAAATATTCTTATTCCTTATGTTTATTAATGTTTCAGGCTTTTTATTCCACTATGTTATTCCTTAAAAACCATGTTCTATGTCTTATTCCAATTCTTATTTCATTACTAGGATTTTTATCTCATCCCTTTCATACGTATATTCCCCAGGTGATCCTATGTTGTTATAGTAGTTTTATTGAAGTTAGGTTATCATTATGTAAATTAAATAAAATACGTTTTCGGAGGGTTTAATTATGTACCTAATCTTCTGATGGCATTAGAGTTTACAACCCTTAGCTTTGAATTTGATAGTAAATTCTGCCTAAAATTATGTAATGATATGTTTTGAAAGTATATAGTCACTATATTTGGTATCAAAGGCATGGTATAGTAATTTTTGTTATTCAGGCTAGAAACATATAGTGAAATCCTTATGGATAATACTATGTATAAGAAAATATCTATAAATCATGGTAAGTATAGAGTAAGTGGTTTATCAAGAAAATACATCCTTGTCTGGATACTAAAAGTGAGTGTGGTTCTGGAATTGATGTACCATGGAGTAACTACTATGATAAGCTGTTCCATACCTAACTTAAGGTAACCTAGTACACAACAATGGGCATGACTGCACATCTATTTTCACACTCATGGGTGATATTATTGGGTAAATTGAAAATCACAATATGAAACATTATTAAGGTAATAAAGAAAATTCCAATAAAAATTATTGTTATGAAAAAAATTACAGAAAATATTGATTGAATCCTAATTTATAATAACTTAGTATTTAACCTTCCTTTACAATTTTATCCTTTTATGTTTAATGACTCCTTTTTATGCTATGTATTCAAGTAACCTATTTGTACTTTTTTCATAGTTAATTTCTTAAAATAGTAGAACCCATTCCAGAAATTAATGTGGTAATAAATTTGATGATTTCCTTAATTAAATTAATGTATAATTGGAAAAAAAGATCAAAACATTCTAATATTACTTTCTCAGCTAGATTATGTAATGAATAACAACTTGAATCATGTGGAATACCCTTATTCTCCTAAGAAAGATCAATTTTCCATCGAATACTTCATGTAGAAAAGGACTCCCATATTTAGTTGATATTCTGATCCCCTCATCATTGATCAATGGATTAAAAACATTGGGAATATATTCTATATCCTCTAGTGGACATAAGAAGATAAATTGGGAAAGTGGTATGTCATTTTGATGGGGTAGCTAAATAGTGGTGGACAATAATCAAGTACACACCATACAAGGATGAAATTGATTCTATGAAATGGGATGATTTTAACAAAATATGTTTTAATAAATATTTTTCTCAAACACTAAACCTCAATTTGGAAAAGGGAATTTCATAGACTAAAGGAGAATAAATATGACTCTATCATGTTGTGTGAGTAAAACTTCACAAGGCTTGCAAGACATGCCTTGGAATTTTTCATGATCATTGAAATCACGGTGGATCACTTCTTTAGAAAACTAAATATGAGTCTATAAAAACATTATAAATTCATTACTTTGATAGATATGATGAGTTTTTCAGTTTTTCCCTTACATTTGAAATGGAAATTGGATAATATCATAGGTCTTGTGGGCTTGGTGAAAAAAAGAGAAAAGTGAAGTTTAATATGGGTGATAAATCCCTTGAGGGAAAGAAGAACATGCATCCCATATATCTATAGTGTGGTAAGAAACATCCTAGAAACATCCTAAAGGGAACCAAATGATTCTTAAAATGTTAAAGTGAATGGAATATTTCTAATAAAATCCAAAGGTATATTAATAATCCCACTAACGTAGAAGAAGAAAAGAATATTCATATCAACACTTGACCTGTAGTGTAGTGTTTCAACGACAAGTAACATGATAATTATGCGATCAGTTTTTTTAAGCTAAGGGTTGTTGGAGTAAATTAACCACAAAAATACTAAAAGGTATTAAGGAAAGGAATATTCTATCAATATTGTTGAGGTAGAGCCCAATAACGATGTAGTGATAGATACATATGTTTTTCATTCAAGAATAAAGTACATATTATTTGATTCTGGTCTTACACCTTCTTTTATATATTTTATGTTAGTAGAACTATTGAATCAACTCTGAAAAATATGTGGTTGATTTATCTATGATTTCACGACCCGTCCTCGGGGCCCGTGCCGTGACTACCCCAAGCCCGCCTTCCATAGGCCAAGGGCTGGCGACTAGCACCAAAGGCGTAATTTCTGATAACTAGGAAGGAATTACCTTTATAAAAGTAAAAAAACACCACAGAGTACAAGCAGAAGTAATAAACTAAGTACAAAAGGAAGTGATGAAAACTAAATGGGCCAGAATACAAACCCAAACGAAAGTACAGCTACAAATGAACAAAAGTACAACAGAAAAAGACAATAGCTGGAAGAAAGGAAGCAGCTCCTGGGTCGTCCTCCTCGGATCCTACCTGAAGGGTAGGTACAGATATCCTCCAAAACTCTCTTTCCCGTCAACCTCTTCCGAGTATCGTCTCGCCGTGAAGTCCATCTCCGGATTCTGACTCGTCATGAGGTCCACCTCTGGGTACCATCCAGTCTTCGAACACTCGGCCTTCATCAGCACTGACCGTCGTCTGCAACCAACACAATGAGGTGCGGGCATAGCCCATGCAGGGGTGAGTATAATGATACTCAGTAGGGACCCTGAGACCCTCAAGGTCTCTCTAAATCCAACAAGGATAACCATAAAGCAGAAACACAACAGATAACCCTTCTTAGGTATAAGCCCATACTTATACCTAAGTTATCAAGTAACCCATATCAATCATTAGGAAACACAAAGATTATGAAATCAACGGATAACCACTACCCAAGTATATGCCCATACATATACCTAAGTTACAAGTGACCCATCTCAATCATGAGGTAAACACAAAGGTCATAGACTCAGCTCAAACCAGGATTTTCATTATCGAAACCGTAACTGCTGAAGAGCCCCGTCTCTAGAGTGTACAATGATCCTGTCACGACTCCGAGGTACTGCTCACTAACCTAAGACTGCTGAGGTACTCCTCCTGTTGAGTACCGCGGGTCAGCCACCCAAACACAGTAGTGCTACCCGCCGAGGTATGCCACCCAAACAAAGTAGTGCATCCCCCCTAATAGCCTGCAGAGGTACTCTCCGGACGAGTACCGCGGGTCTGCACCCAAACACTGTAGTGCTCTGTCTGCCATGGGTCTTCACCCAAACAAAGTAGTGCTCCGTCCATTGGGCTAGTCGACTCACTCCAAGTCGAGTCGGTCAAACAGTCGTCATGTCTCATCCGGCTACACGGTCTCCGTACTCCGTACGCTCGTCTCCGGGAGGGTCTGCTCCATGAGCTACAGGTCGATACTCAAAGTATCTAAAATTTCCACTAAGAAGTATCTCAAAGGACCGCCTCGATATAGGGGTCTCAATGCAATAGACGACGCGTCAATCGGATGCCCGGTCTATGAGTTATTAGCCCTTTTCATCCTAGGGGCCCGGTTGGTTTCGTGGGCGAACCAACCCGGCCATATCTCAATGGTACCCCGAACACTCATAGGGTATAGTCATAGAGAATTTTTTTCAACTTGATCACCAATGCCGCTGACGGTTCATCAAATGGAAGTCTGGTCTGAAAGTTATCAGCTTTTCCGTTCGAGGGGCCCGGTTGGATTTCAGGTACAATCCAACCCGGCCATACTCCAACTGCATTCAAATCTCAGGAGAAGTATGAAAAAAGTTCCGTCTCATCAAGAGGAATCCAACAAAGTCTACGGCACATCAATCGGACGTCCGGAGCTCAAGATATAAGCATTTCCGCTCGGAGGGCCCGGTTGGTTTCGTGTTCGAACCAACCCGGCCGAACCCAAAGTACTCCTAAACCTTGAGCGTAATATACCAAAATGACCATCTCAATCCAATGATCACCTCGCAGCTGACGATGCATTGATCGGAGGTCCGTAGCCCATGATATGGGCAAAAGATCGTAAGGGGTCCGTGAATAGGGGGTTTAGGCCCGGTCCGACCCGATACCGCCTGGGTCGGCCCGAACGGGGTCGACCCAACCCGGGTCCGGGTCCGGCCTACTTGGGCGCAGCCTGGCCCGGCTGGCGCGGCCCGGCCCGGCCTGGCGCGCTGGCCCGACCCGCGCGATCCGCTGGCCAGAGGGCTCGGCCGAAACGACTGAACGGTTTGGGGGGGAGGCGCTGCCCCCCTGTTTTGTAACCGTGGCCCCCATGAGGGGGGATGCTGCTGTCCAGCCAACCAGGGGTTATGAACCCCCAGTTCCTCCTCTGACCGGCCAGCCCGCTCCGGCCGGCCGGCTGCTGCACCACGGTACCGGCACGGGCCGGTCCCCTGCTCCGACGCCGGTGGCCGGAAGTTGGCCGCTGGTCCCTGCTCCGCTGCGGCATAAAGCCACGGCCTTGGTCCGTCCGGCGCGGTGCGACGGAACCACACCCCTCCGCCGCAGCCCTGCTCTGTCCACGATGTTTTCGTGATTCTCTGGCGCGGTGCGACGGTGCCGTGACCTTGTTCGACTTCAACGACGCAACGCGACAACACCACGCATCCCTGGCGCATGATCCCGCATGGTGCGACAGCACCGCGCCATCTCCGTTCGAAACCACAACAATGTTAACCAACAGAATCAAGGGAGGAGGGTCGGCCGTGTTTGTGCGGTCCGACCCCCTCCCGTTAACTGATAGCAAGTGGTCCAATTGAAACGAGGAACGACGACATAAGAATTCACGAATACAAATAATAAATCCCATACCTCATCGAATTCATTGAGCGAAGGTTCGTCGTGGAATTTATCGTCGCGGAAGAAGGCATCACGTAGTCGATCTCCGAGGATTAGGCGTTCTTCATCGGAGATCGCTGCGTTCTTCACATTCTTCGCGTTCTTCGTATTCTTCGCGTTCTTCGCGTTCTTCGCGTTTTTCGCATTCTTCGAAGAAGAAGATGAACTTCAAGACTCCCCTTTTTCTCCCAATCCCCTCTCAACACAACAAGCTCTAACCAAAAATAAAATAAGTGCTTCACTTATTTTATTACTCATGACTTAAGTTTGAAATTCAAAAATTGAATTAAACCACTTAATTAATTAAGTAAGTTGGCATGATTTAAAAAGTGAGAGAGGAGGTGAGTGGTCTCACATTAAAGGGGGGTTAAGGAGGTAAGGAAAATGAGATGTCACCCACTTAATGGGGGAGTTAGAGTAGGTTTAAGGAATGTGAAGGGGTGGGGTTTGTGTGGGACCCACCTCACATTTAACCTCACTTAGGTAGTTAGGTTCACCCAACCTCCATCCTTAGGTTTTAACCACTTTAAAGAAATAAAATTAGTTGCACAAATTATATTTCTTGGAAGTCTTTATCCACAAAACTAAACAACTCTTCCCGAGCAAACACAACTCTGGAAAATGTGTTTTTAAGCAATTACCGGTGCTGCGGTTTCATCAGTGCCCTCAGATTTCAATTCCGAACACCGGATCAAAAGTTAGAAAAACCCACTCGTTCGTTCACTGAACGTACCCGAGCTAAACTTCGGAAAATTATTCCGGGCTCACCGGGCCTCGGAATCAGGTTCCGTCAGAAACTGCATTCTTGTAAAATTTCATAGAAAATTAAGAAAAAATTTCCCTTTAATTTTACACGTCTTTACATATGAGAACAAAAAATAGGGATATTATTTCATACAAGGTATATAACTACTCTCTAGTTACTGTTTGTGGACTGAACCTCCTTCTAAATATTGTTATATTACATTTGCTAGAGTTTTAGGTCATATTAGTCATGTATTGGATATCTTAATAAAAATTCCACATCGACTATTGAGAAAGGGATATCACTCTTCACATCTCGAAGCACTATCTATACTTATAAAAGTGCAAGGATGAGGATGAATATTTTTCAGGATCATTTTCTCAAGAGTGGATACTACATCCTTATGATCTAGCATATCTTGCTCAAATGATTGATACAAAGTATAGAATCATTCTTGATAAAATTCCCATTGTTAGGGAATACCAAATTTTTTTCCCAATCAGTTTAATAGTCATCTTCTGGATTGAGAGGTTGAGTTGTCAATTGAACCTATTCCTGGATCTCAGTATATATAAAATAATCCTGACAAAATAACCATCATTGAGCTAGATGAACTGAAAAAGTAGTTATATGATAATATGTACTAGGGTTTTATATGCTTAACTGCTTGAGAATGGGGTGTACTAATCATATTTTTCAAGAAGAAGTATGGATCAATGTGACTATGCATTGATTATCACTAGATCAAAAATATCACCATAAAGAACAAGTATCACCTACCATAGACAGATAAATAGTTTGATCAGCTATGCAGGACTAGTTATTTCTCTAAGGTGGACGTTTGGTTGGGATATCATCAATTAAATGTGAGGAATGAATATATTTACAGTACTTCCTTTAGAATAAGGTATGTATTGCTCCATCAATTTTCATGTACTTAGTGAATGGATTTTTTAGTTATTACCTCTAAATTGTTTTGGTAGTATTTATCGATGATATTATTATATACTCCATGAGAAATTAGGTATATGAAGAGTATTTTAATTCTACGATTAAGAATTTTTAATGGGAGTAAAAATATGAAGAACACATGAAATATGAGTTCTAGATGAGGGAGGTATCATTTGTGGGGGGTCTAATCACAAATAAATGGATATCCCTAGACCCTTCTTTAACAAATCCAATCGATGTGTGTCATATTCCAATATTTGTAATGGAGATCAATAGCTTGCTTATCCGAGCTGGGTATTATAGTTGATTTGTGAAGAACTTACCATGATTGTCAAACCCACTAACAAAGATGAATAGGAAATGAGTAATGTTTTTCTAGACCAGTGAATGTGACGATTGCTTCAAAGAGTTGAAGAAAAGGTGTATCACTACACCAATAATCACACATCAAAAATTGGGGAATTCATTGTGGTTTACCAATATTCTTCAAAGAATGGATTATTCTTTCTTCGTTTGAAAAATTATAAAGTGATAGCCTACACCTCAATGTAGTTAAAAATTCATGAGAAATACTATCCTATGTATGATCTAGAGTCGGTAGTTGTGATATTTTCACTAAAAATATCATATCATTACTCAATAGGGAGAAGTGTGATATATATATTGTTCAAAATATTATCAAATATCTATTTTTAGAGAAAGATATTAAGATGATACAATGAAGATGGTTAGATCTCATAGAAAATTATGACAACTCAATCCACTACCATCCCAATGAGGAAAATAAGGTAGAAGATTCTCCACGTAAAAAAGAACTATGTATCAATATCAATGATGAAAATTGAGAAGGATAAAATCTTCATAGATATTAAATGTATGGAAATGGGAATTATTATTTAAGTAACATCATAAACCCTTTCAAAAATAACTGATCAACCATCCCTTATGGATAAAATAAATGATTCTCAAAGAAATGATGTTGAAATTTAGAAGAAGGTGAAAGTCACGAGAAAATGTAAATCATCAGAGTTTAAAATGGATACAGAAGGTGTCATGAGATTTTGGACACATATATGTGTACCTTCCGATCTAATGATAAATATGGAGATTCTAATGAATCACATATTTCCACCATCTATATTCACCCACGGATAACCGATGTGTATCAAGACCTCCTGGAGAAATATTGGTGGTATAACATGAAAAAGAAGATCAATGAGTATACATAAATGTGTATAGTATTTCATAAACTGAAGAGGAAAAGGATAAATTATATTTGATGATGCAACCCCTACCCATACAAACATGGATGTGGGAGAACATTACCATGTAACGGAATTCTGAGTATATCCAATGGAAACATTTCTATATGGGTTGTTGTGGATTTTCATAAAATGAAAACTCACATTATTACAATTAGAGAGGGTTACCACTGGGTCAACATTCATAGGTATATTATAGAACTAGTAATTCTACGTGGATTAAAACTGTTGATTTTATCTTGTTAGGATTCAAGATTGACCTTAATGTTCTGGAAAAGTCTCCAACATGATCTAAGTATTGAGTTGAACATAATTATCTCTTATCATCGTCAAAATGATGTCCAATCTAAGAGGACTGTTCAAATACTGGAATACATGTTAATATCATGTTATATGGTCTTTAAAGGAGGATGTGACCAACATCTCTCTCAGGCTGAGTTATTTAACAATAATAGTTTCCACTTGAGCATCCAAAGGGATCTATATGAATCCCTTTGTGTGAAAAGATGTAGAACACTAGTATGTTGGGATGAGGTCGGTTAACGTAACCAGTTGAGAACTAAAATGAATGAAGAAATGGTGTAGAAGGTGAAGACCATTAAACAGTAAATAAATGCAACCAAAAGTTGGATGAAGAGCTATACAAGCAATCATTGATGGGACTTGGAGTTTAAGGTTGGATACATGGTATTCCTTCACATATCAATATAGAATAGGATCATGAGATTCATGAATAATAGGACTCTAATTCCTAGGTACATCGACCTATTTGAGATTATTTCTCACATTATAGTAATGGAATATCGATTGGGACATCCAAAAGTAACGTCTCAAGTACACTATGTATTCTATGTATCAATATTTAGTAAGTAAATACCATATCCTTCAAATTTACTGAATTCAGTGGGGCTATAGGTGTATATTGATCTCTCCTGTAAGAAGGATCCAGTGAAAATCTAGGATCGTAGCGATAAATTAATACACAATAGGACTATTCAACTGATCAAATTACAATGGTTGAACTATATGTATAAAGATGGAACATGGGAACCTGAGGAATAAATTAAGGAGAAACACCCAAATCTATTTTCAACTTTGTATGTAAAAAAAATTGAGGGAGAAATTTGATTGGGGGTGAATGTAATAAAGAAAAACTTTATAACTGGAAACTCCCTTATTAAAATTATTTCATATAGTATAAACCACATAAAATCACTTAGATAACCTAATACAAACTTTATAAATGAATAATGAATGAATTGGTAAGTACTATTAGAAGTTAAAAAATCCTATACCAATGAAATGATAACTTTACATTTGGAATATTAATATGACCCTTATAAGTAGTAAACTATACTCTAGAGTAGTAAACTAACCAATAAAATTATAAATAAAATTTATCCATCTTATAAGTGACCATATGATATAATTATATTGTACTACATGGAAATAAATATTTTAAAAATTATTAATTAATTTCTGGTATTTTTGTATGTCATAAATACTTAATTAAAAATTTATGAATAATCTAATATTTAAAATTGAAATTTATTTTACTAAAATATAGTTATAAATTAATATTTTGATGTCCTATGATTATAATAAATTTTTATGAGACCTTAATTAATTTTAAATTGTGTTATAAAAGGAGTTTTAATTTGAAAATATGTATTTTCTAAGTAAATGATGATTTTAATTAAAATTAAAATGTCAAATATTATGAAAATTATTTTCATTAAATTTAGTTCATTTTTTAATTATACACCTTGAAAAATTCTCATGGTGATAGTTTTTTGATTTTTTCGAAATACATCAATTTCTTGTGAATATTCAAATATGGTAATTTACAGTATATATACATTATAGGTTAAATACACAATTCCTTGAGTCATGGATGATATATGAACCATTTTTTATAACTGACATTATCTAATAAATTTATTTAGTCTCAAAAATCAATATTGTTTCTTTTTTGGATCAAAATAATAAACAACTGAATTAAATAAAGTGAAAACACCCCTTTCCTCCACTACAAAAACCACCCCTCATCACCTCTAATCCTCTCACCTATAAAGCTTTAATCCTTTACCAAATTCTACTAAAATATCCTCCCAGAGTCCTACCCCAAATCTATGAGTTCTTAGTATCATAAATACACCAAAACCATTTCCCTAAGGATGTTTTCAACCAGGAGAAATGGAAGAGGTAAATTCCTCTTACCTTTTCTTTTATGGTTCTTTTCAGGTTCATTTCTTATTTTCTATCAAACTATAACAACATAATTGTATTAACAATACCATTAAGTTAAAAATAATTGTATTTTATTATTCTAATGTAATAATAGATCATCAAACCCTTTCTCCTCTCCTTTTTATTTTGGAAATGAAAATGTCGTTCACGATGTGTTAATTTACTGGCTTCAAGGATGAAAAATTTTCATTTTTGATTAACACCTTCATGGATGATCATAAAATCATTTTTTGTAATTATAAAAAATGTATTATAAATTTATTACAGCCTATTTAATTTTATGTATTCATTATATACAGGTGATGTTGAATAATAAAACATAACAAGTTCGTTGTGAGGAAAAATCACCCAAGATAATCAAAATAATTATCACTATCTTTTTATCTGGTGATTCATCAACATACAATGTAAAAAAATTATTTAACAGATTATTTAACATTATATATTCTCATTAATAACTTATAAATTCAATTATGTATTTTTATTTCAATTTTATATGAACTTACATGCCCTTATACAAGAGAACTGATCATGAAAACAATGAAAACGAGCACTCCCAAACAATGAAATAGAACACTATTACTCATAAAAGATCAATAAATAAACTTAATAAAATTATAATAAATAAATTACAAGTATAAAGGTTTTAGAAATATTAATTAATGAATTTAATTTTATTTAGAACAAGTGATGAATCATTTAAAAGATATGTAAATGGATTCTAATCGATCCTTCATTATCCCATCAAACTATTATTTCTCCCTCTTTACCAAAATTTAAGGCTCAATTATTGTTGCATAATTATTATAAATTATATTTATATTCTAAAAAATCATGTATCCTTATCATATCATCCATCTTTTTTGGGGTAATTAGTGTTTTAGAAATGTATCATTTTCAATTATTCATGATAACCAAGTCTGAATCAAGGGAACTTCCCAGTTTAATACCTAATTACAAGTGCACTCTATAATCTGATTTCTCCACCCTTACTTATCTAAAATCACTCATTTAATAATTTAAATCCATATTATTTGGTTTTATTATTTTATTAAAACAAATATTCCTTTTCCACTTTAAATTCAGTTTATAATTTTCTTTAAACCACAATAAATTTTTTTATTTATAATGTTTCTTAAACGTTAAATTTACATTTATCCAGTGCAGTTTGAAATAAAATATAATTATCTATTCATATTTTACATTGTGAATGTCCAATAATGGTTAAAATAATTTATTTTATGGACATGACTATTATATTCTCTTTTTAATGTCTTTTGACATTATTAAGATTTCTAATTCATACAATTGGTAACCCTTGTATTTATGTTTGATTCCTTATGTGTGATTCTTAATTTCGAACACATAGTCATGAAAATTTCATGATGGGTACACTCATATATAACTAAAATTATTTTGGGTAATTTTTTGTCTCATGAGATTTCATGTTGGATATGGTGTGAACCAATGTTCATTATGGGACTTTTTCCACCATATTATATTGTATTCATGGTAAGAATGTAATCATGTTTATGTCATGTTATATTTTGTTTCCACATTCCTATGATTCCATGACTATATGTTCTCATGTTATAAATGTTATTTTTTTATATATTTATTTATTTTACATTCCCTATATTCCATAATATTACACATTCTAACAAATGGGATATGTTTTATTCCAATTCTTCTTTCATTACATGGGTTTTTACCTCAACCATTTTGTACATGTAATCCCAAGGATATCCTATGTATTTATGGGGGAAAAATGTAATGTAGGATATCATTATGGATAATAGATAACATATTTTAATTATATTTAATTATGATCATAATATTCTAAAGGCACAATAATTTATGATTCTTGTCTTGTAATTTGATGATAAATTATGTATTAAAAAATTTAATTATATGTGAAAAAAGGCTAGGGATGTTATAATAAAATTCATGTGGAAGCCCGATGGAGCTAAATTTATTTCTAAAATATTAGTAATCAAATATATTATGTTTTGGTTTATTCTCTTCATTTAAGAGTTATAAGACTTATATATTTATGAACTACTATTAGTTATAAAGCCATTCATATTGAAGTTTTTATATTTAAATATAAATTTTATGTTATGCATATTTTTCCAATAATATTTAATAAAATATATTTTATGATCTTTTAGGGTTTAATTTCATGAAATTATTCACGAATTTTTCAATTCAAAAGTTTTACCAAATTCTATTAGCTTTCTAATAAAAAAATCATGGTACATCTGTTATGGTAATTAATATATGAAAATAAAATAGGTACTTTACGACATTTAATAGGTTTAAATTATCATAAAAATTTAAATTTAAAATTAATTATGTGATATTATACGTATATATGATTTATATTAGTTAATAAGAATTTTATCTTACACATTGATATAAATTTTCCTATTTTGAAAGAGTAGTTTCATAACCACATTTGTTATCAAATATGAATGTTTGAATGTGTTTATTATATTATATGATTAATTTTTTATATTATCATGACCATTAAGAGAATATATTTTCACAAGCATAGTTCAAGCACACATCCCAATTTTTAATCCAATTTTTTTTTAATTTTATAAAATTTATTATTTATGAATATTTTTTTGATTATTCATCGTATGTGGAAGAAAACATAAACAACCTCCAACAATAATGTAAAAATATTTTATAATAATTATTAAATTATATATTTATATATAGAGTATTACTATATGTTTATTATCCTGGAAAATTATGTTATAGTAAAATATTAATTGATTTTATATATTCTATTTTATACTGTGTTGACAATTTTATTTATGCTTATAAGGTAGGGGTATAGTAATTTAATATATATACATTTAAAAATAATTAATTCTATCATATTCAACTATATTACAATGAATATAAAATACAAGATATGTAAATTTTGTAGATAATCCATAACTTACAACCCATTACTCAAAATTCTTATTATATGTAAACCTAATATGATCAACTCGACCAATAGACTCGTTTGTAGGGCCAAAATTTTAATTTTTCTACTAATGTGTCCAAGATTCTCGTCAATCCCATCGTGTTGCATATATAGTTGTTATATTATAAGAGTAAAAAAGGGGTGCAACACCAACCCAAATGTTATTGGGAATTACTACACTAAAAGGGATAGTTAGTGCCGTGTTAGGATGAACAATGAAAAATTCCGTGTCAAGACCAAATTCATGTCAAAATGATTCTTCAGACATGGCTGGGCTAGTTGGGTCACTTCATTATGTGTCACTTCATGCTAGTGTGGAAAACCCTTCACCCATATCACCTCCCATGTGGTGGGCCCCTCCCTGCTCTACTAATCCACCACCCAATGTGGTAGGATACTTCACATGACCCCCCAACATTAGCCATAACCATTTTAATTATTTAATACAAAAACAAATTTCACCATCCTTGTGTGCTAGGCCATTTTGTGAAAAAAAATTAGATCAGATCAAGAAAACATATAGTGACTTATGCCAAGATCACACAATTCCTATGATAGGTCCCCACTAAGTCTGAACCAATAATTTATTATCCAATTATGGTTTGGATTTATATAGTATTTTAGGGATTTGTTTTCATATTACACTCTTATTCTATAGTCATATTATATACATCATGTGTTTAATCACTTCCATTACTTCTATTGACATTACCGATCCTTGTTCTTTTCACTATATCAATGTTGACCATGGTGAAAACCACAATGGAGGTTTATCTAGAGTAAGAGGTGTTTTTCACCCATGTTCATATTTAACTCACTATGATAAGACATGTTACAAAATTTACACTTATTGTAATATTCATGATCATCTATATGGGATGGAATCCCATTCCATGACTCAATTAAGTTTCAAACATTTTTGTTTATAATCATTTCTACAAGATCTGAACTTGAATCCCTTTAAATTTTTCCAAATATAAATTTAAAAAACTCATGATGCCATTATTGATGTATTTGGATCTAGTGTTACAAATCTAGATTACTTTTAGTTTCATACATTGATCACAAACTTGAAATTTTGTTCTTCTGATTTCTGATATTAAATGAATTTGGAGGAGTTATCACTGGTTGTGTATTGGATTAATCTAATTGATGTAACCCTAATCTATATAATAAAATTATAATTATTATATTTTTTTAAGAAAATAGAATCTAGAAAAAGGTTCCTATAATTTCTCGCTTTCTAATATTCTAATTAGTGTTTTACCCCTCCATGAATTTATCTCACTTTTGTGGTTCGATCTGATATCTGGTGGGAAACCTCCAATGGTGAATCCTTGTAAATGTTTATTTTTAATAAGTAAATGGGATAATATTTCACACATGGTCATGACCTCCTTAGGAAAGATTACAAAAAATATCATTAATCTTCTCTAGAGAAATATACACCTTCTTAGACAGTCCCTATTAGTTCATCTTCTAGGTAGGTGACATATAAAAATGTCTATGATATTGTTTCAAAGTATTTTACTAAAAGATTATTCTTATTATATTAAGATTAAAATTGAGGTCAAATATTCAAAAAGGGTTTAACCTATCATATTATATCAAATCAAGATACAATCTCAGATGAATTTTCATTATTCCAACACTCCATTACAAGATTTGTGATTATCCCAAAATAGTGTAATCCATGGAAACAAAATAATCTGAAAATAAAATTATATATTTGGGGATTTTAAAATTTAAAATGTACCATACTAGGGATTGGTTTTATTCACATTTTATTTCCAAAGTTGTAATTGAAGAAAATTAAATGGGGACTTTGATTGATCAATCTAAATAAAGGATCTTTGATTTTCCAAGATTACCACTTGAGGTTCAATTCCATTTGATGTTATAAAATCGTTTCCCCAAGTATGGGTTTGATTATTTGGTTTAAATTTGATATAATTACTCCTTAAGATTCAGTTTCATATTACTTATTCAATTGTATTTCCTATCAATATTGATAGGAAAACATACCAGGATAGCTTCACATATATATATAAGGACTTAGTGGAAGTTTATTTGAGATAAATATTAACAATAAAGGTGTTTTGATCCACAAAAAATGATTTTTTGAGAAAACATGTTGATTATGACAATATACTTACCATTTAATATTCTTGTTGGGAATATTTTCATACAAGGACTATGTATTTGAAATATTTAACATTCTAAACATATATTATTAGTTGTCATGATGACTCTATGTTTAATAATGGATCGACTAACCAGGAAAAAAATATTGATAGTTATTATGTGCCTTACAATAAAAGGAATGTCTCTAATACTTATTTTTTGTGATAATAATGATATATAATCTTGGAATAATCCTATTTATATAGTAGGTTCTTCGGTTTCTTCTTTTTGTTCACTAGTAAGGAATGTCTGGTTTTGTATTTGTCTTGAAAGGTAAGTCATCTTACTTTGGGATGAGCCATAAAGAGGATGAGTTTACATGGGATAATGAAACACATGATTTTATAGTTTTTTTCAAGGATGAAGTAGATATATCAAATAAACTACAGTCTTTGTTTTATGTTTACAAAAATGTTTTGATTGAGTCCATTCCCACGAGTAGTTGTAGCCTAACTATGAAGCAGGATAATTAGTACACTAGGGGTTGTCTCTTGTTTCACATATAACCACTAGTTAGGTTGGTCCTAAGAAAGGGGATGGGATGGTGGAAGCTATGGAGTGTAATGTACCTATGGTTTTTCTTCTTATAATAAAAGTACATGTCATTATAATGGTTTCCTATGTTAATAAGAGTTCTCTAACAATGATTACATTATTTTTTAATTCACTATGATGAAGGGGAAAACAAAATAGATTTCTATGAGGCTATCATGTAGGTTAATATTTATTCATGAATCACTAGAAATTAGGGATATATTTCTATCATGTATGGCGATGATAAGAATCAATGGAGAAAATTTTCTTATTGAGAAATGGTTATCCAAGGGATGAATATGGATGAGAAAAGAAATATCTCATACTCTTTTGAAAGATTTTTCCTAAAAGGGTATACTCCAAAATTAGGCTGGAAATGAGAACCATGAACACTAAATTGGTTACAAATACTATTGAACATTACAACATGTTTAACCCATTGAGTGATGCCTTTGACTGGTATTAATATGGTGATTATTATCATATTGAATATGAATTTTATTTTCGATTTTTCGATTTTTTAGTGCAGAAATGTTGTCTTTGAAACCCTCCATCCATTTTATAATTGTATCATTTTTACTTATTTTAATTAAAGGCACTATAACCCCATTTTATTTTTATTAAATTTTTTTAATCAAAATATTATATAAAATTTCCACAAGATTAAATAATCAAACCATTAATTAGTAACATAGATTTGTATCATTAGATCTATCATTTTTATTCCATAAATAAAAAATATTATAATCCATTAACTCAAATAACATGTGAATATTTAAAAATCACAATTAAACACCCTTTTCACAAGGAAGACAAACTCAAGATAGAATTATGATCAATATAACAAGAACAAACAACTTTCATTTCATGAAACAACAGAGCTTGAGCCACAAATACCCCAAGCTCTCATCCAAAGTCTTTGGGTGGAAACAAGAACAAAATTAATGACTAATATTAGAGGGATTTTCCTAATTTACCAACATGCACACACCTGATCATCTCCATGAATAAGAGCATAAGAATAATAAGAAGATATGTAACATATATACAATAAACCAAGCATGTAAACCAACTAGGAAGTATAATAGTAAGACAATGAAAATTTAAAATTTAAAAAGGAAAATACATTCCTTACCCAAGAGATTTCCCATCTTTATAGTAACTAGAATGTAAAATATGAGATATCCAAACTCTGAAACTCTATTCTTCAACCTCCATACACAGTAAAATGCACCAGGGTATCCCTATCCTTCTTTGTAATCACCACTGACATATCTATAGGTTTTATAATACATGAAATTTGTGGGATACTCCCACACAAGGGTGAGTACATAAATACCTATTAGGAAACCCAAAAAGATGTAGGGGGAGAGGTAAGAGACATGATAGGAATAGCTAACTCATACCAAAACAAGAAAGTAACAAAATCCAATGACATGGATATATATATATCTCTGTGTGTGTGTGTGCATTTTTATGTATACGTATATATATATGGTGATAAAAATAATCCCAAATTAGAGATAAATGGGATCTCTATATCATGGAATATCCCATAATGAGTGACACCAGTTAAAAGAGGTCTATCTGTGATGCCCAACATATCACTCATTAGTCTTAAGACACATTGAAGTAGACCCACACCTCACCGCTATGTTGCATAGTAGAGGGCCCACCATCACTAAGCAGATGAACCATTCCCTAACACAATAGTAGGGTTGGAAATTGATGGTATAAGACCCATAACCTATATCCACAAGAGGGTTCTAACCATGTAGTCGATATACGACCCATACCCTACCTAGTAAGTGGGTGAAACTATAGTGGTTGAGGACCCATTCCCTAATAACAAAATAGGGTTCCACTTTGGTATTAGATAGATGACCCATGCCCTTCCTAGAAGGAGGGTTCCACTATAGCGGTCGAGGACCCATGCCCTGATATCTTTGGGGGTTCCACTTAGATAGAAGATAGAGGACTCATACCCTACCCAACAGGAGGGTTCCAATCTTGTGGTTGTGGAATAATGTCCTGATACAACATTAGGATTCCACTCATATAGCAAATAGAGGAACCATACCTTACCCTACAACACATTGGAAGTATAGTGGTTGATAAACTATTTCATTCCCAATTAGAGGGTAAAAATCATTGGCTATGTAGAGGAACCACGCCCCATCCTAATTGAAGAGTTTCACTATAATGGTAATATGAGGACCCATGCCCCTCCTAACATGAGGGTTCCACTTTGATATCTTTGATGATCTTATTCGATAACTAACATCGTGAATCATTTCATAATGATTATTCACATTAAAAACATATCTCATCAGATCTTAAAATCAACAGAAAATGATACTATTTCATTATACATGGATAACACTCAGTATAGGATACTCATGGGCTAAAACACATGTCTAAATATTAGAGATATGAGAGGTACAAGTTAAATAAAAATGAAGAGGGGAGTAAACAACATGAAAGGGGAACCAAACGTCATGTGGTCCCTCTCTACAATATGAACGTCTCCATATTGGTACATCGCTCACATCAAATGTAGAGCTACAAAGTGTGCCTCAGCCTCCTGAGGTCCTACTCATGCTCTTGGCCATGTCAATGTAACCTTCCCACACCGGTGTACCTCGATACAAGTTGTGTCCTACAGCATGTGGTCCTTCCTGTGTGAATCTTTTAAAAAAACAATACTACTAAAGAAGGGTCACATGAAATGTGGCCCAACCACACATTGTGTGATCCTTAAATTTTCTAAAACCCTAGTACTATAGCCCTAGGGATACTACGCTACGTTTGTTCATACAATTACACACCATGTAGTCATGTTATTTCGTAAAAAAATATATCTTATTTTTTATCCATGTCTATGAACAAAACTCAAATTATTGACTATAGTTTAACCTAAATAAATGATAAACACCACCAACCATCATTTTTATCCCCCTAGTTGATATATTTTAGTGTTTCGATCCACCTGGATGGAGCCTCCATCCTGCTGTCATCCATAACACTTCCTATTGACTCATTGGATCTCCAAATACATATTGGAATCAACCATATCATGTAATCCACAATAATCCATACCTTATTAACCAATCCATTTATCAAACATGAATCCAGTAAGAATCTGGGGGTTCGATCATGCCTGTACCACCCAGTAATGTTGATTCATGTCCTTATAGGCCAATAATGAAGAACACAAATAATGAATGGGAGAAAAGAAGAAGTAGAATGGTGAATCAATCATTGGACACGATTTCTTGGAAAAAAATCCAAACAGGGGAAGATTGGATTTGAATCATGGCATTCTAGGGATGAATGATTTGAATAATCAATATAATTTCACATGGGATCATATGATGTTTTCCAGAATCACAGATCAAAAGAAGATTTATAATCCATTCTCAAATAGATTAATAAAAATGAGAAACAAATTAAAAAAATTCTAAATTGATCTAGATAATTAATTTATGATGAAATCACTCGATAATTAATGATATTATTCATTACATTCATTGCACCATGACTCACTGGGATCTAGAGGCTCATTATCATCTGATTTTGATCCTCCAAAGGAGGGTGGAAGAAATATATTCTCTAAAATATTAGGGTTATGTTGATAAATATATAGATCCTCCCAAATAGTGCTTTTAAATAGGACACAATGTTACGATAATTTAAATTAAATAACTAAATTAATTAATTATATTAATTTAAATAAAATTACCAACATTAGGCCACCCATTGGATAAATGTCACTTTATATTTCAACCGTGACCCCATATTTTTGATCTGACACTAAATTTATGATATGTAAGTTTTTCATTAAGAAACCAATTGCATGTTATATAAAATATATTTAATATTTTTATACAATTAATTCCAGGAACACTAGACCCCAGAATCTCTCAGCGTCTTCGGTCCTAGAGCCAAAAATATTTGAAGATATATTCAAATGTTTTAAAATAAAAAAATATCCTTAGATTATTCCCACCCTCATGATTTGATTCTATGAAAATAAAAAATTAATAATAAAATTTTAGGCTACTAATCCTCCATATTGATATCCTACACCCATGAGGTCTCCAGCATGCTCATGTGCTACCATAACACATGAACCAAGGGGATGTTCAATCCATGTAGCGTTCTCTCCTATCGATACTCAATACCCATTGGGTGATTCAGAAAAATGTCTATATACTCGATTTCCAACTCACTCCAGTCAATAATGTGAGTAGGGTTAATCACGTATCTCCTCAGCTAAGATAGAAGGCATCATTCACATTCTCAATGTTTGGGGGTATGGTGAGGTGGAAAGTAGGATCACTGACCATCTGAAAGATATCAAACAACCTAATAAACTTTGAGGATAACCTAACTCCTTGTCCAAATCTTTACATACCTCTTCATGGTTACACTCTCAGGAAAATGTGGTCTCCCTTCATGATCTACAAGTTCCTATAACATAGATCTACATAATATGTGTTCCTTCTCTAAGTTGTCCTCATCTTCTCATGGATAACCTGGACCTTCCACATCATCACATGAACTATATCCTACCCAAAAATAGATTATTTTCCAATCACATTCTTGTATAAAGGTAACCTATAGGGTCTCTCATACATTACCACAAAAAGCGCCATAACAATTTTATAGTGGTATCTATTATTGCATGACAACAATAATAATGGAAATTTTTCCTCCTAGAAGTGGTAAAATAATAATATTAATGACCTTAGCATATCCAATAACACTTGGATAGTGTGAATAGTCATCCCAACTCCCTATGGTTGAATGATTGTAATCATACTCATCTGGAACCTGAATGAATCCTATTGGCCTCTCCACAAACGTGAACTAAACCGTACATCATAGTTGGGGACAATAGTTGAGGGGAACCAATGTAAGATAATAATCTATCATATTTCCAACTACCCTAGACTCTTCACCAAACTCTACTCCATTATAGTAAATAAGTGTGATGACATTGTGAGTTAGTTAACTTTCACCAAGATGGAATCATGAAATCTCACAATCCCTCAAATACATATCACAAAGTGGATAGATATACCATCTCATTTCCACTCAAGGATCTCAAGAGGATAAAAAAACATTTAGGATCCTAGTGAAAATCGTTAACTTGCAGAAATGAGGGGCACCAAGAGGTGAAATCATCATGGATCTATCACATTCCATCCCACTAAAACAACTATTGAAAGTGTCTATAAATCTTCCCGACACCAGGATGTATAGACAATGGAGATGTGTGGAAAATCTCATCACATCTTCATTGATCATGACTGAGACCATCATACATACCTGGAAAATGATGTCATGACTCACTCCTTGAAAAAATTCATATGGAAAATCTCATGATAGTATTCAATCATGTAAGACAATATAGTAATTATATCCCGACTGGGACTCTCTCACGCACTAGAGATGAAGAGGACTATGCACCATTTACCTAAGAAAAGCTACACCCTCCTTCTCAACCAGGGTAAGATTCAAGGATTCCAACTGTCGTGACACCTCCCACACGAAATGATCTCAGAAAATCTTGCTGAGGGAATCTGCCACTATGTTTCCCTTCCTAGGAGGATCAAATATTTCAAAGTAATAGTATTTCAAGGACTCCAACCAATTACTCTATCTCAAGATCCAGTTTATCTACATGAATACATACATCAGACTCTGATGGTATGAGAAAAAAAAGTTCTCTCCCAAAAGATAGTACCTCCACATCCTCTGAGTGAATACTAACCCTACCATATCTAGTCAATGAGTCAAATATTTTTCTCATGGGGTTACAACAAAAAAAACATATATTAAATAAATTCCTATCACTATATCATACATAGCGGACCATATCTCTTAAGGAATGAAAATATACTACATACTTCACACCCTCTACTAGTAGTCTCAAATAGGTGTTGTTTTCATCATTAACTTATAATCCTCGAAGGCTCTCTCACACTGATCAGTCTAGGTAAAGGCTATCACATTCCATATTAGGGTGGTAAAATGGGATACAATACAATATATGTTTTCCATAATCCAAAATTAGTACCCCACCAATTCAATAAAACTCTGCACCTCTTACACACTCTTGGGTGGATCCTAAGTAATATCTTCATCAATCTACATCGGGTCCATAACTAAACCATGCAAAAACAATTTAATTCACAAAAAAGTGAACCAAATGAATCAATAACAATAAATTTGCGATCTTACCATAAATATTGACATCTTAAATCAATTCATTGACCATCCCCAAGTTCTATTAATACTCCTCCTTAGGCCTAGTGTATATGAGTATATCATCAATTATGTCAAAAATTAAATATTCGATGTATTTCTTGAAGATCTGGTTCATCAAATCAATAAAACAACATGATAATTCATCACACCAAATGGAATCACCACGAACTCATAGGCATACTAAAAATTAATTTTTTAATTATTATGAACCCCCTTTTGGGGAAACGGGAAACTTAATATGACTTTATCGACTACAATATTCAGATAATCCCTCACAGTCCAAGAGACCGAGGATATCAAAAACCAAATTAAATACAAAGATAACTCATTCCCTACATCAATCATATTAAAAACTACATTCAATATCACAACGGTACTCGGAAAACATCTAGTACTGGCCTGAATGCGCTAGGTATCGCGAACTCATAGTGTTTGTAGCGAAATCATGAATGACAACTTCATAATATCATCCCCACAAACTCTCAATTAGTGGTATTCATACCAGAGATCAATCTTCAAAAACTATCCTACACATTGAAACTTATCTAAGAGGTCTTAAATCCTTATCAAGGGTTCCTTTTTCGTTTACATGTCATAGTTTAGGTGATGATAGTTAAAAAAATTCAATAAGGTCACATCCATCTTTTTCATGAACAACACCATAGCATCCTAGAGGGACACACTGGGACTGATAACTCTCATCTCTTGAAGGTCCTCCAACTAAAACTGAAGCACCAAGATATCAATTATTCAATATGATATTCCCTATATGATATCATAGTCATCTCGAGATACACATCGATGAAAAAATATATATCCCACCTTAGAGGTAGAACTGAGATGTCCTTGGGGAAATCTTCGATAATATCTGATTAAAGAAATATAGATTATTAAAGAGCTTCCTCTACAATTGGATAGACTCTGTAACTAATGGGTGATGGGGTATAACCTCATACTTGAAAAATGCACTAATCGCTCCTTAATATCTCTATGTCCTATAACAGAGAATATTATACCATTAGTTTGAATCCATTAAAATATACTGTGAGTATATTTAATCTAGGATAGAACCACAAACAACCAATCCATGCCTATGATGATGTCATAGGGTTACATCATGATGACCAAATTGTCCCATGAAGACTTACCTCAACCAAGAAGTAGCTCTTACGGCCAGTAGATAAAACATATTGAATAATCATTCCCCATAAGAACCTCAAGAAAGAACTTCTGGAAAAAAGACTCAACTAGGTGATCCATATCTCATACTAGGAGTAAAGATATGAAAGAGTTACTTGCACTTATTTAATCTTGTAATGAAGAAAAATTATTACAAATACATATCATACCTCAGATAATCCTGTGTGTCTTTGGGTCATACAAACCCATATTCTGTAGTTTTCTACATCCTTAATTGATTGATCCCTAATACGGACATGGGATTCCTCATGGTGGTGAAATGATATCATAGTTCCATACACTATAAAAATTTCCTCCTCCTAGATCCCCACTCACTCCTCTACCAACTTCTCCTCCTTGGAGGCCATTATGTCCTTTTATGGGCTATCAGTGTTCATGGTGCTACCTCTATTGTGATGGTTCATCCAATATTTTACTGACCTGCTTATCATATTTAATTAGAAAATCATGTTCCATGTTACCTCAACCACTGAAATCATAGTAACTCCCCTCTCCAGGATTCCCTGGTCCTCTATGTTGTCCCTGGACATGTGGCCGAGTGTGATCCTTGGAGGATCTTCAGTTCTAAGATCTTGTTGATTGGTGTCTGCTAGAAGCTACATATGACTCACCTTTATAATAAACAATTCTAGATATGACTATATAGAGTAACTACGAACCGAATATATCTATCACCAACACATTCTACAAAACCCCACCATATGTGGGAATTTATAAGGGTAGTATAATAGCATGGATATCTCTGCGGAGACCCTACTGAATCTTCATCGATTAGAAGTATCAAACCTGAATCATGTTGAAGGAGTACTGAGTAAGTTTTATTAACCTCACAACATACTCAACTACTATAATCCCCCTAATGAAAATCCAAAATCCACTAAATTATAACTAATTAAATATATGAAGGGTTGTACTCCTCATGAAAAAATTATTGTACGTTGGGTAATGAGATTGTCCACTCATCATGAATTATGTAACTAGACTCCAGCAGTACCCAGCTAATCCAAGGAAAATGATGGATTCCAAAACAGTAAAAAGACTATTCAAAGTCTAAATAATAGTGAAAACACATATCATTTACTCGATCAAATCCTATGCCACATGGGGATCTGGATCACGTTAGAACCTCAGTGGGCTCTAGAACTGGGACTAACCGAGTTATCTAATCCTGTGTGAATTCCATGTTTTCTCTGATGGGACGATCTAATACCCAACAGTTGGGGGTTCAACAACCAATCAACCTAGATGAACATCCTCATATTATGGATCGTGAACTAAAGCCTCATCAATCATCATATTGTTATTATTATCTGGAATTGATAACTTTTCATTATATCATTGTAGAGGAATCTTAAAAATTTAATCAATACATACCAAATTCATATGAGCATATATCTAAATGGTTGTGTGTGTGTGTGTTTCTTTTTATGTGTGTGTGGATCATACTCAATAAGGATATTCAAAATTCATAATAATACATGATGCATGTACAATTTATCCCTGATACCAATCTCTCAGTATACAAATTTAATACGAAGATACTATCACGACCCGTCCTCGGGGCCCATGTCGTGACTACCCCAAGCCTGCCTTCCATATTCCAGGGGATGGCGACTAGCACTAAAGGCGTAAATCCCTATACTGGGAAGGCATTGCATTTATAAAAGTAGAAAAACACAACAGAGTTCGCAACTGAAGTAAGCACTAAGGAATACTGTAAAACAGAAGTAAATGCTGAAAGGAAAAGGGGAAGGAAATACAAGCCCAATAATAAGTACAATACAACTAAAAACCTAGTACAACTGCAGTAAAGTAAAACAGAAACCACTGATTCATCCTCCGGAAATCCCACCTGAAGGGTGGGTATAGATGGCCTCCTCCGCACCCCAGGTCTGTCTGTCCGCTTTGTGTACGTCTTTCTAAGTGGTCCACCTCCAGGTACCATCTAGCTCCACAAGACTCCTCCTTGATCAGTTTTGTCCATCTTCTGCATCCAACACAATGTAGTGTGGGCATATCCCATGCAGGGGTGAGTATACAATACTCAGTAGGGACCCCGAGACCCCCGAAGGTATCATAGACTCCATGAAAGAAAAACCAAAAAATAATGATATGAACAATAAATATCAACCAAATCTACTTAGGTATATGCCCATACATATACCTAAGTTATCAATCATAGTTTGGCTCCAACTCTCGAGCCCAAGAAAAAATCAGTCCACACCGGAAAGCAAGTCAATCTCATCGATGATAATGATTGATAGTCAAGACTCAGCTCACACAGGTATATATATTTAGTATAGAGATAGATATGATCATATGTAGTTACTAATTCATCTAAGCTATCAGACCCACATAGGATACTAGAACAGCTAAGCTGTCAGTCCCACATAGGATACTAGACCAGCTACTCTGTCAGACCCACTCAGGATACAATTACAGAAGTCAAACTGTCAGACCCACGTAGGATAAAAGTATAGTAGTCATCACTGTCAAACCCTTGGAGGATTCTAGTACAGTTTTCATCATTGTTGAACCCACATAGGATTCCAGTACAGTTGTCATTGTCGTCAAACCCATGGAGGATTCCAGTACGGTAGTCGTCGCAGTCGCAACCAGCTTTAGGGTTCCCACACACAACATGCTCGATTTCGGGAGGGGTCTGATTCTCGAGTCAAGGGGTCAAAACATAAACTATCACGAAGTCTAGAGTTGATGTATCTCGAAGTTTTTTCTCATAAAAAAGAACCCAATGTGACAGACAACGCGTTAATCGGACGCCCGGCCTAAGAGATATTTGCTTTTCTATTCTAGGGGCCTGATTGTAATTACGCTCATTCCAAACCCATCCATTTTACAAATTCATCCAAAAATCACTTAGATTATCGCAAAATGACCTCCTCGTCGCAAGGTTCCTAGTGTCACAGACAATGCGTCGATCGGACGCACGGTCGTGAAGTTATTCGCATTTAAGCGTAATGGGCCCGAACTGTCAAGCCCGGTGGGCTGGCGGGTTAGCCCATCCTGGATGAGCGGGTCTGACCCGGCTAAGGGGTCGGCCCTGCCTGATAATGTATGACCCGTCCCGATGAGGCATGACCCGGCCCGGTGGGCGTGGCCCAGACTACGGCCCCCCCGACTTCCCGAACTGGCGGCGCCGAGCGGCGCCGCCCTCCTGTCCGGCCGACCGAAGCTGACCGGTCTTCCCGGCGTGAGTGGCCCACATGGGCGAGCCACTGTTCCCCCAGTGCGGCGCCCTCCTGGCGTCGCGGGGTCTTCCCAGCCCGGCCGGTCGCCTGCTAGTTGGTTCGTCCGCCGAGCGGCCCACAGAATGCGGGCTGCGGTCCTCCGCAGCGCGACTCCCTCATGGCGCCGCGGTTTATTCGTTTTGGCTAGATTTAGCCGGCTGGTCCTTCTTCGGTCGAGCGGCCCACAGTTGTGGGTCACGATCTTTCCCTCTCGACGCAGCACTCGGTGTCGTAGTCCTCTTCGGGTGGGCGCACAACCGTCGTTGCCACCGCCGCCTTGGGTCTTCACCGCCCCCGATCGTTGCCAACTCTTCCAACATGGTTTCCATCACGAATAAAAAAGAAACTACAGAGGTTCTTCGGGCCATGTTCATTCGGCCTGTGCCCTCCACATTAGGAAGTATCAATTGGCCGTAGACGATCACTTTCATCCAACAAGTATGAAGGTATAATTTAATCAAATTAAATTATACAAACACCCTACCTCAAAATAGGGATCATTTGTAGATGGAGTCGTGGGGAGGCGGCGTCAACTCGTTGATGTCGGGGAAGAAGGAGTTGAGTATGGCACGTTGTTGGCTTTCCTATCGGGTGGCTCCTTCTCCTTTGGCTTGGCCGAAGATCGAAGTAGATGATCGTCATTTTTCGACAGTTCTCCGTTGGAAGGATGGTGTTCTTCATCGAGATAAGAACTATTTTCTTAATTTTCCAGTGCTTCCCCAACACAACAAGTCCAAAAAAAGCCTAAGCTATTATTTTATTCTCCCATGATTTTTTCAAACTAATTTAAAAATTAGAGGAGCTAAAATTAAATGTTCATTAATTTATGGTGAATTGGTTCATTCATGAGAGGAGGGTGGAATGTGGAGAGGCTCCACCATTAAGAGAGGGGAGTTGTCAAAATTTAAATAAAGGTGTTAATGTATAGTTTAAGGTAAGTTAAAGGGCTAGGGGATCGTGCGGGCCCCACCACACATTATCCTCTCATGGGAGGTCATGTGGGTGTGGGCCCCACCTCTAAATCCTCCTTGTAGGAAATAACTACCAAACATTAATAAAACTGTGTAAAACAATTTTATTTAATTTATTATAAATCCCCAAAAATCAACTTCTCCTCCCGAGCAAAGGCAACTGTGGTAAATGTTCCCTTATGCGAATATCGGTGCTACGAGTTTATCGGTGCCCCCAGATTTCAATTCCAAGCACTGGTTCAAAAGATAGAAAAACCCTCCCGTACATTTACTGAACGTACTCGAACAAAACTTTAGAAAATGATTCCGGGCACACCGGGCCTCGGAATCAGGTGCCGTTAGAAACCACAGACTCGTAAAATTCCAAAGAATTATGAAAAAAATTCCATTGAAAGTTAAGGGTATTTACATTACTCCCACATTAGGGCTTTACGTCCCCGTAATTCTAAAAAACACACAAGGGAAACAAATGGGGGTACTGAACATGCATCTAAGCCTCTCTCTCCCATGTGCTCTCCTGGAGGTTCCCATGCTGCCAGCGAATATGCACCAGAGGAATCGAACGTCCACATAGGACCCACTCATGTCGATCCTAAATCTCTACTAGGACCACCGTGAATGTCTCCCCGTCATCGATGTCCAGCTCCCCATGGTCGATGATGTGGGACGGTTCATGCACATATCTACTCAACTGAGATACGTGGAAGACGTCATGCACCCGGTGCAATTGAGGTAGAAGGGCCAGGCGGTAAGCCACCTTGCCTACTCTGCTAAGGACTTGGAAAGGCTCGATGAAACGCAGAGATAACTTGCCGCCCCAGCCAAATCTCTGTAGACCTCGTCGAGGTGAGACCAATAGAAAGATGTGGTCGCTATCCTCGAACTCCAGTGGTCTCCATCTCCTATCAGCATAGGGCTTCTGTCTACTCTGTGTAGTCTTCATCTGCTCCTGGATGATCTACACCTTCTCTGTCATAGCCTAAACCATCTCTGGTCCTACAAGTGCTAACTCCCCTGGGTCAGTCCAGCACATAAGTGATCTGCAAGGTCGGTCATACAATACCTCATAAGGGGCCATCCCGATCATGGAGTGGTAACTCTTGTTGTATGAAAAATTCCTCAAGGGTAAGTGATCCTCCCAGCTGTGACTAAAGTCGAGGAAACATGCACAGAGCATGTCCTCGAGAGTTTGAAGGTTCCTATCAGTCTGGCCATCCATATGAGGATGGAAGGTTGTGTTCAAGCGAAGCTGCATCCCAAAAACCTCCTATAATCCCTTCTATAGCCAGGATGTGAAATGAGCATCTCGATCAAAGATGATAGTCGATGGCACACCATGAAACTGTAAAATCTCTTGAATGTAGAGGCATCCCAAGCTCTCTACTTAGCCCTGCTCTCTGATCGGTAGGAAGTGGGTAGACTTGGTGAGTCGGTCGACAATCACCTAGATAGAGTCGTTTCATCTAGATGTATGTGGAAGCCCTGTCACGAAATACATGGATATCCCATCCCACTTCCACTCTAGGATCTCTACGGGTTGTACCAAGCCTGCTGGAACCTGGTTCTCCGCCTTCACTTGCTGACAAGTGAGGCATCGTGAAACGAACTCTACTACAGCCTTCTTCATACCTGGCCAGTAATGCTGTCATCTGAGGTCTTGATATATCTTCACCACTCCTGGATGTACCAATAGAGGGGAAGTGTGAAACTCCCTCAACACCTCCTTCTATAGTGCAACTGGTACCATGGTACGTCCCCTATAGAGGATGGCGTGCTCCCCTCCATTAGAAAATCCATCAGGTGCCTGCCTTGAGGATATCTGAGTACATCGCTTCTCACAGTCAATGTCCCCATGCTGTGCTTCTCTGACTCACTAAAGGAGTAGAGGAGTGACTGTGAGACACTAAAAAAAGGCAGCTCCATCTATATCCACAAAGGATATCTATAATGCAGCTAGCTACTCCGTCACCTCTCCCTGTAGCTGAATGCCCGATCTCCTGCTTAGAGTATCTGCTACAACATTCCCCTTCTCAGGAGTATAGACTATCTCGAAGTCATAGTCCTGGAGGAACTCGAGCCATCGTCACTGTCTTACATTCAGGACCTTCTACGAGAATATGTACCTGGGACTATGGTGGTCAGAATTGAATGCAAAGCGCTCACCCATCCGATAGAGCCACCACATCTTCAAAGCGAAGACCACTACTGCTAACTCCAGGTCATGGGTAGTGTAGTTATGCTTGTTCTATATCAACTAATGTGAACCGTACATGATCACCACTCACTCCTGCATCATGACGCACCTGATTCCAGTCCCTGATGCATCGCAGTAAACTACATACCCTACGCCCTCCTTCGGTAGCCTCAAGATGGGCGCACTGGTCAACCTCTGCCTCAGCTTCTGAAAGCTCTTCTAGCATCTCTCTGACCAAACAAATGGTTCCCCCTTCTTCGTCAAAGATGAAAGCGGTGCTGCAACTCTGGAGAAGTCTGACACAAACCTCCGATAGAACCCAGCAAGACCCAGGAAACTCTGAACCTCTGTCACACTCTTGGGTGGATCCCAAGAAAGAACTGCCTCGATCTTTGCTGGATCCACTGCTACCCCAGCTTCTGAGATGACATGTCCCATGAATTGAACCTATCGAATCCATAACTGGCACTTCGAGAGCTTACCATAAAGTTGGTGCTCTCAGAGTGTATCCAGTACTACCCGTAAATGGTAGGCATGATCCTCCTCAATAGTCGAGTAAATTAGTATGTCATTGATGAATACTATGACAAATCGATCAAGGTAAGGCTGGAAGAACCTGTTCATGTGACTCATGAACACTGATGGTGTGTTGGTTATTCCGAAAGGCATAACCAAGACCTCGTAGTGGCCATAACGACACCTGAAGGTTGTCTTCTACACATCGTCGTCTTGTACTCTGAGCTGGTGATAGCCTGACCGAAGGTCTATATTCGAGAACCATCATGCTCCCTTGAGCTGATCAAAGAGGTCGTCAATCCTCGGGAGTGGGTATTTGTTCTTCACGGTCACCTAATTCAGGCGACGGTGGTCGAAACAGAGTTGCAATATCCCATCCGCCTTCTTGGTGAACAAAATCGGAGAAGCCCAGGGTGAAACACTGGTTCAGATGAGTCCCTTCCCGTGAAAGTCCTCCAACTATACCCACAGATCACGAAGCTCAGCGAGAGCCATCTGATATGCTGGAGTAGATATCGGTGCTGTCCCAGGGTACATGTCTATGTAGAAGTCTACCTCTCTGCGAGGAGGTAGTCCTGGAATGTATTCAGAAAAAATGTCCGCATACTGATCCACCATAACAAGAAAACTCAGACTCCGCACATCAACTTCTCCAAGGATGAGACTAGACAACTGATGTCTGATCAGATTCCCTCTCCTTTGCGTAAGTCCATCCTGTGCTGCAAAGGATCCCTTCTCGCTGGTGAAGGTGAACCTGCTCCCATCCGTGCGGACACATGGCATTTTGTGCCAAATACAGTCGATATGAGCATGGACTGTAGATAACCAGTCTATAACCAATATGATGTATTAAGGACTCGATGCCACTACAAGAAGATCCCAGCCGAATATCTCGCCTCCTAGAGTAAGATCACACTGCTAGCACCCATGCGTAATCGTCAATTCTACACCCGTAGGAGTCTCTAGACATAAGGATCAAGACAACGACTCTATCGAAATCTTCGAGCTCCGAACAAGGGAAACGACAATAAAATAATGACTCTCAACTGTGTCTATAAGTACTGCAGCAAGGGTAGAGGAGACACATATAGTATCTCGAATCATCTCAGGTGCGCCGTTGTCGTATGCCTCGAATACCTGGTGTTGATCCCGCCTCTATCTTCCAGCTCCCTATGGTTGGGCTGGACCTTCTAGTGGTTGTGGTGTTAGATCCTCAAAACGTCATCCACCACCCACTTCTCGGCCATCTCCTCTTCCATGTCCGCCCGCTCCGAGAGGACCACCACGGTCGAACCTCTGCCTCTGCCTCGAAGGTCCCTCAACTGTCTACTGCGCATCCTTATGGTTGGTCGGGAAGTCTCAAGACATGTGACCTTGCCCACCTCATGCATAACACTTCCTGCTCCTCGTATAGTTGGATCGGTTCCGTGTGCCCGACACAACAAAACATGTATCCTGAGGTCACCCAACAGATGGCCTGGTCCTCTTGGACCTCTACGTCAACTGTCTACTCCGGGCTACAGAAGACTCCACTATGTTTCGTCCTGCAGTGGGTCTTGTAGCTGGTGTCAGCTCAGCAAGAAAGCTCTCCACAAGTAGGGCTCTCTCCAGTACTCCTGCCTATGTTGGAATATTGAGGGAGATCATCGAATCCCTAATCTCATGTCTGAGTCCCTGCTCAAAGGTCCGGTCCCTGAAGAATGGGTCATGTACCATATCCATGGAGTAGCGTGAGAGGTCAGTGAACCTCGTTGAGTACTGAACTACTAACATGCTGCCCTGCTGCAGATGTAGTAACTCCGGAGTCTGCACCTCATGAAGGGTGGATGTAACAAACTCTGAGAAGAAGAGACTCTCAAAGTTGGTCTATAGTAAAGATGCCTCGTCATGCACCTAGAGTATCAGGCTCCACCATCTACTTGCTGCTGCGTGTAGGATACTCGCAACAAGGATCACCATATGGTCAGCTGGTGCCTCTACCAGTCTGAAAACTTTGACAATAACCTCCAGCCCATCCTCAGCTGCCTGAGGGTCCATCTCTTCACGAAACCATGGTGGGCTCTATCACTGGAACTCATGCAATGCACTCAGGCAGCATGCACTCTCTTCTGCTAGGGCTAGTGGTATCAGTGGCCCAATGGGTAGTGGTACCGCTGGTGCCTCTACTCTGATGGGGCCCTGCACCGAGGCCTCGTCGCACGGTGGGCTACCATATTGTACGTGACTCGGAACCCTAGATGACTACCTTCGTGGGACCATCATGAAAAGAAACAGGCGTGCCATGGTCAAACAATATACCTAGTGAGCTGACACAAAGTAATCACAAAGAAAACTTTCAAAACACAGACACAATCAGTGTTTTCGTGCACTGAGTCTAAAATCACAGGTCAGGGTCCTGGTGTATGGATACGTCGTCTTCCGTACCAACACTGGACTCCTTGATACTGAAAACCACAGTCAATACTCTTAACACTATTTCTTCACATAAAAGAATGATCAGAGTCCTGAGTTCTGCGGTAGAACCAACTCCTCTGATACCAATTTGTCACGACCCGTCCTCTAGGCCCGTGCCCTGACTACCCCAATCCCGCCTTTCATAGGCCAGAGGCTAGAGACTAGAACCAAAGGAATAAATCCCTATACTGGGAAGGCATTTCCATTAGAAAAGTGAACAAACACAACATAGTTCGCAATTGAAGTAAGAACTAAGCAAAACTGTAAACAAAAGTAAATTGTAAAAGGAAAAGGGGCTGGAAATACAAGCCCAATAGTAAGTACTGTACAACTGAAAAGCTAGTACAACTGCAGTAAAGTAAAACAGAAACCAATGAGTCATCCTCCAGAAATATCACAAGAAGGGTGGGTACAAATGGCCTCCTCAGCACCCCAGGTCCGTCCTCCCCCTCCGTGTACATCTCGCAAAGTGGTCCACCACCGGGTACCGTCCAGCTCCACATGTCTTCTACTCCATCAGCACTGTCTTTCGTCAGCATCCAACATAACGTAGTGAGAGCATAGCCCGTGCAGGGGTGAGTATACGATAATCAATAGGGACCCCGAGACCCCCGATGGTCTCCTAGAATCCATGAAGGATAAACCCCAAAAGAAAGATATGATCACGAAGTATAAACCAACTCTACTTAGGTATATTCCCATACATATACCTAAGTTATCAATCACAGTTCGACTCCAAATCTCGAGATGAAGCATAACTTAGTCCACACAGGAAATTAAGTCAATCACATCGATGATAATTATTGAAAGTCAAGACTCATCTCACACAGGTATACATCTTTCGTATAGCGATAGAGATGATCTTATGTAGTCACTGATTCATCTAAGATGTCGAAAAACACGTAGGATACTAGACCAACTAAGTTGTCGGACCCACGTAGGATACTAGACCAGCTACTCTGTCGGACCGACTCAGGATACAAGTACAGAAGTCAAACTCTCGGACCCACGTAGGATACAAGTATAGTAGTCATCGATGTCGAACCCACGAAGGATTCCAGTATAGTTTTCATCACTGTCAAACCCATGGAGGATTCTAGTACAGTTGTCATTGTCCTCGAACCCATGGGGGATTCCAGTACGGTAATCGTCGCAGTCACAGCCAGCTCTAGGGTTCCCGCACACAACACGCTCAATTCTGGGAGGGGTCCAATATTGAAGTTAAGGGGTCGATACATCAACTATCCTGAAGCCCAGATTTGATGTATCCAGAAGTTCTGTCTCGTCAAAAGGAACCCAAAGTGATAGACGTCGTGTCAATCGAATGCCCGGTCTGAGAGATATTGGTTTTTCCGTTCCAAGGGCCCAGTTGGAATTACGCTCGTTCCAAAGTTGTACATTTTCCAAAGTTGTCCAAAACTCATTTAGAGTATCACAAAAGGACTACCTCGTCGCTAGGGTCCCAATGCCATAGACGGCGCGTCGATCGGACGCACGGTCATGAAGTAATTCACATTTAAGCGTAATGGGACCAACCCATCAAGCCCGGTGGGCTGGTGGGTCGGCCCGTCCTACCTCAGCGGGTCTGACCCAGATAAGGGGTCAGCCCGACCGGATAATGCGCGGCCCGAACCGGTGGGGCACGGCCCGGCTCGTGGCAGGCGGTCCAACCCGGTGGGGCGCGGCCCGGCTGGGTGCGGCCTGACCCGGCTGGGCGCAGCCCGGCCTGCGGTAGGCCACATCTCATCCAGCTGGCCGAGATGGTGTGGGGGGGGGGGGGGGGTGCGACCCCCCTGACTTCTTGAACCGGCGGCGCTGAGCAACGATGCCATCCTGTCCGGTCGGCCGAAGCCGGCCGGTCTTCCCGGCACGAGCGGCCCGCACGGGCGGGCCTCTGTTCCCCCAGCGCGGCACCCTCCTGGCACTACAAGGTCTTTCCAGCCCGGCCGACCGCATGCCGACCGGTTCATCCACCGAGTGGCCTGAGGAATGTGGGCCGCGGTCTTCCGCAGCGCGATTCCCTCATGGCGTCGTAGTTTCTTCAGTCAGGCCGCCTTTAGCCAGCTGGTTCTTCTTCGGCCGAGAAGCCCAAGGTTGCGGGTCGTGATCTTTCCCTCTCCACGCGGAACTTGGTGACGTGGTCCTCTTAGGGCCGGTGTGCGGCTGCCATTGCCGCCGCCGCCTTCGGTCGTCGCCACCCCCGATCGCCACCAACACTTCCAACACAGTTTCCATCATGAATAAAAAAGAAACTACGGAGGATCATCGGGCCGTGTTCATTCGGCCCGCACCCTCCGCGTTTGGCGGTATCAATTGGCCATAGACGATCACTTGCATTCAACAAGAATGAAGGTATAATTTACTAAAATTAAATTATACAAACACCCTACCTCGAAATAAGGTTTGTTCGTAGATGGAGTCATGAGGAGGCGACATTAACTCATTGACGTCGAGGAAGGAGGAGAGGATGGCACGTCGTCGGCATTCCTTGCGGGTGGCTCCTTCTCCTTTGGCTTGGCCGAAGATCTAAGGAGATGATCGTCGTTCTTCGGCAGTTCTTCATTGGAAGGGAGATGTTCTTCATCGAGAGAAAAACTCTATTCTTAATTTTCCAGAGCTTCCCCAACAGAACAAGTCCAACAAATCATGTAGATTATTTATAGAAGAAACATAATGTTATGGGGTTAGAGATACATCATTATGGATGAACCAACACATATCAATGGTTTGATAATTCTTAATATAGTGAGTGTAGTGTTTCTGGGTTGCGTACGAACCATATCCTCTAGGATGTGCACCTACATGATTGAATTCATAGAGAACCATATATATATAATCAAAATGGATAGTGGTGACCCACATTGTAACAACTCTATATTTTATGAAATATATATTTTTTAAATAAATTTTTTTTTCTTCATTATCCTGTGTTACACGCAAAGATGAGTTTAAAAAACTTTCAGTATACTATTAAAATGTTATTATTTAATGTCACAATTATAAAATATACATTGGATTTGAGGATATGCATAAGAATAACTATTTTTTAATTTTTTTAAGTCACATTTTATAAATTTACTTATTCTGGTATCATTTAATTATAAATAAAAATAAAAATCATTTAAAAGTAAAATAGAAAATTTTTTGAAGTACTTTTATGCATAAAAAGTATTTATATATTTATATATTAAATTATTCACTATTGGTGAATTATTTTAATGCAATATATATATTATACATTTAGTCAAAAAATTTAACATTCATTAAGCATTTTTTTGGAATGGGGTAATAATAAACCATGTTTTATGCTTAAGAATGTATTTTTCGAAAAACAATTCTTCCCACCTCTTGCATGCTAATTTTAAAAATAATTTCTACCACTTTTATAAATTTAATTTGATAAACATTATTCCATATTTGGAATAATGATGTTAAAATTTGGTAAATTTGGTTATTTATATATTTGTTCAATAATAACAGTAACCGTGGTAAAATTTATAACCTCAGTAAAGGGTAAATTGGGGTATTCTTTGTAAAAAGAAACTGATAAGGACATAAATCTTCATCATAATAACTTTCAGATGAATGGAATTCGACCCTTATAACCTTAGGATTAAATTAATGTTTTAATAAACACATTTACATGGAAATGGCCTATATAATATTTAATTCAATGAAAGTTAAAAAAATGTCACCCTATTAGTTTTCAACATCTCTTATATGTCCACATTGAAACAAAATAATGTTATAAAAAAATATAAATATCATTTTCAAAATTATGTAATTTTTTTATGATATATATATATTTATAATTTTTTTAAATTATATAGCTACCTAAAATCCTAATATAATTTCAATGGAATATTTATTCAATTATTAGAAAAATAAAATAAAGGAATTTATAAAATTAAAATGTAATTAAATTTAAGTTAGTTATAGTGGTCCAAGAATTTTTTATACAAATTATATATATTAGCTCTATATTAAATAAATTTATTTGAATTCAAAAATTATCTTTTGGTATTTTATTTCAAATTAAATAAATATTTTCTAAATTGGAAATAATGATATTTTATGAAAATAATAATTTACTAAAATACATAAAAATAATAAAAATATTAAAAGATGAAAATGATGATAATAAAAGGTCAAAATGTTCATACTTTTATAATTTATAGGAAAATTTTAAACATTTTTCTTAATAATGAATTCAATATGTTTTAACCATTTACAAAATTCTAAGACCGTGCTTCCCCTCAATTCTGAATGGGCACCCCACCATTATCTTATACACAAAACATTATGTCTGATATCTGAAACATACCCTACCGAAATAAATGTTGAGCTTCCTTAGAATCATTCTATTTTTGTATTTATTCCCAAATTCCAATCTATGATACTTAAGTATAGATCTAAAGGTTCTCTTTCAATAGAGTTAATCACCTTCAATGAACACTTTCCATTTAATTCTAATTTTACCACTTATAAATATTTTGTACTTTTAATTAAATAATAAATTAAATATCCTAAATATATTAAAATTTAATTATTTTTATTAAATAACATTTATCTAACTCGTTTACATCAACTGGGAAGTAAAAGAATCCCTTATTCGTACGTACGACTTACAGTCTTTGTATAAAGGTAAAATTAATTTCTCCTCGTCATATTTTGTGGATGAGTATTTTTATGGATTGAATGTTTATATATGATAATTATGAAATAATTATACATTCATAATTATAATATCAGATATACCTTATTACCTTCCAATTCATTAGCAAATCACAATGTTTCTCAATCTTACCTATGGACTACCATCTCCATGAAGTGATGTGATTTTCTAACATTTTACAAGGATGATAATAAAGATGGATTTAATTAAATTATATCATATATTTGATATGACATTGATTATTTAAATTTTATTTATTATTTATTTTTCTTTCATTCTATCTGCCGAATAAATGAAAACTGTTGTTGTGCATACAAATAACCTACCATCTCCGTGAATGATGTAATTCATTTTTTATTTCTATATTTATGGATAACTATAAATATGTATATAATTATTATATATAATGTTTATATAATGATTAATTTATAATAATTTGTTTAACCATGATCAAAATACAAGGAATGAAACTACTGAACCAAAGCATGTATGAAAAAAAAGAAGATACCCCTTAGAACAATGATTTTCATAAAAATTGATAACAAGTAGGTGATAAAATATTATGATTAAACTATAAATGGTATTATATATATGATTATAGTTATATACTAAATTTATAAAAAATCCATATTTTTTGTATATTATGTTCCTACATATATTAATGTAGTCAAATCTGAAGTAAGGGATTTTCATTTCACTTTTATTTATATGAGACACATGTCATATTAGCCAATAGATTCTTTTATGTTGAGAATATAATAACCCTGAATTTATTTATTGAATATTAATATTAATTTTTGGGAAATTTGAAAATTATCATAAGTTTATTTCTTTCATTGGGATTACAATAAAAATTTTACCAAAGCAATAAGTAGTTTTATGTTTCAATATCATCATTTCTCAGAATTATTTATTATTAGGTTTCTGATGATGAATTATTATGATCTATCTCTCAATACACCAATGGATTTATTATACTCTATTTATTTATTAAAAATAAAATTTTTAATTTTTTTACCCAACACACATTCTCAAAGGACTAAAAATATGTTTTTAAAGAAAATTTTCATTACTTATCTCTTTGATCAAAAATAATTTTTCTTTCATATCCAAGTTTTATAAAAATGATTACAAGAAGGTTTTTAATATTATAATTTGATTATTTAAAGTAATTTTACCCATATTATCTTTAAAAAACATTTTTAAATGGAATATTCTTATCATAATTAGAATGATGCACCTTCTGAGTTTTCTTATAAAATTGTAAAAATACTATTTTACTTGAACTTATATAGCATGAAAAACAATTCAATCCATCATGACCTATCTATAATTTAATGATTTATTTACATGTTTCATTGGTTATTTTCAATGAAAATGTTTTTATTAAAATTTTTTAATTTATTTATATTTTAATGAATTATTTTTAAGGCGGAATGTTTATTTGCATCACGAAATTTTTAATAACATTTTAATGGTAATTTAATTCATCAAAGACACTGACCTTTGATTTAAATTATGATTTAGTGGGGAAATGATCAAAGGATACTATCCTTAATCTTTTTATGGATGTTTTATTATTATGATGATAATATATATTTTAAAACCATGAGTTTTCCATGGTTTATACTAGGATTCAATGATTTAATTATTATTCAACATATTTCATTTCCATGGGTTATGATACGATGAAATGTTTACGAAAACCATTAATTTTAATGGGTTCTAATATGATTAATATTTTATGATCTTGTGGGATACATATGTATGATGTTAATTATTTTATGGGTGGGTCATATATCTAGTTCCAATGAATTAGTTAATAATAGATATATTATGAGATAAATTGAAATGGAATGGGGAGTGAACACAATTTAGTAATGGAATATTTCCACTATGATAGACTTTGGAGTGAACCTTAAATACTAATGTTGTTTTGGGAGTGAACCCAGTTCACTATGATAGTATATGGAGTGAACCTTGGCTACTACAATGGTTTGGGGAGTGAAAACATTCTACTATGATATTCCTTGAAAGGAATGGTTTACTACTAAGAAAATGATTTTCTATTCTTATATATATGGGAAAATTCCATTTATTATTCCAATTTTATGCTTTCGTGTATCATGCTCTTTAAATCCATTATGATTTAGGTATTATGAACCAAAAATCATTATTTTATGACTCAATATTATGATATATGATAACCAGGGTATTTTTTATAATGGTATGTTCATGTTATCATACCTTTATGCACATGTTATAATAATTTTATCATTGATATATAAATTTTTCAGTTTATTGAGAATATAATCTCACCCTTTCTTATTTTTTCCTTTCCATTGGTTTTATAGAAAGGATTTAGGAATGATATTTCTTATAAGGGTTCTAGTAATGAAAGATTTCAATGGGAGACAGTTATTAAATAGTTTTTAGGCATCTAAGTTTTTAAAGATACTAGACCTATAAGATTCTATAATGTATCATTCTGATATATAATGAAAATTCAATTAATAATATTTTATATCTATTTATGAAATTTTTGGGTCACTATAATTGGAATCATAGTAAGGTTTAGTTAAACATTGTAAACTAGGATGAGATATCCGTAGTCAAAACCATAGGTGTAAATCTATGTTTAGGATAACATAATAATATTTTAGTAATGATCATGAAAAACCTAGGTTAAACCTATGGTTTTATAATAGAGTGTGTCATGATTTAGACATCCTATAAATTATTTTTCATGATTATAAGTTTTTACACAATTATTATTGTTTCGAAAACTACACTTTTTCAATGTAGTCGATGGATAGAACCTGAAGGAATCGTGTTAGTTATGAATGCAATAGATAAAGAAATTATTTTCCTCCCAATAAACTGAATGTTATGGGACATAGAATAATTTTGTTTTTATAATTGCACACACAAAAATTTCAATCTATGAATCATGCTGATCTTACAAATGGTCAAATTAAGGAACTCGTTTTTGTTGAGTCCTTCAGGAGGCAATGTACAAATTTTTATAGTGGGTCAATTGATTTTATAGTTTCTATGTAATGGATAAGTACCACTAAAATGATATTTTCCATCAACCATTGATCGAAGAATGAGAAATTTATTATTGATATTTTTCATTTAAAAGGTGAATCATATCAATGGGGGTCTGTTATCCAGAACATGAAGCAACAAGAAAAAATTTAAAATATGAAATGTGTTGAGTTTATGAGATTATTTTTTATCAGTACATTACTTTTTTTCCTCATATGAAAATGGGGAAGGAAATAAATTAACAAAAAAAGGATTGTGAATTTGTTGGTACCTATGAGGAAACATTTATAAGACTTGTGAGGTGCAAATCTTGTATTATCATCCAACCTGAATGTATGGTTGATTGATTCTTCAGTGGATTAAATCCAGGACTATGAAGGGAATTCATTATAGAGGACATCAATAGATATCAATAAATATTTCAATGTTCTTTAAAGGTGAATATGTATATTTGAGCTACCCATAAATATCATTATTTATATAAGAAACAAATGATGGAATTTGAATTAAATCCGAAAAAATAGAGGTAAGAGGATGAGATTTTCATTATATTTCTTGTCCAAAATAAATCCTGGTGGATATTATCTTAAGGGGATTGGTGAATGTTTAAATAATAGAAATGAAGGTCATTGTGAAATATAATAATTAATTCATGGTAATAAATTACTTTATGATGTAAATCGATAGAATGCACTAAATAATGCACCTGTTACACTCCATTTTCTTAAATAAATGAAGTATTAAAATTATGTTAACCAATGTCAAAATTTTATGTTTAATGATTATGATAAACTTTAACAACCTATTAATCCCCAATAAAAAGGTAAATCTCATGTGATCACTATATATGAATAGGGGTACGATAATAACATGGTGAATGGTTCACATACCATACACTCTAAAACATCTAATGCCTTATTTGATTCTAGATCTACTATATCTTTTATATCCAAGTAATTCGAAAAGGGTATCACTATAACACATCGGTGATTAAATAATGAGTTAGTATTGAAATCTTATAATGTTATAATGGTATCATCTCAAGTATATGGTTCATCTAAAGATTATGTTTTTAGGATTGCGATTCCTAAAGATCCTATTATTTTTCATCTGGTTGAGCTCAATGTTATTTTTAAATGGATTATTTATCTCCACATAAATACCACATTAATTTCCATATATGGGATGCAAAATTTGATATTTTGAACCAAAATATGATCATCTATCTATGTAATGATAAATATGAACTTTTTATCTAAATCACATCCATTGTGTGGGTATTGATTACCATTTAAAAGGGGACATTATTTGTTAGGGTTGGTGAGAAACTCAATTTCAAAAATATTTCTATTGTGTGGGAGTTTTCATATATTTTTATTGAATAATTTCCTTATCTTCCACTGAAACCTGAATTTTATTTCTTGATATAAACCATTCATACTTTTATAATAATTTCAAAGACTCCATAGATAATATACTCGATTGAGTTATAAGAATTGAATAAGAATACCTAGTATAAATTATCAAGAGATCCATTCATCTAAGTGAGTCACCATGGGGAATACAATTTTTTTTGGTAATAGGAAAGATTGGTCAATGAGACTTTGCATTGATTATCTAGAACTGGACACACTCAAATTCAAGAAAAAATATTGTCTACCACATATTAATGAATTGTTTGATTAACTACATGAGGATCAATACATTTCCAATAATGATATTTATTTTGGATACCATAAATTGAGGTTTAAGAAGGTGGACATACCCAAGAAAATATTTTGATCATGTTATGGACACTAGGAGTATATAGTGGTTACATTTTGTTAAACTATTCCGCCACTCTCTTCAAGGATTTAATGAAATGTGTATTTTCGTATTACCTTGATTTGTTTGTGGTATTCTTTATAGGTGATAATATTATATATCTAAAGATAATGGAAAAGAATAAAATAATTAATGAATTTATCTTAATACCCTAACGAAGGATATTCATTATGAAAGATTTACTAATTTTTAATTTTGGCTTCAGATTGTTTCATTATTAGTTCTTATAATCTCATGAGAGGTTATATCAGTAGACCCTTAAAAGATAAAAGTTACTGAACATTATCCTCTACCAAACACTATAATCCGGATCTTTAGCTTTCTTGGATTTGATGGATATTATAATTGATTTTTGGATAATTTTTCACCATTATATAATCACCTCACTAAGTTAACTCTAAAAGGAGTTATGTTACATTGGACGAATGAATGTGAAGAAAAATTGAAGGATTTGATGTGATTTTTTTTGGTGAACCTATCCTCACACTGACTTATAGAGGATAAGGGCATGTAATCTATAATGATGCATCCAGGAAAGGACTAGGATGTTCTATCATACAGAATGATATTTTTGTAATTTCTGCCTCATGATAATTTAACGTTCATGAGAACTATTACCCATCTCATGATTTTGAGTTAGCTATGTTAATGTTTATAATAAAGATAACATGCAATTATCTTTATAAAAAAGTATGATATATATAATGATTATAAAACATTATAATATATATTCACATAAAAATAGATGGATATTAACTAGATTATATTATTGGAAAAGAATAAAGATTATGAATTCTCAATACATTACCACCATTAGATGGAGAACAGGGTGAAAGATTCTCTTTGTCAAAAAGATCATATTATCTTGACAATGAAAATGATAAAAAACGATCCAATATTTTTTGTCTTCCAAAGGATGGATCTAGAAATCATGATGGAAGGGGTGAAATATTATCTTTTTGAAATGATTGTTTAAATATATATACAAGTAATTATTAAATAGGAAAAAAAATAATATTTAGTGATAAATAATAAGTAGAAAATGATACTGAATTTAACCTTGATTCTGAGTGAATGCTAAGGTTCCGAAACTGGGTATGTGTTACATTAATACCATATTTCAAAAAGGAGCTATTAGATGAGGATAAAAAATCATAATTCTCTATTAAAATTGTAAGTTAAAATATTTATAAAGATATAAAATAGTATTTCTGGAGGGAAGAAATGAAAATAAATATTGTAGAGTATGTATCTCGATTTTTGGAATGTCAGTATGTGAAGGATGAAGGATAAATGTATAATGGAATTTAACAAACATTACATATACATGAATGGATATGGGAAAACATAAACATGGATTTTCTTGATAGAACCCCTAAAACATTTAATTTGAATAATGATATATGTGTTGTAGTCAACATCATATGTAGTCAGAATAATTTATTTCTATTAGAGATTATTTCTACGTAGATCTTATTTCTAGAATTTTTATTACAGATGTGGTTAGTTGTATAGATTGCCATATTATAATTTATATGATCGGTATCTAAGGATTACCTCAATGTTATGGAAATTTATATAGATGGATCTGGATATAGAGTTGATTTTCAGCATCCTCAAGAAATATATATAATATGAGAGAACAATTCAAAACCATAATTATTTGAAAAGACCCTATACTATGAATTTTAAATGTGGTGGTGATCAACACTTTCCTATAGTTAAATTTTATTACAATAATAGCTTTCACCCATCCATTCAAATAGCTCCATAATACCACTGTGCGATGAAGTGTATAAATGTATCCTATTTGGATGAAGTTAGATAAAAAGAGCTATAGGGACCTAAGCTAGTTGTGGAAATGGAAGATAATGTTAGATATTTTCAAAAACACATTATGATAGCATAGAATCTATATATACATTATGCCGACAATCATCAGTGTGAATTTGTATTTGATGTTGGGGAGAATGTTTTCTATGAATTTCTATATGGAAAAAGGTTATAAGATTTTGAAATAATGGATTTTTTATCATTAGGTATATTTCCCCTTCACGATTCGTAATGACGTAGGGATTATAGCTTACTACATAACACTTGACTTGAACCTATCTCATCTTCATGATGTGTTATATATATCTATCCCAAGGAAGTACATAACTAAACCATAACATAAAATAATCTCATAGGTAAAACCATTAGGAAATGATCTATTTTATGAATAAATATTTTTAGATATCGTAGATCATATAGCTAAAGTGATAAAAAAGGATACTCAGCTGATGAATGTTATCTGGAGAAAAAAATTCAATGAAGCCAAATTGAAACCTAAAGATGAAATGAAACAAATATATCATCATTTTTTTATATTAGAGTGATGAATTTCAATTGTGAAATTAATTTTTAAGTGGGTAGAATGTAACACCCTGTGATTTTATGTAATATATTTCTATAAAAAAATTGTCTTAAAAAGAATCAAGAGGTGAGGTAAATTGATTTATTTAAATATTATTCACTTAAAAACACATCCAAACATTATTTTGATTGACTTAATGTTCCTACCTTATCATAAGAAATAATGTAAAATAAATTCATACTGAAAATATATAGAAACGTAGATTTATAGTTTTTAGGGAATAGAAGACTCCTAGTCAACTCCACCAACACTCTTCTCAATGAGTACAATGATTTTCACAAGACTAGTCCTTTTTTCTAAAGAATTTCAGTCATTTTTAAGGGAATTGATGACTATGTGAAATCATTCAACACATTTTAAAAAATTACATGATTTTTTAACCCATTTAAATTAATACATTTTAAACAACCACATTTAGGTTCCTTTACCAGGAACCATTAAAATTAAGGATAATAAAAAAATAATTTAAAGGTGTCGCACATTGTTTTATAATATAATTGACCGAAGGATGAAATATATGGGAGATATTATCACAATAAAAATGATTCTCTATGATATTTTTTTTACAATAATATGATAAATGATAAATATCACAAAAACCATATAACCTAATTCTTCTTCATAGTTTTCATGAAAAATAGAGCAGTATATAATAGGTTCAAGAAATAATTATTTTATATATATATATACTTCTATTATTCTCTGATAATATAAATTGTTTAAGATAAAAATTCTATATATTGATACATGAAAATTAATGAAAAAATTCACAGTTAAATGAAAAAAATGTTTTGTAAAATATGAGATCATAGACATATAATTTTCTTGGAAATACCTTAAAAAAGTATAGTTAATTAAGTTATACTTATACTTGATTCCATTCTCAGTAATTTCCTATTATTATTATTATTGTTTTTACCATAAATATATGATCCACCATATAAATAATTTATGAAATAATTAAAATCCTTTTCAAGTGATTCAATAGTAATAAATACATATTATAACATGATGTAGCTAATTTAAGATCATTATGTAACCAAATTTATGATTTTAATTGATGTATCTGATTTAATATAATCTTTATTCACATAGCCGAATTTATATTCACATGGCTTTTAATCACATATCCAAAACTGACATAGCTAATAGGCACCAGATAGTCGGTTTCACAACATATCAGATTCACATAGTAGATTGATCTGGGTAGTTGTTTTCTTACGTAAATGATAGCACCGGTATAAGAGATCTCCACATAGTAGATTCCACGATGAATCTAATTTTCACAACTAAATTCTGATGTAGTTGATTCTACACATAGAAAAATTCCAAATGTATCTAATTTTTCTATACACAATCAAATTTCATCAAAAATTTCTAGAATGTAGAATTAATAAAATTTACCACCAAAATAGTACAAACAATAATAAAAACATGTTAACAGACCTAATAAATAGTATCATCAATATTGTATAATGTGTATTTGTGATCATCATAACCTAAAGTACATGGAATATGTTGGAATAACATTAGTAGTCTAATTATATTTACCTTTTTTAGGATCAGAAAACCCATTAGATATTTGACAAGATATTTTAAAGGGGTTAATAACGATTTGAAACAATATTATAAGGTAATATACATTAATATTTACAATATAATGTTTATACTTTATTTAGTCCCCTTAAATTGACTGATATCGTACATAGATTAAAAATATTCCTTTTTTAAAAAATATGGAATACTTCTCCATCTTTTTGTATCATTAAAATGAAGGGGTATGGAGAGGAACAATACTTTTAATTTAGAAATTACAGTGTAATAAAATATTTTATAATTATGTTGAAATAGAAAAATGAATTATGGTATATGTGGAACACATTAAAAATATAACTAGATCAAAAAATTGAATAAAAATAATCATGGTGAAAATTATAAGAAATTAATAACATAAAATGAAATCTATCTATAAAAAAAACATAACAAATGAATAAATACATATTTTATTGAATACCATCATTTTGAAATATAAATTCATCCAACAAAAAACCACAAATAAAATATTTTAGTCAAAATTCCCAAGTTTATGAATGGGTTTAAACTGAGATAGTGGTTATAATGGATGAATTTTGAAATTATATTTTATTCTAATGGTAGTTCCAGTTGGATTTGCATAGGACTTTTTTCCCTTCCAACTTCTTAAATACCTTCACTTTATAATCCATAAATAGCTTCTACTTGTGTATGATGAATAGGACCACTGAGGATATTTTCAAGAATCACTTGATGTACACTAATATCATAGGTTCCAACATCTAAAAAAAGACCATTCTTGATTGTCGTAAATGAAGAGGGCCCTTATTTAGAGTGCTCATCAGCTAATATTGCAGCAACCCTTTATTTATATTTCTTATAGACCAAAGATGGATCATAAAAACCTTTCATTATTTAACTAGTACATATATATGATTCAAGAAGATTGGTACCAATAAGACTTCTAGTTATCATATTAAAAAATGTTTCAACACCCATGTCAATCCTTGGGATAATATATGACTTATAGAACATTGTATTATTGAAAGAGCCATGCATGTAAATTTGTGAAACTAATGTCAAACCACTTATTAGATTTCATTTAAATGATTTAAGTTGTCTTAAATATAATTTTAAATATAAACTATGTTTTGATGGTTTTATAAAATTAGAAATGTTATATGATGTTAGAGTTGATCAAATTTACATTAAGATATTCTTTAAAATTTGGCCCACATAACATTTCATTTAAATAATTGTGCCATAAAGTCACTACAATGTATTATTCATTTCATAAAATTTCTATATGAAAATATTATCAATATCCTTCATAGAACTTATATAGGATTCTGGAATTTTATCCCTTACTATAGGAGAATTATGTTCATCTTGAACATATATTACATGAGAAGAAGAAACAGATGCCCCAAAAGGAATAAATATTGGAGGTCTATAAAATACCAACAAATTACATGTAACTGAAACTATAACTATAGAAGATTATTCTCATTCAAAACTAGAATCCTGCTCGAAATATTCATAATTTAGATCCATAACTACAAGATAGATCTCCTTAATCATATTGAACACAAATTGAGTGTCTTCATTGATTGTTCGAATGGAGCATGGTGTGATATCCCTTGTTTTCATAGAAACTCCCATGTTTACTTCTACCACATTACAACTAGATTCTTTATTATGACCAACATGGTCATTAAAGCACATATATACTCCAACACTATGTTTCTCGATATATTAATTAGTGTCTTGAAACACACCCAAAATATCTTTCTTCATTTCTGAAAATATAATGTGTGTAATCAAATCACACTAAAGATATTGAATCTGAGAGGGAAAAAACATAATTATGAGATTAACTGATTAAATCTACTCTAAAAATCAAGAAAAAATGAAGGTTCTGTGGGATTAACTGAGTATGGATGAAATTTCATGAAAAATTGGAACAAGAATATTACCACACATTAAAAAGTGATAAAGGATTCCTTTATATCATTCCTAAAAGACTTTAACTCATACAAAACTTCTTGAGAAAATATTTATTTCACAGAAGGAGGATTATGAAACATATCCCTAAAATATGAAACCATAACATCATGTAAATTAATTTTTTACTTGTTAGGGAATGAATATTTCAAAAATCTTAATCGAATTTTTATCTCTTCATGTTACTTAGAAATTACCTCAAGATAAACCTACTAAACAGGAGAAACAAACTGAATAATGTTTATCAATTATATTGGGGCTTCCAAAAAAACAACCAACATAAATAAATTATTATTAGTAATAGAGGAATCCTTGAATTATCTAATATCATATTTTTATGAAATAATAAAATCCTTTAAATAATAATAATTTTCCCAAATATTATCAAACGACACCAACATAGAAGAATAAAAAGATGGATTTCATGAGAAATATGATATTATAATGATTGAGGGAATATCCCCATGAACAAAAGAAGGCAGTGATGTCACCAGAGGTGAACATAAATGATCTAAAGACACCGTAACAATATTACCATCCCTATCTTTATTAGTAGGTGATCATGGAAGAATTTGATCAGTTATCTGAGAATCACATTTTGAATCATATCTCCCTTGATCACATGAAAATATAGGCACATATACTATTGGACCTTCCTCTAGAACAAAAATAGTTGTATCAACAACTAGATCCATATGATAAAAAATCATAATATTAAACAACTCTATCTTCTGGTCCATTAATATCCTCTTCATGAGTCTCAATAAGATCAACCATAGTTAGATATATAAATGGAACTGAAGCCTCAAATCTGATAGGTAATTAATCATACACTTACCATGTAGATGCCATCTTAGTAGGTGTTTACTAACTAGGTAGTGGTGTTTGTGATGGATCCACATAATCCAAACCTTATTTTCCTATTAACATCAATGAATTTGAATAAGAGTACCAAAATTAACCAATTTTATTTAAAAATATAGTTGATAGTGTGTTTCTACTATGCCACTTTATTGAATATACTTTACTATGATATGATTATTTCTTTTTCAAAATTTGATATATTTACATTCCATAAGAATAGTAGTTGAGAATACCCTTTCTATTGCAATAATGTTATATGAATCACATCATATCACATGAGAAATTCAGTTTCAGGTTATTTATCAGGATATTCAACAAATACCCATCCTAAAAAATAAATTTCTATATATCACCAGCTCTATGAGCTATTCAATTATACACAAACATGAAACAAAATTCCACTCTACTAGAAAATATTTAATAGGTTCCTTCTCATAATCCTTACTACATTTCCATTAAATGACACTGAAAAATATTGTATTTGTAAATTTTCTTGTTAGTCTATTGATCTATTCGTATGTCATATTGCAATATTCATCTAAGGAAATATTACTATAGGATTTGTACAAGAGGATAATTTTACATTAGTTGTAGATTCATAAAGGTATTGAATTGGCCTCCATAATTTTCATTTACTTAAAGTTCCGTATTTTCCATATTTTTCTTGGATTCCCTAGTTTTTAATTTTTTTCTTTTTTTAAACAACATTCTGTTTTTCTATTGCTAGTTTAATTATGAAACCCCTAAAATTAGATATTTCTACAAATAATATTTCTCAACCCACAGTTGTTAGAATCTATGTAGAAGTGGGTATATCATAATCTTTTCCATCTTTTATTTGGATTAAAAATGGTTCCTAAGGATTTTTTCAAGAGTTTGTATTTTAAAACATTCCATATTACTACAAAAAATGATTAAAAATATGGAATTCAATAAATAAATGTTATAATAGTCCCCCTTATGCAAGTATAATTAATATTTTAATTCAATATAGTTTAAAAAATGTGAGAGAAAATGGGTTGGAGTACTTTATTAGGTCATCATAGGGAACCTATTGATAAGAATATTAACCACAATATTTTTGGTACTTCTAATAATCACCAATCCTCCTCAGATCTCTCGGGTTTCCTAGATGTAGGGAATAATTCATAGGATGAAAATGAGGATATGGAGATTATTAAAAAGTATAATATATAATTTTTTGAGACCATAAATCTCTAATAAACCTCTCAAGGAGAGGAAAAGAGTAACCACTCTAATTCTAGAGAATCTTTACAAGATGACTATGAGAAATATTGTTATATTGAGGATTATTTATTAAAATCGAGTGAAAAAAATTTAAAACAATATGGTTGATTTGGATAGTTTCATCACTATGATCATACAAAAGATGTAAAATATAGATATTAATGTATCCTTGAGAGAAATATTATCATGATATCCATAGAGGTTTTATGGAATGGAAAATTTTGTAATCTCCCAAAGATTTTTTTTTTGCTAAAAAATTCATTATATCCTTTGATGAAACTGATTTGGAAGAATATAATAGTGATAATAGTGATGACCCTACTGTGAGGGATTCTAATCTGGTTGAAGATAAACTTCCCTATTCATAATTACTATGTTCTTATATGGACGAATAACATTCAATTTTATTTCATCAATATAAAAATGGTGAAATGCAATTTGAATATAATCTTCATATCAGAATGTGAATGTTTATTAATAAGGTGGAAGACTTTATGAAAATTCAAGATTTTAACATTTGAATAATAACATTGAAAACAATCTTAAATTTCCCCCTTTTAGATGTTATTTTTCATGGTATATATATTTTTTAGTTTTTCTCTTATATAGCTAATTTTACCATGGCGTTGTTGATGATATTTTGGTACATGGAGTTATTTAGAGTCATCTATATGGCTCACATTTTCTTTTAAGGGGATTTATTAAACTCATATGATTTACAATAATGCTTTTCGGAGCAGTATAACTTTCCAATGTTTATCTGGTCATATTTTTCTACAAGAGATGATGATCTACTTCAGGGATATACAGTTCCTTCGGGATTCCTTCAGAATACTAAATTTTTTGTGGTGTACTATTTTTTTTCTTGATGAATAATAGTTTTTCTGAGGGATACTAATCATTTTTATCTTACAAAATTTATCGCAAGTGAGGGTGTTGTAGCATCCATGTTTTCAAATTGAATCAATACATTTTTTCTAATGAACATCTTTTTATCGAAGGATGGATTGTTGGTGAGAAACTGTTATTTTTCTTCACTATTTGGGCATAGGATTCTAAATCACGATGTAACTACCTCCAATTTCTAGATAGTGTAAACTCTTTAAACCTCACAATTTCATTGTAAAAATTAATTTCTTAAATAAGTATTTTGGAGGGATAAATTGGGGGACCAAATCATCCGTCAATTTTTTAAAAAACCTCTATTGTATAAAGAATATTTTACACCTATCTGGTATAATTTTAAATTCATATATAATCCATTGGTTAGAATTATCTTAATGGATTATAATATTTCTACATATGAAAACGTCTCCCTATAATATATACCTTCTTCTTGATTGTAAAAAATAACTATTATCATAGACTTTTTCTTAGTGATCAGACCATGATCATCCAATTTATTCTTGAAACCCCATTTTTTCCAATAACATTATAATAAAAGGGACTATCAACTAATTCACATACCTTATTCCTCTAGAACTTGTTTAATTCATCGTGAATTTATACAATGAAACTCTCTTATAATAAATTTTCTTCTATATAATTAGGTTCATGTTGAGAAAAAATGGAAGAAAAATATACCGGGTTTCTTATACCATTTATAGCCCTAATATATCCATCTAATAATACTATAATAATTTAAAAATTATGGTTATTAAGTCTTCTAGGTTTTCAAGGAAGCATAATTTCTAATTCGATCGTATCCAACATTTTAGAATTTTCTAGTTTGAAATTGTGTTCTAATTATTCATAATTTTACATTCAAATATAAGATCATGTATCTCGTGTTCAATGGAACAAATTTTCTCATCATCTTTAGTCATTTTATTATAAAAAATATCATTTTAATAAAATTTTAATTATATTGATTATTCAATAATATTTGACATTTTATTGAACACTCTATACACCTTTGAAGTAGTATAATAGCTAAGGAATATTCCTTCATCATATTTTGAGTCAAATTTACCAATTTTTCATTTATGTTTATAATATAAACCTTACATCAAAATTCATTAATTTAATCAACATTTGGATATTTATAATTCTATCGATATTTGGGGATTTTATTCAAAATTAGTCTTGTTAGAATAAAATTTATTACATAATATTATGTATTTAATGATACATATAAAAAACGTGAAGGTATCATATGTTCACATGAAATATTTCTAGTAATTTCATAAAAGTTTTATTTCTCTTATCAACAACACTATTTTATTGAGGTGTAACGGGGGCATGAAAATTGTGTTTGATTCCCTAATTTGAATAATATGCATTAAACTTATTATTTTAAAATTTTCCTCTATGTAACATTATTAGTGAAATAATTTTATTATCTTTCTGTTTTTGAATCAATTTTCAAAAACTTATAAAAATAATACTTGATTAACATTTAACACATAGAAATAAAACCAATGAAAATATTGATAAATCATCAACTAATACATTGGACGTTGTTTTCCTTTTATTATTTTTACAATAGTTATACCAGACAAATCTATATGAATTAGATATATGGGTTTAAAAGTAACAACCTCATTAATTTGTTTGAACGTTTTTTTGGGTTTCATTTCCATTTTTCATTCATCATAGTGATTCTTTTTATTAAAATTATATTGTGGTAAATATAAAAATAAATTAATTTTAGATAATTTTATGCAAGAATAAAAATTATAATTTCAAAAAAATATATTCCATATCAGTGATTAATATTTTATAGAATTTAAACAGTTCGATTTTTTATTCTCAAGGAATTAAGAAATATAGTATAGGAATTCTCTACTCTAGGTTCCTTGAATTTAATAGTTTTATCCCGACAAACTGAAAAAGAATTATTATAGAAATAAAAAAATTTCCTTCATCACAATGATAATAAATACGTATCATTTTGTGATTCAATTATTCCATATAACAAACTTTAATGATGAGAACTGATCTTAGATTACAAACTTATCCAAACACTATAATGTTTCCTGTGTAATTTTCACCAGATATTATATAGCATCCATAAAATTTTGATATGGAGTGGAAATTAGCGAAATATTCTCTCATATTACTTGACCATAAACTGTTAATATACACATTTTCATTGATGATTTTCGTAAATTTTTCTTAAAAAGAAAAACAAGACAATAAATTTTTATCTAACCACATTTTCTTGGGTCTAGCATTGTTAGTAGCTAAAGATTTGGGAACCCGAATCTATTTGTGTAGTCCAAAAAATCCAGCACTAAATTTTTAAAATCCATTTGAAATAAAATAACATTTAACTCCACAAAAAAATTATGATTTTAAAACTATAATTATTTTCATAATTTCTTAACCGTTTATAATTAAAATCCATATTTTTAGAAAGAGTATTGTTCTTGGAACAAGACACAATTTTTTTTATATAAAAAATTGGTTTTTCATCCTGGTTCTTTATTTGAAATTTTTTTATCAGTTTTAATATTTCCATGTATTTTATCTAAATAATTTTCTCTTTCAAATAAGACAGTTTAAAAAAACATAAAATCATGGACTTCTTTTCATAATTATTTTTATCCTTTTTCCATGTTCAATACAAGATATAGAAGAATTTTCTCACTTTGTTTTTAAATCTTAAATATGTATATTTAGGTCTTCTTTTTCATTTACCGTGAAATTATTTGACTTCTTAAAAAATATTATTTAATTCTTCATAATATGTTTCTATCATATTAAAATATTTATTTAATTCTTCATATAAGAAAATTTAATTTTCAAACTCCAAATGTTTCATTTTCTATTAATATGAATGTTCCTCATTTTAATGATCCATAAAGAACATGTGGGGCATATAATTAGAGGGTTCATATTATGATTCTCAAGATGTAAAATAAATTGTATCCTTAGAATCACTCCATGTCGCGTTCATATAATTCTTATATTTCTTCTTGTAATATAAAATTTTAACTAACTTTCCTATAACGTTTTTTTTTCATTTAGCTGCTGGAAATCTGGCCTATTATTTCCAGGATTTTTACATTCATAGAATCTTACATGTTTATAATTAACATATAACCACTCATACTTCTTGAAGGGTTTCTTAATACCTCTTTACATATTATAACTATATTATATTTCTAAAAATTTGAGGAAATTCACTTTATAATTTCAAATTTTTTAAGTAGCATCATTAGATAAATTATTCCTTTGAATTTATTTAGGCTTCATATAATCTATTGAAGTTGATACTTTTAGAGTATCATTTTTCTTGTTAAATAATTTTTAATTTTCATTACTGTCATCTATATCTACCTTAAACATTATTAATGCACCAATACAATTTTTTATATTAATGTTTTTACCTTTTTATATTTTTTAATAGCATCCAAAATTCAAATCCACTTATGTTGTAAAATACTAATAACTTTTAAATATTTCTCTATCTTAATAATTGGTGTTTGTAGAGTATAAATATTGTTTAACATATTTATAAACCTTCCATTAAATTGTGCGACTCTCTCTCCTTCCATTGTTTTAAACCTATAAAATTTCATTTTAGATGTATCTTACCAAAGGTCTCTAACATTATCTATTCCTTCATAAGAATATGTAATGGTAATGTACATTTTTTTTATTTTTGACATTGATAAACACTATTGACCTCATCTTTACCTTGTCCAAAAATTATAACATTTATCACTTTTGAATTTAAATCATAATAGGCTTCAATATCCACATCCCATGTTTCAACTTGAGTTTTTGGAATTTTATTAGTCTTAATGACATTAATATAATCCTTTAGAACAATATTATATATATATATAATCATTCATGCCTTCAAATTGCTATAATTCACACCATTGAAATAGGATGCTCTTACCATTGACATATGTTACCTGTTATCAATCATTATAACCATTTGAAAAGATTTATTTATACTTAAACATTATATTGATGAGAATTAAACACTCATAATCTCTAATATTAATTGTTTTCCCAAAAGGACTGTAAAAGACTCAATAGGGGTGAAATGAGTTCGTAAATTTTTTTACAATTATAGAACCACCCTTTATTGATTATGAGTAACTTCTATTTGTATTCTTTTCATAATATATAGTTTAAAATAAAAGCAACAGGTATTTAAATTTATATTGGTTTGGAGAATAAAATTCCCCTAGTGCACTCCAATAACACTATTCTCCATGTGTATAGTGAGTTTAACTAGAAATGTTTTATGGGGAGTACTAGTCCTTTGAAAGGGACTGCATGATTGAGTAAATGAAGTCAACACATGTTATAAAAGATTAAGAGATTTTAAATGGGCTCTATATTGTATTTAGAAAAAATAACCTTAGGGATCTTTTATTGGGAACATTTACAAAAAAGTTAATAAAATGAAGTGTTTACAAAAGAAACACATAGTTGTAAGCTACAATTTATAGAAGAAATAAATCTCTAGTATTAATGACCATAATAAAAATTAACCTTGACGAGAATATTATAAAATAATTTAATAATTATCGATATCTCAAAATAGTTGATCCACTCAATTATTCTTGTTTTTCACAAACAAACACTACAATTTAAATTATCTTCAAGAAAGGATTCATATATATATATATATAATATTTTATTATTCTATGTATATATATATTTTATTTTCATGAGTTCACTTTTTATATATCAATACTTGAAAATACATATTGTAAACCTTAATTAAATTAAAATAAAATGATTCATAAAACCTAGGATCACAAACATAACCTTTTCATGGATATACTACATCTATATAAAATACAACTAAATAACCCTTTTATTTGTTTCCTTTCTCAATACTTTCCTCTTATTATAATAATTTTTTCCATAAAGTGGTAATACAAAATTCAAATTACATACAATAAATTAAAATCTCACTAATGTTCTTCAACGGTAATAAATACATATTACAACCTGACAGTGGAATAAATATCATCACGTAGACAAATTTCATATTTGATTTCATATAGTAAAATTTATTTATTTATGTTTCTTACTAAAATAGACATAAAAAATGTATCTTATTGGAACCATGTTGCTGATTTTAGCATGTATCTGATTCACATATAAAATTGATCCACATAGTTGATTTCTCATATATTTGAACTCATCCACATATGAGATTTCAATATAGGTGATTCCATAGAATAGTCGATTTTCTTATCTAAATTCTCACTCATCCATTTATCCATATACACAAATGAATCACGTAGCCATTTTTTCTAGACATAGTAAAATTTCATCAAATGTTTCTTAAGTGTATACTTTAATGAAATTATTATTGAAATACAACAAATAAGATAATACTCGATGAACACACTTAAAAAAATAAATCATTAGTAAATTATAAAGGTTATTTAAGATTATAAAAACATAAATTAATTGGGATTTGTTGGCTAAAAATTATTAGTCCAACAATAATTTTTTCAAGTAAATTTAATTTCCTTGATAGCTTCCATTATACACAATATCGAGTTCAAATGATATACGCTATAATAATAAAATATTATTACATAATGTGACATTTATCACCTAACTGTTGGATTGAAGGGTATTAATAAGAATAAATTTATTGGGAAACAATTTAGTTACATTTTATAAATTAATTATTTTGTTAATAATTAAATAAAAAAAAATTAATAATCATTTTGAAATAAAAGATATATTTTAAAAAAACATTTTTATGCACACAATGTATTTGAATGTTAAAAAATTAAATTATTTACTATTAGGGAATGAGTTTTATAAAATATATATATTATATGGTTAATAAAAAATTTAACATTCATTTTATATATTTCATGTCATGAGATAATACAAAACTATGTTTTATGAAAAACAATTTATTTTTATTACAAGAAATGGTCATCGCATTGTGCACACTTATTTTAATATTTTTTCCTTCTAATTTTAGATATTAAATTTGATAAAAGGGATTACATATTTGGAATCATGATCTTTAAATTTGGTAAATAGATTTCTTCTATTTTTGGTCAATATGAATAGTAACTGTGGAAAACTTTATCACAATAGTAGGGGTAAATTGGGTTAATATACATAAAAACATACTAATTAAGAAATTAATTTTAATCATAATTCTTATTTTATTATGGTAATTCAACTCTTATCACCATTTTCTTGAAAGTTAGTTGTTTATTGGATGCATGTTCATGAAAATGGCTTATATAATATTAAAGAAATAAAAGATACAAAATGTTACTCTCTTAGTTTTAAATATCTTATTTATGTTCACATAGAGACAAAATGAAGTTATGAATGAATATAAATAACTATTTTGAGATTAGTAAAATTATTTTCATGATATATTTTATTTTTATATTTGTATAAGTTAAATAATTACCTTAGATTCTTATACAATGTCGAAGTAGTATTTATTCAATTATTAGAAAAATAAAATAATTGATTTGAAAAAATATAGAAATTAATATAATTTTTATGATTTCAGTTGTTACAAAAAAAGATTAATATATCATATTTTAATTATATTAAAAAATAATATTAAAATTCAATCTTTTTCATTATGAATTTCATGTGAAATTAAATTTTGTGTGTCTGAATTCGAAATAATGATATTTTATTAAAGTAATTTTTTATTAAATTACATACAAATAATGAAAATATTAAAATAGGTAAATGGGGATAATATTTGTTCTAAAATTTAACCCCTTTCTCATTTACTTGCTATTTTTAATCTTTGTTCTTCCGAATCACATCAATATATTTTAATCATTTAATAATTTCTAAGAGTTCCCTTCTAGTCAATTATAAAACGATACCCATCCTTTATCTTATTCACATCACATTGATCCTTGTATCTCAACCATGGACTACCAATATAACCTCTAAAATCCCATATAAAAGTTTTAGAGGTTATTTTTTTCTCAAAGGATTAAGCCTATGATCCTTACTAAGAGATCTAAAGGAGCCCTTTCACAAAAGGGGTAATTTCCTTAGATGATCACATTATTTATAGTTCTTCTTTTCACTCATATAAATATATTATAATCAGTATCAAATAATATATTAAGTATCCTAAATAAAAAAATATTATTATTATGAAACCACTGTCATTCACCCTCTTTCTATCAAATGGGAAGTGACTATATCACATGTTCATATGTATGACTTACCATTTCCAAATAGCGATGTATTTCATTTGTCATCACTATATTTTTTGGATGAGTATATTTATGGTTTTAATGTTTATATATAAAAATAATAACATATTTATGAGTTTTTAATAATAATATCATATTTAAATTATTACCTTTAATCCATTTGGAAATGATATTGTTGTCCACGTGTATGTGTGGACCGCCACCTCCACAAAGTGATGTGATTCATTTTTTATTTCTATTTTACATAGATGGTAATAATGATATATTTATTGAATATATATATTATATATGATATAATAATTTTTATTAAAATTTTATTTATTATTTAAATTTATTTTATTCCTTTTATTAGAAAATGATAACAATGTTAATTCATATGTAGGGCCCACTATCTCTGATAATAGTTTAAATTTTTATTATATCTGTACATTTATGGATGTCTATAAATATTTATATAGTGAATATATATTATATTTATATGATGATTTAATTATTATTGAGAAAGAAGACATGATAAAAATGTAACGACCAAAACTACAGAGCCAAAACATACATCAAAGACAAATCATATATCACATGGAATAGAGAATTTAATAAAATATTATAAAATATTGGTGATAAAAGATTATAAGTAAACAATGTATCATATGATATATATTATTATTATTATGTTAAATTTTTATAATAAATAAATATTTATTATACACTAGGTTTGAATGCATACGAATAATATCAATATTGAGGTGATTAATTCTTGTATCACTTTTATTTACATGAAACACAATCTATATTCCCCACTTGTTTCTTTTATGTGGAGTATATACTACTGATAAAAGATTTTATGACATTTATTGTTAATATATTTGGTATTTACATATCAATAAATGTTTATTTCATTCATGTGTCATATGATCTAAATTTTAATAAATCTATTAATGTTTGTAGGTAACAATAAAAAAATATACTAGGGTTTTTTTATGATTATGTTTGTTATGATAAACCATTATGATTTTCTACTAAATAAAATAATTAGTTTTCTTCTCTTCTTTATATTAATTTAAAATAAATTTACTAATTTGAATTTACTCACCTTAATTACTCGATATAATAAAAACATTTTTTAAAGGAAAATAATTATTATTTTCTCTTCAATCAAAATTTTCTCCATATCCATGTTTTATAAAAATATTTCAACAATTTTTTTTATTATTTTACTTTGATTTTTAAATTCATTTTACATGTGTTATATTTTTAAAAAAATTATTTTAAAGGATTATTCATTTCGTTTTTTAAGGAGGTATTTTTTTATAATCATAAAAGAGGAATGTTTTATTTTAACTTATATGACATAAAACACTTTACCACAAGCATGAAAACTCAATGATATGCAGCTTCATTTTCATTTTTCAATTTTTATATTGAAATTAAATGTTTTCCATAACATTTTTAAATTTTTATAATCTAAATATGTGATTTAAAGATAAAAAGGTTATTTTACTCAAGAATGGTTTAATGATCCTTTAATGGCATTTATATTCATTAAAGACAAAAACCCTTAATTTCACTTATATTTTACTAGGGACACGATCCAAGGATACCATAATTTTTATTTCTATGGATATTTAATGATTTCAATGAAATATTTCCATAAAACATATTCCTCTTACACAATTTATTCTATTATGAAATGATGAAATGATTGTGAAATCTATTTCTTTTCTTCATGTTATAATATAGTGAAATGTTTATGAAAAACATCTCTTTCAATTAATCTGATTTGATGACTATTTTATGATCTTGTGGAACAAATATTTATAATTTTCATTTGATGATGGGAGAGACCTATATATCCCTCCAATTAATTGTTTAATTATATATATCTGATGAGATAACAAATACTGAAATGTGGAGTGACCCCAATTTATTAAGGGTCTTTGTCCACCATTACTTTTTTTGGGAGTGAATAATGACTATAATAATGGTTTTGGGATTTAACCCAATCCACCATGATAGTCTTGAGAGTGAATCTTTAATACTATGATGGCTTGTGGGGTGAACCCAATCTAGTATAATTGTATAGGTATTTAATCCTTAACTACAAAGGAAATGATTTTCTATGGATATGTGAATTCCATAATTCCATGTATTAATCCAATGTTATTCTCTAGTGGATCATGTTATTTGATTCCATTTTTATTCATTTCTTATGAAATTCTAAACATTATGGAATGAATCAATATTATGATATAGGATATTAAAGGTATTTATTTTTAATGTTAATATTGTGTTATAAAAACAATATACCAATGTAATTCTTATATGATAATTAATAAATCCCTTAGTTACCCTTAATAAGAATTTGAGTTAACTATTTCTTAAGTTACCTTTCCACCAGTTATGAAGAATGATTTTAGGAGTGATATGCATAAGAACAGAGATAGTTATTAAGGACTATATGTGAGACTATTATGGACCAGATATTTATGTGTCCACGTTTACATAAATACTATAACAATATGATTTTAACATGGATAATTATGATATTTTCTAAAAATTCATCTAATAATATTCCATACCCATGTATGATAAATTATGGTTTCTATAAATAGACAAGGGTAGTTGTCATGAAAAATATTATTATAAAATAGTGATGGATTAAAAGAAGTTGTGTGGACCCGTATATATTCAATAGTTATTGAAAATTTTATATTAATCCCATAGAGTAAGGAGAATAAATGTAAGTGTCCACACTACATACATAACTCCACTATATTACAAATAATTCCCCATAAATTGTTAATATCATCATCAATACGCTTCCACTCATTATAATACTATTGAATATTGTTAGAACCCTATAGTTGTGAAATGATTTTATTAAAAAAATATAATATACATCAATCATTGATATCCTCATAGAATATAAAAACTAATGATAATAATAGGAACCCAAATATTCATTAAATGTGTTGGAATTATTTGAAATGTGGTTAGCTAATTAATCTATTTAATTATGAAATATGCTGAAAATATTGACTTATTATTATTCAAATATCCCAAATGATTCATTATTGGGATCCAAAGGAGATACTAATAAATGAATTTAGTGACCCATCCATTTGGTTATAATGATAACTATATTATTCCAGAAATTGATATTGGTGGAGTTGAGGACTTTATATACCAATCAGATAGAAGTTATCATCATGACTAAAAGGGTGTATTATTATGAATTCATTGTATAGAAAATAAATCAATAGTATGAAAAAATGGATTATGTAATAGAAGAATAATTCATGCTAAAATCCTGATGATTTATAGTTTCAAATATTCGCAATGATAAGAATCAATGTTTCATACAAGAACAATTATTATACGTAATTTACTGTGATGAATAGGTAAAACAAGATAGTTTAAAAAATTTATGATATCGTGATTTTTGTGGTGTTAATGATTAAATTGTATATGATTAACTATGAAGTGGCCTCATAGCGATGCTACAATGCAATAGAGGCATCCATATGTGTAGGGTGGCTAGAGAGTGAGAAGTATAAAATAACACACTAATAAAGATGTGTACAATAGTATGGTAACCTAAAAAGAATCAAATAATAGTTAATAGAAGTGTATTGGATGCATGTTGTTTGGGGAGTATGTATATAAGGGGTGTAGATTGCGCTAAGAGAGAGAGGATTAGACAACAATATGACTGCATTGTGGGATAAATTATGAAACCCACTGTGAATCTCTTTTATAAATTTTATAAAAAAAATCCACACAACTAAAATATTTTAGTGGATTTATTTATATAGAATCCAGTACAATACATAATTAGAAAATAAAAAATAATAAATTTCAAAAATAATTCATTGATAAGATAAGACTATTCATACACTTAATAGCTACAAAACACTGTGAGAAAAAACATCTAGCATTTGAATAAATTATTACTATAATTCAAAATTAAAAAATTTAATTGGGGATCGGATAAACCTATACCCATAAAAGGTTTATTTAATAAATATAAAGAACAAACAACTCATTATATATATATATAACCCATCAGTTCGTAGGAATCTTTTGAAAATTTCTTCTCTGAGATTGAGTAATGTGACTCTATACCTAGTTGGGGATTCACAACATATATAGACCAACTGGTGGGGGTGTGTGAAATATATTTTTCCATTTTTCATGGGAATATATTATTCGAAACAATATTTTCCTGATCATGATATTTTTTTATACATACTTGAATGATATTTCAATTAGATTCATTTTTAAAATATAATTAAAAATTTCACATTGGTTTTATTTCCTGATGCGTCTAGGTTGTATCTTTAATCATGAATAGATGAAATTATCTTGAGAAGGAAGTAAATTAGGATAGCTATATGTGGATATATTTTTAACATGGCATGATAAACCATCCCAAAACAACATGACATGAGTTAAATCAATTTGGATGAGACAAAAATTTGTTTGGGTTATAATATTATTGAAAAATTTGACATTAATAATATTATGGTAGGGTCCAGGTTAAACATTATGGACATGTATGATTATAATTATGATGGTAATATAAAATATAAATAATATAATAATAATTAATGATATGGCATTTTTTAATTTTATAATCAACTTAAGTTAGAATAATTCAACATGTTTATAACACATTATATATTTTAAATGATTTAAATGTTTGAATGGAATCATAAAGTATATGTTTATTATATTAATTATGTTAATTTTATTCTATGTGGTATAATTAAAATTTTAAGGTAATTTAATTTATTTAATATTAACTAGTTACAGATATCATGATGATATCTATGATAAATATTTAGTTTCAATCACATTGATGGGTCATGTTAGGGTTTACACCATTATAAATCGTACTTGTCTGGTCGATATGTTTAATCAAATAGGCTAGGTGAGGGTTGATTTTAAATCGGTTTAAAAGGTTTCTAAATCAATACAATTCTACCCTGAAAACAAAAATTTCAACATCTATAGATAACATTATATTTAATGTTTTTCATTAATTACAACAATTTAGTTGGATCCTATTCCCCCGTGTTAAAATAAATATTATTTAATAATTCATCCTTCATGAAATCACAATATAAATCAAATAAATTATCATGGATAATAAAATAATTATATACTTAGTTCACTCTCTACTATTGGTGGGCTATGTACAATACACATGACAAGCTCATTATTTTCATATATATTTCACAAAAATCATTTTATTTGAGATTATTAGGTTTAGATAATGAAACTCCTAATTTAGACTCACTAGATTCGATCTTTTACTCCCAAGGGTATCTATATTCTCATCTCTTTATACTCATTTTTTAAAAAAAAATATTATACGCGTGAATGTATTTCACCCATTTAATAGGTTTATTGGATTTTAAAATTATTTTTCATGAATAAAATCAATAGAAACACCATCCAATAATGGTGCATCAATATTTTAATATTTCCACATTAACATATTCTTCTTGTAGGGAGTTCATTATCTTTTTAGTGACACTTCTCTTGATCCTTTATATATCAAATATATGAAAAAATCTAGTTATTTGATAAACTTTATCACCCACCCACTATCCTCTTGAATATTCATTAATAAATTATATACAATCTAAAAAATGGATTCAATCATTTTTTATCCCCTTTTGATTATGTAAAAATATCCTAAAATATTCTATTTTAATTAAAATTATATTATCCATTGACAATACTTTAGTAGTTTTCCTCTAGGAAGAAGAACTCATAGATAATTTGGCATCATTGAATTGTTTTACTCATATATAATGATATATAAGTAAAATACTAAAATATCCATTTTAGTTTGTCATATCATTTTAAATTTTTCTTTGATTATTTATCAAGATCTTTTAAAAAATATTTTTGTAAATGCACAATAATTTACATCCAAATGATTCAATTTAAGACTCTTAACTTCATTAACTGAATTAATTTTTCATGTGTTGATAATTACTTCATGATCTGTATAATGTAACACTGTTAATTTTATCCCAAACATACATATTTACCCCAAGACCCAATCTTATAAATAACCATTCATCCAATATCATATTTTTCTAAAACAATTGAACAAGAATTTCATGAATTGGTCCAGTTCTAGTACTTCCTCAGGAAACATTTTCATTCTATCTTAGAAAACACTGTTTACGCATGGAAACTATCTTATAGCACACTATGAATTGCATATAATATGCTTTGCAAAACCCTATTATTTCATAGAATCAAAATGATGAATGATTCTATTAATCTCAAAAACATTTATGTCTATCTCATGTATCTCATAGTTTATCTCCTTCAATTCATAGCCTTATAATCATGTGAAAATTTTATGAATATTAATTTGGGTGAATTAGTGTTCATAATTTTTTATTTCAAATCAAATATCCCTTCATTAGAATTTATCATATATATTCATAACTAACCTTAATTAAAAAAATATATAGAATAAACAATAGATAATTTAATGATATTCACCTTCTATATGGATAAATACATCATGAATGTATGGTTGTTGTTATCCCAATAACAATATAAATATAAATTTTCATCAATATGAAATTATAAGAAAAGATATATCCATGAAATTTTTACAATAATGGAACTAACTGGTCTTAAAAAGACCCAGTCTTGTTATAATAATTGAACAATGAAAAACATATCTAAGAATGATCTATAGTGAAAGCACAAGTATCAAATGGATTGAAATGTTATTATCTTATTCTTACTCTTATATATAGTAATAATCAACTATCTCTCGAAAATTTTGATTTCAACATTCTTCCAATATCACCCATTTATCATGTATTCATCTCATCATTTTTTAAATCTTAGCATTGGTTATGAGAATATTTTATATTGTTTAAATTTTTGAAAAACACCACGAAACACACAACACTAGGATAATTTTATTAAAATATTTATAATCACAATTTCTCAAATATAATTCAATATATATATATATATATATATTGTATTATTCTAGTTATAAGTTTTGAATCTCGTAAAATACGAGTTCATTGTTCATTTCAACTTTCCTCAAACTTTGTAGCCTATATTCCACATATACATAATCATATTCATAAGGAAACATACGTGGTATATTATTTTTTAATATCTTGAAAACATATTATATTTTATCATGATCACCATGAATTATCATGATATATTAATCTTAATGGAAAATAAATATTTGACTGATTCTAATCTTATATTTCACATGAAAACATATTTTAAATATTACATATCCAGCATAATGATCTTTTTTTATCCGTTAAAAATTTAGGTCATCCTTACATATCATCACTATTTATCTTACGTGAAATAGATTTCATATTATATATCATTTCAAACATTGTAGTAACAATTACATGTCTCCTAATTAATCTTTTGTATACTTTGAGTCATTATTGCATACCATAGTGTGAAATCATAGATACTCTTAGGTATCATCTAGGAGATATTACGTATCATAAAAATTTATTTTTTTATGCTATGAGTATGCTCTAGGATATTACATATCATAAATAATATGTAACATATATAAATTCAACTATCTAAATTTTTACTGCTTTATTAAAATATATTATTGAATTTCCCCACACCTAAACTCTTAGATTTGATTCTCATAAACATCTTCTTTACATAACAGCATTGAAATAAACTGTAGAGATTGAATTTTAACCATCAACAGTTACAATGTCATTAAAAAATTTTGAGTGTCATACATTCAAAGGACCTTTTAGTTTTCTAATCATAGATAATTAGTAAAAAACATTAACTACTATATCTCATATATTTCTCGACTAATGGAATTTTTACAACTATACTATAAAATATATAATCTATAAAAATTTTTCAATATCATCCAAAAATTTACCGAAAAATAATACTATTATGTCATATCATGTATAATACTTTTTATTATGACATGGGGAAACGGAAACATTAAAAGAGTGAGCTCAAATGCTCAATAAGGGTAAATGAAAGGTATAATAATCAAATATCAAAACTGATCATAAGATGATCATAAATAATATGGAATAAATAATTAATAAAAAACAATGATATAATATAATGAAACCGAAAGAATAATATTTCAATGAATATCAATGAAAATAAAATGATCAAATGGATATCAAAAAGTAAATTTTATATGATGTAATGTGTAATTCTGAACTTCTTGATTCTTACTCTCATGGCCTCATCTAAGAAATCATTCTTCCAATTAAGTTTGTAACCAATATATTATTCTTATCATCACTACATTAGTCAAGACAAATTAATAAATTGGATAACCATATACAAAATAACCAACATGTTTATATCCTAACACCAACCAATGTATTAGAGGATATATAATGTTGGGCCCCTCTATTAACTTATTTATGTACAATGAATTGATCATTCGAGATAATGAGTAAACAATAAGTAATTTACTTTTACAATACTAATATATATTTAAATAATGAAATAAATAATTCAAATACTTTTCTCCATTTCAATAGAAAGGATAATAGAATAAATTCACATCTAGAGAAAGAAGGTGTATAGTTAAACAATACAAAATAAACATTTTCAATAATCATCTATATATGAATAACAACATAAAAAATGAAAATAATTTTCCCCACGTTAATAAATCGTATAACATGATCTTAAAAACTCTAGAAAAAAAGGTTGATGGTTAAATATTTCATAACAAACTTTCTTGAGTAATCAATAAAAATTCTAATAAAATAAAAAATAATTTTTTTTCAATATTTCCTCAATAAATATATATAATATCATTATATGTAATAATTAATCAGAATAAAATGATATGGAGTAATGGTATATAATTAATTAAATAATTTCTCTAATCAAATGAAATATAAAATTTAGGTTCCCATCATCCAATTAGTGGAATCATATATAGAGTCTTCAGATAAAAAAACTAATTTGAAGGAAAAAATCACATCTACACATAGTGGATGATTATGAAAGACAAAAGCAGTAATCAATTTTTCAAATGATTAATCCCCTAAGATAAAATAGAATAATATCACATAGAATGTAATCAATTATCAAAATATACACCTCCAAAGGGAAATGAGTGGTGAATATGAATTATTTCTCAATAAAGAAAAACTGAGATGTGAAAACCCTTATGATAAGGGTAAAATAAGAATAAAAATTACATGATAAGGATATCATAAAATTAAAATATAATTAAATGAAATATTTTAAATATAATTGAAGCAAATTGGGTAGTGAATACACTATATAAGAGAAATTATGGAGCACAATATCAAACATGTCTCATGGAATTGAAAATAGGTATAGATAAAATTTATAACTGTAAAAACATTAAAATAAAAACAACTTGAATGAAATAATTTAAAATCAATCATTGCATACTTTTAAAAAATTATCGTATCATGAATAAAATTATTATATGGAATTTGTATGCACAATTAAAAATAAAATATGAAGTATAATAAGTAATATATCTCAAGGAGTGAAAATTTGAGATAAAAATCCATTAAGAGTAACATAATATTTTAGTAAAGTATCATTTAATAGTGAGGTTATAATAAATAATTTAAAACCCCAAAAAATATTGAGTATATAGAATAATTTTTTATAATTATGTGGAATAAATAAAACATGAAAAATAATAATGTTTGCAACTGAATGGAAGAAAACTGAGTTAGTATAAGAAAGTGGGAGAGTATCATAGGAGGTAGAAATGTAGGTTTTTATAAATAAATTATATTGTTTATCTGTGGCGTAAAGGGGTTGAAGGATCCCCATTTATTAGTGAAGTAAATGGTTTTTTAAATATTCATGAGTTAATGTTAAAAGAAAGAAAAATTTCCTGGAGGGTGACCCCTAAAGTGGAACATATTTTAGAGGATAATATTTTTTATGGAACTATATCTTATCCACACATGTATGTGATAATAGTTTAATGTATTTAGTAATATTCCTTTAATTAATATTTTTATCATAATTTAATTTTACCATTATAACTATTTTTTTTGTATCGGTAACATATTGTTTGACCAAATATAAAATTTTTATAATTAAAAAATTCAAATATTATAATTTTAAAATTTGAAAATAATTTTATCAATATAAATTTATAATAATTTGAAGCATTAAATTTAAAATAAATGCATATTTTTTTTTTGAAAAAGTGTGTTTTTAGATTAAAATTGATGTTTATGATAAAATTTAAAAATCATTATTTGTTTTTAAGACATAAATTGGTTTATTACAAAAAAATATATTTTATGTGAATTTAAAATTAATAAAAAACCCAAATTTATCAAAATAATTTTTAATTGAATGAAAAGACCATAAATTGTTTTTATTAGAATTAAGTATATTAATTTTGTTTTATAATGTTAAATATTGTTTTTATAAATATAATGAAAATATTTAAAAGTAATAAATTTATTAATTAAATAATTATTTTATAAAAAAATAGGTTTTATAATATTCTAGGGTCATTTTATATACTGACAATGTAATAAAAGTCATCATTTTTGGAAACATTTGTATTTTTAACTATTTACCTAAAACAATTCGCTTAAAAAATACATAAAATAATAATTAAATGATTTTGATATCATAAATTAAAAAATATTATTTATTTTTTCAAATAAAATTCAAAAATTATAAAAAAATAATTTTAAAAAAATAATTTAGAATATAAAGAAACAACTTTTATTAGAAAACAATTGGTTTACAAATTTGGTGTCCTTAGTATTATTTAATAGAAATTTAAATTTTATAGATTGATAATATATAAGTTAGTATATTTAAATATTATAAATTTTAATTTAATATAGGATGGTTTAATTTATTAAGATAAAATATACATAACATTTAGAAATTATTCAGGAAAGAACAAATTAATCACATTTTTTATTTATCCACCGAATGTAAGCATTTTTAGTTGATTAAGATTTTCTTATTTACTAAAAGTTATATTTTTTATTATATTTTTACTAATAATATTTATTTATTAGTATGAGTATTTTTTAGTTCTATGCTGTATATAAAACAATTTATCAACAATAATGTTTATTATAGGAAAATTTATATAGTAAAATATTTGGTCCTTACATTCCCACCCTCAAAAAAATTATGTCCTCCTAATTTTATTTATTCATAACTAATTAAAGTAGGTGAGGGTATTATTAGTATGTTAATTATCTAAGATATAACTTTTACCATGATATCTACTTTACTAACATATGGTATACTATGTTACTTATCCTCCCTCAAACATCATTAATCATTTATATATTAATATCTTCAATTACACATATATGCTAACAATATATTATCTATAACATAACTTTTACCAAACCATTTGAGTATAGAAGATATTAAACAAAAACAATATTATACATTCCTCTAATAAATTAATTCTACCTTTTACTTTTAAATAAATTTATCATTATTTCATAGTTTCAAAAACTAATTAATATATATGACAATCCAAAAAAATTATAAAACTCTCCCAAAAATATAATGTATCCTTTTTTGTGGAATCAGTAATAAATTCCAAGTATATCAATACTATCTAAATCAAATTACTCAAAATTAATCTACACCATATTACGTCAACATAAATCGTATATTAAACCTTGGATTTATACATACCTTAATCTGGTGTTCTTCTATAGTTATCCCAAAAATATAATAAAATAAATATTCAAGGTTATTGATATCATTTAATATATTCTTCCAAAAAAATTCAGTATAATTACCAAAAAAAATCCTTATATGTTTCACATAATCCCCATAACATTTCGAATATTTCAATGTATCATTAAAAAATATCACTCACTATTGAGGATCGTAATGACAAAGATTTATTTCAAGGAAATTTATCATCTTATTTTTATTTCAAATAGTATAGATCACATAAAATCACTTATAGAACATAATAAAAACATCATATATGAAGAATGAATGAAGTAAAAGGAATTTATAGAAGTTAAGGAACCTATATTTATGATATTGTAACCGGAACCTAGGAATAGTAATCTGACCCTTATGATTAGTAAATAGGCCGAATGAAGAGAAACCTAACATATGTTTTTATAAAAATAATTAGTAATATTTTAATTGAAAATATTATATAATTATATCATAGTATAGGTAAATAAATATTTTAAATATAATTAATTAAGTGTTAGTGTTTTTGCGAGTCATTAATATTTAATTAAAATATTATAATAAATAAATCGATTTAGAAAAAATTAATTTTCATAAAATTTGTTCATAAGTAAATATTTTTTTTCTTATGATTTTATGATAATTTTATGATGTCACGAACCGTCCTTGGGGCCCGTGCCGTGACTACCTCTAGCCCGCCTTCCATAGGAAAGGGACTGGAGACTAGCACTAAAGGCGAATTCCCGATAAAAGGGAAGGCATTGCCATTAAACTTGTAACACACCCAGTCTGAACACATGTAGTAGAAGAAACATGTACTAAAAATAGAAATGAAAAGTGTGATGAAAGTAAGTGGGCCAGTATAAAAACCGAACTAAACAACAAGTACAAGTAAAAAGGGACAAAAACTCCTGGATCATCCAATGAAGAATCCTACCTGAAGGTTAGGTACAGAACTCAAACAACTCGTCCCTGTGGTACGTCCCGTCTAGTCCAGCTCTAAGCAGCCTCACGTCCGTTACCCTCAACCTCGATCACAGCTTACCATCGTCTGCACAGAGAAAAACAAGGTGCGGGTGAAGCCCATGCAAGTGTGAGTATAACAATACTCAGTAGGGGTCCTAGAGACCCCTGAAGGTCTCCCAGAATCCACGAAGGATAAGCCACATTTTAAAGATACAATCATAAGTATCAACCATAGACACTTAGGTATATGCACATACATATACCTAAGTAATCAATCAATGTCCGGCTCAAACTCTCGAGCCCAAGCACAACTCAGTCCACAATAGAAGTAAAGTCAATCATCACGATGAAAATGGTTGAAAGACAAGACTCAGATCACACAAGTATACATATTTTGTAGAGTGATAGAGATAATCAGATGTAGTCACTAATTCTTCTATGATGTCGGACCCACACAAGATACAAGACTAGTTAAGCTGTCAGACCCACATAGGATACATGACCATCTATTCTGTCAGACCCACATAGGATACATGAAAAGAAGTCAGAACTGTCAGAACTAAGTAGGATCCCGGTACATTAGTCATCATTTTTGATCCAACAGATGATTCTAGTACAGTAGTCATCGTTGTCGAACCCACGAAAGATTCCAGTATAGTTTTGTCGCATCCATCCCTAGGGTTCCCGCACATAGCACGCTCGATTTCGGGAGGGTCTGCTCCTCGAGCCAAGTGTCAGTATATTAACTACCATGATGTCTCTATTTGATGTATCCCATAGTTCCATCTCATCATAGGGAACCCAACTTGACAGACGACGTGTCAATCAGACGCCCGGTCTGAGAGTTATTGGCATTTCCGTTCCAGGTGCCCAGTTGGTTTTTAGGCTCAAACCAACCTGGCCATGCCCCAACTGCATCCAGACCTCATGTGGAGTATTCAAAAAATAATCTTCTCGCATGAATAATTCAATCGCCACAGGTGGTACATCAATCGGACACCCGTAGCCCTAGACGTGGGATAAAAGTTGTAAATGACCATAGTTGGTCTGGGTCTGATCCGACCCAGTCAGACTGACTCGACCCGTCCCAGTCTGATCCGGGGTCTGACCCAGTATGCAGGTCTGACCCGGTCTGAGGAAGCGGCCCGAGCCAAGAGGATGACCAGTCTCGATGAGGCGGCCCGACCTGATGGGCGGCCCGAACCGAGGGGGCCCGGCCTAGGGGCGGCCCGGCCAAGGGCGGCCCGGCTGAGCGGCGGACCATCTAGAGGAGGCCCGGCTGGCCACACGAGGGAGTGTGGTGCTGCACCCCTCCCGGGTTTGTCGAACAGAACCAGATCACTACGCCAATTCAGGGTCCGTGAGACACGGCCGGTCCTGCTCGTTAGGCTCCACGGAAGCCGGCATGATCGACCACCACCTCTCCTCCACCGTGGAGTGACGATGCAGTGGTCCTTCTGCTCTCCGCGCGGCGTGACGACACCGTGCCCTCTCTGCCACGGCCCGCCATGGATGCGGCCTTCGGCTCCTCCGCACGACACGACGATGCTGCACTTCTCCATCCGTCATGGCCCTCCCGGCCATGGTTCCTCTCCGATGTGGCGCGATGGTACCACTCCCCTTTTCCATAGCCCTCCCTGGCCACGGTTCCGCACCTCCGGCGCGGCGCGACGCGATGGCGCCGCGCCCATCTGGCTCCGCCTCCGTCGTCAACCAACCAAGAACCAATAGGTGGGATGTCGGGTCGTGTTTGTTCGGCTCGCTCCCTCTGCATTAGGCGATAAAAAGTGGCCATTATAGAACCCAAATAAACCACGAGGAACATGGGTAAATTACGTACATTAAAATAATCAAATCCCCTACCTCGATTTCAGTGATCAACGATCGAGTTGTGGAAGACGGATGTTGCTTCATCGACGTCAGGAAAGAAGGTAACCATAGATGGTGTCTTCGGCGTTCTTGAAGGTCGGTGCTCCGTCCTTTGTTCCAGTAGGAGAAGGAAGAAGACGTCCAAGGAAGAAGTCGAATAATGGAGTATGTACGTTCTTCATGTTCTTTATTGGAAGGAAGAGGCGTTCTTCGCGGCGCGACGGTTCTTCGTTGGAGAGGATGGTGTTCTTCCAAGAGTTCTCCAAAGTTCTCCAAGGATTATGCCAACCCAAAATAAATAATATGATCTCTTATTTTAATTTTGGCATAATAAATTCTATAGAATTCGAATAACTTTAAATTAATTAATTAATGGGGGTTTTCACTTTAATGAGAGAAGGTGGAAAGGTTCAAAATAAATGAGGAGAGGTGTCCAAAAATTTATGGGGGATGCTCAAGAGACATCCCCCACTTAAATGAGGGGTTAAAGGGGATTCAAGCTAGAGTGGGACCCACCTAGTTATATCCTCCCAAAGGAGGTTAGGGTGTGGTGGGACCCACCTCTAACCTCCAATTGGAGGTTTCAACCAACAATCAAATAAAAATATCTTACACATATTTTTATTTCATTTTATTTAGAATCCCAAAAAATCAACTTCTATCCTCAATAAAACACAACTGTGGTAAAGGTCCTCTTAAGAGAATATCGGCACTTTGAGTTCAACGGTGTCATCAGATTTCAATTCTAAGCACTAGTTGAAAAGATATAAAATCCCGAACATACGTTTACTGAACGTATCTGAACAAAACTTCAGAAATTGATTCTGGGCACACTGGGGCTCGGACTTACACGCCGTCAAAAACTAAAGACTCGTAAAATTCACATGTATTTAAGTAAAAAATTTCCACAGAAATTCCGGGTCTTTAAATTCTCTCCATATTAGAAATTTACGTCCCCATAAGTTACAACTCACAATAAGGAAACAAATGGGGGTATTGAGTATCCATCTGATCCTCCCACTCCCATGTGCTCTGCTGGAGGTTCTCGTGCTACCAGGGAACACACACTAGAGGAATCGACCGTCCACGCAGGACCTTCTCCTATTTATCCTCAATCTCCACTAGAACCTCTGTGAATGTCACCCCATTATAAATGTCTATCTGCCTGTGGTCAATGATGTAGGATGGGTCGTGTACGTATCTTCTCAGATGAGAGATGTGGAAGACGTCGTGCACCCGGTGCAACTGGGGTGGAAGGGCCAAGCGGTAAGCTACCTCTCCTACTTTGTTGAGGACCTAGAATGGTTCGATGAATCTTGAAGATAACTTGCCGCCTCGGCCAAATATCTATAGACCTTGTCAAGGTGTGACACTTATAAAGACGTGGTCACCATCCTTAAACTCCATTGGTCTCCGTCTCCTATCAGTATAAGACTTCTTCCTGCTCTGTGCAGTCTTCATCCACTCCTGCAAGATCTGAACCTTCTCCGCCATATCCTGCACCATCTCTGGTCCTACAAGAGTTGACTCCCCTAGGTCATTCCAGCACATAGGTGATCTACAAGGTGGTCGTATAGTGCCTTGTAAGCTTCCATCTTGATGGTGGAGTGGTAGATGTTGTTATACGCAAACTCCACCAAGGGTCAGTGATCCTACCAGCTATGACCAAAGATGAGGATGCATGCATGGAGCATATCCTCGAGAGTCTAAATGGTCCTCTCAGTCTGACCATCCGTTTGTGGATGGAAGGCGGTTCTCAAGTGAAGCTGCATCCCGAAAGCCTCCTGCAACCCCCTCCATAGCGGGGAAGTGAAACAAACATCTCAATCAGAGACGATTGTCATTGGAACACCATGAAGCCATAAAATCTCCTGTATTTAGTGGTATCCCAAGCTATCTACTGATCTCTGATCTCGGATCGGTAGGAAGTGGACCGACATGGTGAGTCGATCTACGATCACCCAGATGGAGTTGTGACCTTTGGATGTTTGTGGAAGTCCCGTCACAAAATCCATGGATATCCCATCCCACTTACACTATGGGACCTCTAAGGGTAGAACTAAGACTTCTGGAACCTGGTGCTCCACCTTCACTTGCTGAAAAATGAGCCATCGTGAGATGAACTCTTGTACTTCCTTTTTCAAACATGACCACCAGTGCTGTCATCGGAGATCTTGATACATCTTCACCACACCTGGATGTACTGCTAAAGGAGATGTGTGGAACTCCCTAAACACTTCCTCCTGAAGTGAAACTGGTACCATGGCCTGTCCTCTGAAGAGAATGACGTGCTCCCCAACTTTAGAAAATCCCTCAGCTTCCTGCCCTGTGGATATCTAAGCACGTCGCGTCTCACAGTCAACGTCCCCACACTATGCCTCTCTGAATCGTAGAAGAAGTGTCGGAGTGACTGTGAGAGACTCCAGAAAAATTTCTCCATCTCTATCCACAAAGGATATATGCAACGCGACCAGCTGCTCTATTGCCTCTCCTAGTAGCTGAATTCCTGATCTTATATTGAGAGAATCTACTATATTTTCCCCTTCCTAGGAGTATAGACTATCTCGAAGTCATAGTCCTAGAAGAAATTGAGCCATCATCACTGTATCAGGTTCAGGTCCTTCTATGAGAAGATGTACTTGAGACTCTGGTGGTCAGAGTAGACTTTAAAAAGCTCTCACATTAGATAGTGCCACTACATCTTCAAGGCAAAGACCAGTGCTTCTAACTCCAGGTCATGGGTACCGTAGTTCTACTCGTGTTGTCTCAAATTCTGAGAACCATATGTGATCATTTCTCACTCCAGCATCAGGACACACCCAAGTCTGGTCACTGATGTGTCGTTGTAAACTACATACCCTATGACCTCCTCTGGGAGCCTCAATATGTGGGCACTAGTAAACCTCTGCCTCAGCTCCTGAAATCTCTTCTGGCATCTATCTGACCACACGAAGGGTTTCCCCTTCTTCATCAACAGTGAAATTAGTGATGCAAATCTAGAGATGTATAACACAAATCTCCGATAGTTCCCAGCCAGTCCCCGAAAACTCCGTACCTCCGTCACACTCCTAGTTGGATCCCAATATATCACTTCATCAATCATCGCTTGATCCACTACTACTCAAGCCTCCAAAATTACCTGTCCCAGAAAGTGTACCTATCGGATACAGTACTGGCACTTCGAGAGATTACCATAAAGGTGGTTCTCTCGGAGTGTGTCTAGTACTACCCAGAAATGGTAGGTGTGCTCCTCCTTAGTAGTTGAGTAGATCAGTATTTCATTGATGAAGACTACGAAAATGCGATCAAGGTAATGCTGGAAGATCCTGTTCATGAGACTCATGAACATTACTGGAGTGTTGGTTACATCAAAGGGAATAACCAAGAACTCGTAGTGGCCATACCGACACCTAAAGGATGTCTTCTACACATCCTCATCTTGAACTCTGAGCTGGTGATCGCCTGACCTAAGGTCTATCTTCGAGAACCATCATGCTCCCTTGAGCTGATCAAAAAGGTTTTCAATCCCCGGGAGTGGGTACTTTTTCTACACGGTCAACTGATTCAGGTTATGATAGTCAATACATAGTCGCAAGCTCGCATCTGCCTTCTTGGCGAACAAAATCGGGGATGCCTAGGGTGAAACACTGGGTCAGATAAATCCCTTCCCCTGCAAGTCTTCCAGCTGTACCCACAGCTCACGAAGCTCGATGGGAGGCATCCAATATGATGGAGTAGATATCGTTGCCCTCTCGGGGTATAAGTCAATGTAGAAATACACTTCTCTGTGAGGAGGTAGTCCTAGAATATCTTCAAGGAAAACATTCACGTATTGATCCACCTCAAAAGAAAAAATCGGACTCCGCACATCAACTACTCTGAGGATGAGACTAGAAAACTGATGTGTGATCGGCTGCCTCCTCCTCTGTGTAAGTCCATCCTGTACAGCAAAGGACCCCTTCTCGTAGGTGATGGTGAACCTGGTTCCATCCGTGCAGACACACCACACTTTGTGCCTAATACAGTCAATCTAAACCTGAACTGTGGATAACCAGTCCATACCCAAGATGAATTCGTAAGGCCTCGACGCTGCTAAAAGAAGATCCCACCCGATGCTCTCACCTCCTAGAGTAAGCTCACACTGCTGGAACCTGTGTGTAATCGTCATGTCTTCTCCCATAGGAGTCTCTAGCTGTAAGGATCAAGACAACGACTCTGTCGGAATCTCTGATCTCTGAACAAGGGAAGCAACAATAAAAGAATGACTCACACCTATGTCTATAAGTACTGCAACAAGGGTGGAGTTGACACTGATTATACCTCGAATCATCTCAGGTGCACCGTGGTCATAGGCATCAACTACCTAGAGCCGAGCCTGTCTCTATCCTCCAGCTCCCTATGGTCAGGGTGGACCTCCTGTTGGGGGTGGTGGTAGGACCTCGATACGTCGTCCACCACTCACTGCTCGACCCACTCCTCTGCCATGTTCGCCTAATCTCGAAGGACCGCCATGGTCAAACCTCTACCTCAACCTGGGAGGCCCCTCTACTATCTGTTTCTCATCTTCATGGTGGTTTGGGCAGTCACGAGCCATGTGATTTTTCCCGCTGCATGCATAGCACTGCATGCTCCTCGTATAGCTGGATCTATCTCTTGTGCCCCTCAAAACTGAACCTATATCTTGGGGTTGCCCACCTGACGGTCTAGTCCACTTGGACCTCTAAAAAGTATGTCTACTTTCAGCTGTAGAAGACCCTGCTATGTGTCACCCTATGGTGGGTCTCGCTACTGGTGTCTGCTCATCAAGAAAACTCTCTACGAGAAGGGCTCGATCCAGCACCCACGCATGCATCGGGATACTGAGGGGGATCATTGAAGCTGTGATCTCATGCCTGAGTCCCTGCTCGACGGTCCGGGCCCTGAAGAATGAGTCTGGAACCATATCCTTGGAGTATCACGAGAGGTCAATGAACCTCACTGAGAAATGATATACTGTCATGCTACTCTACTACAGATGAAGTAACTCCTGAATCCGCACCACACGAAGCGTGGCTGGAAAAAACTATGAGCGGAAGAGACTCTAGATGTTTTTCCAGAGTAATGATGCATCATAATGCACCTGGAGCATCATGTTCCACCATCTTCCTGGTACTGCATACAGGAGACTCTAGGTCGGATGGTGTCCCTACCAATCTAAAAACTCTGACAACAGCCTCCATCCAATCCTCAACTGCCTGTGGGTTCATCTCTCCCCAGAACCTAGGCGGCCTTTAGCACTGAAACTCATGCAACATACTTAGATGGTGTGCACTCTCTACTAATGGATCTGGTGGTATCGGTGGCCTAGTTGGCAGTCGTACCGCTGGTACCTCCGCTATGATGGGGCCCTGCACCGAGGCCTCATCGCTCGGTCGGCTACCATGTCATACGTAACTTGGAACCCTAGCGGGCTGCCTTCATGAGACCATCCTGAAAAGAAACAGGTGTTCCACGGTTAAAACAATATACATGGTGATCTGACACATGGTAATCATGAAGAAAACCTTTTCAAAGGAAACACACATGCAATTAGTGTTTTCGTGCACTGAGTCGGAAATCAGAAGTCAGCGTCCTAGTGTATGGATACGTCAGCCACCACACCAAAACTGATTTCCCTAAACTGATAACTATACCCAAAACACTTAACACTATTTCCATTAAAATAATTAGAGTCCATGTTCTGTGGTAGAACCGAATCCTCTGATACCAGTTTGTCACGACCTGTCCTCGGGGCCCGTTCCATGACTACCCCAAGCCCACCTTCCATAGGCCAAGGGCTGGCGACTAGCACCAAAGGCGAATTACTGATAAGAGGGAAGGAATTTCTTTTACACCTGTAACACACCCAGCCTGAACAAAAGGAGTAGAAGAAACAAGTACTAAAAATAGAAAAGAAAAGTTTGCTGAAAGTAAGTGGGCTTGTATAAAAACCCAACTGAACAACAAGTACAAGTAGAAAGGGAAAATTGCTCCCAGATCGTCCATAGGAGAATCCTACCTGAAGGGTAGGTAAAGAACTCGAACAAATCATCACTGTGTTACATACCGTCTATTTCTTCTCTGAGTAGCCTCTCATCAATCACCCTCAGCCTCGATCACTGCTGACTGTCATATACATAGAACACAATAAGGTGCGGGCAAAGCCCGTGCATGAGTGAGTATAACAATAGTCAGTAGGGGAACACAAGACCACCGAAGGTCTCCCAGAATCCAAGAACGATAAGCCATAGTAGAAAGATATAGTCACAAGTATCAACCTTCCCTACTTAGGTATATGCCCATACATATACCTAAGTTATCAATCACTGTCGGGCTCCAACTCTCGAGTCCAAGCACAACTCAGTCCACAAAGGAAGTAAAGTCAATCACCATGATGAAAATGGTTGAAATACAAGACTCATATCACATAGGTATAAATATTCTGTAGAGTGATAGAGATGATTAGATTTAGTCACTGATTCATCTAAGCTGTCGGACCCACACATGATACAGGACCAGCTAAGCTGTCGGACCCACACAGAATACAAGACCAGCTATTCTGTCGAACCCACATAGGATACAGGAACAGAAGTCAGAACTGTTAGACCCATGGTGGATCCCAGTATAGTATTCATCGATGTCTAACCCATGGAGGATTCTGGTATAGTAGTCATCTTTGATGAACACATAGAGGATTCCGGTACAATATCGTCACAGCCAACCCTAGGGTTCTCGCACACAACACGCTTGATTCTGGGAGGGTCCGCTCCTCGATCCAAGTGTCCATACATAAACTACCACGAAGTCTCGATTTGATGTATCTCGTAGTTCCATCTCATCATAGGGAACCCAACACGACAGACGATGCGCCAATCAGACGCCCAGTTTGAGAGTTATTGGCATTTTCGTTCCTGGGGCCTGATTGGTTTTTAGGCTCAAACCAACCTGGCCATACCCCAACTGCGTCCAAACCTCAAGTGGAGTATTTCTGAAGAATATTCCCGCACAAATAATTCCATTTCCACATGCGGTATCTCAATCGGACACCCGTAGCCCTAGATGCGGGTTAAAAGGTGTAAACGAACATAGCGGGTCTGGGTCTGGTCCGACCTAGTCAGACCGACCCGACCCATCCTATTCTGAACCGGGGTATGACCCGGTCCACGGGTCCTACCCAGTCTGAGGAAGCGGCCTGAGCCGAGAGGACGACTCGACCTGAAGAGGCAGCGGGACTAGGCTGAGGGCGGCCCGGCCAAGGGCAGCCCGACTAAGGGCGGCCTGGCCGAGGGGTGACCTGTGCTTGAGAGGCCTGCCCGAGCGGCGTCCGGGCCGTGGCGGCCCAGCTCGTGGGGTCCTAGCTGGCCACACGAGCGATGGGTGCCGCACCCCTCCTGGGTTTGTCAAATATAACCGGTGCGCTGTGCCGGTTCAGGGGTCGCGAGACTCCGCTGGTCCAACTCATTCGGCTCCACGGCGGCCGGCCCGACCGGCAACCACCACTCCTCCACTGCGGTAGGACAGTGGCGCACCATCTCCACCATAGCCTGTGGCTGTACCGCGCAACTCGATGGTGCGGCAGTGTGCTTCTTCATCCGCCGTGGCCCTCCTGGCCATGGTTCGTCTCCGGTGAGACTCAACGGTGCCCCACCCCATTACTGCGGCCCACCCTGGACACTGTTCCACACATCCGGCGCGGCGCGGCGCGACACGACGCGATAACACCTCGCCTCTTTTGTCTGCCCCGGTTCTTCTCCAGCACAGTGTGATGGCACCACACCCTTCCAGATCTGCCTCCGTCGTCAACCAATCGAGAACCAATCGGAGGGATGTCGGGCCGTGTTTGTTTGCCCCGTGGCCTCCGCATTAGGTGATAACAAGTGGCCATCATCGAACCCAAATAAATGACATGGATCGAGGGTATAATTCATACATTAACATAATCAAATCCCCCTACCATGATTTCAGCGATCAACGACAGAGTTGTGGGAGACGGACGTTGCCTCATCGTTATCGGGAAAGAATGTAATCGACGTTCCTTAAGGTCGGCGCTCCCTCCTTTGTTCTGGAAGGAGATGGAAGAAGACGTCCAAGGAAGAATTCGATGAACAGAGGACGTCGCCAGCCTTCTTCACATTCCTCGTTGGAAGGAAGAGGCATTCTTTGCGACGCGATGGTTCTTCGTTGGAGAGGATGATGTTTTTCCAAGAGTTCTCCCAAGTTCTCCAAGGATTATGCCAACCCAAAATAAATAATATGATCTCTTATTTTAATTTTGGAATAATGAATTCAAAAGAATTCAAATCAATTTAAATTAATTAATTAATGGGGGTTGGCACTTTAATGAGAGAATATGGAAAGGTTCAAAATAAATGAGGAGAGGTGTCCAAAAATTTATGGGGGAAGTTCAAGAGACTTACCCCACTTAAATGAGGTGTTAAAGGGGGTTCATGCTAGAGTGGGCCCCACCTAGTTATATCCTTCCAAGGGAGGTTCGGGTGTGGTGGGCCCCACATCTAACCTCAACTTGGAGGTTTTAACCACCAATCAAATAAAAATATGTTACACATATTTTTATTTCATTTTATTTAGAATCCTCAAAAATTAACTTCTAACCACTATAAAACGCAACTGCGGTAAAGGTCCCATTAAACGAATACCGACACTGCGAGTTCAACGGTGTCCTTGAATTTCAATTCCGAGCACTGGTTCAAAAGATATAAAATCTCGCACATATTCTTACTGAACATATCCGAACAAAACATCAGAAATTGATTCTGGGCACACCGGGCCTCATAATCAAGCGCCGTCAGAAACTACAGACTCGTAAAATTCCCATCTATTTAAGAAAAAATTTCCACAGAAATTTCTAGTCTTTACATATGAGACCTTAGTTAATTTTTGAAAGTGTCATAAAATTAGTTATAGATTTAAAATATGTATTTTATGAGTAAATGGTGGTTTTAATTGAAAATTGAATTTCTCATAATTATAATATTACTTTTATAAATAAGAGTTCATTTTTTAATTCTACACTTCAAAAAATGAATATGGTGAGTTTTTTGAATTTTTTTACAGTACATGAATTTTTATTGAATAGGAATATACGATGATTTGTGATAAATGATAAATACATGATATATTGATTCATATGTGATGTTTGGATGATGTAAGAACCATGGTTTTGAACTCAAATGAATTTATTACTGTAATATTTCACAATAAACGACATTATTTCTTTTCTTGAATAGAATAATAATACAATGATTAAAATAATGAGAAATCACTCCTCTCATCCACTATAAATACAACCCCTCACCACCTCTTCTCCTCACACCTTAAAAGATTTGATACATATCACATTTCTAACCAATATTCTCCCCAACCCTCTCCACAACGTGAATTAACTCTTGGTCTCATCAAAATACCAAAACTAATCCCCTTAAAGAGGTTCTCAAGGAGGAGTATTCAAGATATGAAATATTTTTCCTCTTCCTATTAATTTTTTTCATGTTATTTCTTTCAATATTATATCCTCTCTTCCTCTATAAAAATAATAATTATAACACTATTGTAATCTATATACTTGAATTATATCATATTAATGGAATATCCTTATTTAAAATCTTTTCTCTCTCTATCATATTTTAAAAATGAATTCATTATCCGTTAGGGTTTGATATTCAACCATTAGGGAAGAAAATTTTCATTCACTAATTTCTCCCTAAAGGATGGTAATGAAACCATTTTTATGGTTCAACCAGATTATAAAATATTTATTGTAACTTAAGTAAGATTCTATAACCATTGTATATACATTATATTAAATAAGAGAACAAAAATGTTCATTGTGATCAAAAAACTGGAAAATTATGCTAAATGATTATCATTAACATATTATCTGATGATTCCTGCTCATATATGAAATAAAATTAAAAATAGTAACAACTAAAATAATGGTTTTTCATTAAAAAAATTTAATTACAATTATATATAGTTAGATCCATTTTATATGAATTGTATTACTTATAATCAAGTGAACTGGTCATGAAATCCAAGAAACAAACACTCCCAAGAGATAATATTTTATATTATAACTCATAGAGATGGCCACAAATGAACTTAATAAAATTATTATAAATCCAATAATTAAATAAATAGTTATTAATTAATGAAAGTATTTAATTTAATTATCCATAACATTAAGGGAAAGTTCAGAATAAATTTATACAAAAGGTAGGAATTTATTCCTAAACATATATTTTACATTCGGGTTTTAGCATTCTATATCATAACCCCAATGAAAATTTAAATGATTCTTATGTAATCCACATAAATTATGTGTTAATGTTATATTTTTGTACCAATAATAATACTTATTTCTTTTATAGAGAGATACATTTTATATACAGATCTATCTCAATTATTCACGATAAACAAGACCGATTAAAGGGACTTACCGATTTCATAATTATTTTCAAGTGCACTATATAATATATTTTAATCCACATTATTTTTATAAAATCACTCATATTTTAATGTAAAAACTATATTAGTTAATTTCAGGTTCTATGCTCATGTTTTTCCATAAGAACTCTTCTTTTCAAAGTAAAAAAATAGTATTTATCTCATGAATTCCATGACGACTTTTTATAGTATTTTAATATATATCTACACCCTTCACGATTCTTATGTTTAATAGAGATTAATATTTTATGATATCATCTACAAAATATTATTGAATGGATTATTATTATTTTAAATATGGATTTCCAATCTTGATACCATTCACTATATTACACAGAATGGTTAGTGATTATGTTTAATTATTTGGGAACGTTACATGGATTTCATAGGTTAGTTTCAATATAAATGTATATGTCCATTATCTTTGAACACATTCATATGAGGAATTCGTTGAAAATAGTATGTGTTAGGTGGTTCCCTTTATATCCCCTCATTGCAATGATAGGTATCATGAGATAAACTAGTTTGGGGTTTTACCTGTTTATCTATGGTCTTTGAATGTGTCCTTGTCAATATGCTTATGACATCCCACATTATATATTACATCATTATGAAACTAGTAATTTATATTCCATGTGTTTTTCAACCATTATAATATACATCATTATGTTTTGTTAGGGAATTATTTATTAAAATTTTATTCCTACCATATTATGCTGAAGATTATGTTTTAATAGGATGCGTACATTTATATATTCATCATGACTTATTACTTATGCTTTTGCTATATTATTTAACCTTATGAGAACCTGAGCTCATCCATTTCCTATGTTATTTTGTATGGAATGATTATTTTTATGAATGACAAACTAGGATAATCTAGGAGTTATGGTTGTTTCCAATGGAATTTATATATTTTTCTTAATATAAAGTTACAATGTTGAACTTATATATGTATCTTATTTCCAATGATAATAATCTATTAGGTCCTTCGAGAAGCATCTTTCTTTTTTATAATACAATAAAATAAAATAAGGCACTGAATATAGGAATCTACGGATAGGGTTATTACAGTTCGTATCATAGGAAGTTTAGTATAATCCTTCGAAACTAGATTTATAAAACATAGATTATGGAACATGAAACTAAGTTAGACATTGAGGATACAGATATAATAAATTCCTAAATTTTTTCTAATGTAGATATTATGTAGAAACTCCTATAAATACATCCATTTTTGGACACAAAAATTGGATTTGGTTCTATCACAGTTGTACCCAAGGGTAATAACTCCAACAAAGTGGCTCAGACCTTACTTAGGGTAACCTAGTACATGACAAAATGCCTTACTGTGCACCTAGATTGACACTCCTATGGGATATTCTTAGTATAAGTCACATTTTATTTACAAAACATTATGAAGGATTTAATATTGAATATGTACACAAAGAATCCATGTTTTGGATTATGAGAATAATTATGTATAAAATTTCTATTTATGTTAAGAGTTTTCATAGTTTGAGATTATACAATATGATTCATAACATCATCTAGTGTATGAAAATGTTTAATAATAGAACACTATTGAAGGACCAAAAAAGTATAAATGCATGTATCCTATGTAGGTATTGATCCAATATGAAATATAATTATGTGAGTATTGGTGATGCAACTGGTGATGAGAAACTTATAACTATACTGAGATAACTATCTTAAGATAGGAAAAATAAACTTACCCGAATGAAGAATCCTGAAACAAAATGTGGAGGATAAATTTTAGATCTATTTATATGAAAAAAACTTTCATCATTTAATTATACTACAAATCCATCTGTATCTAAGTTTTGGGTATGTTACATAGAGAAGATATTTCTCTCATTGGGATGTATTGAAAGGGAGAATGTTTTCATGGTAGTTTATCTTGTATTAAGAGATGTAGATCAATGGTGGTCACTAAACCAAAATAGAAGGATGGAGGAATAAATTGAAAATATAAAATTGAAGGATTTTAAGGAAATTGTCCTAGAAATATTATTTTCTTTGCAAACAACATGTTGATATAGAGAGGTAGTTCTTGAGTCTTTAATATAAATAAGATTAAAATGATTCAAATCATGAAGCCATCATGACATGTTTAGTGAGTTATGATGTAGGCTTCATATATAATCCAAGGAAAAATATTTATTGATTATTTTATGGTTTAAAACCATTCCTCCAAAGGGAACTGGTATCCCAAAAAATCTCATCATATTAATATATAGTATAATGTGCTATAAAAAAAGAAACAGAATTCTATAATTCATATAACATCAAAGTAAAGAAAGTGATGAAGAAGGAGGCTGGAAAATCTAGAAAAGTAAATAAGGAAATGGGGAGGAAGAGAAGAGTTCACATTCCACTCTAAATTAATTATGGGAAAAAACACCCTAGTATGTTTTTTATGGGCATGAGAGTCTATTACAAGTGTGAATAAAAAGGGCACTAAGCCCACGATATCAAGGGAAATGAATAATATTCTAATTTTCAATGCTATAATTGTAATGAAATGGCACATTATGCACATGACTGTCCTAGACATCAATGAAACATTACAAAAAGAAGGAAAAGGGATCAAGTCCATGATTATGCAGTCAAAACTACAAAATTTGAAGTTCCTAATGATGTTCTGTAAGTTAATTTAAGCATTTCCTCAAACGTTAGCAATGGTTTATTTAATTATAGATCATCACAATATTTTATAACATCCCACTTTACCATGAAAATTATACATTTACAATTTGATTTAATAAATGAGTTATCAGTCAAAACATATAAGGGAAGTATAATTTTAATAGAGAATTTTCAATCAGTCCCCTTTATGATATATATACATGCCCTAGTTTCTGGCCTTATCATCATACTTATGATTGAATTTGGAATAATTCATGGTATGTATCAGATTCTACATTATGATGTTAAAATCTATTCAAATAAGAAGGATGTTACAATTTTTGAGAATGATGTGGAGTCCCTTATCATTAAATAATAAACCTCTTCATATAATTCTTTTTTAGATCTACCCCTAGTAGATCTTCTGAATGAAATTGTTATGGACAAAGAGAAAATATTCTCTATGGGTGAGGAAATAAATATTAAAATTAGAATGTACCTATTTTTTGTTAATAAAATCATGTATTTACTATGGATTTACCTGGACATCATTCTAAGTGGGAAATTAAGTTTTCTATTGATTTAATTCTTGGTGAAATCCATATATTAGAGAATCCTTATAGAATTTCCTCATTGGTATTAGTGGAGCTAATGAAAAAACTAGAGTAATTGAGTAATAAAGGATTTATTCTCCCTAGTTTCTCTATATATGGATACAATATTATCTTTTTGCAGAATAATGATGGATCCATGAGGCTTTGTATTGACTATAGATAAATAAATGCTATTATGATAAAAAAACAAGTATCATATTCTGATGATTGATGATTTATTTGATCAACTTCATGAAGTTGAATGTTATCTGATGATTGACCAATAATCTAGATATCATCAGTTTCATGTGAATAGGGAACATATTCCAAATATAGTATTTCGAATCAGGTATGGGAATTATGATTTTACAATAAGGCCTATTGGAATTACCAATGCACCATCTAATTTATAGAATCTAATGAATATTGTTTTAATTGAATATATTCATGACTTTATTGTGGAATTTATTGATGATATATTGGTATACTCTAAAATCTAAGAAGATCATGATAATCACTTACACATTATTTTCAATACTCTTAGAAGAAATGAGTTATATGGGATGTTTAGCAAGTGTGAAATCTAGATTCAAATAGTTTCTTTTCTTGTCCACACTGTCTCTAAGGATGGAATCATAGTTTATCCTATATTGAAAAAGTGGGATTTGGAATGGGATACACCAACAAAGATAACCAAGATACATTGTTTTATTGGTTTAGGAGGTTATTATCAACATTTCATTCATTAAATTAACTTATTATGTAACCCCTTAATAAATATTACTCATAATGAGGTTAAGATAATATGAATAAAGTATGTAAAGAATGTTTAGAAGAATTAAAGAGGTTTTTTTGACAAAATAAGACGGATCCATTAATGATGGAGATCAACAGAAATACAGTCGCATAACCATGATGAAAAATGATTAAACCAGAGCAAATCCTCATAAGGAGGGCCAACGACTGCCATCTTGTGAGCGTCTTCATTCGCTTCCCTTCTAATAAATGAGAAATTATAGGATTTGAAGCCTTGTCTCATAGAGTGAATACACTGAGTAATGGAGCCGAAAGGTTGAAGACCGCCGTCAGTGAGATTGATGTCATTGATTACGGTGGGACAATCAGATTCAATGTGAATGGAATCCCAACCGTGGTCTTTTGCGAAGTTTAACCCAGCAAGGATGGTGGCGGCCTCCACGACTGAGGACTCCCAAAGTGCGTAGCGTGCTTCGTATTTGGCTGCGATAAGATTTCCCTAGTTGTCTCGGGCCAGCAAACCTAGTCCAACTGGGCCATCCTTAAGAAGAGAGGCATCCACATTGATCTTAATAATCCCTTCTGGTGGGGGGCACCAATGTTGGGAATGAGGAGAGGGGGTGAAAAGTCTTTGCTGCTCAGGGTGGTTCTGCCAAACCGCAATCCATGATGATGCTCAGTCAATCCAAAATCTGGGGGGCCTCCAAAAAAGATTGAAAATGGCCTCGTTCCACCTATCCTAGATAATCCAAGTCAGAATGCACAGGGCGCCTGCTTTAGCCGGTGAAAAGGAGGAGCACCATCGCATCAGGAGAGAGGTAAGATCCGAGGCGACGTCTAGGGACAAATCCATAGTAGATCCCCAGCCATTCCAAACCTCCTGAGCCCCGAGGCATTGAATGAGAGCATGGAGAGGGGATTCAGGCACAGTAGGGAAGAAGGGGCATGAGTTTTCGTTTGAAAAGTGTCTGTAGGCTAGGAGGCTCTTAGTAGGAAGGATACCGGTGCACACCTGCCACCACAAAAAGCGAACTTTAGGGGGAACGTTAAGCTTCCAAATTGATGTCCAGAGCCTCGAATCTCCTTCTGTAATTTGAGCAGTGAGAGCTCGCCGATAGCCAGCTTTCACCGTGTACTCTCATGAGGTGTTGTTTGTCCAGTAGAGATGATCTGGCCCTGCGTCTGGCACACAGGGGATACTCAAAATAATTCTCCTATCCCTCTCATTAAACCATGAACAGAGTTTTTCCAGACACCATCCCACCCCTTGATTGTCAAATAGACAATCGACTGTGGCGTGTTCAGAGCCTGGATAAACAGGGGATGATGCCTTCGCGCCTGCCTGATCAATAAGCCACAGATCAGTCCAAATCTTGACTGTTAAACCATTCCCAATTCCCCAGCCTAGTCCTTTCCTCAGAAGATTGCGAACACCCCAAATGCTTCTCCAGAGAAAACTGGGTCGATAGCCAAGATGGGAATCCAAGAAATCCTTATGTGGGAAATATTTAGCCCAGAGAACTTGCGTGCATAGGGATGATGGGTTATTAAGCAAACACCAACCTTGTTTAGCCAGCAAAGCATCATTAAAAAGAGAAAGGTCCCAGAAGCCCATTCCGCCTTCAGATTTTGGTTGGCAGAGAGCAGACCAGGCGATCTAATGGACTATATTTTTTCCGTCCTTTTGACCCCACCAGAAGTTAGATGTGCTGGATTGAATCTGTGAAAGCACCACGTCAGGAAGTTTAAAAATAGACATCAAATATATGGGGACATATTGAAGTGCCGCCTTGATGAGGATTTCCTTCCCGGCCTTGGAGATTTTTTTGGGGGTCCAACCTTATATTTTTCTTTCAATTCGATCCACAATAGCTGAGCAGATTTCTTTCTTTGACCGTCCAACCACTGTCGGGAGCCCAAGATACTTCTTGTGCTTATCAACCCCAGGGATGCTTGCTAAAGAGCAGGGTTCTTCTCTTTTCGGCTGAGGGACTCCAGAGCTGAAATAAATTTCTGATTTACTCTGGTTGATCATTTGTCTTGAATATCATTCATACTATTGAATGTCCTGGCATATTGCAGTACACTCATTAGGGGTAGCTCGGGAAAATAGAAGGCAATCATCAACGAAGAAGAGGTGGGAGATCGGAGGGCCCTTGAGGCAAACTTTCGCCCCATTAATTATGGAAGACGAAGCTGCCCTGGAAAGGAGTTTAGAAAACACATCAGCCACTAAAATAAAGAGGAAAGGTGAAAGAGGATCTCCCTGGCGAAGCCCACGGGACGGAGAAAAGCCTTGGGTGAGCACCCCGTTGACATTAATACAGAAGGACACTGAAGAGACGCATTGCATGATCATGTCAATCCATTTGGTGCATAAACCCATCTTGAGCATCACAAATTCGAGGAAGTTCCATTCCACTCTATCATAGGCCTTATCCATATCCAATTTCCAAGCCATGATCCCTCTCTTTGCTTGTGTTCGTGTTTTCATGGAATGAAAAATTTCATGAGAAATAATGGCATTATCAGTGATTAACCTTTTTGCCACAAAAGCGCTTTGGTTCTCTGAAATGACGTCAAGTAACCATGGACGCATCCGATTCGTCAGGATCTTCGAAAAGATCTTATACGAAACATTGCACAGACTGATAGGTCGAAATTCCAAAACCCCTTGCGGATTTTTCGTCTTGGGAATGAGGGTAAGAATAGTTTCATTAAGAGAAAACAGGTCCGTTTTCCCTGCCCAAATATCCCTCATCAGATTGCAGATGTCTGGACCAATGATGTGCCAGTAATTCTTGAAAAAGAGGGCATGGAAATTGTCTGGTCCCGGGGCCTTCGTAGAGTGGATTTTCTTTAAGGCCTTGAGAGTCTCGTCATTCGTCAAATCTTTAGAAAGCTGTCTATTCATATCGTCAGATATCACAGGTGTGATGCAGTCTTCAATCTCAGGAGAAATGTTAGATTGGACTGCAGAGAAGAGCCTCTGAAAATAGCTCAATAATGCTTCTTGGATTCCCCCTGTGTCAGACACTTTACTACCATCTGATTTTAAAATGCCAAAAATAAAGTTTTTTCGGCGTCTTGCTGAATCCTTCTGGTGGAAATAACGGGTATTAGTGTCCCCTTCTGCTATATGAATATCACGCACTCGCATAGCCCAGAAACCTTCCTTATTGCATAGAGAAACATCCAGATCTCGTTGGGTTTCACTAATTTTGGAGAGAATACTGCTAGAAGGGGATTTTCTAAGAAGATAGCCAAGCTTCCTTTCAAGAAAATTGCAGTGCCGATCTGGGTGACCAAATTTAGAGTAGCTCCATGTCTTCAGATCAGACGCCACTCGGTGAAGGTTGGTTATTAGATCAGCTTTCCCATTCTTCCAGCCTGAATGGATAACCTCCTCGCACTCGGGATCTTTTGACCAGAAGCTTTTGAATCTGAATGGTTTCCTGGAACTAGTAGCGTGCTCATGATGGGTGCAGTTAATGACAATTGGGCCGTGATCCGAGCAGTTGAGCGTGAGGTGTCTGATATGGTACATTTTGAAGAGGTTCATCCAATCCATTGAGCCAAGGAATCTATCCAGACGTTCAGCGATTCGGTTCCCTTCTGAACTGCCTCGGAACCATGTGAAAGTATTACCCGTGTAACCCAGGTCTATCATCTCTGCCTTAAGGATATCATCATTAAAATCAGACATAGACGTGGAGGAGCGCACAGCTCCACCTTGTTTCTCCGTCTGAAAAAGGATCTCGTTAAAGTCCCCTCCAAACAGAATGGGGCTTGGCAGATCACGACGGAGTTTACAAAGGAGATCCCAAGATTTCCACTTTTCAGACTGGGAGGGCCAGCCATAGAAGCCCAAAAAAGTCCAGGGGGGGGGGTTGTGGGAATCATAAATGGTTGCAGCGACGTGGCGCTGGGAAAAAGATAAGAGCCTAACATCAACATTATCCTTCCAAAGGAGACATAATCCCCCTGAATGACCCTGTCGGGGAACCGGGAAACAACCCTAGAAACCGCATTTTAGAGCAAGATTTGTGATGTCCTTGTTTTCCAATATGGTTTCGGACAGGAAAACCATATCAGGGCAACTTTGAATGTAATGGTGCAGAAACATACGAACCGTTCGTGGGTTGCCAAGCCCATGATAGTTCCAGCATAATGCAATCATTGCTCTAGGTGGGGCCGGGCCTGACCCGCCTCCGCCTTTGACTCTTGTGGGGTTAATGACGTACCTGATGCTTTCCTCCTTTTGGGAGGACTGGTGTGCAAACCACTGGACTCGCATTGCCATTTCAGATCTCCTGGATTGGGATCCCTTGGGCAATCGCATCTACCACCGCCGCGTGCCCTTTTCCACATTCTACGAGTAACATGTCCTGAAGGTGAGGCTTCAGTCATCCCAGAATCATCTTGCAGAAGGGCATCAGTTGGGATCATATTTGGAGTCGGCTCAGCTTCAGGCGGATCCAAGGAAACATGTTTCTGCATTGGAAATTTCTCTGGAGGTTCTTTTGTTTTAGGTAGTGGCCCAGTTGAAGTAAAGATCGTTAAATTCGGTGCAGTTGAAATGAAGTCGGAGTTGGTGTTACCCTGATTCGGGTGACTGTCCTGCCGAGCCCCATCATTGCATCTGACGATAATATCTTGGGAGGAGTTTCCAGTTCCCCTAAGCTCAGATGGGAATTCTTTAGGGAAGACAGGTAGTCGCATCCTTATAACAGAGGGTTGTCCAGATTCCGGTCGCCTTAGATGGGCAGCAATGAGATAGTCCCGATCCATTTGTCTCTCCGCGTCAGGGATATATGCCTCTCTATGTTCTTTGGCCCGAAGCCACGGACCATATTTAAGGATAATATTTTCAGCGGTATTCTCTGACTTTGAATCGCACGCTTTCTCAATGTGGCTGATACGTCCGCAAAGGAAGCAGAAGATTGGTAGTTTTTCGAATTCGAACGAGATCGAGGTGTTGGAATCATCAATTTTTAAAAACATACCTCGCATTAGGGGTTCTGACACATCGATCTCAGCCTTTATTCGAACCCAGGGGCCCCATTGAATTGGGTCCGAGCAATCCCACTCTAGGAAGTGACCGATCCGGTCTCCAATTTCTTTCATCACACTTGTTGATCTCCCATGAAACGGTATTCCTTTAATTCTTACCCAGAACGGGGATCGGGTAAGTGTGCAATTCTGGATCTCATCTCCCCCTTTAAATTCCTCCATCAGGATGAGATGATTGTCAAAGGACCAAGGCTGTCCTCTGAGGACTTTATCTTTGTCTTTATCACAGAAGAATTCAAAAACTAGGATTTTGTTCTCAATTTCTCGGATGGCTACTCCAGCTTCCAATTTCCAAAGATTTTGAAGGGTGGTCCTGAGGGCCTTTAGATTAATTGGTGCCTTGGTTGCCAGTCATCCGATAACCAATAAAGTCATACGTTTTGTCAAAGTGTTTTCTTCATTTCTACGAGTTGCAAGTGGCACTTTTTCTTTGTCTGTCAAGGTGAGGTTCTTCCATTGATTCAGCAGATCCACCTCCATGTTGAGAGCCACGAAATCTCCTAGGGGGGGATTGGCCCAACAGGGGTCCCCTATCCAGGGGGTGTCCAACCCAAAAAGGGTCCCCGACCTAGGGACTCCGGCCCAATCTGAGCAAGCACAAGCTGGTTCTTCACAACCAGTGCGAGCACCCGCGGCTTCGCGACCAAAGCTTTGCGACCAGGAGAATCACAGTTTTCTTCCAAACCTCCAGGAATCCACAATTAGTTTCACAGACCGGGTTTGAATGAAAATTCACATAGACCAGGCCCAACCCAATGATTTCTCTGTTCAGGCACGACCCAATAAAAGTCCTCCAGTCAGGTGCGGCCTGGAAGCTCCATACCACTGTTTCTTTCCGCGACCAGCCCTGAACGACCAGAACCTTCAAGCTGGGGAAGACCACTTTCCGCGCCAAGTCCTGCGCGGCCAAATGCAACGCACTGTGGAAAGCCACTTTCCGCAACCAGCCCTGCGCGGTTAGTTCCTTCGCGCTGGGTAACACGGTCGGATCTCACGCAAGTCCCCTCGCGCTTCTAGAACGAGCAGACTGCGAGGCGCTCCAACTTGCACGCCGAGGGACTCTTCTTCGCGTTCACGCCCTCCGCGACCCGAGAAACCACCACACCCCCCACATACCAGGATGTCAGACGTTCTGTTCTTCGCGACGCAGATGTGTCGGAATCGCGTCCTTTGCCTTCGAGATTCGGGGTACCCTTCGCGCCGGCGTCGACACAGAACACTCAATCGGTGCTCTTCTTCGGACCGCCTCCGAACTGTAGATCTGGAATGCCCCAAGAGGGGTCATCGTCTGGAGGTCTTCGTGAAGGCAGGGAAGCAGAGTCCGCAAAATATGCCGATTGAGCGAAACCAACCCCCTTCCCCTCTGAATCACAGGTGCTGGGGAACGTTAATGAGCTCAGAACATATGTAGCTGGAGCCGGGGAATCCAGAAGCAACGGAGCTGGGACCGATGAGGTCCGAAGGAGACGGATCATCAGAATTGGTCCTAGGAGTAGGAAATCGGAAATGGGGCCGAGGCGAGAGGGGAATCGGCGCAGTAGCGAGGAGAAAATGGTGGTGGCGATGACCGCCTGCAACCCGAAAGAAAACGATTTGGCCACCCGCCGCCACGAGTAAGACGCGAAAGAAGACGACTCAAACCCCAGGAGAACCCTAGGAGAACTCTCACACTCGGGAGAGACTGATAACCAAGATACATTGTTTTATTGGTTTAGGAGGTTATTATCAACATTTCATTCATTACATTAAAATATTAGGTAACCCCTTAATAAATATTACTCATAATGAGGTTAAGATAATATGAATAAAGTATGTAAAGAATGTTTAGAAGAATTAAAGAGGTTATTGGTGAATAATCTGATCATGAATCTACCATAAGGAAATGGTGGGATTGTGATTTATAGTGATACAACAATGAAATGAATTTTTTGTATCTTTATGAAGAATGGATGAGTAATTTCATTTGCATAACGGTAGTTAAAATGAACAAACTGAACTATACAACTCATTATATTAAGTAACCATTTGAAATATTTTCTCTAAATATATGGAGAAATTATCTCTATGGTAAAACATGTGTGATATATATGGATCACAAGAGTATGAAATATATCTTCTCATAGAATGAACTCAAAATGAATAAAAGGAAACAGCTCGAGCTACCCAAAGATTATGAATTTTCAATACAATAACACCCAAGGAAGGAAAATAAATCAGTGGATGCTTTGAGTAGGACAGATCATGGACTTTTAAACAAATTGAGGATTGACAACTATCTTTTGTACTATGATATTAAAAATATAGATATGGAAATCATCAAGGAAGGAGAAACATCATTACTTATCAAAAAGTTTGACCAAAAATATTTATTAGAAAGAATTAATAATTATTAGTATAATGATGATAATATTAAAAAGAAATTAAATTTGTGAGAGATGTGATGTTTCATGATATCATGTGTGAGGTTGGAATTCTAAAATTTGGTAGGAGGATATGTGATATCCCTATACCCGAACTAAAAAAGGGTGTTACTCGATGATGGGAAAATATTTAATTTCAATATACAACATGGTTGCACTAAGATATATAGATATCAAAATGAACATTTATTTTGGGATAATATATAGCAGGAAATTATAGATTGTGCCTTTAGATGTTTAGTCTGTCAACAAGTAAATACTAAAAAAACATCCTAGAGGTGTCATGAAACCCCTACCTATTCCTACACAATAATTGGATGATATTTATATTAATTTTTTCAGTATAATAAAAAAACCAAAGAAATAATGATTCAATATGTGTAATTTTTATTTGACTTAACAAATCTACACATTTCTCCACTATAATAGAGGATTTTCCTCTAGAACTCCTTGAACTACTCAATATCAATAAAGTTTTAAGACATCATGAGGCATCTATATCAGTTGTTTCTGATCATTATCCACGATTTACATAAAAAGTCTGGGATAGTCTCTATAAATATTTTGATACTAAGCATCATTTGAGTGCTGTTTATCACCCTCAAATTGATGGTTTATCATAAACATTGATCAAAACTATAAGAGAAATGTTGAGATAAAGCTCAATTCACTTTAAATGTATGTGGTATTATTATTTACCTTTGGAAGAGTTTTGGAACATGAACATCTTCCATTTTAGTATTAAAATGGCACCATATGAAGCATTGTATTGAAAGATATTTCATACACAAACTTGTTGTGATGGAGTTGGAGAAAGGGAGATTTTGTTCCCTAAGCTTTTAGAGGAAACAAAAACAAAGGAAAATACTATTCAAACCCATATGAAAGCTGTAAAAGATCTATGTTGATAATCAATGGAAGCATTTGTAATTTCAAGTTGGAGATCATGTTTTATTTAAAGTATCCTTATGGAAGGGTGTTATAATAATAGGGAATAAAGGGAAAGTGAGCCCTGTGTAAAATGGTAATTTTGAAATTTTGGATAAAATTGGAGTTTTGGATTATCATTTTGATATGATTACTAGCCATTCTATGTTACAAAATTTGTTTTACATCTCATTGTTAAGGAAGTACATACTAGACCTAACACATGTACTCTCTTGTGCAGGGAAAAAATTTGAACATGAATTTTCTTACTATAAAGAGCCTATCTAGATTTATGATATTAAATAATAGGCATTGAAGAATTATATTACTAAGATGGTAAAGTTACTATGGAAAATTCGTAATATTAAATAGGTGACATGGGATTATGAGGATCAGAAGATTAAGAACTACCAAAATCTTTTTATACGGTGACAATATCAAAATTATTAGGATGCAATTTTTTGTACGAGGGGAGAATGTAATGAACAAGAACACTATAAATGAAATTTCCCTTAATATTTTAATTTCACATAGTATATATCACATAAAATAACATAGATAACATAATACAATCATCATAAACGAAGAATGAATGAAAGAAGATGTATTTCTAGAAGTTAAGGAACCAATAATGACGAAATTTTAACATGACCTTATGAATTGTAATATAAACCTTATTAATAGAAAATCAACCAATAGAATAGTAACCTCGCCCATGTTTTAAAAAATATAATTTGCGAATCTTATAAATTAAGGTATGATAAAATTATATCATAGTATAGGTAAATGAATATTTTTAAAATTAAGAATTATGTTTTGGTATTTTTATGATTCATAAAATTTTAATTAAAATTTTATAATTAATAAAATGATTTAAAAGAATATTATTATAAATAAAATTTATTTTTAGATAAATATTTTTATGTATTCTTATTTTTTATAATTTTATGAGACCGTTGCTAATTTTTGAAAGGGTTATAAAATCTATTATATATTTAAAATATACATTTTCAAGTAAAAGATGGGTTTAAATAAAAATAAAAGTTCTCATATTTATAAAATTATTTTCAAAAAATGGAGTTAGTATTTAAATTATACACATCAAAAAATGGTTAGGGTATATTTTTTTTATTTTTATAAAATACATGTTTTTTTTGAATAGTAAATTATGATGATTTACAATAAATGATAAATACATGATTTATTGAGACATAGGTGAAGTTTGGATGATGTAAGAACACTTGATTTGAACTCACATTAAATTATTACTATATTTAGTCATGATAATAAATATTATTTATTGTCTTCATCCAAATAAAAAAATAATGAATTAAATAATGGGAAATCACTCCTCTCCTCCACTATAAATACCACCCTCACCAGCCCTTATCCCCACACTTTCCAAGCTTTTAGACTTGTAAAATTTCTACCCAATATTCAACCAAACACTCTAACCCACTTATATGATCTCTTGGTTTCATCATAAGACCAAAACCAATCCCATTTAGGAGGTTCTCAAGGAGGAGTATTCAGGAGGTAAAATCCTCTTCCTTTTCTATTTAATTTCTTTTCATATTCTTTTATTTTATTATTCTCTCATCACATCCTCTATGAAAAATGTCCTGATAACACAAGTATCATCTATATACATGAATTATTTCATTTTAATGGAATAAATTTTATAAAAATCTATTTTATCTCTCTTTTATATTAAACATGAAACGGCCATACAGTAGGTGTCAATTTACAACTTTTGTGGATGACATATTTTCATTCCATATATTCTCCTTCAAGGATAGAAATGAAAGAGTGTTTATGGTTGAGACCGATTATAAAATAATTTTCATACCTTATTTAAGGTTTTAACCATATTTTATACATTATCTTAAATAATATAACAAAACAATTTCATTTTGATCGAAAAACCACTAAAATTAAGCTAAACGATTATCATTAACATGTTATCTACTGATTTATACTCATATATGGAAATATATCAATAAATAATACCAATTACACATGTTTTTTAATTAATAAAATTTAATTCTAATTCTATATAATTATACCCATTTTACATGAACCCCATTACATACAATCAAGCAAACTGATCATGAAATCAAGAAAACGAACAATCCCGAGCGATAAAAGTTTATCTTATAGCTCATTCAAAAGGCCATAAATGAACTTAATAAAATTATAATATATCAAATAAATGTATAAAATTTAATTACATAATTAATTTTTCTAACTAATTTTTTTATGTATGAAATAATGGTTTAGTGAAGAATACATTCAGACATAAGGTAAGGGTTTCTTCTTGAACATCAATTTTTAATCCGGGTTTACACTTTCTCTATATTTACCTCAATTAAAATTATTTTTCTTATTATTTAATCCTCATAAATTATATTTGATTCTTCTATATATTTTTACTAATAATAATACTTCTTTATTTGATAGATAGTTTCATTGTTTATAAGGATCTTTCTCAATTTTTCACGATATGAATGCTCGATTAAAGGGAATGTCCCGATTTCAAACATATTTTCAATTTCACTCTATAATCTGTTTTAATTGACCATTATTTTTATAAAATCACTCATTTTATTATGAAAAAACAACCTTAGATAATTTCTAGTTCTATGAAAATATTTTTCCCAAATAACTATTCTTTTTAAAGAAAAAATAGCATTTGTCTCAGGAATTCCTTAATGATTTTATAATAGTATTTTCATCTATTTCAACACCATTTTGATTTTTATGTTAAATTGAAATTTATATTTTATGATATAATCAACCATATTTAATATAATGGTTTATCATTATTTTGTCTCTTGATGTGATATCTTGATACTATTGTCTAAATTACATCGAATGGTTAGTGATTATGTTTACTGATCGGGGAAAGTTATTTACATATCATATAATAGTTTCAATATACATTTATTTGTTTATTATGTTTCCCCGCTTTGATATAAGGAATTAATTTGACATAGTATGTGTTTGGGGGCCCGCTAAAACCCCTCAGTGAATCAGTAGGTCTCATGAGAGAGATTAGTTTCGGTTTTTACTCGTTACAGTATGGTCTTGGAATAAGGCATGGGAAGTATGGTTATATAATCCCACATTACACATTACCTCATTATGAAACAAGTAATTTCTATTCAATGTTATTATTAGGCTATTACAATATCCATGGTTATATTTTATTATGTAATTATTTAGTCATCGATTAATACTATGATATTATGATCAGGATTATGTTTTAATGGACTGTGCACATTTATTTATTCATTGTGCATTACTACTCATTCTTCTGATATATTTTTTACCCTTAAATATCACTTGATATCAACATTATATTATTATTTATTTTCCCCAAGATGTGAATATGAATTTTATGAATGACTTTCAAGAATAATATATGTGATATTAACGTTTCCAATGGAATTCATATATTGTACATCATATCAGGTTGTGATGTTGAACATATGTATGTATCTTGTTTTCTAAATCTACTAAACAATTAGGTCCTTTGGGATGCATCTTCCTTGTTTATATTCTAATGAAATAACACCAGTCACCATCTCTAGTTAACTGGGGTTAAGGTTCTTACAATAATAACTATGAGTATCATGTTTTCATTTATATTATGATATCAACCTCACTAACTTGGGTAAGACTAGAGACTCACCTTATCTATAATAATATTCATAAAGAATGTTTCTCATCCATTTAATAATTCTACCTTATTTGTTTTTAATACATTATTATTTTCTAGATATATTACTTTATCTTCTTTATTCTATTGATCTTGTTTTAACCAAATACTAATACAAAAATGGCCATGATAAAGTAAATAATATGAATATAAAATTATAAATTTGATGTTATATTCGCTTATGAAACATTTGTTTAACATATGATTATTTCATTTCAAACTATGAATCTATTTGGTCAATCCTCAGTTATCGATGGTTGTGTTTATATTTGGTTCTACAACCTAATTAGTTAACATCATACTGAAATCCATCATAATGGTTCATTAGATGAAATTTGGATTAACTGATGTATTCCCTCCAAGAGTATCAAACTATGTTTGCATTTAGGCCTACTTTTTGTGAACCCAATGACCCTTTCTAGGGGTATTACCCATAGATATATCTGAGCTATAGACTATATCCAATTGTATCATCCAAACCTGAGTGATATTTAAAGGAGAAAAATACAATATCCTATTTTCCAAAATATTAGGATTTTATCCTATACTTAGACTTATCCCTATGTTTTTAAATAAAAATAAGTTATCTTAATAGGAAAACAAAATAAAATATTCAATATGACCAACATAAAGGCTTATAAATATCTTTGAATCTGTGATCAACCTTAACCTATAAATAATAACAATACATTTAATCTCATAATTTATCTTAAACTGATAAAAAATAAAGCTCTAAATTTATCACAACCTTTCCTCTGAAACTAAGTGAAGTTCACTGATCTAATGTTCTTGGATCTAATGCTCATAAACAACTTATTTTCAAAGTATCATTGAAATGAACCAAGGTGACCTAATTTTAAGTAAAATTAATTACAATATCACTAAAAACTATTTATTCACATATATTCAAATTAATTTTTAGGGTTAGAGTTTTAGAAAATTAGAAAAAATATTAACAAATAAATCACATTTCTTTCATAACTAAAGGAAATTTTCCTAATGTATAAAAACTACTTAATCCATAAAAATTATTCAATATTTAACATAATGTTCTCCAAACATTTTACTATTCTAGAAATATCATGTGTAATAATTTTCATCATAACTTGGGGAAATATATACATAATAAGGGTCCACTTTTACACACAATAAGGGTAAATATTAGCATTAAAAAATATCACAATTGGTTATAAGAAGATCATAAATAATATGATAGGAATAAATAACAAAAAATAATTCAATAATATAATGTAACTAAAATAATAGTCTATCCATGGATAGAAATGGAATTGAATAATAAACATGGATAACGATACATGAATTTGTGGTGATGAAATCCACAATATTGGACATATTGATTCATACCATCAAGGCCTCAACCAATACATCATTATTTCGTTCAAGGTTATAGCCAATAAATAATTCTTATCAAAAAGACCACATTAAATAAATATTGTTGAATTGGTAAAGGATACACAAAATACCGAAAAGTGTATATCTCATTAATCAATTTTGATGCATCTATGAGCTATATTATGTTATGTCGCACCCATCAATTTTATGTCGAATACATTCATTATATGATAAAATATTTAAAAAATAAAATAATCCTTAAAAATTATCATATTTATTCAAATAATAGAATATATAATTCTAATATTTTCCATATACCAATAAAATGGATAAATGATCATAACATATACCGATAAAGAAGGCAGATGGTTAAAAAATACATAATAATCTTTACAAATAATCATTCATATTGGAAAAAAACATATAGAATGCCAAAAATTTTACCCATGTCAAAAAAGGTATTTCAAGATCATAATAAATTCAAATAAAAAATTTATATGGTTAAACTGTTGAAAATAAACTTTCCTAATTAATAAAAAAACATCAATATTGTCATAAAAATATTTTAATTTTCAATAGTTCCTCAATAAATAAATGAAATATATTTATATATTACAAACCTTATAACTAACACCATATGGTGTAATGATTTAAAATTAAGTCACTAATTTCCCCAATGAATTTATAATTAGAATATTGGTAAACTACCTTCAATATTATGTAGGAAATATACAATGTTCAGAGAGGAAAGGCATTGTAAAGAAACATCATTCCCATATACATTTTATGATAAATAATGTAGAAATATTTAACTAATATTATGCATGATTAATAGACCTAGATAAAATAAAAATAGATTATTTATAAGTCAATACATGTCTAATATATAAACCAAAATATAGAAATAAGTTCTGAATATAAATCTTATCTCAATGAAGAAAAATTGAGATGATATGACCTTATGGTATGGTATAGTGTGCATAAAAACATGATAAGAATAAAATAAAATTAAAATATAATGAAATTAAGGATATTAATTATAAACAAATGGAGTAGGGATGATAATACACCACATAATGTAGAATATAATTTTGAATGTCAAACAAGTCACAAAGAATTAAAAATAAAGAAAAATAACATTTGTGATATTAGAAACATTAAACTAAAAAACCCTTGAAGGATATTTTTTAAAAATGAAAAATTGGATAATATAAATAATATTTGGATCATGAAACATAATATTAAAGGGTTATTCGATACACAATTCAAAAAAAATGGTTTATAAAAATATCTCTATGGGTTTGAAAATTTAAGTCAAAGGAAACTTATGAGTAACATAATCTTTGACGTAATAGTAATTGTATAATTAGGTTATAAAGATGAATTATAAAACCATATAAATGAATGATTAGATAAAAAACTTATTCATTTAGAATAATAAATAAATCATAGAATAATAATAATATTTTCAAGTCAATGGAATAAAATTGAGTCAGTACAAACCATTAAAACCATTGTAATCATTGAGTAAAAACCCCATGAAAAACATATGTTGAATAGAAAATATAATATCCTGAAATATAGTATAATTCTGATAAAAAATGAAATTATAATTAGATAAACCATATCAATGATTTCAGGGTGCATAATAAGAAATACAGCACAAGAATTTAAATTTGAGAAAATAAACCGTTTCATTATTTTTTATTCATTTTGCACGTTTATTAAACACGTAGAATAATAGTTTTATGTTTATTATATAAAATTTTATAAAATTAATTATTATGTATTTAATTTTACAAGGAATATTTATTATATTCTGTTATTTATTTATCATATATATTTTTATGATGTCAGTGTTGATTCCACGTAATTTCAATTATATTAGAAATCATAGATGATATTTTAATAATAAGTTAAATAATTAATATAACAATTTATGAAAAAAATATAATTTTATTATTAATTTATAATAATAATACTTATGTTTCTATAGTAATAAATGATAGAGATTTATTGAATTATTTAAGTAGGTTATTAAACTGACCCAAATATGAACCTGTTATTTATTGATGGATGTGTATACATAAGGAAGTGTATAATATAATTATAATAGAATAATAAGTAAATTTTTTAGAGTTTTTATATTCATGAATAATATGTTTTTATATAAATAATTAAAATAAATATGGAAAAAACATTACTTCATGGAAGCGGTAGTCCTCACAACACACGATTAATGTTTTTTATTTTTTTATGTGGATGGAAAGGATTAAATAATAGTTGTTCTATTAATATAATAACATATCACTATAAAAATGATAATTATATCTTTATAATATTATGTGAATAAGATTTTAGAAATATGGGGATTAATAAGAAAAGATAAAAAATGTGGTAATTCTTATATTGAGAGCTTGCGTTTTCTCACAGAAATCTCCTTAGAAATTGAGGCCTTAAGAAAACCAATAGTGACCAATGGACTAATTAATTTTTATAAGATTATATAATTAAAAAAATGGTATATTTTTAAAAATATATTCTATGGGATGGGTTTTAAATGAAGAGGAGGATGAAACCCCATCTATAAGTGAATAAAATAGAATTTTTTTAAATATTCATGACTTACTGTTAAAGTCATTTCATTTTAAAAATAATGTCACTCCTAAAATGTACAAGAATGGAGAGTATAAGAGTTTTGATTCAAAAATAACTCAAAAAGACAAGTAATGGATAATTTTTTGAGGTTTTCTGTAATTTCACCTTTTATTTATATTTTTATCACAATTTACTTTTACCATGGTAATTATTTTTTTTACCAATAGTAACTTATAATTTTTACCAAAATTAAATATCAGATTATTAAATAGTTTGAAGATTTATATTTAAAATTTGAAAATAATTTTATAAACTGAAATTTCTAATTATTTATATTTTATTTTTAAAATAAACTCACATAACACATAAAAATAATTTTTAAGAAAATTTTATTTTTAAGATAAAAATATACAAGTGGGATAAAATTATAATTTTTTATTATTTTTAAAACATGAATTTTGTTATTAAAAAATATCAATTTTATGTGGATTCAAAATCAATACAAAACAAAATTTATCAAAATTATGTTTAATTAATTGAAAATACAAGAAATATTTTTTTGTTAGAATTAAATATATTACTTTTGTATTACAAGGATACAAATATATTTTATTATTTTCTTATAAAAATTTTAAATTAATAAAATATTCATAAAATATATATTTGTTCAATTTTTATATAAAATTATAGTTCTTTCTTATATACCGTTAAAATAATATAATTCACTATTTTGAAAAAAAGCATTTTCACTATTCACCAGAACATTAATTATCTTAGAAAAATACCTAAAATTATTAATAAGTAAATCATGATATGAGACATTAAAAAATTTAGGTTATATTATAAAATAGAAATTATAAAATTAAAAATTTTATATTTTAAAAGAAAATTCAAAATATAAAAAACTATATTTATTCAAAAAAGGATTAATACACATTTGGATTCCTTGGTATTATTTCATACCAATTTATATTTTAGATAATGATAATATATTTGTCAATATATTTAAATATATTATATTATCCTTTAAAATTTGATCATTTAATTTATTATGTTAAAATATATAATAATTTTAGTAATTATTTATGATGGAATAATTAAATAAAATTTATTGTTTTCATTGAATGTAAGAATTTCTAGTTGATTAAGGTATTTTTATATAATATTGGGTTTATCATTATTATTGTTTTCTTAATAATTCTTATCTGTTAGGTTTAAGATCATTTTGGTTCAATGGTATATATATAACATGTTATCGAACAAAATGTTTATTTAAATGAAAAATTATAAAATGAAATATTGGGGGTTACAAAAATACATGCCCTTTAAAATTTTTATTAAAAGCATAGGAATATTACATATTTAAAATTACAACCTTCTCATATTAACCCATTATGAATTCAAAACATATTCCAACCATTCTCATCTGATTTCCAAATATCCTCAGTTATCTTCTTTGAATTCTCAAAAAGATTAAAACTCAATCAAAAATATTGATAACAAATAAAAAATCATCTTCAATTTGATAAATATTATCTTCTATCACACAAATTATGGTTTATCTCATACATTTTCTATCATTATATAATATTTATTAATCATTATTTCACATATTATATAATTTTTTATTTTTTTTATCAAATTTCCATAAACGTATTACCAAAACTCCTGATAATTTATTATCATCATATATTGACTCTCCTAAAGTAATGTTATTGTGTATATATGGTAATATAAACACTTAATTATTCTTAATAATTTTCTACTATATGATATAATTACTTTTAATAATAAAAAATTCCTACCAACATTTGATCTTATTGATATTCATTCACCATGAATCCAATGTATATAGAGATATAATATATTTGATAATTTATATCACATATAACCCTTAATCTATTCATCTTATAGACTATATTAATATCATTTCATTTTTATTTAAAATACATTATACCTATCGAATTATTTAATAATGGTATCAAGTAAATCTATTTCTCCATTGATACAATTTGAACAATGATAAAACAATTTTGATAAAAAAATCCAACATAAACAGAAACCTTATTTATTCCATAATCTCATTTAATTTGTTTTTTAAAGAATACTATAAATCAACACTCCATGTATTGACAACATTTTTTATTATATTTAAAATTATTTATTGTTTTTATTCTATAACATTTCAATATAAAAATAGTATATATTTTAAACAAAATCGAAATGTACAACTTAATTACACATTGGTTCTTTGTTTGGATGGATTCTATATAATGAAAACCAATTATAGATCCAAATACCTTAATATAATCAATATTCAATTTTTTATTCAATTTTTTTAGGAAATCATACAACCAATTAAAAATATATATCAAATTACCAATTATATTCTTCATTATCAATACTTATCCAAAGAGAGTAATGCTCAATGTAGAAAATAAATGTTGTAATTTTGAAATAAAAATTTTACGTTAACATGCAGACATTAATATCATGAAATAATTCTCACATTACACCAACAACACCACTTGTGTAGTCTTAAAAATATTTATATACATATTATAATAGTCCACACCACTTTCTAATACTGGGATCTTGATTGAAAATTTATTTAACTCCTTTAGATAATTATCTTCATTTCACAATTCAATCATTCTTAATGTAAACTAACAGAATATTATTGTTTTTATACTAGATAATGATAAAATATTTTATTGAATCAACATTTCAGTATCTATTAAGTATCCTATAAAACGACTTACAAAATTTTTTAATACCAATAGTAGATTAATTATTTATTATTTCCAATTTTCTTATTACATCTACTTATTATCAAGTTTCTACCATTATAGCTTCATTATAGGTTTCCGGAATCTAAATCAGTTACACTTGATGTACTCTTCAAGGAATAGTCTCTATACATAATGGATAATACATTATAATCAAATTCATTTAAAAATTGTTTACTAATTTTATTAAAACTTATTAACATGTTATATACCCCCTTAGACAATAATGTTTTGAAAAATATAGTTTTAGGAAAACTCAATAACAATAATATCAATATATAAATCAGGGAAATGGGGTATTCTATTAATCCTTAGGTTTAGGAAGTTAGTCGACCTTATTGATCCAAATATTTTCTTATGTATTAATTTTTTTGGTTTTCAATTCATTCATGAGATTAATATTTCTTTTAATATTAAAACATGAATAAAACTATTGTTACACCCTGTGATTTTGTGAAATATGTTTTTAAATAAAATAAATCTTTTGATATTTTTCATTTAGAGATGTACTATAAATCGTTTCTCTATATTAAATCACAAAGTCAATAATTAATTTCAAAAGAAAACAAACTGGCTTGTGGTACACACAACATCGACTTGGCCGATGTTACATGCAATGTCAAGTTACTATGAAGAATCATTTTATTGATATAATTATTTAAATGAGAAAATTGTAACAAAGAATATAAATATAGTAATATTAATGGTACCAAATACTTTTAAAATATTATATATAACGTTTTTATATAAATAAAACATATTTATAAATAAAAATATAATTTTTGGGAAAGCCTTTATATGTTTAAAATTAATATAATCTCAATAGAATTTATTTTCATTACCATTTGTGAAAAATCATAAAATTAATTTTAAACACAATTGGAAATTTAATTTGAGAAAGTAAAAAAAAAATTTAAATTTAGAAAGTTAAAATTTTCTTACGATGAATTTTTCTTATTTTTTAGAGAAACATCATTTTGGTGTGAATAGTAAAAATACATATTTTTAATTAAAAAATCATTTTACATCTATTTTATTTATAATGTTATATTATAATTTAAATTATTTTTAAATTTAAATTATATAATAACTATATACATTAATACAATTTATGTCATTAGAGTAAATTTCACTATAAAATTGTGTATAAAAACATAGATATCATTCTTACATTTTTACTTTAAAACACCACATTTTCATCCCGAATAAGAGATTAAATTTCAATTAATTTCTAACTCTTATATGATTTTAATTTGGAAAAATGGATTCCATATTTTTAATCAAAATAATTTATATTTTATAATTAGGTAAACAATGAATTTTATCAAAAATATTGGTGGAAGTAATTAATATTCATTATATTGATTAAGGTAAAAGTATTCTTAAAAAGGGTCTAAAAATTAATCGTTAGGGCCCAAATCACATAGAACCATGTACAAGGGTGATGGATTCCTCCTGTGTTACTCATGTTTTAATGATCATAAATCTTATACATTCTTTGAAACCCGTTAATCCTATTTAATATGTCTCAAATCATGTGTACAAATGATTAGTATCTTTATGAAGTAAATAAACATATCCAAGATCATAATTTCTATAAATTATCATTTATCACTCTACACTATATTTAATTTTCTTCATATTTATTTCTTTGATAAATGAATATGTCTAAACCATTTTATGAATATCAATTTTTAAATTTTTATACAGAGATTTGGCTATGTCTGAGAAACCGTGAGTCTGCCACTGGTTGTGTTTTTTCTAGCAAAGGACCCACACACCATAACCATCATGACATCATAACCATCCAGACACCGTAACCATATGGAAACCATAACTATCCAAACACAGTAACCATCCAGATACGGTAACCATGCACACACCGTAACTATCAAGACACTATAACCATCTAGATACTATAAACATCCAAAAACTGTAACCATCCAGACACCATAACTATCTAGACACCTTAACCATCCAGACACAATAACCATCCATACACTGTAACCATCAAGTCTCTGTAACCATCGAGACACTGTCACCATCCAGACACCGTAACCATCCAGACATCGTGATCATACATACACCGTGATCCTAACACTGAATCTGTCCTACCGGTTCCTGATATATATACGACTACACAATCATAGTTGTCTCAAAATTTTAATACAAAGAAAGAGACACTATTTCAAGGAGATACCATTTCATGGAGACACCATTTACCGAAAAACTGTGACACTTTTTCTTAATATGTTTTGTTATTTTTCTAACTGTCATATTTGAAGCTTTTAAATGAACTGAGATAATTAATATTTCTTTGTAGACATATCAAATAATAGTACAAGGTACATTGTAAAGAATACATGCATCATGTTGGCTCCAACACATGAATTTCAAGAATAAAGAGAATATCATGGATATAAGAAAAGAAGATATTGTGGTGACTGTAATGACAATAGTGGAAATAGAAGAACAAGTGTGTGCGCGATAACGAATAAGAATGAGCATAAATTCAACTTTACATGGGTAAAAAACACACGAAGAAAACTCTAATCCTGGAGTTTAGAATAGTTCCTAATTATAAACTCCATGAAGAACACATTCCAGATCTAGCTGTCTTATGATACTCTGTAATCATGAGAGGAATCGATTTTTGCATCTTCTTCATCCCAGAAGTACAGAGCTTCGTAAACTAACACCAAGAGATCTTCTAATCTTATCTAATAATTTATGCTCTATCGTATATTATTTCTATTATCTTTCCACCAGTGTGTGTATCTATATTAAACACGCATTGTCTCATGCATCAAACTAAAGGATACAAGATATCATTTCCCTTACATCTTTTTACAGCTGTTTATTCTCACAGATAAGTACAGAATATTGATTCATACCTACGAAGAACTATAGATGATGTCCTATTTCATGGACAGTCTTGTGTACTATTGTAGCGAAGACATTATTATTTTCAACAAGACCACATTAAATACATATTGTTGAATTGGTAAAGGATACCCCAAATACCAAAAAATGATTTTCTCATTAATCATATTGATTCATCGATGATATATATAATGCTTTTCCCCACCCATCATTTTTATGTCCAATACATTCATCATATGTTTTAATAAGTAAAAAACATAATAAACATTGAAAAGAAACATATTTTTCCAATAATATAATACTTAATTCTAATACCTTTTGATATGCCAATAAAATGGATAACATAATCATAACATAACCTGATAATGAAGGTGGATGATTAAATAATACATAATAATTTTTTCCAGTAATCATCCATATTGGTAAAACAACCTATAGAATGCCAATAATTTTACCCATGTCAATAGAAGGTATTTTAATATCATAATAAATCCAAATAAATAATTTATATGGTTAAACTATTCAAAATAAACATGACTGATTAATAAAAAAACAACAATATTGGCATAAAAATATAATAACTTTCAACAGTTCCTCAATCAATAAATGAAATATGTTTATATAAAAGAATCTGTAGAACTAACACCACATGGTGTAATGCTTTAAAATTAAGTCCATAATTTCCCTAGTGATTTGAAAATTGAAATATTTGTAATCTCCCTTAAATATTATGAATGAAATTTATAATGTTCATAGAGGAAGGGAATTGTAAGGAAATGTCATTCCCATACACATTTTATGATCAGGAAAGTAAAATTAAGTAATATATTTTATTTATAATTAATCAACCTAGATAAAATATAAATAGAGGATTTATAAGGAAATACCTGAGCAATATATAAAATAAAAAATAAAAATAAGTGGTGAATTTAAATATTATATACATGAATCAAAATTGAGATAAAATAACCTTATGGTATGGTATTGTGTGCATAAAAAGCATGATAAGAATAAAATAAAATTAAAATATAATAAAATGTAGGATATTAATTATACATAAATGTAGTAGGGATGATAGTACACCACATGAAATAAAATAAAATTCCAAAAAACAAACATGTCACATATAATTGAAAATAAATACAAATAACATATGTGATATTAGAAATATTCAAATAAAAAACACTTGAGGGATATAATTTAAAAATCAAAAAATGGATAATATAAATAATATTTAGATCATGATACATAATATCAAAGAGTTATTTGAAACACCATTCCCAAAAAATGTTTTATAATTATATGTCTCTGGTTTTGGAACTTTAAGTCAACAAACTCTTATGAGTAACATAATCATTGATGTAAGAGTAATTCTATAATTAGGTTATAAGGAAGAATTAAATAACCATATAAATGAAAGATTAGATAAAAAATTATTCATTTGGTATAATAAATCAATCTTATAATAATAAGAATGTTTTTAACTCAACGAAATAAAATTGAGTCATAAAAAACCATTAAAACCTTTGTAATCATTGAGTCAAAACCCCATGAAATACATACGTGGAATATAAATTGGAATTTCCTGAACTATAATAGAATAATTTTAAAAAATGATATTATAATTATATAAACCATATCAATGATTTCACAGTGCATAATAAGAAATATGGCTCAAGAATTTAAATTTGAGAAAATAATCCCTTCCATTATTTCTGATTCATTTTACAGTTTAATTCATCACGTAGAATAATAATGTTATATTTATTATTTAACTTATAAAATTAAATATTATATATTTAATTTTAATAATAAGTTAAATACTTAATATAACTATGAATAAAAAAATATATAATTTTATTATTAACATATACTAATTATAATTCTTATGTTCATATAGTCATACCTAATAGAGTGTTATAACATTATTAATTGAGGATGTTAAACTAACCCAAATATTAACCTGTTGTTTCTTGATGGATGTGTATAGATAAGGAAGTGTATAATATAATTATAATAGTATAATAATTAAATTATTTAGATAATTTTATATTCTTTAAGAATATATTTTTTGGATAAATAATTAAAATCAAGATGGAAAAAAACACTACTTCATAGAAGTATTAGCCCTCACAACACACGATTAATGTTTTTTATTTTTCTGTATGGATGGAAAGGATTAAATAGAATTTTTTATATTAATATAATATCATATTATTGTAAGAATAATAATTATGTCATTATATTTTTACGAGGATAAGATTTTAGAAAGAGGGAGAATAAGAATAAATGACCAACAAGGTGGTAATACTTACATTGAGAGCTTGCATTTTCACTTAAAATTATCATTAAAAATGGAGTCCTCAAGATAACTAATATTGATCAAAGGAGTAATTAATATTTATAAGATTATATAAGTAAAAAGATGGTATAATTTTAAAAATATATTCTATAGAATGGTTTTTTTAATGAAAAGGAGGATGAAAACCCATTTACATGTCATGAAAATGGAATTTTTTTAAATATTTATGACTTATTGTTAAAGTCATGTCATTTTCAAAGCAATGTGACTTCTAAAATGTACAAGAATGGTGAGTATAAGAGTTTTGATTTAAAAATATCTCATATAGAAAATTAATGGATAATTTTTTGTGGTAGTCATGAATGGATTAATGGTTGTATGTGGTATAAAATATCAAATATGTGGATTTAAAATCAATCCAAAACATACCTTATCCAAATTATGTTTAATTAAAGAAAAATACGAGAAATTTTTTTTGTTACAATTAAATATATTACTTTTATATTACAAGGATATAAATACATTTTATTATTTTCTTAAAAAAAGTTTTAAATTAAAAAAAATTCACAAAATATATATTTGTTCAATTTTTTTATAAAATTATAGTTCTTTCTTATATACCGTTAAAATAATAGAATTCATTATTTTGAAATAAAGGACTTTTCACTATTCAATAGAACATTAATTATCTTAGAAAAATACCTAAAATTTTTAATAAGTTAATTATGATATGATAAATTAAAAATTTTAGTTTATTTTATAAAATAAAAATGAAAAATTATAAAAATAAAAATTTTATATTTTAAAATAAAATTCAAAATATAAAATAACTATATTTATTCAAAAATGGATTAATACAAATTTGGATTCATTGGTATTATTTCATAAAAATTTCCATTTTAGATAATGATAATATATTTGTCAATATATTGAAATATATTATATAGTCCTTTAAAATTTGATCGTTTAATTTATTATGTTAAAATATATAATAATTTTTGTAATTATTTATGATAGAATAATTAAATTAAATTTATTTTTTTCATTGAATGTAGGAATTTATAGTTGATTAATATATTTTTATTTAATATAGGGTTTATCATTATTATAGTTTTCTTAATAATTTTTATCTATTAGGTTTTGGATAATTTTGGTTTAACGGTATATATATCACATGTTATCAACCAAAATGTTTATTTAAATGAAAAATTATAAAATGAAATATTTGGGGGTTACAAAAATACATTCCATTTCAAAATTTTATTAAAAACATAGAAATATTACATATGTAAAAGTAAAACCTTCTCATATTAACCCATGATTCATTCAGAAAATATTCCAACCATTCTCATCTGATATCCAAATATCCTCAGTTATCTCCTTAGAATTCTCAAAAAGATTAAAACTCAATCACAAATATTGATAAAAAATAAAAAATCATCTTTAATTGGATAAATAGTATCTTCTATCACACAAATTATGGTTTATCTCATACATTTTCTATCATTATGTAATATTTATTAATCATTATTTCACATATTATATAATTTTTTAATTTTTTTATCAAAGTTCAACAAACGTATTACCAAAACTCTTGATCATTTATTAACATCATATATTGACTCTCCTCAAGTAATGTTATTGTGTATATATGGTAATATTAATACTTAATTCTTCCTAATACTTTTCCTGTGTATGATATAATTACTTTTAATAATAGAAAATTCCAAACAACATTTGATCTTCTCTATGTTCATTCACCATGAATCCAATGTATATAGAGATATAATATATTTTATAATTTATATCACATATAACCATTAATCCATTCATATTATAGACTAACTAAATATACTTTTATTCTTATTTAATATTCATTATACTTATCAAATTATTTAATAATGGTATCGAATAAATCTATTTCTCCATTGATACTATTTGAACAATGATCAATACTTTTTGATAAAAAAATCCAACATAAACACAAACCTTATTTATACCATAATCTCCTTTAATTTGTTTGTTAAAGAATACTATAAATCAACACTCTATGTATTGAATTTTTTTTTATTATCTTTAAAAGGATATATTGTTTTTATTCTGTAACATTTCAATAATAAAATAGAATATATTTTAAACACAATACAAATGTTCAACTTATATACACATTGGTTCTTTGTTTGGATAGATTCTATATAATGAAAACCAATTATAGATCCAAATACATTAATTTAATCAAAATACAATTTTGAATTCAAATTTGTTTTAGGTAATTATATCACCAATTCAAAATATATATCAAATTACCAATTATATTCTTCATTATCAACACTTATTCAAAGAGAGTAATGATCAATATAGAAAATAAAAGTTATAATATTGAATAACAAATTTACGTTAACATCCAGACATCAATATCATGCCACAATTCTTACATGACACCAACAACACCACTTGTGAAGTATTAAAAATATCTATATTCATATTATAATAGTCCACACCACTTTCTAATACTGGGATCTTCATTGAAAATTTATGTAATGAATATAGATAATTTTCATCATTTCACAATTCAGTCATTCTTAATGTCAAGTAAACCAATATTATAGTATTTAATACTAGATAATGATAAAATATTGTACTAAATCAACATTTCAGTATCCATTGAGTATCCTATGAAGCAACTTACAAACATTTTTAATACCCATAATAGATTAATAATTTATTATTTCCTATTTTCTTATTAAATCTACTTATTATGAAGTTTCTACCATAATAGGTTCATTATAGTTTTCATGAATCTAATTGATTTACATTTGATGTACTCTTTAAGGAATCGTCTCAATCCATAAGGAATAATACATTCTAATCAAATTCATTTATAAATTAATTACTAATTTTATTGAAACTTCTTTTCATGTTATATCCCCCTATAGAAAATAATTTTTTGAAAAATATAGTTTTCGGAAAACTCAATAACAATAATATATATATATATATCAGTGAAATGGGGTATTATATTAATCCTTAGGTGTAGGAAGTCAGTTGACCTTATTGATCAAAATATTTTCTTTTGTATTCATTTTTTTGGTTTTCAATTCATTCATCAGATTAATATATCTTTTAATAATAAAACATGAATAAAACTATTGTTACACCCTGAGATTTTTTGAAATATTTTTTTTAGATTAATTAAATATTTTGATATTTTTCATTTCGAGACGTACTATAAATAGTTTTTCTATATTAAATCACTATGTCAATAATTAATTTCATAAGACACCAAACTGTCTTGTGGTACACACAACACCGACTTGGCCGATGTTACATGCAATTTCGAGTTTCTATGAAGAATAATTTTATTGTTATAATTATTTAAATGAGAAAATTGTAACACCAAATATAAACATAGTAATATGAATGGTAACAAATACTTTTAAAATATTATATATAACGTTTTTATATAAGTAAAACATATTTATAATTAAAAATAATTTTTTTGGGAAATCCTTTATATGTTTAAAAATAATATAATCAAAATTGAATTTATTATCATTACTATTTGTGAAAAAATTTTAAATTAATTTTAGACGCAATTGGAAATTTAATTTGAGAAATTAAAATTATTTTTTAAATTTAGAAAGTTGAAATTTTCTTATAATGAATTTTTGTTATTTTTTAGAGAAACATCATTTTTGTGTGAATAGTAAAAAAATACAGATTTCTAATTAAAAATTCATTTACATCTATTTTACTTATAATATTAAATTATAATTTAAATTATTTTTAAATTTTAATTATATAATAAAAATAAACATTAATACAATTTATGTCATTAGAGTAAATTTTACTATGAATTTGTGTATGAAAACATATAAATCTTGCTTACATTTTTACATTAAAACACCATATTGTCATCCTGACTACATGATTAAATTTCAATTAATTCTTAACTATTCTATGATTTTAACTTGTAAAAATATATTCCATATATTTAATCAAAATACTTTATATTTTCTAATTAGGTAAACTTAGTATTTTACCAAAAATATTAGTGAATGTAATTAACATTCATAATAATGATTGAGGTAAAATTATTCTTAATAAGGGTCAAAACATTAATCGTTACAGTCCAAATAACATAGAAACATATACAAGAGTGATGGATTCCACTTGTGTTACTCATGTTTTAATGATCATAAATCCTATTAATTATTTGAAACCCGTTAAACCTATGTAATCTGTCTCAAATCATGTGTATAAATGATTAGTATCTTTATGATGTAAATAAAACTATCCAAGATCATAATTTCTATATATTATGATTAACAACTCTACACTATATTTAATTTTCTTCATAATTATTTGTTTGTTGAATGACAAAGTCTAAACCATTTTATGAATATCACTTTTTAAATTTGTATACAATGATTTGGCTATGTCTGAGAAACTGTGAGTCTACCACTGGTTGTGTATTTTCTGGAAAAGGAACCATACACCATAACCATCACGACACTGTAACCATCTGACACCATAACCATCCGAACACCATAACCATCCAAACACTGTAACCATCCACATAAGGTAACCATCCACACACCGTAACAGTCAAGACATTGTAACCATCTAGAAACTGTAACCATCCAGAAACTGTAACCTTCCAGAAACCATAACCATCTAGACACCATAACCATCAAGACACTGATACCATCCATACACTGTAACCATCAAGACACCGTAACCATTGAGACACTGTAACCATCCATACAACGTAACCATCCAGACACCGTGACCATACATACACCGTGATCCTAACACTGCATCTGCGCTACCTGTTCCTGATATATATAAAACAATACAATAATAGTTGTCTCAATATTTAAAGACAAAGAAAGAGACACTATTTCAAAGAGATACCATTTCATGGAGACTCCGTTTACCGACAAACTGTGACACTATTTCTTAATCTATTTAGTCATTTTTCTAACGGTTATATTTTAAGATTTTAAATGAACTAACATAATTAATATTTATTTGTAGAAATATCACCTGATAGTACAAGGTACAGTGTGAAGAATACATGCATCCTGTCAGATCCAACACATACATTTCATGAATAAAAAAGAACATCATGGATATAAGAAAAGAAGAGATTGTAGTGACTGTAACGACAACAGTGGAAACAGAATAACATGTGTGTGCACGATAACAAATAAGCATGAGCATAAATTGAACTTTACATGGGTGAAAAACACACGTAGAAAACTCAAATCCTAGAGTTTAGAACAGTTCTGCATTATAAACTCCATGAAGAACACGTTCCAGATATAGCTGTCTTATGATACTCTGTTATCATGAGAGGACTCGATTTTTGCGTCTTTTTCATCCCATAAGTCCAGAGCTGCGTAGACTAACACTAAGAGATCTTCTAAACTTATCTAATCATTTATGCTCTATCATGAATTATTTTTATTATCTTTCAACCAGTGTGTGTATCTGTATTAAACACGCATTGTCTTAAGCATTAAACTAAAGGATACAAGATATCATTTCTCTTACATCTTTTTACAGTTGTGTATTCTCAGGGATAAGTGCAGAATAGGTTGTGTGTAACCTGTTGGTTCATACCTAAGAAGAACTATGGAAGATGTCCTATGTCCTGGATAGTCTTGTGTACTATTGGAGCCAAGACATCATTCTTTTCAACAAGACCACATTAAATAAATATTGTTTAATTGGTAAAGGATACCTGAAATACCAAAAATGATTGTCTCATTAATCATATTGATTCATTGATGAGATATATAATACTTTTCCCCACCCATCATTTTTATGTCTAATACATTAACCATATGATATAATAAGTAAAAAACATAATAAACTTTGATAAGAAACATATTTTTCGAATAATAGAATACTTAATTCTAATACATTTTCATATGCCAATAAAATGGATAACATAATTATAACATAACCTGATAATGAAGTTGGATGGTTAAACAATACATAATAATGTTTTCTAGTAATCATTCATATTGGGAAAACAACCTATATATTGCCAATAATTTTACCCATGTCAATAAAAGGTATTTTAGGATCATAATAAATCAAAATAAATAATTTATATGGTTAAACTATTCAAAATAAACATGACTGATTAATAAAAAAACTTCAATATTTGCATAAAAAATATATGAATTTTCAATAGTTCCTCAATCAATAAATGAAACATGTTTATATATATGAATCCGTAGAACTAACACCACATGGTGTAATGTTTTAAAATTAAGTCAATAATTTCCCTAGTGAATTAAAAATTGGATTATTGGTAAACTCCCTTCAATATTATAAAGGAAATTTATAATGTTCGGAGAGTAAAGGCATTGTAATGAAACTTCATTCCCATAAAAATTTTATGATCAGGAAAGTAAAATTAAGTAATATATTTTATTTATAAGTAATCAACATAGATAAAATATAAATAGATGATTTATAAGTAAATAAATGACCACTATATAAAATAAAAAATAGAAATAAGTGGTGAATATAAATCTTATCTCTATGAATCAAAATTGAGATGGAATAACCTTATGGTATGGTATTGTGTGCATAAAAATCATGAGAAGAATAAAATAATATTTAAAATATAATAAAATTTAGGATGTTAATTATACATAAATGTACCAGGGAAGTTAATACACCACATGAAATAAAAAAATTTCAAATAACAAACATGTCACATAGAATTGACAATAAAGACAAATAACATATGTGATATTAGAAATATTCAAATAAAAATACTTGAGGGATATAATTTAAAAATGAAAAATTGGATAATACAAATAATATTTTGATGACGATACATAATATCAAAGTGTAATTAGAAAACCCATTACAAAAAAATGTTTTATAATTATATGTCTCTAGGTTTTAAAATTTAAGTCAACAAACTCTTATGAGTAACAATATCATTGACGTAAGATAAATTATATAATTAGGTTATAAGGATGATTTAAAAAACCATATAAATGAAATATTAGATAAAAAATTATTCATATGGTATAATAAATCAATTTAATAATAATAAGAATATTTTCAAACCAACTGAATAAAATTGAGTCATAAAAAACCATTAAAACCTTTGTAATCATTGATTCAAAACCCCATGAAAAACATACGTGGAATATAAAATGGAATTTCCTAAAATATTATAGAATAATTAAAAAAATGAAATTATAATTATATAAACCATATCAATGATTTCACAGTGCATAATAAGAAATATGGCTCAAGAATTTATATTTTCGAAAATAATCCCTTCCATTATTTCTGATTCATTTTGAAGTTTCATTCAACACATAGAATAATAATGTAATGTTTATTATTTAACTTCTTATAAAATTAATTATTATATATTTAATTTTAATAATAAATTAAATACTTAATATAAACCTGAATAAAAAATATCTAATTTTATTATTAACATATAATAATAATAATACTTATGTTTGTACAGTCATACCTGATAGAGTGTTATAGCATTATTAATGCAGGTTGTTATACTGACCCAAATATTAACCTGTTCTTTCTTGATGGATGTGTATAGATAAGGAAGCGTATAATATAATTATAAATGAATAATAATGAAATTATTTAGAGAATTTTATATTCTTGAAGAATACATTTTTTGGATAGATAATTAAAATAAATATGGAAAGAACATTACTTCATAGAATCAATAATCCTCACAACACACGATTAATGTTTTTTATTTTTATATGTGGATGGAAAGGATTAAATAGAATGTTTTATATTAATATAATAGAATATTAGTGTAATAATTATAATTATGTCATTATATTATTATGGGGATAAGATTTTAGAAAGAGGGAGAATAAGAAGAAATGACCATCAAGGTGGTAATACTTACATTGAGAGATTGCCTTTTCTCTTAAATTTCTCCTTATAAATAGAGTCCTCAAGATAACTAATAGTGATAAGAGGAATAATTAATTTTTATAATATTATATAAGTAAACATATGTTATAATTTTAAAAATATATTCTATAGAATGGGGTTTTAATGAAAAGGAGGATGAAACCCCATTTATAAGTCATGAAAATGGAATGTTTTTAAATATTCATGACTCACTGTTAAAGTCATGTCATTTTCAAAGTTATGTGACTCCTAAAATGTACAAGAATGGTGAGTATAAGAGTTTTGATTTAAAAATATCTCATATAGAAAATTAATGGATATTTCTTTTGTGGTATTCATGAATGGATTAATGGTTCTATGTGATATAAAATATCAAATATGTGGCTTTAAAATCAATCCAAAACAAAATTTATCAAAATTATGTTTAATTAAATAAAAATACCAGAAATTTCGTTTTATTATAATTAAACATATTAGTTTTGTATCACAAGGATATAAATACATTTTATTATTTTCAAAAAAAAAATTAATTTAAAAAAATATACATAAAATATATATTTGTTCAATTTTTTATAAAATTACAGTTCTTTCTTATATACGATTAAAATAGTATTATTCACTATTTTAAAAAAAAATGCCTTTTAACTATTCACCCAAACATTAATTATTTTAGAAAAATAACTAAAATTATTTATATGTAAATTATGATATGATAAATTAAAAAATTTAGTTTATTTTATAAAATACAAATTATAAAATTATAAAATAAAAAATTTTATATTTTAAAAGAAAATTCAAAATATAAAAAAACTATATTTATTCAAAAATTAATTAATAAACATTTGAATTCCATGGTATTATTTCATACAAACTTACATTTTAGATAATAATAATATTTTTGTCAATATATTGAAATATATTATATTATCCTTTAAAATTTGATGATTTAATTTATTATGTTAAAATATATAATAATTTTATTAATTATTTATAATGGAATAATCAAATCATATTTATTTTTTTCATTGAATGTACGAATTTATAGTTGATTAACATATGTTTATTTAATATAGGGTTTATCATTATTATAGTTTTCTTAATAATTTTTATCTATTAGGTTTAGGATCATTTTGGTTCAATGGTATATATATCACATGTTATCAAAAAAAAAGTTTATTGAAATGAATAATTATAAAATGAAATATTGGGGGGTTACAAAAATACTTGCCTTTTAAAAATTTTATTAAAAAAATAGGAATATTATATATGTACAAGTACAAAATTCTCATATTAACCCATGATGCATTCAAAATATATTCCAACCATTCTCATTTGATTTCCAAATATCCTCAGTTAAATCTTTAGAATTCTCAAAGAGATTAAAATTCAATCAAAAATATTTATAAAAAATAAAAAAATCATCTTCAATTGGATAAATAGTATATTCTATCAAACAAATTATGGTTTTTCTCATGCATTTTCTATCATTATGTAAAATTTATTAATCATTATTTCACATATTATATAATTTTTTAATTTTTTATCAAATTTCAACAAACGTATTACCAAAACTCCTGATCATTTATTATGATCATATATTGACTCTCCTCAAGTAATGTTATTGTGTATATATGGTAAAAAACACTTAATTATTCCTAATAATTTTCCAGTATATGATATAGTTACTTTTAATAATAAAAAATTCCTACCAACATTTTATCTTCACTATGTTAATTCACCATCAATCCAATGAATATAGATATATACTATATTTGATATTTTATATCAGATACAACCATTAATCCATTCATCTTATAGACTATCTTACTATGCTTTTGTTTTTCTTTAAAATTCATTAAACATATCCAATTATTTAATAATGGTAAAAAATAAATCTCTTTCTCTATTGATACTGTTTGAACAATGATCAACGTTTTTTGATTAAAAATACAACATAAACACAACCCTTATTTATTCCATAATATCCTTTTATTGGTTTCATAAAAAATACTATAAATCAACACTCCATGTATTGAAAACAATTTTTATTATCTGTAACGACCCGAATCCGGAGCCCTTCCACTAGTGCCCCGTACCCGGTTCGCCACAAGACCTCAGGCGCATTTCCCCAAATGCCAGAGGCTTCCGACTAGCAGCGAGGGCCTTGGTAAGTTATTCGGGAAACTATGCCCTCATTTGGTAAGGTATACAAGGAAAAAAAACAACAGTCAATGGAGGAAGTAGTAAATAGCATACAAACACTGAAACTAACCAGCGGAAGAAATGAACACATAATGATAATGATAATGATACAGTAGGTACAAGTATCTAAGGAAAGAATCAAACACAACAACATGCTGAAATACAACTGAAAACAAAGTACGAAAGTAACAGCAACTCCAGCAGCATCGCAAGCCTAAGCTCGGTCCTATGCTCTCCAGCTCCAACTAGAAATCATGTACCCAAAGTAGAAGGGACATAATCCCCATCCACACCTGCAACCATATAACCTGTTTGGGCCGAAAAGCAGGACCCAAACAGGGTGTGAGACTAATCCCAATAGACAATCACCATGAGATCTGTGCCCTACTGTCATTGAGTAATATAGAAAAAGTAAATGAAATAAATGCAGCAGAGAAGCAGAAGTACACCAAAGAAACAATCCTACAAATATTCATTCACATTTATTTATTTATTTAGTACAATCATTTAGCTATCAACCAAGGAACCTAGCAACAACTCTATAATCTCAAGGCAATCAGGTAATCACAACAGGTAACTCAGTAGTCTACTTAAAAAACAAGTAGTAAAAACCCAAGCTTGTTCTTTGGCTCGGTGGACTCGTCAAAACCAACCAAAAAATAAGCACTGACTCCTTGGGTTGATCCTATTAGAAAACCCCTCTAGTCAAGTAGAAGTATAATGGCACAGACACTCTGGGAAGCTCTCACTGTCAATTCACCTGTGGTCTTGAAATAAATGATATAGACTCTCTGAGGAAGCACTTACGTCTAATTCCCCCTATAGTCTTGCTACGTAACTAAGGACACTCTGAGGAAGCACAAAGTCCCATTCCCATAGGTCCTGCGATCGATACTAATTATAACAGACTCTTTAGAGAATCCCTAATCGTCAATTCCCCCTTTAGTCTACCACACCAGGTTCACTCAGCCCTAAGCAGTTTAGTCGTGCGTAATCGACTATTAGCAGACAAATTATGTTCAAAACGTACTTGGATAATAGCTAAAAATGCATCCAAAATCATATAAACAGCAGACAGTACATGCAATCAAGTCAACATGAATACTAGCAATGTGCAAAAGGGTTTCCTCATAGGAAAACTGTGCCAAACGGAAATCAACAACCAAATCAAGGGAAACAACCATGGAGTGATCCTAAAACATGATAACAAGAAATTATTAATCTTCTAATAACCTCAAGCATACAAGCAATCTAAGGCAGATAACAAAACAGGATCAAAACCCTAACCCGAGATACCCGATACATGGGTATCCCACACTTTTTCACCAAAAACTCAAAGAAATTCAATGTAGGGAAACAAACCACCTACCTCAATCCTAAGAGATTGATATTATTGAACCTCGTCTTGTGAATCAGCCTATAATAGAGTAAATCTGCAAAAACGTCTAAAACGTTTAACCTCAGATAACTCTCATAAGAGGAGGAATCAGGAAACATGGCCAAAGAAGAACTGAGAACTCACCGCTGCGATTCTATTGCACACGACGACGTTCCATTTGGACAACCGATGAAGAATCAGTGGCTCAGAGACGAATCGGCTCTCTAGGTCACTTTGGACGTAATTAGGAAGAGAATAAGATGAAAATGAGGATTAGGCATAACCCCGGTCCGATTAATGAAATAAAACAAAAATTAAACGGCATGTACTTCTTGAGTACAAGGCGTGTAGTCCCCTTTTCCGTACGTCATATTAATTGGAATCCACCTCATCCCTACACCCCGTGTGACTGGCCCGGACACAGCCAGCACACGGCCTCAAGCGGAAGAAAAGTACACGGCGTGTACTTACAAAATTTCCAGATTCTCCTCTTTTTCTAAAAAATTGTCAGAAAAGGAAAACATACCTAAAAAGAAGGTCCGGGTTCTTACAAACTTCCCTCATTAAAGAAATTTGTCCTCGAATTTCCCTATCAAGGTGGCAAAGAAGAAACCTTGAACAACTCTAGCCACTATGATCGTATATCGGCCTCCCTATCCCAAGTCTCGTGCTGCACATGGCCGTTATGCCATGACACCCATACCAGATGAACATACCAGCCACGAAGTACCTTTGCGCTACGATCAACAATCCTGATAGGATTCTCCTCGAACGATGCATCCTGCTCCAGCTCATCCTCCTCGGGTTAAAAAACATGAGACAAGTCTACGAAATAGCGTCGAAGCTGCAAAACATGGAAGACGTCGTGTATAGACTAACATCTCTGAGGTAAATGCAACCTATAAGCAACCAGCCCGACTATCTCCAGAACCTCGAATGGCCTGACGTATCTCGGTGAAAGCTTACCCTATCTTCTGATCCTCTTATGTTCCAACCTCGGGGTAACACATAAGAAAAACTAGTCTCCGACCCTGAACTGTAGAGGTCGCCTCCGCTGATCAACATAATATTTCTGACGAGACTGTGCAGTAGCCATCCTCTTTCGAATTAGCTCTATCTGCTCTAAGGTCTCCTGAACAAGACGAGGTCCCAACAAAGCTACCTCTCCTACCTCTATCCAACAAAAAGGTGGTTAGCATGGCCTATCGTACAAAGCCTCATAAGGTACCATCTGAATAGTTTCCTGGAAACTGTTGTTATAGGTAAACTCTATGAGAGGTATATGCTTTTCCCAAGAACCACCAAAGTCTAGAATGAAAGCTCAGAGCATATCCTCAAGCAACTGGATCGTGGGATCTGATTGGCCATCTGTCTGAGGGTGATAAGCTGTACTTAGAAGTACCTACGTACCCAATGCTTTCTATAAACCCTACAAAAAATGCGAAGTAAAGCGGGAATCCCTATCTGAAACGATAGTGCTTGGAACCCCATGCAAGTGCATAATCTCATGGACGTACAACCGTACAATCTCATCCACACCGAAGGTCTCCTTTATTGGTAAGAAGTGATCAACTTTCGTAAGCCTATCAATGACAACCCACACCACATCGTTTCCTCTCGGCGATCTTAGTAACCCTATCACGAAGTCCATCGCGACATCATTCCACTTCCACTCTGGAATGGGTAACTGCTGTAAAAGCCCAGCTGGCCGCTGGTGCCCCAACTTCACCTGCTGACAGGTGGAACATCTCAGGACAAAACCAGCCACATCCCTCTTCATACCTGGCCACCAGTACTGGCGGTGTAAATCACGGTACATCTTGGGGATTCCAGGATGAAATTCCCAAACTGAGGAATGGAAGTCTCGCATCAGCTCCTCGCATATATCTGATGGCACCCATACGCGTCCCTGGAAACACAATATCTCATCCTCGCCAACGGTCCACCCGGGAAGAGGGTCCTCTCCTGACACGCTTTCCCGTAGGACAAGCCCTTCTGAATCTGCCAGCTGCCTCATTCAAACTCGGTCCAAATGTGCAGAGGTAATAGCCATAGAAGATAGGAAAGTCTTCCCCTGCCTGTCGTGCACCTCCAAATGCATCTCCGAGGAAAGAGCCATCAGTTTCCACTCACTGCTGGCCTCCTGAACTGCCTGTATCTATGTTATCCTACTCAGTTCATCAGCCACTGCGTTTCCATTCCTAGGCGTATAGGCAAGCTTGAAATCGAAGGAGTGGAGATACTCAAGCCACCTCCACTGTCTCAGAATTAGGTCACGCTGCGTGAAGATGTAATTGCGACTTTTGTGGTCAGTGTATACCTCAAAATGTTCTCCCAGAAGGTAATGTCTCCAGCAACGTAAGGCATGAACAACCGTAGCCAACTCCAGGCCATGCGTAGCATAATTCCTCTCATGTGGCCTTAACTGCTGAGATCCATACGCAACCACTTGATCCTCCTGCATAAGCACTGCTCCAAGTACGATGCCAGATGCATAACAGAAAACTGTATAGTTCTTGCCTGGCTCCGGAAAAACTAGAATCGGTGCTGAAGTCAATCTCCCCTTCAGCTCCTGGAAGGCAGAGTCACATTCTTCTGACCAAAAAAACTTCACCCCCTACTTAGTCAAGACCATCAACAGTGCGGCTAGGCGTGAGAAGTCCTGTATAAACTTCCTGTAGTAACCAGCCAACCCCAAGAAGCTTCGTACCTCGAAGAAATTCTTCGGCTGCTCCCATGTAACTACTACTCTCACCTTCTCTAGGTCTACTGATAATCCTTTCTCTGAGATGACATGACCCAGGAAGTGAATCTCATCCATCCAAAAGTGGCAATTTGGGGGTTTAGAATAAAGACAATGCTCCCTCAGTGTACTCAAAACGATCTCAAGATGGGTTGCATGGCCGTGTCAAGTGTGAGAGTACACAAAGATATCGTCCATGAAGACCACGAAGAAGGAATCCAAGTAAGGATGGAACACTCGGTTCATCAGCGCCATGAAAAATGATGGCGCGTTTGTAAGACAGTACGGTATAACCGTATACTCATAGAGGCCATAACTTCTCTTACAGGCCGTCAAAGGTATATCTGAGGGTCTAACGAGTAACTGATGATATCCGGAACTCAAGTAGATCTTCAAGAACACCCTAGCTCCTCGAAGCTCGTCAAATAGGTCCTCAATCCTCATCAAGGGGTATTGGTTCTTGACCATCAACTGCTTCAGCTTCCAATAGTCCACATAAAGCCTAAGGGTAATGTCTGCTTTCTTCGCGAACAAAACAGGCGAACCCAAGGAGAAGTACTGGGTCTGATGAAACCCTTTTCCTATAACTCCTCCAACTACTTCTTGAGATCCTGAAACTCAGGTGTAGCCATCCTATAAGGAGGAATGGACACCAGTGCTGCTCCTGGAATGAGCTCAATCGATAAGTCTACCTCACGCTCCAGAGGAAACCCTGAAAATACTTCGGGAAAGACATCTGGAAAGAGATCAACCACTAGAGAAAAATCTAACTGAGAAGTCCTCTGGTCATCCAGATAAAGACTAGAAATATGGGCCGTAACTCCTCCTAGCGCATGATGCTCGAGATCGGCTCGACTCGCCTGAACATCCCACTCGACTTTATGAAGGAAAGATTCACCCTCTAGTGATACGAAACTCACCCTGCGATAATAGCAATCGACGACTACCTGGAAGGGAACCAACCAGTCCATACCGAGAATGAAGTCATAACCCATAATCTCCAGGACATAGAGGTACCATATGAAACGATACCCTGCAATGTCGAGAGGGCACCCCTTGCACTGGCATACGCTTGATGTCCTCGTTCCCAAGGGCGTGTCGAGAGTCAACATGTCAGCAGACAAAAAGAAACAGAGCTCAAGGCTTTCCATGACAGAAATAGAGATAAATCTATGTGAAGCACCAGTATCGAAAAGGGATGAATATAAAACAAAGGCTACTAGGAGCGTACCTCGAATTGTAGAGGGTCTGAGATCCTGCTCCTGATGAATTTTCTCTACAGCAAAAGTCTGGCCTGTACCGCGGACCTATGTAGCAGCCTAAAAACCCAGATCTGCTCCTCCCTGAGCCTATCCACTATGTCCACGGCCTCTACCCTGACCTGAATGTCTTGCAGAACTCCAGCCCCCAGTCTTCTGCAGAGTGGGTAATCCTGCTCCTGCACGTGGGGTCAAAACAGATCCTCCTTCACTAGCTGCTGGAAGGGAAACCTCGCAGAAACGCTGCAAATGACCCATCTTGCCGCAGGATCGGCACTCCACTGGGTCCCTTGGGCACTGGGGTTTGTTATTCCCATTCCTACCACACTGATAACACACCACTTGGGTGCCATAAGGGGCATCTCGTCTACCAGAAGGAATACCTCGCTTCATCTGGTCGCCTCGGGTAGACTCTCGGTGGCGCTTCTTGCTGTCTTTCTGGAGGGAGTCAGCCTTGGATGCTGTACCACCCTAGTCCACAACTCCATTTTCCCTCAGGTTCCTTTCCGTGATGAGTTCCTGGTTGCCTATCAGAGTAATAGAAGTCAACTGAAAGACATTCACCGACGATCTGATCTCCAGTCTAAGGCCTTCCTCAAACTTCCTTGCTAGAAATAGCTCGTCATTCCCCAGGACAGGAGTGAATCGCTGTAACTCAGTGAAGCGGGAGGAATACTCCATAACTGAGAGAGTACCCTACTGCAGGCTCATGAACTCCCTGGCTCTGTCATCCCTCAGCGTCGCTGGGTAGAATTAGTCGTAAAATGTATGTTGAAACTAATCCCAAGCCATAGCCTGCTGGCGCCCCATCTGAGAGACTATGTCCCACCATCTCTTGGAGGAATCTCGTATCATATACATCACGAGCTTCACCATCCTCTCTGGAGGCATCTCCAGATGCTCGAAGATTGACAGCATGGCTTCCAGCCATGACTCTGCAGCCTGAGGCCCTCCATCCCCTTTGAATGTGGGAGGATGCTGCTGCTGGAAGACCCGCGTCAGCTCTGCCATTGTTGGGGAAGGATTCTGAACTCCCTAGAAGGTCGGCATGAATCTCATGAAACCCTCTCTGAACTGACCTTCGGCACCAGTGTCTGGAATAACTGTAGGTGCCATGTCCTAAAGGATGGGTGGAACTACTAGCAGTTCGTGATCGGTCGTATCAGGCGTACGATCGCTGCCTGTTTCTTAGCGTGCAACAGGAGGACGTCTCAGTGCCATATCTCTGAAAGAACAAAACACACCTTTATTAAAGAAGAACATAGTTTCTACATAGGAGAGTAAAATGGAACAGGAGGGAAAAACCTTTAAATATAGGAAAAACATGACTACACGGCGTGTAGTACCACTACACGACGTGTTTCTTAAAAGTTTACCCAGAGCGTGTACCTTGGCCTTACACGGCTATGTAAACTACCCGGCTACATGGGGTGTTCTTAAAATACACGGCGTGTACTTACCCCTTTTTCCCTACCCAGTTACTCCTATATGACTAATTCACATGGACTGTCCCAGCCGAAGATTACACGGCGTGCTTTGAGTCAGACATGACGTGTGCTGGACACACCTTACCTGGCCCGTGTTGTTAGCGACATAGCCAAACACACGGTCGACACTACACGACATGTTCCTAAGATAAACGTCATGCACTTGAAGGGAAACCTTGGCCCGTGTTGTTCATGACACGGCCGGGTACTCGGAAGATCCTTACACGGCATGTTCCGAACAAACATGGCGTCTATAGGAGAAGATGACACCGACCTATGTTTCTAAAGACACAGCAGGATACCTGGGAAAAGATACATGGTGTGTGCATACCAAACATGACATGTACTAAACATGCACTAACTGGCCCGTGTTGTTAGTTATGCGGCTGGGCTCCTAGTTAACCTCTACACGGCGTGTACCTACCGTACACGACGTGTTCCCAAAAACCATTTACAGCTCTGTGTCCCTGTCCACACGGTCAGTGACATGGCCAAAAACTACACGACGTGTATCTATAAAGTACACGCCGTGTATTCTAGGTTTTTCCAAACATTAGCCTCAGAAATGAACCGGAGCCCAGAAAACACAGAAAAAAAAATGGTGAAGGTGCCGAATTCCGATCCGTGGGGGCCCATACTCCCCGCGAATCGAAGCTTGTCATCATAACGATGCATAGAACAAGCCACAATATAAGAACTCATGACCCACCAAATTTTTATCCCTAAGGGCCCATAATACCTTTAAGATCAAAGTTTGGCTTCCGTGATACGAAAGCTCCAAAGAATGATACCCTATCAACATATCAGGTATTCTATCACATCAGCTATCACAACAGGATGCACTGCTTATCACAAATCCTATCACAACATCATTCAATCTCTAATGCAACCTAGATGGAATGAAAAAATGCATGGCATGTGATCTTCTAACATGTTCCTATATGATGCATGATATGGAATACCTTCATCTCATCGAGTTGCAACAAAATAGAACTCCAATCATATAAATAGTAACAACACAAAACAAGTGCATCACCCAACGGTGAAATCAATTAAACTGTAACATTCACAAAACTCAAAATTTGTAATATTCGAGGTAATCTGGATTTCTCCTTGTACACGGGTTCTAGAACGCTCGGGCACAGCTATTTACCATTTATCTATTCCGTCCTATCCCTCTCTAATGTCACTAAATAGTAAGTCAATAGAAAAAGGAAAGAACTCCTCTGATACCACTTTGTAACGACCTGAATCCAGAGCCCTTCCACTGGTACCCCGTACCCGGTTCACCACATGACCTCAGGCGCATTTCCCCCAACGCCAGAGGCTGCTGACTTGCAGCGAGGGCCTTGGTAGGTTATTGGGGAGACTATGCCCTCATTTGGTAAGGTATACAAGGAAATAAAACAATAGTGAATGGCGGAAGCAATAAACAATATAAAAACACTGAAAATAATTAGCGGAAGCAATGAACACATAATGATAATGATAATGATGCAGTAGGTACAAGTATCTAAGGAAAGAAGCAAACACAACAATGTGCTGAAATACAACTGAAAACAAAGTACAAAAGTAACAATAACTCCAACATCATCACAAGCCTAAGATCGGTCATATGCTCTCCAAATCCAACCAGCAATCACGTACCTGAAGTTGAAGTGCCACAATCCCTATCCACACCTGCAACCATATAAACTATTTGGGCCAAAAAGTAGGACCCAAACAGGTTGTGAGACTAATCCCAATAGCCAATCACCACGAGATCCGTGCCCTACTGTCAGTGAGTAATATAGAAAAAGTAAAGGAAGTAAATGAAACAGAGAAGTAGAAGTACACTAAAGCAACAATCCTACAAATCTTAATTCACATTTTTTAGTACAATCATTTAGCTATCAACCAAGGAACGTAGCAATAGCTCAATAGTCCCAAGGCAAGTAAGTAATCAAAACAGGTAACTCAGCAGTCTACCTAAACAAAAGAAGTACAAATCCAAGCTTGTTCTTTGGCTTGGTGGAATCGTCACAACCAACCAACAAATAAGCACTGAATCGCTGGGTGGATCCTATTATCAAACCCCTCTTGTCAAGTAGACGTGAAATGGCACATATACTCTGGGAAGCTCTCACCGTCAATTCCCCTGTGGTCTTGCAACAAAAGATATAAACTCTCTGAGGAAGCACTTACGTCTAATTCCCCCTATAGTCTCACTACGTAACTAAGGACACTATGAGGAAGCACAAAGTCCCATTCCCATAGGTCCTGCGATCGATACTAATTATAAAAGACTCTCTAGGGAAGCCCTAATCATCAATTATCCCTTTAGTCTACCACACCAGGTTGACTCATCCCTGAGCAGTTTAGTCGTGCGTAATCGACTGTTAGCAGCCTAAGTAAGTTCAGAAACAACTTGTCTAATAGCTACAATTGCATCCACAAGCATATAAACAGCAGTCAATACATGCAATCAAGTCCAAGTCAACAGGCATACTAGAAATGTGCAAAAGGGTTGCCTCATAGGCAAACCGTGCCAAATGGAAATCAACAACCAAAACAATGGAAACACCCGTGGGGTGATCCTAAAACATGATAACAAGAAATTATTAATAATCTAATAACCTCAATCATGTAAGAAATCTAAGGAAGATAACAAAACAAGATCAAAACACTAACCTGAGATACCTGATACATGGGTATCCAACACTTTTGCACCAAAAACTCAAAGACATTCAACGTAGGGTAATAAACCACCTACCTCAATCCTAGTAGATTGATATTTTCGAACCTTGGCCTGTGATTCGGCCTAGAACGGAGTAAATATGAAAAAACGCCTAAAACGTTCACCCTTAGATAACTCTCACAAGAGGAGGAATCAGGAAACATGGAAAAAGAAGAACGGAGAGCTTACCACTGCGATTCTATTGTACCTGACGACATTCGATTCAGAAACCCGGTGAAGAATTGGTGTCTCACAGAAGAATCATCTTTCTAGGTCACTCTGGATGTAATTAGGCTGAGAAGAAGATAAAAACGGGGATTAGGCGTGACCCCGGTCCGATTAATGAAATAAATAGAAAAGTAAATGGCCTGTACTTCTTGAGTACCCGACTAGTAGTCCCCTTTTCCGTATGCCATATTAATCGGACTCCACCTCATCGCTACATCCCGTGTGACTAGCCCAGACACGGCCAACACACGACCTCGAGCGGAAGAAAAGTACACACCGTGTACTTGTAAAGTACATGGCGTGTAGTTACAAAATTTCCAGATTCTCCTCTTTTTCTCAAAAACGGCCAGAAAAGGAAAACATACCTGAAAATAAGGTCCGGGTTCTTACATTATCATTACAAGGATTTATGGTTTTTATTGTCTATCATTTCTATATAAAAATATAAGATCTTTTATACATAATCCAAAGGTTAAACTTACTAACCCATTAATTATTTGTTTGTATGGATTCCATATAATGAAAACCACTCATAGATCCAAATATTTTAATAGAATCTAATTACCATTATATATATATTTTTTAGGTAATCATATCAACAATTAAAAATATATATCTAATTACCAAGTATATTTTTTATTATCAAAACTTTTCCAAATAGAGTCATGCTCAATGTAGAAAATAAAGTTATAATTTTGAAATAAAAATTTTACATTAACATCCATACATCAGTATAATGTCATAATTCTCACACGAAACCAAAAAAACAACTTGTGATGTCTTAAAAAATATCTATATACATATTATAATAGCCCACACCACTTTTTGATACTAGGACCTTGATTGAAAATTTATGTAACTCATGTAGATAATTTAATTCATTTCACAATTCAATTATTCTTAATGTAAACTAACCCTAAATTATAGTATTTTATACTCGATAATGATAAAATATTTTATTGAATCCACATTTCAGTATCCATTGAGTATCCTATAAATCAACTTACAAACATTTTTAATACCCATAGTTGATTAATTATTTATTATTACCTATTTTCTTATTACATCAACTTATTATCAAGGTTTTACCATTCTAGCTTCATTATAGGTTTCCAGAATCTAATTCAGTTACACATGATGTACTCCTCAAGTAATATTATCTATCCATAAGAGATAATACATGCTAATAAAATTTATTTCTAAATTGTTTACTAATTTTATTAAAACATATTAATGGATTATATCCCCCCTTAGTCAATAATGGTTTGACAAATACAGATTTATGAAAACTCAATATCAATAATATCAATATATATATAATGGAGATGGGATCTTATATTAATCCTTAGTTTGAGGAAGTTAGTTGACATTCTTGATCAAAATCTGTTCTTATGTATTCATATTTTTGGGTTTCAATCCAATCATCCGAGTAATATTACTTTCAATAATAAAATTTGAATAAAATTATTGTTACACCTTGAGATTTTGTGAAATATGTTTTTTAAATTAATTTAATATTTTTATATTTTTCATTTCGAGATGTACTACAAATAGCTTATCTATACTAAATGAGTAAGACAAGAATTAATTTCACCCGACACCAAAATAGCTTGTGGTATACACAAAACCGACTTGGCCTATGTTACACGCAATATTGAGTTACTATGAAGAATAATTTTATTGTTATAATTATTTAAATGATACAACTATAACATAGAATATAAAAATAGTAATATGAATGGTAACAAATATTTTTAAAATATTATATATAATGTTTTTATATAAATATAAAATATTTATAATTAAAAATATAATTTTTGGGAAATCCATTATATGTTTAAAAACAATATAATATCAATTAAATTTCTTTTCATTACAATTTCTGATAAAATCATAAATTTAATTTTAGAAACAATTGGAAATTTAATTTGGGAATGTCAAATTAATTTTTAAATTTAGAAAGTTATAATTTTTTACGGTGAATTTTTGTTATTTTTTAGAGAAACATCATTTTTGGATGAATAGTGAGAATACATAATTTTAATTCAAAAATCAATTTGCATATATTTTATTTATAATGTTAAATTTTATTTTAAATTAGTTTCAAATTTTAATTATATAATAACTATATACATTAATACAATTTATGTAATCAGTTTAAATTTCACTATGAAATTGTGTATAAAAACATAGGAAACATTCAAACATTTTTACTTTAAAACCCCACGCTGTCAACCTGACTACTAGATTAAATTTAAATTAATTTCTGACACCCCAATGATTTTAATATGGAAAAATGGATTCCATATTTTTAATCAAAATAATTTATGTTGTCTAATTAGGTCAACTTATTATTTGACCCAAAATATTAGTGAAATTAATTAACATTAATTACAATGATAAGGGTAATATTATTCTTAATAAGGGTCTAAACATTAATCGTTAGGGCCCGAACAACCTATAAACATGTACTAGAGTGCTGAACTCATCCTGTGTTACTCATTTTTTAATGATCACAAATAATACACATTCTTTGAAACCTATTAATATTATATAATCTCTCTCAAATCATGTGTACAGATGATTAATATTTTTATGCATTAAATAAACCTATCCAAGATCATAATTTCTATACATTATGATTAATGAGTATAAAAAATCTTTAATATTATTCATAATTATTTCTTTGATGAATGAATATGTATAAAAAATTGTATGCATATCAGTGTTTAAGTCTGTATACTGAGATTTGGCTAAGTCTGAAAAACCGTGAGTTTGCCACCAGTTGTGTTTTTTTCTGAAAAAGGACCCAGACACTATAGCCATCTAGACACCGTAACCATCCAGACACAATAACCATCCATACACCATATCCATCCAAACACCATAACCTATCTGACATGGTAACCATCTAAACACTGTAACTATAAAGACATCATAACCATCCAGACACCGTAACCATCAAGACACTATAAACATGTAGACACCGTAACCATGCTGACACCATAACCATCTAGACACTGTAACCATCCAGAAATGTTAACCATCCAGACATCGAAACCATCTAGACTCCATAACCATTGAGTCACCATAACCATCAAGACACCGTAACCATCCAGACACTTTGACCATAGAGACACCGTGATCCAAACACCAAATCTGTGCTATCAGTTCTTGATATATATATATATATATATATACGACTATTCAAAAATATTTGTCTCAACGCTCAAATACAATGAAGTATAAAACATTTCATGGAGACACCATTTCATGGACACACTGTATACAGACAAACTATGACACAATTTCATAATATGTTTTGTTGTTTTTCTAACGTTCATATTTGAAGCTTTTAAATGCACTGACATAATTAATTTTTCTTTGTATAAATATAACCTGATAGTATAAGGTATGATGTTAATAATACATTAATCATGTAAGATCCATCACATAAATTTCATGAATAAAAAATATCAATGTGGCTAGAAGAAAATAACCGATCGTGGTGACTATAACGACAATAGTGAAAACAGAAAAACAAGTGTGTGTGCGATAACGAAGAATCACAATCTTACATGAAACATGACACAGATGAAGAACACATGAAGCATATACTGATCATAGATTAAGAAAATTTCCTCACTATCAACTCCACAGAGAACACGATCTAGATTTAGCCGACTTACGATACTCTGTTTTCACTAGGGGACTCGATTTCTACATCTACTTCATCCTAGAAGTCCAGAGCTGCGTAAAATAATACTAAGAGAACTTATAATCTTATCTTATCATTTCTGATCTATTGGGTATTATTTTTATTATCTTTCAACAGTGTGTGTACCTATATGAAACATGAACTATCTCTTTCATCAAACTGAAGCATATAAGATATCATTTTTCTTACATATTTTTACAGTTGAGTATTATCAAGGATAAGTGTGGAACTGGTTGTGTGTAACCTATATGTTCATACCCAAAAATAATTGTAGAAGAGTTCATGTGACCTGGATAGTCTTTTGTTCTATTGATAACCTCGATCCAGGTTGTGGATCAAGTTTATTAATATAAAATTCTTTGTGGAAGGTGATCACCAAGTGGAGTGGATTAGGTCTCATCCCGAGACTGAACCACTTATTTTATATCTGATGTGTTGTTTATTTTAGTTTTCTCTGTTTTACTATTAAATTCATAAACCACTAAATTTACGTTGATGGTTAATCTTGGAAAGAAGTTATAAATTTTTTGCCTTATTATAATAGCTTCAAAAGTAATTATAATAACTGTTATTAGGAATACTGAGAATTAATCAATATTCTAAGAAGTTATTTGAACAATCGAAATTTCATAACAACATAACCTTGATTAACTAGGATGTATTTAACTTTATTAGGGAAGATTTTTAATAATACATTTTAAACATAAATTTTTAATAGATACTCAACTCACCCCCTTTTGAGTACTTTACTCCGACCAACATTTGGTTTCAAAGGGGTGTTTGTAAATACTATTAAGACTCATCTTTAACCCTATTCAACAGTGATTTTAGTTGTACATTAAAGATATGTAAATATATTTTAATTCTAAATTTTGAACTATTTTAATGTATTTATTTATTGTGGATAATATATTGGTAGGTGATGAAACAAACATACCACCATTCATTAATGGAATCAATTATTCTCAATGGAAAATTAAAATTAAAATTTATTTAGAAAGTATGCACTTTTGAAACATGTTCTTCAATTCTAGATGAATATAAGATTCCTATTACTGATATAATCACATGGGACGAACATAAAAAAACTTCCTATAATAAAAATTACAATTTTATGAATGATTTATACTACTATTTAGGAGATGAGGAATTTAATAGAATCTTCGTATGTAAAATTGCCCATGAAATTTGGGATACCTTGTCAGTTTCATATGAAGGAACTTCTAGTGTGAATGAAATGAGACTTAAAACTTATACTTTTAAATATGATATCTTTAAAATGACCATGATGATCCTATTTCTGACATGCATATCAGGTTCAACGAAATTTTTAACACTATGATTTCTCTTGGAATAGAAGTCACCACCAAGAACAGATCATGAGGATTATCATATTCCTACCTAATAGATGGAGAGGAACCTCGGTCTCTATTAAATAATCTTGTTACATCATCAATCTAGCTATAAAAGAACTCATGGGAAAACTGATTATGTATAAAGAGGAGTTGAAAGTCAACAAGGAAAATGAGGATAAACCCAAAAGAAAATATGTTACGTTCAATACCACCACCTCTAAATATAATGTAAAAGGGATATATGATGTTTCTATAGAATGTTACAGATTTGAACAATCATCGCCTAATAGTGATGAGGAGATGGATCAATTATCGAGAAGTTTTAAGATAATTTACAAGAATAAGAACTTTTTCAGAAAGACTAACTTTAAGGGAAAATACGATCAAAAAGGAAGTTGGAAGAAGGATTGGAAAAGAAGTGGTAATTATGATGAGGATGTCTTCTATGAATGTAAGCGAAAAGGACATATCAAGGTCGACTATACCAAGATTAGGTATAAAAAGAAATACAAGGACAAAGATATAATTTATAAAATGGTAATACAAGAAACATGGAGTTATTACGAGGATAGTTCAAGTGACTCACAATCATCAAATGACGAATAGGATAAGAAAACCAATATGTGTTTTATAAAAAACACATCTGAGGTACCACTGGATTCTCATGTACACAATTCATACCATTCTAGAGATGAGAGTGACTATAAAAATATGTCTAATAATGAAATGTTTGAGAACCGTAATATTCGAAAAGAGACATGCAATGAATTAAAGAAAAATGCATGTCTTTTATAAAGAATCATTCTCTTACCACAACTGTTAAAACCGAACTCACTATATAAAATGAGAAAAATTATCAATTACTCAAAGAGAACAATGAACTAAAAATATCTAATGAGAAATTGAAAAAGGTTCTTGGAAGGTTTACTAATGGTAAGTATAACCTGGTAAAAATTATTGGTAAACAGATTTCTCCAAAATATACTTCTAGCATTGCCTACCAACTTGGTAGAAGAAATTTTGGAACAACTAATATTGTTTTTAAATCTAAGACATACAACATTACTCCCATGTCTAGAATACATTCATATAGTTCAAGTTATGATACAATCTCTAATATTTCAGTCATTTACATAACAAATAGAGTTTATTATTAAAATAATTTACATACTACATATAGAAAACCAATGAGGTAGATATGGGTTCCTAATGAAATTATCAAAAATATTACTGGACCCCTACAAGTGTCGGTACCGAAATCTGTTTTTTTACAATTTGGTAGGAAGGATACTTAAATATTTCCTATGAGAGAATATGGTACTTTGAATGTGTGTGTTCAAGAAACATGATAGGACAATACTCATTCTTCAATAATTTAATAAAACTATATGGAGTAAATTTCACCTTCGATGAGGATGAAAAATAAAATATTATTGTCCTTGGAAAAATTGGTAACTCTAACTCAGTTTTGATTTCCAAAGTACTTTTTGTTAGTGGATTGAAATATTGTATTCTTAGTATTTCACAATTATGTGATGATATATTTAATGTTAAATATGAAAATTATTCTTTCAATGTTTTTAATTTTAAACATGAATTACTTTTTTCTGAATTAAGAAATGAAATAGTTTATTCTATTAATATAAATTCATTAGATTCTCAAAATGATTCATGTTTAAGTGTGTTTCACAAGGAGTCTTGGATTTGGCATAGAAGACTAGTACAGTGTAACACTCAATCCCTTAGAAAGACGACTAGAAAAATATAAGTCAAAGACCTAGCCAAACCCGAGTTACCAAATGATAATTTGTGTAATCCTTGTTAAAAGAAAATCATCACAAAATTTCCTTCAAACCAAATAAAGAAGTGTCAACTTCTCAAACTTTATAATTGGCTAACATGGATTTTTTTACCATCTAGAGTTTATTGTTTAAATTAGAATCACTATTTTTTTGTTCTTGTATATTACTTTTCTAGATATACCTGGACTTTCTTTTTGGCTCACAAAAGGGAAGAATGCACTCATTTTACCAAATATGCCAAAACTGTAGAAAATCATAGTCGACATAAAATTAAATCCTTAAGAAGCGATCTTGGATGTGAGTTTTAGAATAATTATTTTGAATCCTTTTGATAAAAAATGGATATGGTCATAATTTATCAACCCCTAGAACACCTCATCATAATTTAGCTGCAGAAAGAAGAAATAGAATGCTGCAAGAGACTGCTAGAACCATGCTTACTGAATATGAGTTACCAAATTATTTTATGGATGAATTCGTAAATATAGGATGCAATATTATCAATATAGTGTTTATTAGAGATATTCTTAAAATAACTCCATATGAGTTATATCACAATAGAAATCCCAAAGTATGATACTTCAATGTTTTTTGGTTGTAAGGTCTATATGCTCAATACTAAGGAAAATCATAAGAAATGTACATACAAGATTGATAAAGGAATATTATTAGGATATTGAATTTCTAGTAAATCCTATAGAGTGTTTAATAAAAGAACTAAATGTATGGAATAATCTGCACATGTCATTTTTGATGAAATAGATCCATATAAGCCTAAGACTACTATAGAGAACCCAGAGGATGATGTATAAAATATGAAAATTAATTCAAAATACCCTATCCTTCATATAATGGAATCTTTGAAAACATCCAGTTCTTGAAATTTTTTAGATTCTGGTCAAAATGATCCAGATCCTATTGAAGAACCTGAAATTATCATTCCTTCTTTTTCTAGAGCTATTAGAACTCTTAATATCCATACTTTAGATGTTTTTGTAGGAGACTTAGACAATCGAACTCAAACTAGATCTTCTCTAAGAACTAAAGTTGGACATCAAGTATTCTTGTCACAAGTTCTATCTAAAAACATTAATGACACTGTCAATGATAAATTTTGGGTGCTGTCTATGAAAGAAGAACATATCCAGTTTGAGAGAAACAAAGTTTGAAAACTGGTTGACAAACCCAAAGACACATTCACTGTTGGAATCCTCATGTGTTAATCATGTTTTAACAATCACAAATCTCATTACTGTTAATTAATCTTGACCATCAGTGCACATCTTGCTAATGCTCTTCAAACTCAACAACAGGTGCATATCATATTTTTATAATAAAAAATCTTATGGATGTTAATTACTCTTTACAAGTTTTATGCATAATTACAATTCTCTCATATATTATCTCTAATTAGTAACCTTAACTCATATTTTTCATATCACTATTTTAGTCCAAAAACAGATTTTTTTGTCTAAGTATGGACTCACCGTGACCACTCACCGTGAAGAACTCACCGTGAAAGACTCACCGTGACCAGACACTGTGACCAGACACCGTGACCACTCACCGTAACCCATACACCGTGAAGGACTCACCGTGACCAGACACCGTGACCAGACACCGTAACCCAGACACCGTGACCAGAAACCGTGACCAGACACTATGACCAGACACCATGACCAGACACCCTGACCAGACACCCTAACCAGACACTGTGACCAGACACTGTAACCCAGACACCGTGACCAGACACCGTGACCACTCACCGTAACCCAGACACCGTGAAGGACTCACCGTGACCAGACACCGTGATCAGACACCGTGAAGAAGACACAATTTCCATGATCACTGTAACACTGTTTCTTAAGATTTTTTCCATATTATTTTAAGTGATGCTAATGGTCATATTTTTTGTTTTTCATGCAATAAATGTTATATAATTCTAGTTGTTGGCTTGACAGGAAACCGTATCTTGTACCTATGAAAAGGGAATCATTGCTACTACCAGAGCTCGTGGAATATAAAGAAGATTGAGTTGCATTAGAGAAAAACGCGCGAACGAACGAATGCACACACGAATGCCTGACACTTCTCGACACATATACATACCACGAGGTGTGCTGGAAGAACAATTGAGCGTGAATGCAAAGAGACGACTGAACTAATACGAAAAACTCATTCATTACTGCATACCAGTGAAGAGCTGAGAACGAGAACATAACACAAGAGCTTCATCAACTGTCTCTACACCTGGAAGTCAAGGAAACAGACGATACTCTGTTTTCCAGACAAAAACCAGAAGAGGACTCAGAGCGATTTATGATCAATCAAAGGAGTCCAGAACTGCACGACAATCACTAGAGCCATTTCTAAACTCTAAATATTTTCTCTGTGATTTATCTTTTTACATTTTGAGCAGTGTGTGTTATATGCTGTATTTTACACACACACTGTCTCCTGTACTATAACTGGAGGATTTTTAAATCCTCACTCAACTCTCTTACATCTTGTATTTTCCACTGGGATAGTGGTAGAGGTCGTGTGTGTCCTGAACAATTGGTTTGCTGTTGTTTTTTTCCCACGAATAACAGTGGTAGAGGTCTTGGACCTGGACAGTTTTTGTAAAACTGTTGTTAACCCCGATCCAGGGTGTGGATCAATTTCTTATACATATTTGAGAGGACTATGTCTCGGCTTGATACTGAACCTCTTGTTATATCTGCGGTGCATCTTTTATTTAAGTTTAATGTATACGACATATATTATATTTATTCCGCTGTTATTACTTTAAAATATGATATTATTTTGAAGCTACTTTGATAGTTAGATTAGAAAGTGTTTACACTTATTTTAAATCAGTAGATTAGTTTCAAAAGTCAGATTTATCTTGTGGATAAACTAACTAAGACCTAATAAATCTTTGAGAAGCTAAGTGAACATTTACAATCTGGATAAATTCACTACAGTTTAACTTATTTTATAAATCGGGGGATTTTAACTAGAAAATGTTTTAATAGAAATTTTAATTGGAACTCAATTAACGCCCCCCCCTTCTTGAGTTTCCACTCCGACCATGATTTGGTATCAAAAGATTAGTTTTTTTGTTTGTTCAAAGATTTTTGAAACACTCTATTTTTCAAATGTGATTTTAGTTGTATTTTAAAGTTCTTAGAATTTCTGTTATTTCTAAATTTTTTCTCTTCAAATTGTCTTTATAAAATCTAGTTATGGATAATAGACAAGAGGGTGCTACTACTAAAAGGCCACCTTTCTTCAGTGTTACCAACTTTGCCCAATGGAAGCTTAAAATGAAAATTCATTTAGAACGCATAGGTTTTGATATATGGACTGCCATAGAATCAGAATATAAACTTCCCACTACTGTTAGATCCACTTGGGATGAACCTAAAAAGACTGATTACAATAATAATTGTAAAGCCATGAATTCCTTGTACTGTGCTTTAGGAGATGAAGAGTTTAATATAATTTCTTATTGTAAAACTACTTTTGAAATTTGGGATACCTTAGCTGTTTCTCATGAAGGAACAACCAATGTTAAAGAAATGAGATTAAATACTTATACTATTAAATTTGATAATTTTAAAATGAAAACTGATGAACCTATTTCTGACATGTATCTCAGGTTTAATGAGATAGTCAACACAATGAATTCACTTGGAAAAGCTGTTCTAGCAAAGGAACAAATTATGAGAATCTTGAGATGTTTACCAGACTGATGGAGAGGCACATCTGTTTCAATCAGAGAGTCATGTGACGTTACTGCTCTACCTATTAAATAACTCATTGGTAAGCTTATGATGTATGAGGAAGAACTCAAGGTAAACAAAGAAGAATAAGATGAACCTAGAAGAAAGTCTATTGCTTTTAAATCTTCAACTTCAAAGGATAAGGATAAGGAGAAACTTCACTCTATAAACGAGAGTTCAAGCTATGAAGATAGTGAAAGTTCTTCTGATAGGGATGCTGAGATGACTCACATTGACATAAGGTTTAAGAAGTTTTATAGGAAGAAAAAGTTTTTCAGAAAATAAAATAACAAAGGAAATTATGAAAATAAGGAACATTGGAAGAAGGATTGGAAAAATCCAGATAAAAGTAATGAAGTTGTCTGCTATGAGTGAAAAAGGAAAGGGCATATTAAAGCAGACTGCACAAAGCTCAAATTCAAGAAGAAATATGATTACAAGGACAGTAAGTACAAAAAGGCTATGAAGGATACTTGGAGCGCTTCTGAGGATAGCTCCACTGAATCTGATGTTTCTGAAACTGAACAAAGAAATAAGGCAAACATGTGTTTTATGACAAACACATCTAAGGTAACAGCTGAAACTCCCGCTTTAAATTATTATTATTCTGGAGATGATACTTACTTTGATAACATGTCAAAATCTGAACTATTTTAATATTGTGATATGTTAGGAGAAACTTGTAATGAGCTGAAAGACAAATACAAAGGTTTAAAGAAATAGCATGCTTTAACTGTTAAACATAAATCTGATCTTGATATTGAAATGGAAATGAATGCTCAGTTTCGTAAAGAAAACACTGAACTGAAATTATCTAATGAGCAACTCAGAAAGGATTTAGAGAAATTCACAAATGGAAAGGATACACAAACTCAAATGCTAGGAATGCAAGTTGCACCAAAATACACTACTGGAATTGGATAAAAACCTGGATAGAGACGGTTTACTAAGAATAGATTTATTCCTAAATTTGGACAGAATGCTGCTAATTCTAGTTCTGGACATTTATATGCTTCAACTAGTTATATTCATAGTTATGGATCTAATAAGGTTTATATTTCAAAGTCTGTTGATTCTACAACTTTCATGAGACCCATAAGACAAATTTGGGTACCAAAAGCTTTGATTGCTAACCTGTCTGGACCCAAGAAGATCTAGGTACCAAAATCATTTCCTATCTAAATCTTTTTTGTAGGAAACCTGCTTAAAGAGCTTCTGTAGGAAGACCTGGTACTTGGACAGTGGATGTTCAATACATATGTCTGGAGACTTCTCATGCTTTAAAAGCTAAGTCAGAGTTGATAGAGGTTTTTTCACCTTTGGTGATAATTCTAAAGGGAAAATCATCGGCTTAGGCCAGATTGGTAACACTGACTCAGTATTAATTTCTAAAGTTTTATTTATTGATGGACTTAAATATATTCTGTTAAGTATTTCTCAGTTATGTGATGATGGTTTTAATGTTAAATTCGAAAATGATTCGTGCAATGTTTTTAATTCTAAAAATGCTTTAGTATTTTCTGCCCTGCGAAATGAAAATGTTTATGCTGTTGATTTAAATTCATTAGCTAAGAAGAATATTACTTGTTTAAATACTTTTCATAAAGAGTATTGGCTTTGGAACAGAAGATTAGGACACTGTAATATACACTCGCTTAGAAAAATTACTAGGAAGAACCTAGTTAGAGACCTACCCAAACTTGAGTTTCCAAATGACAAATTTTGTAATCCCTGTCAAAAGGGAAAGAAACATAAAGATTCTTTCAAATCAAAGAAAGAAGTGTCAACTTCTCAACCTCTTGAGTTGGTTCACATGGACTTATTTGGACCATCTAGAGTTTCTAGCTTAAATGGGAAGAACTATGTCTATGTCTTAGTAGATGAATTTTCTAGATATACTTGGGTATATTTTCTAGCTCACAAAAGTGAAGCTTGTTCTTACTTTGTTAAATATTCCAGATCTGTATAAAACCTTAGTGGACTTAAGATTAAAACTCTGAGAAGTGATCATGGCCGTGAATTTGAGAATCATGAATTTGAATCTTACTCCTCTCACAATGGCTATAATCACAATTTCTCTGCCCCTAGGACACCCCAGAAAAATTGTGTAGTAGAAAGAAGGAATAGAACCCTGCAAAAAATTGCATGAACTATGCTTAATGAGTATGACCTACATGTGTACTTCTGGGCTGAAGCTGTAAATACATCTTGTTATATTATCAATAGAGTCTTAATCAGACCTATTCTTAAGATAACCCCTTATGAGTTGTGGAACCATAGGAAACCTAAGGTTAACTACTTCAAAGTCTTTGGCTGCAAAGTCTTTATTCTTAATACTAAATACAATCTCGAAAAATTTGAATCCAAGAGTGATGAATGAATTTTCCTAGGTTACTCTATTTCTAGTAAAGCCTATAGTGTTTTCAATAAGAGAACCAAGTGTGTGGAAGAATCTGTTCACATCAAATTTGATCAAACTGATCCACATGAGCCTAAAACCTCTCTTGAAAATATTGAAGATGATCTCTCTATTTTGAACCTTAATGATAAAGACAGTGGACCTATAGTTAAAACGTCCAGTTCTGGAAATTTTCCAGAACCTGCTTCTGTTGATTCCCAACCTGTTGATAAACCTTAAATTTCTAGCCCTACTTTTACTAGATCAACTAGAATTCTGAAGAATCATCCTTTAGATGCTGTCGTAGGAAATCTTGATAGAGGGACACAGACTAGAGCTTCTCTTAGAAATCAGGTTAAACATCAAGACTTCATGTCACAGCTTGAACCTAAAAACATTGATGATGCTATTAATGATGAATTTTGGGTAATTTCTATGCAAGAAGAACTCAATCAGTTTGAAATAAATAAAGTTTGGAATCTTGTTGAAATACTTAAGGACACTTTCACAATAGGAACAAAATGGGTGTTTAGAAATAAAGTAGATGAATCCGAAAACATAGTTAGAAATAAATCTAGACTAGTTGCACAAGGCTATAGTCAAGAAGAAGGTATTGACTATGAGGAAACTTTTTCTCCAGTAGCCATATTAGGATCTATAAGGATTTTACTTTCTTATGTTGCACATCTAAATTTCAAACTATATCAAATGGATGTCAAGAGTGCATTCTTAAATGGATATATTGCTGAGGATGTTTTTGTTGAACAACCACCTGGTTTTTTAAACCCTCATTTTCCAAATCACATTTTCAATTTATCAAAATCTTTATATGGTTTAAAGAAAGATCCAAGAGCTTGGTATGATAGATTAAGTACTTTTCTAATTTCTAAAGGTTTTACAAAAGGAATATCTAATCCTACTCTTTTTATAAAACGAATTTCTAAAGATGATTTAGTAGTACAAATTTATGTTGATGATACTATCTTTGGATCTTCTAAAAATTCTTTATGTACTGATTTTTCAAAAATGATGCAAAATGAATTTGAAATGAGTTTAATGGGTAAACTTAAATTATTTCTTGGTTTTCAAATTTTTCAAAATGATAATGGAATTATTTTAACTCAAAGTAAATATACTAGAGATCTTTTAAAACATTTTGGATTGGATAGCATAAAAAGTAGTGACACTCCCATGAGTACCACCTGTAAGATGGATCTTGATGAAAATGGTAAATCTGTTGATCAAACCACTTATAGAGGAATGATTGGAAGTCTACTCTACCTGACTGCTAGTCGTCCTGATATTATGATTAGTGTGTGTATGTGTGCTCGTTTTCAAGAAAACCCTAAAGAGTCACATTTAAATTCTGTAAAGAGAATTTTCAAATACCTCAAGCATACTCTCAATTTAGGACTGTTCTATCCCAAAGGACAATCATTTGAACTAGTTAGTTATTCTGATGATGACTTTACTGGATGTAAGCTAGATAGAAAAATATCCTCTGGAACATGTCATATTTTAGGAAAGTCACTAGTATCATGGTGTAGTAAGAAAAAAAATTCTGTTTCATTTTAAACTACAGAAGCTGAATACATAGCTGCTGGAAGTTGTTGTGCACAAATTTTGTGGATGAAACACACATTACTAGACTATGGATATCAATTCAGACATGTCTCAATAAATTGTGACAACACAAGTGCTATTAATATTTCTAAGAATCCTGTTTCTCATTCTAGGACAAAACATATTGATGTAAGGCATCACTTTTTGAGGGATCATTATCAAAAAGGTGATATCACTTTAGAATTCATTGGCACTGAATATCAACTTGCTGATATATTCACTAAACCATTAAATTCTAAAAAATTAGACTACATCATACATGATCATGGTATGATTATTCATAAATGAATATCTTACTGTTTCTAAGTTACTATTTTATGCTCACGGTCTGACAACTCACTTTCACACCGTGACTATATAAACTTCTGATTGTTTCATCGTGATGACTATAACCTGTCTCACCGTGATGGCTAGCTTTCTGTCTCACCATGAGAAGTATGAAAATTATTTTTAATTGTTTTTCTTTTTTACCCATATCGTGGTATTTTTTATTTCACCACTATTTAATTTCCCGCATTTGTGTTTTTATGACGTTTTACATTCACAAATGATTAAACTTAAGGGTTTCATTCGACTCCTTACCCGAATTCTCTCCTGATCCTTCTTTTCCCTCTCCCCCTCTCGCCCGAACCTTTAGTGAATGACAAGGATGAAGCGTCTATCTTCACCCTCATCTGAAAAGCGCCGCTCTAAGAAACAAAGGAGGATACCGAGGATAGCTCCCGAAGGACCTCTAAACCCAAACCTGGTAAGCCGTACAGTTGTACCTGAAAAAGAGATTTTCCCTCAATGGTTGCTGTCTAGCAGATCATTAGTTTTGAAAGTTTTAAAAAAACAAGGATGGCTTGAATGGTTCACTGGACAGAATATACCGATTTACCCGAGGCTTGTATCTCAATTCTATCAGTATGTAAAGTTTTCTTTTGAGTTTGGAGAATGATTTTTGGTGACTAGTTGGATCGATGGTCAGAAGTGCTCTTTCTCTTTAATGTCGTGGGATGCATGCCTAAGAATTACACACGAAGGAGTGTGTGAAGATTACCAGAGATACCCTCCTCCAACAACTGACATCTTTGACATAGAAACCGCTTTGGAAAATCTAATTGGAAATGGAACCAAGCGAAGGGCCATAGCTGCTGAACTGGATGGGGAGACAAGACATTTGTTCAAAATTTGGTTAGTCCAAGAAAAGGAGATTTTTCTGTGATGAAGTATCAGGATGTGTTCCTGATTCACCAGTTGAAGAATGGACAAATGATCAATCTGTGTAAGTATGTTATCAACCATATCTGTGAGCTCATAAAAGTGACTTCCAAATCCACCTCCCTGTTTTATTCAAGGATGATTTCAGCCATGTTAGTCTCAAAAGGAATGGTTGGACCGAATGAATAAAAAATAGAGGACTTTGATTTCTGCCTTTCTGTGCCTATCATCAGAAGGATGAAGATTAGCTGGAATCCCTATAAAAAACAATGGGTTGAGGATAGTGATCAACTGTATAAAAAGTTTAATCCTGTTGAAAATCCAAGAAGGCCTAAGATCCTAGATGATCCTGGTTTGGAACCAGATGAAGTGGATGAGTACTCAGAAGAAGAACAAGAAGAAGTAACAGATGAAGTTCCACCTAGAGAAGAATCTGTAATACCTCCAATGGAAACAGTTCCTGTTGAAGAGGAAAGGGGTGTTATCCCTGCTATTATCCCTGCTAAAATACCTCATGGAGAGGAAGTTGTTGTTAAAAAGGAAAGGACTGAGGATCCTTCATTTGTTCTTCGTGAGGAAGAAGCTCATCCCAATACTACAAGGAAATTAGATTTTCCTGGTTCAGAACAACAAGAAACCTCTGAGGAAGTTTTTGTTGAAGAGACTCTTTCTGTTGAAGCAAGTCTAGAAGATTATCCATTGGATCAATCGGTTCCTGAGATTATTCCTTCTGCTGAAGAAAGAATGGAAATTGCCTTTCAGCTGGCAGGGAAAGAATTTGTTGAAGAGATTAGGGATGATCCTGTGGATCTTGTCCATGTTCCTGAACCTCAAGAATCTAAAAGGGAAGCACAAGTTGAGGGGGAGGAAACTCAAAATCTTGATATTGTGGAAGCTAGATCTGGTGAAGCTTCTCAACCTTCTGTCACTTTCTATGTACACTCTTGTTATGAGTTCCCAAGCTTTTATGATGTGAATGAGTCACATCAAGTGACTGCAACTGGAATGGATCTTTCTTCTCTGTTTCAACTGAAGTCCTTAGCTCTTTAAGAACCAGAACCAGAGCCCCAACCTCAATCTGGATCAGAATCTGAGTCTGAAGATGACTCTGACCCTCAACCAGAATCTGAGCCTCTACCTTTACCTACATCCTTACCTGAGCTTCATTCCTTTATAACCAAAGATGATTTGAAAGTTTTTGGAGAGACTTTGTTAGATGGTTTTGAGAACATTGTCTCCACTCAACCTCGCCTAGTGACTCAATTAAGTCATGAATATGCATCAATTCTCTTGGAAAATATTATCTTGCATATTCAACCAAGGATGATCCGAGAAATTCAAGAAGTCTGAGTAGAGAATAAGATGTTGAGTGCTGATTTTGTAAATCTGAAAAGTATGGTAGCAAGTCTGCAGAATGAGCTATCTGTGAGATCAGAGCCTGCTCCTGTTTCTTCCCCTGCACCTGCTGCCGTTTCACCTGAGTCTTCTGATTCCCTCCTTTCTAGGGAGATTGTGTCTCAATTTCATCCTTACCTACTATATTTTGATGAAAATATTGGAAAAAGGCACACGAAGATGCTAGAACGCATGAGAGAGCTTGTGGAAACTCTGCATAAGCTTATAGACGAGTACACTGGATGTCTGCAAAAAGTTCTGAAATAGTTCAAAGTTCTAACCGAAGCTTTCTAGGCTTCACCTACTTCTGGTCAGACCTCCACACCTGCTTTGGATGATTCTCTGCTGAGATCCTTTATTAAGGAAGAATTACAGAATGCCTTCAGTGGATTGGATCTATCTTCTTTTTCAGAAGTAATTAAGAACAGTGATAGAGCATTGGACTTGTTTATGATCCATTCAAAGATAGCCAATGATGATCAACAAGAGATATCCAAGAAAATAGATTTGTATCTTTCCTGGATTTTCTCTAAAAGTGACATGACAGATCACTTTAGATATCTTGTGGAAAATCTGAGAATCCCTCCGGTGACTCAATCTTTTAAAGCTCATGTTCAGAAACTTTCAGAGTTCACCAGATTGTTGGATAGATTTCTGGAGAATAAGGATGATTTTGAAAAGTCTATGCAGTATGGTGGTGAAATCATTACTGATTTAATCGATCTTTTGAAGCCATATCTTCAAGTAAAGAGTACTGCTATAGTTGCTCCAGCTGCTGCACCACTTAGACCTGGACTTCCTGCCTTAGCATCTACTACCATGACAGTTAGCCAAGCCCTTTCTCAGATCCGTCCAGTCATTCTTGACCAACATAATCCTAGATCTTCTACTTATCCTACTTTGCCTCCATCTGTTTTTGAAGTTATACCCTTACCCTCATTGTCTACCTCTTCTATGCCTTCTTCTACTTCAGCACCAGCTCCTCCTGCTGATAAAGGCAAGACAACAATGGATCCCTAAAGAGTTTACCGCCTGTCTTCTTTTTGATCGGATGTCATTTCATGTTTACAGTTTGTACTTCTACTGTACTTTGTATTATGAATGCTTTGGTTAATGAAAATTGCTGAGTTTCATTTCCTTTTATCTACTTTTTGATAATCCCAAAAGGGGATAAAAACCTACCAGTATCAGTTCTATAATAGTATAAATGGGGGAGAAAAACTGCAAGTATCTGTTCTATAATGTTTTTGCTATGCTAGTATCTTTAATATGACATATCTTTTATATTCTACCTATATGTGATTTTTGATCATCAAAAAGGGGGATATTGTTGGACTCCTCATGTGTTAATCATGTTTTAATAATCACAAATCTCATTACTGTTAATTAATCTTGACCTTCAGTGCACATCTTGCTAATGTTCTTCAAACTCAAGAATAGGTGCATATAATGTTTTTATAATAAAAAATATTATGGATGTTAATTACTCTTTTCAAGTTTTATGCATAATTAAAATTCTCTCATATATTATCTCTAATGTGTAACCTTAACTCATATTCTGCATATCACTGTTTTAGTCCAAATACAGATTTTTTTGTCTAAGTATGGACTCACCATGACCACTCACCATGAAGGACTCACCGTGAAAGACTCACCCTGACCAGACACCATGACCACTCACCGTAACCTAGACACCGTGAAGGACTCACCGTGACCAGACACTGTGACCAGATACCGTAACCCAGACACCATGACCAGACACCGTGACCAGACACCGTGACTAGACACCGCGACGAGACACCGTGACCAGACACCGTGACCAGACACCGTGACTAGACACCATAACCTAGACACTGTGACCAGACACCGTGACCAGACACCGTGACCACTCACCATAACCCAGACACCATGAAGGACTCATCGTGACCAGACACCGTGATCAGACACCGTGAAGAAGACACCATTTCCATGATCACTGTGACACCGTTTCTTATGATTTTGTCAAAATTATTTTAAGTGATGATAATGGTCATATTTGTTTTTTTTAATGCAATTAATGTTATTTAATGCTAGTTGTTGGCTTGACAGGAAACCGTATCTCGTACTTATGAAAAGGGAATCATTCCTACTGCTAGAGCTCATGGAATATAAAGAAGATTGAGCTGTATTAATGAAGAACGCACGAACGAACGAATGCAAGCACGCATGCCTGACATGTCTCGACACATATACATACCACGAGGTGTGCTGGAAGAACAACTGAGTGTGAATGCAAAGAGACGACTGAACTGACAGGAAGAACTCATTCATTACTTCATACCAGTGAAGAGCTGAGAAGGAAAACATAACACAAGAGCTTCATCGACTGTCTCTACACCTGGAAGTCAAGGAAATAGACGATACTCTGTTTTCCAGACAAAAACCAGAAGAGGACTCAGAGCGATTTCCGATCAATCAAAGGAGTCCAGAACTGCACGACAATCACTAGAGCCATTTCTAAACTCTAAATATTTTCTCTGTGATTTATCTTTTTACATTTTGAGCAGTGTGTGTTATATGCTGTATTTTACACACACACTGTCTCTTGTACTCTAACGGGAGGATTTGTAAATCCTCACTCAACTCTCTTACATCTTGTATTTCCCACTGGGATAGTGGTAGAGGTCGTGTGTGACCTGAACAACTGGTTTGCTGTTGTTTTGTTTCCCACGAATAACAGTGGTAGAGGTCTTGGACCTGGACAGTTTTTGTAAAACTGTTGATAACCCCGATCCAGGGTGTGGATCAATTTCTTATATATATTTGAGAGGACTAAGTCTCAGCTTGAGACCTAACCTCTTGTTATATCTGTTGTGCATATTTTATTTATGTTTAATGTATACGACATATATTATATTTATTCCACTGCTATTACTTTAAAATACGAAATTATTTTGAGGCTACTTTGATAGTTAGATTAGAAAGTGTTTACACTTATTGTAAATCAATAGATTAGTTTCAAAAGTTAGTTTGATCTTGTGGTTAAACTAACTAAGACCTAATAAATCTTTGAGAAGCTAGGTGAACATTTACAATCTGTATAAATTCACTACAGTTTAACTTATTTTATAAATCGGGGGATTTTAACTAGACAATGTTTTAACTGAAATTTTAATTGGAACTTAATTCACTCCCCCCTCTTGAGTGTCCACTCCGACCAACATTCACCATAGACACTAAATGGGTGTTTACATATAAGGTAGATAAACGGTGTAATAGAGTTATAAACAAGGCTATATTGGTTTCACAAGGCTATAGTCTTGAAGAAGGAATTGACTATGAAGAGACCTTTGCACCTGTAGCTATACATGAATCCATTAGAATTCTACTTTCTTATACTGCACATATGAATTTTAAACTATATCAAATGGATGTTAAAAGTTCCTTTCTAAATGGGTATATAGGTTAGGATGTTTTTGTTGATGAACCCCCGTGTTTTTCAAACCCTAATTATCCAAAGCATATTTTTAAATTATCAAAACCATTATAGGGTTTAAAACAATCTCGAAGAGCTTTGTATGGTAGAATGAGTAAATTTATTATTTCCAAACATTTTACAAATGGAATAGATGATCCTACACTTTTAATAAATAGAATCTCCAATTATTATTTAGTAGTTCTAATTTATTTAGATGACATACTCATTGGATCACTAAAAAATTATACATGTATTGAATTTTCTAAAATGATGCAAAACAAATCTGAAATGAGTTTAATGGGTGAACTCAAATTCATTATTGGATTTAAAATCATTCAAAATATTGATGAAATTATTTTAGATAAATTAAAATACAGTAATGATCCTCTAAAACACTTTTCATTGAATATAACTAAAAGTAGTGAGACTTCATTGAGTACTACTTGTAAGTTGGATCCTAATGAAGATGGAAAATCTTTTGATCAAACCACTTATAGAGGAATGATTGGAAGATTACTTAATATAACTTCTATCCAACCTGATATTGTGTTTAGTGTGTTTATTTGTGCTCGGATTCAAGAAAATCCTAAGGAATCTCATTTAAATGTTGTTAAAATAATTTTATAACTCCTCAAGAATACACCCAATCTAGGACTATTCTATCTTAGAGGAAAAACATTTGAGTTAGTGAGTTATTCTGATGATGACTTCAGTGGTTTTAAGTTAGATAGAAAAAGAACCTATAGAACATGTAACTTTTTAGGAAAGTCACTAGTATCATGGTGTAGTATGAAACAAAGCTCTATTGAATGATATACTACAGAATCTGAATACATATCTTCTGGTAGTTGTTCTACACATATTTTGTGGATGAAGAATACATTAATAGATTATGGATATCAATTCAGGAATGTACCTATAAATTGTGACAATACAGGTGATATTGAAATCTCAAAAAATTGTGTTTAACACTCTAGGGAAAAACATATTAATGTAATACATCACTTTTTGGGAGCTCATTATCAAAAGGGTTACATCAATTTGGAATTAATTGGAACTAAATATCATCTTACCAATATATTTACCAAACCATTAAATTCTGAATGAATAGATTACATATGAGTTATAGAACAATTGATCTAAAAGATAAATACATTTCTTTAATGAAACATCATGCTCTTTCCTCAACTGTTAAAACCGAACTCACTATAGAAAGGGAGAAAACTTATCAATTAATCAAAGAGAAAAATGAACTAAAAAAATCTAATGAGAAATTGAAAAAGGATCTTGAAAGGTTTACTAATGGTAAGGATACCCTAGTAACAATTATTGGTAAAAAACTTTCTCCAAAATATAATACTAGAATTGCCTACCAACCTGGTAGCAGAAATTTTGGAAGAACTCATATTGTTTTTAAATCTAAGATATATAACATTAATCCAAGGTTTGGAATACAATCATATAGTTCATGTTATGATACACTCTCTAATATTTCAATCATTTACATACCAAGTATAGTTTATTATTAAAATACATTACATAATACTTATAGGAAACCAATGAGGTATATATGGGTTCCTAATGAAATTATCAAAAATATTACATGACCCCAATAAGCGTGGGTACCAAAATCTATTTTTTTAGAATTTTGTAGGAAGGATACTTAAATAGTTCATGTGAGAGAATATGGTACTTCGAAAGTGTGTGTTCAAGACACATGATAGGAAAATACTCATTCTTCAATAATTTAATAAAAATCTATGGAGGAAATTTCAACTTCTGTGATGATTCCAAATAAAAGATTATTGGCCTTGGACAAATTGGTAACCCTAACTCAATTTTTATTTCCAAAGTACTTTTTCTTAATGGATTGAAATGTAGTCTGATTAGTATTTCACAATTATGTGATGATGTATTTCATGTAAAATATGAAAATTATTCTTGCAATTTTTTTTTAATTTTAAAAATTAATTACTATTTTTTGCATCAAGAAATGAAATCGTTTATTCTATTAACAAAAATTCTTTAATTCTCAAAATGATTCATGGTTATGTGGGTTTCACAAAGAGTCTTGGATTTGGCATAGAAGACTAGTAAACTGTAACACTCAATCCCTTAGAAAGTTTACTATAAAAATATAATTCAAAGACCTTTAAAAACACGAGTTACCAAATGATAATGTGTGTAATCCTTGTCAAAAGAAAAGAAACACAAAATTTAATTCAAACCAAAGAAAGAAGTGTCAACATCTCAACCTTTATAATTTGTTCACATGGATTGTTTTTTACCATATAGAGTTTATTTTTTAAATGGGAATCACTATGTTTATGATCATATAGATGACTTTCTAGATATACCTGGACTTTCGTTTTGTCTCCCAAAAGAGAAGCAGGCTCTCATTTTACCAAATATTCCAAAACTGTAGAAACTCTTAGTCGACATAAAATTAAATACTTAAGAACTAATCATGGTTGTGAGTTTAAAAATAAATATTTCGAATCATTTTGATCACAAAATGGCTATGGTCATAATTTCTCATCCTCTAGAACACCTCATCAGAATTTTGTTTTAGAAGGAAGAAATAACAGACTGCAAGAGATTTCTAAAACCATGCTTACTGAATATGAGTTATATATTTATTTTTGTGATGAAGTTGTAAATATATTATACTATATTATCAATAGAGTGTTTATTAGACCTATTATTAAAATAACTCATTATGAGTTATATAATAATAGAAAGCCCAAAGTATTCTTCATAATACTTTTCCAGTGAATGACATAATTACATTTAATAGTAAAAAATTCCTACCAACATTTGATCTTCTCTATGTTCATTCACCATGAATCCAATGTATATATAGATATAATATATTTGATATTTTATATCACATACAACCATTAATCCATTCCTCATATAGACTATCTTACTATCCTTTTGATTTCCTTAAAATTCATTAAACTTATCTAATTATTTAATAATGGAAAAAAATAAATCTCTTTCTCCATTGATGTTGTTTCAACCATGATCAATGTTTTTTAATTAAAAATAAAACATAATCACAACCATTATTTATGCCATAATCTCATTTAATTTATTTCATAAAAAATACAATAAATCAACACTGCATGTATTGAAACAATTTTTATTATCATTAAAATTATTTATGGTTTTTATTGTCTAACATTTAAATATAAAAATATATGATCTTTTAAACACAATACAAAGGTTAAACTTACAAACCCATTGGTTATTTGTTTGTATGGATTCCATACAATGAAAACCACTTATAGATCCAAATATTTTAATAGAATCTAATTACTATTTTATATTTTTTTAAGGTAATCATATCACAAATTAAAAATATATATATAATTACCAAGTATATTGTTTATTATCAAAACTATTCCAAATATAGTCATGCTCAATGTAGAAAATAAAAGTTATAATTTTTAAATAAAAATTTTATGTTAACATCTATACATCAGTATCATGTCATAATTCTCAAATGACACCAACAAAAAAACTTGTGATGTCTTATAAAATATCTATATACAAATTATAATAGCCCACACCACTTTCTGATACTGGGAACTTGATTAAAAATTTATGTATCTCATGTATATAATTTTCTACATTTCACAATTCAATTATTCTTAATGTAAACTAACCCTAAATTATAGTATTTTATAACAGATAATGAGAAAATATTTTACTGAATCCACATTTCAGTATCCATTTAGTATCCTATAAAACAACTTACAAACACTTTTAATACCCATAGTTTATTAATTATTTATTATTTCCTAGTTTCTTATTATGTCAACTTATTATCAAGGTTTTAACATTCTAATTTCATTATTGTTTTCCAGAATCCACTTCAGTTACACATGATGTAATCTTCAAAGAATATTCTCTATCCATAAGAGATAATACATGCTAATAAAATTCATTTCTAAATTGTTTACTAATTTTATTAAAACTAATTAAGGGATTATATACACCCTTAGTCAATAATGGTTTAAAAAATACAAATTTTTGAAAACACATTAACAAAAATATCAATTTATATATTTGGGAGATGCGGTATTCTATTAATCCTTAGGTGGAGGAAGTTAGTTGACCTTGTTGATCAAAATATGTTTTTATGTATTCATTTTTTGGGCTTTTAATCCAATTATTTGAGTAGCATTACTTTGAATAATAAAATTTGAATAAAACTATTGTCACACCCTGTGATTTTGTGAAATATGTTTTTTAAATAAATTTAATCTTTTGATATTTTTCATTTCGAGATATACTACAAATAGTTTATCTATATTAAATAACTAAGTCAAGAATTAATTTCACAAGACACCAAACTAGCTTGTGGTACACACAAAACTGACTTGTCATATGTCACACACAATGTTGAGTTACTATGAAGAATAATTTTATTGTTATAATTATTTAAATGACACAACTGTGACACAAAATATAAAAATAGTAATATAAATGGTAAAATATACTTTTAAAATATTATATATAACATTTTTATAATAACAAAAAATATTTATAATTAAAAATATAATTTTTGGGAAAGCCATAATATGTTTAAAAAAAATATAATATTCGTTAAATTTATTTTCATTACAATTTGTGATAAAATCAAAAATTTAATTTTAGATGAAATTGTAAATTTAATTTGGGAATGTCAAATTAATTTTTAAATTTATAAAGTTATAATTTTTTATGGCGATTTTTTGTTATTTTTTAGGGAAACATAATTTTTTGGGGAATAGTGAAAATACATAATTTTAATTCAAAACTCATTTTTCATAAATTTTATTTATAATGTAAAATTTTATTTTAATTTAGTTTCAAGTTTTAATTATATAATAACTATATACATTAATACAATTTATTTCATTAGATTAAATTTCACTATGAAATTGTGTATAAAAAAATAGGAAACATTCAAACATTTTTACTTTAAAACCCCACACGGTCAACCTGACTACTGGATTAAATTTAAATTAATTTATGACACTTATATGATTTTAATATGGAAAAATGGATTCAATATTTTTAATCGAAATAATTTATATTGTATAATTAGGTCGACTTATTATTTGACCAAAAATATTAGTGAAATTAATTAATATTTAATTACAATGATAGAGGTAGGATTATTCTTAATAAGGGTCTAAACATTTATCATTAGGGCCCGAACAACCTATAAACATGTACCAGAGTGCTGGAATGATCCTGTGTTACTCATTTTTTATTGATCACAAATACTACACATTCTTTGAAACCCGTTAATCCTATGTAATCTCTCTCAAGTCAAGTGTACATATGATTAGTATCTTTATGCTTTAAATAAACCTATCCAAGATCATAATTTCTATACATTATGATTAATTAGTGTACAACATATTTAATTTTCTTAATAATTATTTCTTTGATGAATGAATATGTATAAAACATTTTATGAATATCAGTGCTTAAGTCTGTATACCTAATCTGGCCAAGTCTGAGAAACCGTGAGTCTGCCACCAGTTTTGTTTTTTCTGAAAAAGGGCCTAGAAACCGTAACTATACAAAAACCATAACCATACAAACACAATTACCATACAAACACCATAACCATCCAAAGACCATAACCTATCTGACACGGTAACCATCCAGACACTGTAACCATCAGGACACCGTACCCATCCAGACACTGTAACCATCTAGACACCGTAACTATCAAGACACTGTAACCATGCAGACACCATAACCATCCCGATACCATAACCACGCAGATACCGTAACCATCCAAACATGTTAACCATCCATACAATGAAACCATCTAGACACCATAACCATTGAGGCATCATAACCATCGAGACACTGTAACCATCTCGACACTTTGACTATAGAGACACAGTGATCCTAACACCATATCTGTGCTATCAGTTCTTGATATAGATACGAATATTCCATAATAGTTGTCTCACCGCTCAAATAAAATGAATTATACACCATTTCAAGTAGACTCCATTTCATGGAGACTCTGTTTACGGACAAACGGTGACAACATTTCTTAATCTGGTTTGTCATTTTTCTAACGTTCATATTTGAAGCTTTTAAATTCACTGACATAATTAATTTTTATTTGTATAAATATCACCTCACATTATAAGGTATGAGGTGAAGAATACATGAATCATATCGGATCCAGCATATGCATTTCAAGAATAAAAAAGATAAACGTGGCTAGAAGAAAAGAAGCGATCATGGTGACTATAGCGACAACAGTGAAAACAGAAAAACAAGTGTGTGCGCAATAATGAAGAATCATAATCATACATGAAACCTGACATATATGAAGAACACATGAATCATACACTAATCATAGAGTCGAGAAAAGTTCCTCATTATCAACACCATGGAGAACATGATCTAGATTTAGCTGACATACGATACTCTGTTTTGAGAGGGGACCCCATTTCTACATCTACTTCATCCTAAAAGTTCAGAGATGCATAAAATAACACTAATATCACTTCTAATCATATCTTATCATGTCTTATAATTTGTCTATTATTTATGTTATCTTTCAGCAGTGTGTGTACCTATATTAAACACGCACTATGTCTTTCATCAAACTGAAGGATATACGATATCCTTTGTCTTAAATATTTTTACAGTTGAGTATTATCAAGGATAAGTGTGGAATGGGATATGTGTAACCTATATGTTCATACCCAAAAGAACTGTGGAATAGGTCATGTGACCTGGATAGTCCTTTTTTCTATTGTTAACCCCAATCCAGGGTGTCGATCATGTTTATTTATATAAACTACTTGGTGGTAGCTGATCACTAAGTGGAGTGGATTATGTCTCATCATGAGACAGAACCACTTGTTTTATATTTGATGAGTTACTTATTTTAGTTTTCTCTGTTTTACAATTTAATTCATAAATCACTAAATTTACTTTTATAGTTACTCTTGGAAAGAAGTTATAATTTTTTTCCTTAATATAATAGCTTCAAAAGTAATGATAATAACTGTTATTAGGAATAATGAGAATTAATTAATCTTCTAAGAAGTTATTTGAATAGTCAAAATTTCATAATAGCATAACCTTGATTAACTAGGGTGTATTTAACTTTATTGTGGAAGCTTTTTAATAATACATTTTAAACATAAAATTTGAATAGACACTCAACTCACCACCATTTTGAGTACTCTACTCCAACCAACATTTAGTATCAAAGAGGTTTTTGTTAATCCTATTAAGACTTGGTTTTTAACCATATTCAACTGTGATTTTAGTTGTACATTAAATATCTGTAAATTTATTTTAATTATAAATTTATATCTCTTTTAATTCATTTATTTATTGTGGATACTATATTCATAGGTGATGAAACAAACATACCACCATTCATTAATGGAATCAATTATTCTCAATGGAAAACTAAAATTAATATTTATTTAGAAAGTATGCGCTTTTGAAATATGGTATTCAATTCTAGATGAATATAATATTTCTACTACTGATAGAATCACATGGTATGAACATACCAAAACATCCTATAATAGAAATTTCAATGTTATGAATGCATTGTACTACTCTTTAGGAGATGAGTAATTTAATTGAATATATGTATGTAAAATTTCCCATGAAATTTGGGATACCTTGTCTGTTTCACATGAAGGAACTTCTAGTGTGAATGAAATGAGACTTAATACTTATACTGTTAAATATGATATCTTTTAAATGACTGCGATGAGACTATTTATGACATGTATATCAGGTTCAACAAAAGTTTTTAACACTATGATTTCTCTTGGAAGAGAAGTCCCCTCCAAGAACAGATCCTGAGGATTCTCATTTTCCTACCTAAAAGATGGAGAGGAACCTCAGTCTCTATTAAATAATCTTGTTACATCGGCAAGCTACTGGTAAAAGAACTCATGGGAAATCTGATGATGTATAAAGAGTAGTTGAAAGTCAACAAGTAAGAGGATTATAAACCCAATAGAAAATATGTTGTGTTCAATACCACCACCACTAAACATAAAGTATAAGGGATATATAATGTTTCTATAGAAAGTTTCAGATGTGAATAATCATCAACTAATAGTGATGAGGATATGGATCAATTATTGATAAGTTTTAATATAATTTACAAGAATAAGAACTTTTTCAGAAATACTAACTTCAAGGGAAAATACGATCAAAAAAGAAGTTGGAAGAAGGATTGGAAAAGAAGTGGCAATTCTGATGAGGTTGTCTTCTACGAATGTAAGAGAAAGGGACATATCAAGTTTGTCTATCCCAAGATCATTTAAAAAAAGAAATAGAAGGAAAAAGATATAATGTATAAAATGGTAATCCATGAAACATAGAGTTCCTATGAGGACAGTTCAAGTGACTCACAATCATCATATGATGAACAGGATAAGAAAACCAGTATTTGTTTTATGATAAACACATCTGAGGTAACACTGGAATCACTTGTACACAATTCATTCTATTCTAGAGATGAGAGTGACTCTGAAAATATGTCTAATGATGAAATGTTTGAGAACTGTAATATTCTAAAAGAGACATACAATGAACTAAAAGATAAATACATGTCTTTGATGAAACATCATGCTCTTACCTCAACTGTTAAAATCGAACTCACTAGAGAAAGGGGAAAAAATTATCAATTACTCAAAGAGAACAATGAACTAAAAATATCTTATGAAAAATTAAAAACCGTTCTTGAATGGTTTACTAATGGTAAGGATACCCTGGTAAAAATTCATGGTAAACAAATTTCTCCAAAATATACTACTAGTATTTCCTACCATCCTAGTAGAAGAAATTTTGGAAGAACTAATATTGTTTTTAAATCTATGACATACAACATTACTCCTAGGTCCGGAAAACAATCATATTGTTCAAGTAATGATGCACTCTCTAATATTTCAATCATTTAGATACCAAATTGTGTTTATTATTAAAATAATTTACATAATACTTATAGGAAACCAATGAGGTAGATATTGGTTCCTAATGAAATTATCAAAAATATTTCTAGACCCCAACAAGTGTGGGTACCAAAATCTATTTTTTTATAATTTTGTAGGGAGGATGGCTAAATAGTTCCCGTGAGAGAATATGGTACATAGAAAGTGTGTGTTCAAGACACATGATAGGAAAATACTCATTCTTCAAGAACATAATAAAAATATATAGAGGAAATTTCACCTTCGGTGATGATTCCAAATAAAATATTATTGGTCTTGGAAAAATTGGTAACTCTATCTCAGTTTTTATTTCCAATGTACTTTTTGTTAATGGATTGAAATATAGTATTCCTAGTATTTCACAATTATGTGATGATGTATTTCATGTTAAATATGAAAATTATTCTTTCAATGTTTTTAATTTTAAAAATAAATTACTTTTTTCTACATTAAGGAATGAGATAGTTTATTTTGTTAACATACATTCTTTAGATTCTCAAAATGATTCATGTTCAAGTTTGTTTTAAAATGAGTCTTGGATTTGGCATAGAATACTAGTACACTGTAACAATCAGTCCCTTATAATGTTTACTAGAAAAATATAAGTGAAAGACCTAGCCAAACTTGAGATACCAAATGATAATGTGTGTAATCCTTGTCAAAAGGAAAGCAACACAAAATTTCCTTCAATTGAAAGAAAGAAGTGTCAACTTCTCAACCTTTATAATTGGTTCACATGAATTTTTTTGAACATCTAGAGTTTATTGTTTAAATGAGAATCTCTATGTTTTTTTTATTGTAGATGAATTTTCTAGATATACCTGGACATTATTTTTGGCTCACAAAAGTGAAGCATGCTCTCATTTGACCAAATATGCCAAAACTGTAGAAAATCATAGTTGACATAAAATTAAATCCTTAAGAATTGATCATGGCTGTGAGTTTGAAAATAAATATTTTGAATCCTTTTGATCACAAAATGGTTATGGTCATAATTTCTCAACCCCTAGAACACCACATCAGAATTTAGTTGTAGAAAGAAGAAATAGAACACTACAAGAGATTGCTAGAACCATGCTTAGTAAATATGAGTTACCTATTTATTTTTGGGATGAAGTTGTAAATATAGGATGATATATTATCAATAGAGTGTTCATTAGACCTATTCTTAAAAGAACTCCATATTAGTTATAGAACAATAGAAATCCCAAATTATGATACTTCAATGATTTTGGTTGTAATGTCTATATGCTCAATACTAAGGAAAATCTTGAAAAACATACATCCAAGATTGATGAAGGAATATATTTAGAATATTAAATTTCTAGTAAATCATATAGATTGTTTAATAAACGAACTAAATGTATGGTAGAATCTGTCCATGTTATATTTGATGAAACAGATCCATATGAGCCTTAGACTACTCTAGAGAACCCGGAGGATGGTGTATCAAATATGGACATTAATTCTAAATACCCTAACCTTATTATAAAGGAATAATTGAAAACATCTAGTTCTTGAAATGCTTCTGATTCTGGTCACAATGATCCAGATCCTGTTGAAGAACCTGAAATTATCATTCCTTCTTTTTCTAGAGATCTTAGAACTCTTAAGATCCATCCTTTGGATGTTGTTGTAGGAGACATAGGCAAACGAGCTCAAACTAGATCTTCTCTTAGAACTAATGTTTAACATCAATTATTCTTGTCACATGTTCAAACTAATAAAATTAACGATGATATCAGTGATAAATTTTGGGTGTTGTCTATGCAAGAAGAACATAACCATCTTGAAAGAAACAATGTTTGAAAACTGGTTGACAGAACCAAAGACACATTCACCATAGACATTAAATGGGTGTTTACAAATAAGATAGATAAAGTGCGTAATAGAGTTAGAAACGAGGCTAGATTGGTTGTACAAGGCTATAGTCATGAATAAGGAATTTACTATGAAGAGAACTTTGCACGAGTAGCTATACATGAAGCCATTAGAATTCCAATTTCTTATGTTGTATATCTGAATTTTAAACTATATTGAATGGATGTCAAAAGATCCTCTCTAGATGGGTATATATATTATGATGTTTTTGTTAGAGAACCCCATGGTTTTTGAAACCCTCATTCTCCAAAACATATTTTTAAATTATCAAATCATTATAGTGTTTAAAACAAGCTCCAAGAGCTTTGTATGGTAGACTGAGTATGTTTTTTATTTCCAAAGATTTTACAAACGGAATAGTTGATCCTACGATTTTAATAAAAATATTCTCCAATGCTGATTTAGTAGTTATAATTTATGTATATGACATACTCATTGGATCATCAAAAAATTATATATGTATTGAATTTTATAAAATCATGAAAAAAAATCTGAAATGAGTTTAATGGGTGAACTCAAATTCAATCATGGATTTAAGATCATTCAAAATAATGATGGAATTATTTTAAATCAATGAAAATACACTAATGATCTTCTAAAACGCTTTTCATTGGATAGAACTAAAAGTAGTGAGACTCTAATGAGTACTACGTGTACGTTGGATCTTAATTAAGATAGAAAATCTTTTGATCAAACCACTTATAGTGGAATGATTGGAAGACTACTCTACATAACTTCTAGCCGACCTGACATTATGTTTAGTGTGTGTGTGTGTCCTCGACTTCAAGAAAATCCTAAGGAATATCATTTAAATGTTGTTAAAATAATTTTCTAATTCATCCAGAATACACCCAATCTAGGAATTTTCTATCCAAGAGGATAACCATTTGAGTTACTGAGTTATTATGATGCTCACTTCAGTGGTTTTAAGTTAGATAGAAAAAGCACCTCTGGAACATGTAACTTTTTAGGAACGTCACTCGTATCATGGTGAGTATGAAACAAAACTCTATTGAATTATATACTACAGAATCTTAATACATAACTTCTGGTAGTTTTTGTGCACAAATTTTGTGGATGAAACACACATTAATATATTATGGATATCAATTAAGGAATGTACCTATAAATTGTGACAATAATTGTGATATTAACATCTTAAAAAATCATGTTTAACACTCTAGGGAAAACATATTAATATAAGACATTACTTTTTGGGATCTCATTTTCAAAAGGGTTAAATCAATTTGGAATTAATTGGAACTGAATATCATCTTGCTGATATATTAACCAAACCATTAAATTCTAAAAGAATAGATTACATTATACATGAATTGGGTATGATAAATATTAGGTAGTTATCTTACTGTTTCATATCTTACTGTTTCATACCTTACTTTTTCATATCTTACTATTTCATATCATACTGGTTCACACTTTATGGTTTCACAAATCATTATCTTTAGATTACTATTTAACTCTAATAGTTCTATAATTTTACTATCTTAAGACTTAATATTTCATGTTTACAGTTTCGAATAGTTACTATCACTCTGTTACTTTCTGACACATAATTTCTCAAACAATACAGTCACACAGTTTAGAAATCACCCTGTTAGGGTCTCACTGTGAAATTCTGTTATAGTCCCACCATGAGAATTGATTAGGGTCTCACCTTAATGATGATCAGTTGTTTTATTTATAATTTATAACCTCTATTGCGGTAATTAATTATTTTATTCTTTTTTACTTTCTCATGATTTTGATCTCGTGACGCTTGATATCCCTAAATTATAAAATAAAATAAGTTTCACTCATTCTTCACTCGATCTCTCTTCTCTTATCTCAAAATGTAACCCCTCTTCATCCCTTATCTCTCTCGAACCTTCGGTGAATTCCTAGGATGAAACATACTTTTCCATCAACTCCTAATAAGAGCAGTTCAAATATGAAGTTGAAGATAACACCGATGTTATCACCTGAAGGTCCTCTGAATCCAAATCTAGTGAACAAAATAGTAGTACCTAGAAAGGATATATTCCCTAAGTGGATTCTGAAAAGTATGTCTTTGGTGATGAAATTGATAATAGAGTAAGGATGGAAATATTGGATTACAAAGGAGGATATTCATATCTACCTAATTCTAGTGGACAATTTTTACTAGAATGTTCAATTATCTTTTGATTCAAAAGATGGATATGATGTGTAATGTTTGAAAAATGGCCAGATATAGACGTTTTATTTGAGTTTATGGTCATCATGCCTTAGGATACCTCATGAAGTTGTTTGTGAGAACTATCAGAGAGGTCCTCCACATCCAAGTGAATTTTTTTGATGAATATTTGAGAATTTTAAATGGAAATGAAACGAAAAAGATATATATAACTGTTGAGATAGATGTTGAATCTTTACTCTTGTTTAAGTTTGTTTAGAATCATATTATCCCTAGAAATGGTTATTTTCCAGTACTCAAAAAGTTGGATGTATTTTTGATATATCTCATAAAAAATATATATAAGATCAATTTTTGTAAATATTTCATACACCATATGTTGGAATTGATAAAAACCACATTCAAGTCAACCTCCATGTTATATTCTAAGCTTATATCAGTTATTCTTTATGAAAAGGTATTGGTTTTACTATATGAAGAATCCATTAAGGATTATGAGTATTTCCTTTCAAAAGTTACAGTAAAGAGAATAAAAATAAATTGGAATCCATGGAGGAAATCATGGGTGGAAGATTATTATAGAGTTTATGGAAAGAATAATCTAGTGGAACACCCATCAAGACCTAAGTATATTTATTATTATAGATTGGAGCCAGATGAATGTGTTGAATATTCTAATGAGTAATAATAAAAAGAGGATGTTTTACCCTGTAGAGAAACTGTTCTGGTTGAGGAAGATAGTGAATCTTATCCTCAAGTATTATTTGAAAAAGAAGTACATGTTCTTGAAAAAGTTGTTTCTCTGAAAGAACAACCTACTTCCAAAGAAGAAAATTTTTCTAAGGATAGTGAAAAGGATTTTCAAAAATATCATATAGAATAAGATATTCCTATTGTTCAAGAATAATCCCTTGAGGAAATCCCAGAGGAACAAGCAGTTCCTGAATTTTTTTCTTTTAATGAAGCGATAATGGGTAAATCCTTTTAGTTGGATCAAAAGGAAATGGATGAGGAAATAAGGGATGAATTATTATAAATATATCAAGCAGCTAAAACTCTATGTACTGAGATATATTCACCTATTGAGGGGGATAAACCCTCAATCTGTATGTTTTTGATGTCCATAATATGATTGATCCAAGATCTATGGATACATGGTATAAATTCCCAAGTTATTTTGATGTGACTGATTCCCAGAAAGTCTCAGTTAAAGTAATTGATCTATCTAATATGTTTCATTTGAAAATGGTATATTCTCTTGATGATATCCCTACCTAGGAATTTGTGCATGATTGATCTTTTATCTATGAAACTATCACATGAACCTCCAACCTTAGTGAATCAGGTTGATTTGAAAAAATTTAGAGCTACACTATTGACTTGTGTTGAGAAACATATGAATACCCAACCATATCATCTAACCAATATAAGTGAAATCCATGCTTCATTATTTTAGGAAAAGTTTATATGACAGATTAAACCCATGATGCTTTATGGGATTCAACAAGTCAGAGTTGAGAAAAAACTGCTCGGTGATAAATTAAAAACTATAAGAGTTATGGTTGATGAAATGCATAGAATGATAACCTAAATACCAGAACCTATTTCTAATCTCGTTGAGGATGTTAGTCAAAACCCACAGGAAGTATCCTCATTGATTCATCCTCATCTAACATCACTAGAAGAAAAGGTAGCTGAAGGAAACAAGAATATTGTTCATGAAATGTGTGGGCTTGTTATTGGACATAACAAGTTAACTGATGAGTATAAGGGATGTCTCCAGAATTTTCTATATCAACTGAAATCCCTTAATTCAGATATCACTACTTCTTGTACTTCTATATAATCATCTCAACGTTCTTTAGATAGTGATCTACTTCGAATATTTTTCAATGAAGAACTTCAATCGGTGCATAGTGGTTTTGACAGAGAATATCTATCAGAATTTATAAAGAACAGTGATAGAGTTATTGATTTGGTTAGAATTCATTCCAAGATTTCTAATGATGCTCAGAAAGAAATTACTATTAAGGTGGACTTCTACATCAATTGGATCTTATCTGTGAGTGACATGACCATCCACTTCAAGTACCCTGTGGAGAATCTGAGGATTCCTCCTGTAACTGAAGCTTTCAAAAATGAAGTCCAAAATCTCATTGATTTCAATCTATTTGTTGGATATTATCTTGGAAAACAATGTTGACATTGAGAAAGACATGAAATATGGGGGATAGATTATTTCTTATTTTATCAAGATTTTGCGTCCTTATATTCAGGTTCAAAGAACTTCCATCGTCGCTCTTGCAACTACAACCGTGTGATCTGGTTGTCCTACCTTCTCATCCTTTTCCATTGACTTTATATCTATGTATGTCTCCTAGGATCTATGTCATCTCAGACATGTTATCCTTGATCAATAGTTTCCTCGGTCGTCTACTACACCTAACATGGCCCCTTATATTTTTTAAGGACTCCCTTAACCTTATATGTCAACTAGTTCACTCCCTTCCTCTACTTCTACCTCTTCTCATATGGATTATTCATCTGATGTCGCATCCAAGGTAAAATTGAAGACTAGATCATGCTGAAGAATAGTGGATACTATGTTTTGATAGGTATTTTTTACATATTCTTGTTCATTTCTACTTGTAATGACACTCTTTATCCATCTCATGCATTGTTCACTTTTATTGTCTTATTTACTCTTTTTGATAATCCCAATAGGGGGGGGGGAATCTGTATTCTATATGCACTAAATGAACATTAAAGAAGAGAAACATTATCAAAGAATAAATACCTCACTCACATGATTATTGATCATAAAAAGGGGGGAGATTATTGGACTCCCCATGTGTTACTCTTGTTTTAAGGATAAAAAATCCTACACATTCTGTGGAACCCGTTAATCATGTGTAATCTGTCTCAAATATTGTGTATAGATGATTAGTATCTTTTTGAATCAAATAAACCTGTCCAATATATTAATTTTTATACATTAAGTTAAATTAGTGTACACTATATTTAATTTACTTCATATTTATTTCATTGATGAATGTATAAGTCTAACGATTTTTATGAATATCACTGTTTAAGTCTGTATACAGAGATTTCGTAAAGTCTGAGAAACCGTGAGTCTTCCACCGGCTGTTTTTTTTCTAGAAAAAAAACCATACATTTTAACCATCTAGACACTATAACTATCAAGAAAAAGTAGCCATCAAGACACTATAACTATCCAGACACCATAACCATCCAGACACTATAACCTTCTAGAAACAGTAACCATCCAGACACCATAACCATCCACACACTATAACCATCCAAACACAGTAACCATCCAGACACCGTAACAATCTAGACACTATAACCATCTAGACACTATAAACATCTAGACATAGTAACCATTTAGATATCGTAACAATCCAGACACTATAACCATCCAAACACTTTAACCATCCAGACAACGTAACCATCCAGACACCGTGACCATCCAGACATCGTGACCAAACACAGTGATCCAAACACCCAATTTGTGCTATCGGTTCCTGATCTCTATATGACTATACTATCATATTCGTCTCACTACTCAAAGACAGAAAAGAAGACATCATTTAAATGAGACATTGTTTCATGGAGAAACCGTTTACATACAATTTGTGACACCGTTTCTAAATCTGTTTTGACATTTATCAAACGGTCAAATTTGAATATATTAAATGCACTAACATAATTAATGTTTCTTTGTATAAATATCTCCTAATAGTATGAGGTGCGAGGTGCATAATACATGCATCTTATTGGCTCCAGCACATGTATTTAAAGAAAAAAAAATATCAAAGTTGCTTGAAGAAAAGAAGCGATTAAGGTGTCTTTAGAGACAATAATGACAATAGAAATACAAGTGTGTGAGAAATAACAAAGAAGTACAAGCATAAATGATACATTACAAGGATGAAGAACACATGATGCATAATCTAATCCTAGAGTCGAGAATAGTTCCGTATTATCAATTAAACAAAGAACATGAGCCAGATCTAGATGACTTACGGTACTCTGTTTTCACGAGAGGATTGGATTTCAGAATATGATTCATCCAATATGTCAATGGATGCATATACTAACACACAATGATCATATAAACTTATCATATCATTTCTACTCTATTATGTATTATTTTTATTATCTTTCAAGTAGCGTGGGTATCTATATTAAACACACATTTTCTCCTACATCAAACGCAAGGATACAATATATCCTTTCTCTTAAATAATTTTACACTTTTTTATTCCCAAAGATAAGTGTGGATGAGGTTGTTTGTAATCTATTAGTTAATACCCATGAAGAACTAAAGAAGAGATCGTGTGACCCTAGACAGTCTTGGGTACTGTAGTTAACCCCGACCCAGGGTGTGGATCATGTTTATTTATATAAACTGCTTGGGGGAAGGTGATTACCATGTGGAGTGGATTAGGTCTTGTCTTGATACTGAAAAAATTGTTTTACATCCGATATGTTGTTTAATTTAGGAATCTATGTTTTACTATTTAATTCTAAAACCACTAAATTTACTTTGATATTTAATCTTGGAAAGCAATTATAATTTTTTGCCTTATTAGAATACCATCAAAGGAAATGTTAATAACTGCTATTAGGATTACGAAAAATAAATCAATGTTATAAGAAGTTATTTAAACAATAAAATATTCATAACAGTATAACCTTTATTAAATGGGTTTTATTTAACTTTATTAGAGAATCTTTGTAAAAATAAATATTAAACAGAAATGTTGAATATATACTCAATTCACCCCCACTAGAGTAATCTACTCCGTCCAACAAAGAAAAATTATATGTCCATATTTCCACCCTATCCTTACATTTATCTAATCTGTTCCATTATCTGATCCACTTGACATGGGTAATAAGCGGGTGAAATTCCTTTTCCCAAAATTTGCAAGAGTGCCACTATTTGTGCACTATAAAAGGTCTCCTATATTCCCACTTCCTAAAACCTCTCAAGAAAATTTTGTTTGATCATGTTATGAACAAATATATCTTAAAATTACCTCCCCTATTAGTATAATCCTCCTTTTTTGAATAAATCAATCCATATAATCCATTTCTTGCAAACCAAAAAAAGTTACCGAAATAAGAGGGATCATTCATTCTTGAGTTCTTTTATATCATTTCAATTATACAAACCTTAAAATATTTTCATTACATTATTTTATAAAAAAAATAGTATCCTAAATATAATTTTAATTTGTTTTTGTAATTTTACTACATTCACTTACACACACGCTTCTATCTAATGGGTAACAAACATTCTCTTTATGTATATGGTAAACTATCGCCTCAAAATATTATGACTTTTCATTCTTCCTCTGTTGCCTCACATGGTAGAAATTAGGATGGAAAATATGTTAATATAAGTTATATATTATATTTATTATGTATTTAGTCTTCATTAATTCTATTAAAACACATATCTTTATACTTTCAATTCTCTATAAATACAATAATTTCGTTTGATGAAGTGTCGACTACTGCACCCTCAAAGCGATGTGATTTGTTCAAAAACTATATAGAATGTATTAAGGATATATTTAGTGAAATTATTTGATATATATGATATAATAATTATAATAAAATAATTATATTCATATACACATATATTCTATTTCCTCCCAATCTTCTAATATGACACAAAAACAAAAACATTGTCAATGTGTATGCATGGACTGTTGTCTATATAAAAAGTGTATTCCATTTCATAATTATATATATATATATATATTATTTATTATTATAGTACACATATTCTGAATATAAATGATAATTATATCATGGTGTACATGTTTGAAAGCATGATATATTTAGAGGATCAAATATATAACAAATTCAGACTCATGCGAAGAACAAAGTAGATATTACCCGAAGTGAACCCTTAACAAAGAATTTTTAAAAAGCGAGTAATATAAGGTCATAATAAAACCATATAGTGTATTAGATAGAATAATATAATTATTTAAATGATTTATAATAATCATAAATTTATTATGAAGGATTATTGTATGAGTATGAAGAGATTTAAGACATAATTAAAGGGGGTTTCATATCACTTGTTATTTTTGTGAGTTACATGCTTTATTTACCACCCATTAATTTTATGTGTTGTGTATACTATCCATTGATTAATTCATATATTATTATACTGATATTTTTTGGTATATACTTACCAATTATATGAACTTATCTTTAAGGGATTTATGTTTCAAAATTTACTAAATATGTAAGATAGTTGTGTCTCAATTTACCTTATTTGAGACACATGCGATGTTATGATAAAATATTTTTATATGATGTGTACATAATATATTTGGCATGTTATATCATGAATCTCCTTAATTTGATGATATTTTAAGATTAATTTAATTTCACTTTATTATATGGGTTGTATGGTTCAATGTTAATAATTCATAATAGCATATTGAAACAATCTCATCGCTTTTCGAGATTGTTTTTGATTATACTTACTTTTTTGAAATATTTTAATCTATATCTCCTGAAAATTCTTTAATTGTATTTTCCTATGGTTATTCATCATATATTAATGTATTCCTACAATTTTCTACCCTTTGGTACATAATATTGTTATGATTTTTTTTTAAGAAATCCATACTTTACCATCTCTTTGGTGGGAAATATATGTTACTATAAAACCATTTTTTATAGAATTGGTTTCCATGAATATTGTATTATTATACTATAATATTTAGAATAAATTATTATTTTTTGTATTTTACCAATTTTTTAAAGGAATATTATTTTCTGTTTTCGAATAATGTATTTTTCAAACCTTTTACAGTGAAAAGTATTATTCTTCCTACATCGTATATCATTTACGGATTTATCCACAGTCATTTCTGCAAATATTTCTTTTCATATCTAAAAGTATAATTTTTAAGACAATATTTTTAAAAATAATTATAAATAAATTTTTTTTCAAAACATTTTCATGATTTCAATATAAATTTTTAAATTATTTTTCAAGTTAGGTTTTTTTAAAAGGGTTTGAAGATTCTTTTAAATATTTTAAGGAAATTTTTTTTCAAAAGGTTTTCAGGAATATTTAATATGCATTCAAGGAAAATGGTTTTATAAATGATTTAAATCCTTATTTATATGTTTTTATGGTATTTTTAATTATTTTTATAAAATGTTTTCAAGATGATTTTATAAGTTTTCAATTAATATTGTTTTTAAAAAAAAATTCAATATCTCTTAATATGGTTCAATGAAAATTGATTGAATTTTTTTTAAAAGATTTATTTATAATATTTCATGTTTATTTTAAAGAAAATTGTTTTTCAAAATCTTTTTATGTTTTAAATGACATTTTTAATAGAAGAACGTATATTTTCCTTGATAAATGTTTTTAAAATATATCACAATATTAGTTTCTATCTAATATGAAATTTTTTGATGGAACTCATTACATGTTAGGAAATTATCCAATGGTTTTAATAATATTCAATTGTGAATGGTTTATGTTTTTATGGATTTATTCTTATGAAACTCATTCTCTTCCATGGGTTCTATTCTTTTGAATCCTCCTTCCTTTAACCTATTATTATTTTATGAAATGATTATGAAACCTGAATTTTTCCACATGTTAAGATATGATTACATGTTTATTATTCTCATTTCATTTCATTGGTTATTATATGATTGTTTATAAACATGTGACACACTTATTAATGATTTTTTTGTGATATTTTTGTTACCTATATCTCCATCAAATGAGTCGGGTAATGACTTATATCTCTTGAGATAGACATGGTGGGAAATAGAAATGATATCAGTTGAGTAATAACTGGATAGAATGTGGAGTGATTTTGATTCAGTAATATAGTACTAGAATGGGGTGTCAACCCATTTCAGTAAAGGCCTTTTTCCACTAATATAGCCTCAACAATAATGCCTTTACTACTATGACTGAAAGTATGATTTTTATTATTAATTCATAACGGATACAACCTATTTCCCAAACCAAACTACAGGGGTCAGAAGTTATAAAGCCCCAAATAGTCCCCCACAAGATAAATTATTACAAATTGAAGGAAACGAACCCATAAAATAGTAAATAATCATCTGATTGTGCTCTATACCTTCTGGTGATAAAGCATATGTCACAAATTTGACCTCCCTCTTGACGTGTTAAACCACACAACCCTTGATAATCTCCAATAAGCTTCACCGGGACAAATAAATTAAATTCAAAGGAGAAACTATATTCCCATGTAGAGTACGAGTGTCACACCTGTTTATGTCTATTTGTCAATTTATTAATATATGTATTATGTATTATGTTTCTAATAAGGGTGTTAGTTATGAAGAAAAATGTGGGAGATCATTTATCTCACTTATGTACCAGTGTTTATGTTTCCTTGTTTCCAAAGGGACTAATCAAATAACGTATTTGGGTGTATGTTTATTTAATTTTTTGAGTATTCTGAAAAATATATGCAATGTTAATTTATAAAAAGTGAGGGTTGTTATAGTTGGTATCAAATAAATGATTCAGTTAACATTTGGAGACTAGGATACCAAATAATTATTTTTAACTCTATGGACATGTATAAAGATATTTTAAAAGATAATGAAGTATAAGAAAGTATCCTGTAATTTTATTAATGGATAGAGAGGGTGGTTACCATGAAATGTCTCCCTATTTGTATACTACAAGCGGATGTGACTGTGGAACAAATGTAACTAGGAGTAACAACTATGAAACAACGTCATTATCTTAACATGGGGTAATCTATTAGAAAACAACGAGGCTTTCTACACAACTAGATTGACATTCTAGGGTTATATGATTTTGAAATTCTCAAACTCTATATGAACCATCATGATTTTATTAAATATAATTTGGATATTAATAACCATTCATGAACCTAGGGTGTTATTGATTAAGGAATGTGTCATTATTTATACATTATATAAATAAATATTTTCATGACTATGTGGTTTTCTTATATGATACGTAGTTCTCACACAATGCTTCTAGTTTTCATCAATGGAGAGAACATGAAGGAACTAGAATAATGCTGAATGTGATGGATGAATTGATGATGATCAGTCAAGTGGGATGATCACTAGAGTGAACAATTTATGATCTTGCCTAATCTGTTTTCAGGGAACATGATTAAAAACCTCTACAATCCAACTCTCAGACTCAACAAAGAAAAAACGAAATATTTTTTTTGAGTGTTTATGTAAAAGAGACCACGGTGGAAAGAATATTTGGTTTCCTTTGTGTTAAGATTGTGGATTGAATCAATTAAGTGAATGTCTTAGAGGAACCATAAGATGTTTTTACATTGTCAAATAAGTACAAAAAGAGAATTATTGAAATGAAAAAATGAATAGTCTCTTAATGAAATGGGTGTTAATATTCTATCCCCTAAGGCATTATAGAAGGTTTGAAAATTTATTATTGGAATAAATAGTCATTATGCAACTCAATGTCCTATAAGAAATTATCCAGAAGAGAATCATCATGGTGGTGTTAAAAATTCGTATATTTCTGATTATAATTAGACTAAAAATGAAATGTGATAGTAAAAAGGTATTAATTAATAGTATGAGGTAGCATTCTTATGGATTATGAATGATGTGGAATAATTTATGTTCATTTTATTTGATATTTAGATATTTATTTATATTAATGGGGAAATGAACAAGGATTTTCCAGTTTATGTTTTTCTATAAGGATTAAAATGATTATTTTGAATGTTTTTTATGGATTGGAAAAGTGATTTAATGACAATGTAATATTTTTATTATGGGAATATAACCCCTAATATCTTACTTACGTTAAGATATTGTTGTTTGGATATTTGTTTATGAGATATCAATATGTAAATTAGATGGTACCGATTACCTTGGAATTAATTAAGGACATTCTGACAAGTAGTTCATGCTATCATAGACGAAGATTGCGACTAAATGGATTTATGGAATATATCTCATAATATATGGAATAAGGAATAATTCATGTTTTTATAAGTATTTATGTTAATTATGGTTATTACCATGCATCAAGAGAATATATAGTGAGGGTATTTATATGTTTGGGATGTGGCATCCAAGAGTTAAATTGTGTTATATGGGGGATAAATGATAATATTAATTTAATAATAACGTTTTTTATTTTCATATTTCACAAGGATTAAATGGTAAAGTATTTAGGGAATGTTTATGTTAATTTTCGGATGAAATTTTTAGGTGTTCATATTGTATTGAAAAAGATTCTTAACTGGATATTTATTGATTAACCTTATTTGATGGATGTCCATAATATTCAATTGTGATATTTTATTAGTGTGGATACAATAAAATGAAATCGTGTAGGTAGGGTGACAATTAATCAAGTTTGGCAAGGCTGCGGTTCTTGAACCCATGACCGAAGGACGATGAGGGTTTCACGCCTACCACTGGCTTACATGATGTTCTTATTATTGTATAATTATTTTTTTATGAATAAACTTTTATAATTAAATAGTGGTGTTGTATTTTATGATTATTTATTAATTTATTCCCATATTTATTTTTATGAATAGTTATAGAAAATAGTTTTTGTTTTAATTATTTTATGGGCCTTATGATCTGTTAAAAGTATATCTTTGTTCTTTAGAAGTCAAATTTAATTTCTGGACAACTATTTCTTGAAGTAATGATGGAATTATAAATATTTAAAATCAAAAAAATATAATGAATATATTTATATATTTATATCAGGTAAGTATATTTCCTTCTATTCTTTGAAAATAAAATAATTACTCAAAGATAGGATAAATATAAAAAAATAATGTTTTTTCTTAATACATTAATTTTTATTGATCATATAACATTAGGAATCATAAAAAATTTATAAAATTGATGGACTAAAATTTATTTGATCAATAAATTTTTTGTGATTTATAACCTCAATCACACCCTATAAATATTTACGCTTTTTCCATCATGTACTATCTTTAATCCCATCATTTGTTCTCCTATGTGGAAACTTGTTATATATTTCTTTAAGAAAATGTTTTGGTTCGAACATTTAATTTTTAAAGGATGTCATGGAATCCATTTTTATGAAGTGGTGATAAATGAAATGAACATTCTACCACTATACCTTTGATAACCCATAAAACATTCGAGGGAAAATCATTTTGAGGGGGTAAAATGTAACAACTAGAGATTATATGATTTTTCTTTCAAATTAATTTAATAATTTTAAATTTTTAATTTCACAAAACACTGAAAATAGTTTTATATATTAAATAACTAATTAAACCATTTATTTCATACAACTCCCACTTATATTCCACTATACGCAACACCGATTTGGCATTTGTTACACGCAACACCGAGTTTCTATGATGTATAATTATATTGTTAAAATTATTTTAATTAGATAATTATAACCTAGATGTTAAAAAATTTATTATGAATATTAATAACTAATTTTCAAATATTATATATAATGTTTTAATTTATATAAAACATATTGATAATGAAAGATATAATATTTTACAAAGTCTGTTTATACTAAAAAACTATAATCACAATTAAAATGATTTTCATGACCTTATTTAAAAAAACTATATTCTAATTAATTTATTATTTTAATTTTATAAAATAAATTTAGTTTTATAATTTTAATGTCTAAATTACCTTATGGTTAATTTTTAGGATTTTTTCAGAGAAACTTCATGTTTGGATGAATAGTAAAAAATACAGAATCTGAATTCAAAAGTGGTTTTTCATCTATTTTATATATAAGATAGAAATATATTTTAAATTTTTTTAAAGTTCAAATACATCATATTTTTATCAATTAATCCAGTTTGTTTCATTTTAATAAATTTCACATTGAAATTGGGTATAATAACATAGCAAAGTATTGAACATTTTTTACTTTAAAACCCCACACTATCGCCCCAACTACAAGATTAAAATTAAATGAATTTCTTCCACTTATGTGATTGTAATATGAAAAAATGGATTCCATATATAGAATTAAAATAAATTTTAATTTCAAATATATTGATGTTGTTTTAGGATGAAAAATATTAGTTAATGTAATTAACATTAATTACAATGATTAAGGTAAAAATAATAATATTAAGGGACTAAACATTAACATTAAGGGCCAAAATAAACTAAAAATTTTCTAATGATACATTGGTTGGATATATTTTTACCCTATACTACCCTATATAAATTTGGGTCCATTATTTTATCCACATCCCCAAGAAAAAACGTGGGTGTAATTTCATTTCTCAAAATTTACAAGAGTGCCCCTCCTCGTACACTATAAAAAGGTCACCTATCAACAAATTTCCATAAGCCTCTCATGACATATTGGCATGGAAATGATCTACCCAAATATTTCATCATCATCTCTCCCCTCATCCTATAAGCCCATACATGGGATGAAATCAATTTAAGGAATCCCTTTGGTGAAAACCAAAAGGAGTAATCCGAATAAGAAGTAACATTCTTCCTCGAGTTATTTTATTTTATTTCAATTATCCACCCCATAAAATATTATTATTCCATTGTTGTATAAAAAAAGTATAATCAATATTCAAGGATATTTTATTCTAGGGATTCTAACTACACAAACACGCACTTCAATCTTTTGGGTAATGAACAACTTGTTTATGTTTACGGTGAACTACCGCCTCACAAATAAATCATTATTAATTCTTCCACTAACTATTATCAAGGTGAAAATTATGATGGAAACTATATTAATATATGGTATATAATATATTTATTATTTATTTAATATTATTTAATTATTTTATAACACATATCTGTATACTTTCCATTTTTTTAAAAATGCTAATTCTTTTGAGGATGTGTGGATGGATGCCCCCTAAAGGCGATATGATTCATCCACAAACTATAGTGAATGTATTCAGGATGTGTTTAGTGAAATTATATGAAATATATGATATAATATTGTTACTATAGTAATTATATACACACATACACAAATACATATACTTATATGTTATTTACTCTCTTTATTCCAATATGATAATAAAATGGAAACAACATTCATGCCTACGTATGACCTACCATATCTATGAATGGTGCATTCCATTTCATTATAATATATAATACAGATTATAATGATAAAATGATAATGAATATAAATTATATTTATATCATGTTTTAAATTCTGTAAATCATGATATAAGTATAAGGACAAAAGATATAATAAATTAAGATAAACACAAAGATCAAAATGGATATTTCCCAATGGGAAACCATATCATATAATTGTTAAAAATTGGGATAATGTAAGGTCATAATCAAAACATATTTGGTATTACATATAATAATATACTGGAATAAAAGTTGTATATTAAACATAAATCAATCATACAAGAACCATTGTGTGAGTATAAATAGAGTCCAGACACGTGGTAAGGGGATTTCATCATAGTTTTTATTTATCTAAGATATATTTTTCTTCACAACCCAATACTTTTGTGAGGTGTTTATACTAACTTTGGATGTATTCAATGATTATTGTAGTTAAATTAATTTGTATTTAAATATCCAATTTATTATTATCATTTCTTGGGGTTTATGTTTTAAATGTTACTAAATCAGTATGATTGTTTTGTCCCGATTGACCTTCTTTGAGACACATGTCATGTTATGAAAGTATATTTTTATATGATGTTTACATAGTCGAATTCATAGGTAATATCATGAATCTTATTCCATTAATAATATTTTTAGATTAATGAAATTTCAATTTCTTATATGGGGATAATGGTTCAGAGTTACTATGTGATAAATGTTTGTTAAAATAATCTCATTGTTTTTTTAGATTGTCCATGATTATGGATTCTTTATTGAAATCATATAATTTATCTCTCAAGAACATTCATGACTTTTCTTATCGTCTAGTTTTTCATGATATATTTTTCTATTGTAACCATTTTTCTACACTTTGGTATATATGATAGTTAAGAATGTGTTTTTAAGAAATCCCGAATTTACCCTCTCTTCAGTTAGAAATCTTTGTTCCATCAAAACAATGTTTTATAAAAGGGGTTTCCATGAATATTATACTATTCTCCTATAATATTTAAAATAATGTTTTCCCCTTTTGTTTTACCAATGTTTTCAAACTAATCTTCCAATCATATTAAGATTAAAGGATTTTTATAACCATTTATTATGAAAAATGAATTTTCTTCTTACCTTGTATGACAAGTAAAGATTTACCCACTATATTTTATGTTAATAATGTGTATTTAAATCTAGATTTTTTGAAATTATGTTTATTTGATTTTTTTCAATTTTTGAATTAATCTTCACTTTTGTTAATTAATTTCATTTTTTTATTTTAAAATTTAATTAATTAAATTTTATTTTATTATAATTGATTTTTTATTTTTATCCTATAATTTTATTAGTTTAATACTACATTATATTATGATTTGTTATTTCTATTTTATCATTTTATGTATTTTATTGGATTACTAATTTCTTTCTTAATAATTAATCAATTAAACATCTTATTTTATTAAGTTAAATATTTATTTAACATTTAACAAATTAATTTTGTTTTACTGAGAAAAATGAACTTTAATAATAAATTCGATTTCAATATTTAATTTATATATTTTAAAAATTTAATATTTTAAATCAATTTAGAAATATTATTTTAATTATTCGGTTCAAAAAAATTATTCACTTTAAAATTTATGTTCTGTTTTATTTATTATTATTTTTATATTTTTATTAGTAATTTGTTTTAATTTTTAGATTAATATTTATTTCAAAAATTAATTAATTTTTTATTTAAATCAATAATTAATTTTATTTTTAATTGTGTTAATTATATTTATGTATATATAATTTTTATTTGTTACATATGTTTTAGTGTCTAATAATGAAGACATTTGTAGAACCTGAACTTCCACACACCATCAGATGAATTTTTTCAACAATGTCTTATAGGACACTACTAGAGTTGTTATACTACCAACAGTTTTCAACCCCTTGACACACAATTGGAAATAAGAAAACATCACCCATCCAACCCAACAATTTCTCATTGATACATCTTCCACACCTCTTCTCCAATTACACACCATCAACCCCTTTGCAGACGAGGATCATTCTACTAAAAAGTGAGACCAGAAGTCACATTTTCTCATTGAGACACCGTACACCCCTTATGTTCATCAACACACCACCAGTCACTCCAATCAATCTTCTTCCACCTCTTCCTATAAATCGGCGAATCCTCCTACATGAAATCATAGCCACATAAAAAATGGATAACTCAAGAAACCCCACTACACATTTTGGATTAAAGCATTCCTATGATCAGATCTTGACCAGGATTTGAGGACCATCTATTGTCACCTGCACTGAAGCTCTCAACCACGAATCCAAACACCATTTAGCAAAAACCCAAAATATTTTGATTACATATGGAAAAAACCACTATCTATTAAGTTCACACTACCCCTAAGATGGAGAAACTTAGCGTTGTCATCGACATTGAGAACCACTGCCTATGTTGGTGGAATAAGATGTCATTTTCGCTCACATTCACAAATCATGAACTGCCAAGTCAGTTGAATCACTAACACTGGATTTGAAGTGTATTCACCACCAATTGGTAGTGTCGTCACCACCATTATGTACTTGAGAGCCACACCAAGGGGGATATCTAAGAAGGAATCTCTTGACTACACAACAGCTTCTAGAGGAACCCAAATGACCCCTTGCCGTGGATGGATAATGGGGGAGGGGGAGATATAGATTAATTATCTAATATTAATAAATTTTATAAATTTAAAAAATTTAAAAATAATAAACAATAATAATAATAATATAAATAATTAGTAATTTATAAAATTAATTATTATAATAAACTATTATAATCAATTAAATAATATTCTTAGTAGAATAATTTAACTATAACTATAATTTATAAATGTAATTAACAACTTTAATAACACTTGTAATTACAAAAATAAATAATTACTTATAATTAAAAAATAAATACACTCCAAAAAATTAACTATCTTATATAAAATATAAAAACATTTACTTTAATAAAATATCTAAATAAATTAACAATAATTAATTAATATTCTAAATAAAATAAAATATTTATTTAAAATGATAATTACAATTATAATAATTAAAATTAATTATAAATAAATATAAATGAATAAGTATCATAATATTTTAATAATTTAAAAAATAATTTTTTATTTAATTAATGTATATTTAGATTTTTATGCTTACTGAACCCCACACAACATAAAATATATGTTAAACTCAAAAAGACCACTTGTATGTCTATTAGGTTTGTTAGAATGGATAAGGTGAAGTCACCAGTGATTTATTGTATAACACATGTCTTTGGTGATTTTGAGGAATACCAACTTGAGTTGGTGGAGGATATTGGCGAAAATAATAATAAAAAATTTAATTTAAAATTATTTAGTTAACAATAGTGAAATCGAATATCGCTCATTTATATACGACCCTTATCTCGGAGATGAGAGAGAATAGGATAGAAGGGAGACCTGAAGACCACTGAAGGAGAAAGGCTCAAAAGAAACAGAGAAGTAACACAAAAGTCACAAAGGGGTTCTATTTCTCATTTTTCCAATTTCATTTATTTTTAAATTGAATTGTTAATTCATGTTTACATCATGATCTTCTACTAAACTTTTTTCAATGGGAAGTTTAATTCTGTGGATAAAACTTTTTTATTTCATTGAATAATTTTTTAATGAAATGAAAAATTATAAGTGAGATTATTTTATAATTAATAAAGGGTTATTCATAATTCATGATTTAATCATTTAAAAATAAAGATAAATTGGTGAGATTAATCTTTACTACATTTCATAAAACCAAAAATTTAAAATCATTAGGATATTCATGGAATTTTATTCCTTTGTATTTTTTTCAATTGCAATTTAATTCGATGATTCATGGATAGAATAACTCTGTGACTCATTTTTATATGTGATTTAAATCTTAGAGATTGGCAATTATCATTATTTTTATGAAGTGAGTTTTTATTAATTATTTTTCAAATAAAATCTAAATGAAAACTAGTAGATTAAATTCTCTGGGAATTTTTATTGATTATTTTCAATTGAGTCTCAACTATTATCTTTCATACCCTTTTTCCATATTTTCTTAACATATATTTAATTACATAAATCTTACCATTTGAAGATAGTTATTGTCTCATAATTATTTTAGTTCAGAGAAATATAAAAAAATTAAAATAAGTTAACCAGCTATTTACTATGGGTCTGTTTTAAAATAAGACCTTAAAATAGTAACCATTCATCCTTTAGATTATACCCTTAACTACTATACTAGTGTAGGATTATAAATAATATTTTCAGGGTTGTAATGACCAACAGAATGATCAAAATTTGGAACTGTTTCTTGGTAATGCATGCACTTAGTGTCATATGGTTATAAAATCTAAAAATATAACAAAAAAAGAAACAAAAAGTTGTTTACAATGTTGTTACCTATGATTTTTTTTCATCTTATTCTATCTTTTGTATGTGTGTTTGGGATTTTAAAAAAACATTTATTATATTATTTTTTTGAGTATTTTTTTGTATAGTGGAATTTATTCCATAGTTACTTCTTTAAAGGGAAAACAATTAGTTATATTTGTTTCAAATTTCTATAAACAAATATAGCTTTAATATGGTTTTGGTCAACAAAATGAATCTTATTATGTGTTTTATGACTAATATGGAAATACTAATTGGTAGTCTGCCTATAATGTTCTAAAAAAACATTATTAATATAATTAAAACATTTACTTTGATGAACCTCAACCCAATGATTAATCAAAATTGTAAAAAATGATTTCTAAAATATTTACTAAATTTGCAGAACATAATAATGCTCATGAATCCCAAATGATTATTCTACAAACATATGAATTTTATTTACAACAAAAATTAAAAATTAAAACAAAATTTGAAATGAAAAATTAATTTATAAATTTGGATGATTTCGAGGAAAAACATGAGGAAAATATTGGGGATCAAAATGAACGAAGAAACTTATATTGGGAGGAATCTGAATCTTAAGAAGAACAAAGTCTGGAAATAATAAAATAACTAAGTGGAAAAATATTACTAATGAATATGTTAAAAATATAAAGTTAATTTAGTTAAAAAAAATTTATTTAAATCAAATAAATTGAAGATAAATTCCCCATCCTCTGCATGATTCCGAGTTTTCAAAGGGAAACTAATATAAGAGAAATCAGGAAGTGATTGTTCAGGTTTAGGATAATCTAGAAAATCAAAAAATTAATGTTAAAAACCCTTCACCAACATTTTATAAAATTTTAAACAATAAACTCAAACATTATTTTTAGTATATTTGCGGGGATAAAACATTAATGAAATCAATGATTGGGATAATTTTGAAACTATTATAAAATGTGACCTCCCTTATTTTGAAAGTGTAAACCCAATAATAATTGAAATTAATTATGATGAAGTGAATGAGGTATCTTTAAATATATGTTAACTGAAGAACATTCACTACCATATTATCTGATGAATACTGTGTTGGAAACTTTGTGCACTAAAAATAGAAAAAATGTTGACCATCCTAGAGAAAATTGATTAAATTTGAAATTTATATAAACTAAATTTATGGAATATGATTTGATCTTTTATCCCCTTGAACATAATTTGTTGGAACACTCAACTAAATTTGTTTTGAGGATTGAAATTTTTGAAAATGAACATAAGGAATAGGTTGAATAAATGTTATTTGATTGATGAAGAAATGATTTTTAGAAGAAGTAGTTAATCATTATATATTTAGTGATTAGAATTTTTTGAAATAAATATATAATATTAAAAAAAATGAATATCTTAGTGCTCAAATAAATTCTCTTCCTTTTTGTTTACATCCATCCTCAAATGAGTCAACTATAGAATACGATTTAAATGCAGATATTAGATTATAAGGGGAGTTACATATGAGTTCAAATGTTTCTAAATCTTTAGATCATACAGTTGAAACCCCTATTGAAACTAATATTTATAACTATTACACCATTACCCTTGTTTTATTGGGTTTAACATAATAAGGATCATCTTTAGCAAAGTGAAAAACCTTTTGAATAACATATTTCATTGTTTCCCCTTCAAGAAAATTTTAAATTTGTCAAATATAACTTTATTCTAGAAGTGGACAAATCTTCTTCCAAGAATTACTTTGGTATGTTTGAGTTTAAAATCATTTTGAATGTTCTTTATGGAGTTTCTACATTTTCATCTGAACAAAATTTCTATGTAAATACTAAGGATGTGAATTTTTGTGATGAAGTTTCTGTTAAAATTGATGACCCCCTTGACCATTTCGTTACTGTTAAAGGGTTCTTCTTAGATATTTTAGTAAGTGTGAAGGGGGTAACGTTTTTCCTTAAATGTATAAGTTCCCAAAAATATCATTCTTTGTTTATAAAAAATTTGGTCAAATACTTGTGTTGACTTATAGACAAGAAACCACATCGTCCTGGTTAATATTATTAGTTTTTAAGTGAGTCTAGCTAGGTACCTAAAAACTAGAATTACATGGGAGGCAGCCCATAATTTTATCAGTTTTCAATAATTTTTTTTACGTTTTTCTATTATTATAATTTAATTATAGTATATATGATGTCTTAATGTTCAGTGCTTTATAGAATGAACCACAATACATTTATCTATTTATGGTTTTAATGTTTTTTAATAATGTGTTTCCCTGCTCTTTCAATTGTTCTGTATCTGATGCATATGTGTTCTAGTTGTTCATAGTTTTAAATTTTTTATGGAATAATTTTTTATTTTAGTGTAACTGGAGGAGATGAACACCATCATGTTCTCAAATCACAAAAATAATCATGTTAAAGATTCATTAAACCTGGGAGTTTAAATTTATGAAATTCTGTTTTTTCTCTCTTGCATTACTGATTCACTTCCTTATTTCTTTTATAAACCTTTTTCAAGGAGAAATGTTTTTGAAAACATTAATGATTTTTTTTGAATATATAGAAATTTATATAAAAAATTCATTATTAAGTACCCAATTCACCGTTACACATGATTCACCATTCCACCACTTGGAATGAGTCACCACAATAGTGACTAACTGGTGTGGAAATGGCTGTGAGTCATGATGATTTTCTATTTCTGATTTTTTTTGAATCTACTTGTTTAATGGAATTTTAATTTCTTTTATATTAAAATCAATTCACTATATAGAATTATGTGGTGTGTAATTAGGCTGTCATTTTGTTTTTAGTTGATTTTTTTTGTGTTTTGTATATCTCTCACTATGCTGTTGAAAATATTTTTGAATCGTTTTTATGGAATTACATATACTCTATTCACTGTATAATAATGATTTACATGATATTACATTGAACTCAATTGAAAAAAATATATTCCCCAAAATAAAGTAAAATTCAGGTGATCTTGTTGTACAATACTTTTTTTTGTGGAAAAAATATGTTTTGAGTTTAAATATAACTCTCAAAAATTTAAATAATATGATTTAATTAAAATCTATTTTTATCTTTCAAATTATAATTGTTTTTCAGCAACCATGTAATTCAACTTTGGGGACAAATTTCGGTTTTAAATTGTTTGGTAGAGGGTCAACATATGCCAATTAAATATATGATTTATTGAAATCCCATCAGATCCTTTTACCCTTTAATTGTTTTCTTAAAAAATGGTAAAAAAAATTCAAAAATTATTTTTCAATTTTATTTTCATTAGGATTGGTTCTAAATTTTGAAAATGTATTACCTAAGAATAATATCTTAATGGTAGTTATGAGTTGCTTAAAACCTGAATTTGTTTTAGGATGAATGATTTCTAAATGAATATTCTTTGTTCTTTTTATGAATTTTCATTATATTAACAATATTTATAAGTGATATATGATACATATTTTGGAGTATTGATCATAATATAAAAAAAATAAGTGTGAACTTCATCCTAAGGTTCATACATTCTATTTATTAAACAATAATCACTTTAGTGATCCACTTTATATAGTATTCATATAAATATTTTGTAAAAATTTTAAAAATGTCATTTGGGAACCCATGGAGAACAATTGAGAAACTAGGCAGAGTGTGTGTGACTATGCCCTCTGTACAATTCCAATATGTTCATATGCACAATACTTATTATAAGTTTTAGGGTAGGGTCAAAAATTATGTTCCTAGTTTCCAAAAATGAGTTCATTAATATAAGGGGAATTATTAATTCCATATGAAAAGGGGTTAATTTTATTTGTATGAAACCATTTATGTCAGATCAATATGGTGATTTAGAAAATTAAAATAATTTTTCCCTTTTTAAACCTAGTAGAAATTCATAGTATAAGGTTCCTTTTTATGTTTTAATTCTAATTATTTGAAACCTACTATCACTCTAACATTTAGAACATGATCTTGAATTGAAATAAGTCATCATGTCACAATATATATGAGACATGACTATAACAACTATACGATTCCAAAAAATAAAAAAAATAAAAAAAATTCATATGCACGAATCACTGTTTTATGTAGATATTTATTACTATACTTTAGAAATATTTTTGTTGGTTCTATGACTTGAATCTTGAAAAACAGTCATCTAAAATTGTTTTAAGTACGTTATTTAGAGTCTAATAGAAGCAACTTGATTTTTTTTGAATAGTAACATACCGTTATAAATAGTAACATGAATAGTAATATGACCCTAACAAATAGTAAATTTTATTAATATTTTATTTTCTTATGGCTTAATGATAATTTCATCTGGGTTAGTTTTTCAATATGACATAAAAGTAGTTGTAGAATTAAAATTGTTAATTTTTGAACAATGTATGATTTTATTTAAAATTTAAATTAAAAATAGTTAGAAAATTATTTTAAAAAAAATTATTTCATTTTTGAGTTGTACACACCAAAAAATGGTTAGGGTGAATTTTTTGGATTTTTTTTGAAATTCATGAATTTTTGATGAATAGTGAAATACAAAAAAATATTGTTTATTCAAATTATCAGTAAAATACACTAATTATGACATTATAAGTGATGTAAGTCCACTTGGTTCAAACTCAAATGCAATTATTACTATTTGGGGTCACATGAATTAAGACTATTCATAGTCTTGAGCAAAAAGTTTATAATAATAATTAAAATAATGTTTAATACCTTCTCTCTTCCATTATAAAAACCACACTCATTCCTATCATCTCCCCACACCTCTCAAGCCTTGACCCTTATCTATGTTTTGACCAACACTCCACCAAAGGACCTTCCACACTTCATATAGCTGATGGTCTCACCAAAAGGTGAAATCCAAAGGCCTTAAGAAGGATCTCAAGGAGAAGAGATCAAGAGGTAAACATCCGGTTTTGTTTTCTTTCCTTTCTCTCATTTTATGCTATTATTTTTAATTTGATGTGGATTATGTTGGGATATGTCATTCCATATCTTTCTTAAATACCATATTATGTATGAAATATTTGATACTGAACATATCTAATAAAACTATTTTATGAAATTTTAGGGGACGTCGTTAGGTTGCTGAATTTTTTAGAGATGATTCTCAATTTTTCATTTATTTTGATTTCCATTAATTTATTCTTCATTCATAAAATCCTTTTATCAAAGAAGAATGAAAGCATAAGAATCGTGTTTTTTCTGGATTTTATAATGTTCATGGAAAATTCTTCATCAATATTCTTCTCCTCACCCACTTATTCAAGGAAATAAAACATCGTCTCTTATGTGTCGATTTACGAACACCATGAAGGATGTGATTAAAATTGCATTTTCTTCCTTAAATACAGGTCATGAAACCATTTTTATAGTTGAACCAGATTATAATATTTGTTTTATACTTTATATAAGGTTCTGGAATCATTTTTTACACATATAATAAATTTATAAAACATATTATTTATTTACGATCGAAGAATCGTTAAAATGACCTTAAAAAATCAATAAGGTTTTAACATATGTATCAACCTCATATAAGAATTAAGAATGATAAATGGAATAAAAATTGGTACCGTAAATATTTATGTAAAACTCCATTCCAATTATGGAGTTTCACTTCCAATTGACAAGAACATCCATCTTGAACCGATCATGGAAAACATGTAAATAATGCACCCAAAACAATGGAAGGAACAAAATACTAATAATTAAAAGGTGAAACATGGTTATTAAATGATCATATATGATTTTATAAACATGAAAATGTTTCTATAAAATATTAATATCACTCTTTTAACCATTATATATGTTGTTTAAACAGTTTTGTGGTAAGAGAAACTAGTGGAAATGGAATTATTAATCCGATTTCAATTCTGTGGGTTAACCTTATAATTAATTATTTATGTGGTATTAAAATTGATTCTGTGATGGTTTTTGTTTATGATATGTTAAATTTTGCATATTTATTATTTTTATACTTAATCCATACTCTCTATTATGTATCAGTTGAATTATAAGATATTTCTATGGGGCTTTTCCTTTAAAAACCACTTTAAAAACACTTTTTTAAAGCATTCAAAAGCAATAATTTTATGTAATTATTCATGTAGTATGATTGTGTTATGGTTATTTGGAATTGAGTATATTGAATGGTGGGACCAATATATCCCTAAAATTCATTGGGTATGTGTACATTGGAGGTCATCCGTATGGTTACTCCAAGTGTAACTACAATGGTTACAAAAATTGTACAGTAGTCATAAGGGTTACAAATTAAAAGGTAGCTGATAAGGTTACTAGATTATTCAATAACTGACCAAATATTCCTTTATGGTTCTATTAATTTTCTTATTTTTTCTAGGAATCTTTTGTTAATATCATGTTTCGCAATGTAAGTATATATATATATGGGTGAAAAGTATGTCTTTTTAAAATGTGTTCATACGTTACATGTATTCATGGCCTAATGTGCTATTTCCATTTTTTTACATCCCTTACTAACCATTTTTTTCTCATCCCATTTTTTTAAATTATTTTCACAGGTCACAAAGATGTGTAATACAAATAAGGAATCCAATTTAAATGTTTGATGAATTGTAAAAAATTATGATTTATTTGAAAAGTTTTTTTATTTTGCAAGAAATGAATATTATTTTTATGGTATCCACCCTATAACAATGTGTAATTTTTTTAATCTATTATTTCACAATTCCCTAAATCTATATTCTTGAAAATATCATTAATGTGAATATAAGTGAGTTTTTGGCTAAAATTCATGATTATGCAAACTAATAAGGCCATGTTTTTATAGATGGTATTAAGGGATGGTTTAGATAAATTTAGGAGTTAGGATGATGTTAATATAATAACATAAAAGTTTTTCCACACTATTGATAATATGAAATGTCATAGAATTTAAATATTACCTTTTTCTTTGACTAAGATATGTTTTTTCAACATGGTTATCCGTAAAATAAATAGGGAAGCTTAAGAGGAGAGGCAACGACAGAATGACATCCTTCCGAATCTGTAGCTCGAAATGCCAAGGTTTGTAACTGAAACGTTTGTGACAGTAATGGATTAGATAACATAGGCAATAAATTATGGGAGAATACACGAAAGAGAATAACAATAGGTACCACTATGGAACATTACAATAGTGTAACATTTTATGAGACAACACCCTCCTTATGTTAATGGATCCTCTGACCCAATAGTGGCTGGGGGATGGGTTAAAGCCCTCGAAATAATATTCTATGTTATGGGATCTTCTGATAATCAAAAGGCAAGACTTTCCATTTATTGTATTGAAGGTGAAGCTTATCAGTGGTGTTCAATGGTATAGAAAATCAAGGATAAGGAGGATACTAATTCCTTAGAGTGGGATGCATTTAAATGTAATTCCATGAATTTGTTTCCTAAGTTGGTGTGACATATGATGGGGTAGAAGTTGATTGAATTAAAGAAAAAGGAGGCGGATTAAATGGTTGTTTATTAAGAAAACTATACAGAACTGGAGAGGTATTCTCCAAATCTTATTCTGCATCTTGATATCAAAATCAAACACTTTTACTTAGGACTGAAGCCAAGGTACCAAAGGGCGTTGGCATCCGTTGAATTCAAAAGATATGAAAAACTTGTCTGATCTGCTGAGTGGGTAGAGATGCAGTTTGATGATGATCATGTTAATTTTGGAAATAATTAGAATAAGAGTTATAGATGGAATGTGATGGGTAATAATCAACCAATGAAATACTATGTTAAGAATGTCATGTTTCCAGTTTGTGAAAAGTGTGGCAAGAAGCACCCTGAAGAATGTCTTTCCAAAACATGGGAGTGTTTTAGATGCGGTAAGTATGGACATATGTACCTATATAGTAATGAAAATGATCCTAAGACGTATCTTGCTAAGAAAACTGTTAATTGTTTTAAATGTGGTGACATGGGTCATTATGAAAATGCATGCCAAAATACAGATTTGAATGATGTAAAGAGGCTATACTACAAGAAGAAAGGTGCAGTGAGATCCTTTGCGACTACATCAGTAGATGTTGGGCCATCCAATGATGTTTTATCAGGTACATTGTTTATTTATACATATTTTTCTATCATTTTGTTTGATGCAGGGTCTACACATTCCTTCATCTATATGAATTTTTCTGGTAAATTGGAAATATCAACTCAACAAATGAGTCAGGAACTTTTTGTTAAATCACAAGGGGGAAATATTATAGCAAATATGAATTTTATGAATCTTTCTATTATGTTCTATAGAAGGAATTTTCCTTAAATCCATGTTGTTTTTTCCTTAGTTGAGTTTGATGTTATTCTAGGAATGGATTGGCTATTAGTTTATCATTATAAGATTGAATATAAATCTAAAAAGTTTTTTTCCATAGAGAGTTTCAGTATTTATATAAGAATTAACCCATAAAATTGATATCTTATCAATGAACTGATAATCATTTGAAATATGGAAATTAAATTTATATTTCTCATATCGTTGAAAACGAGGTAACTATTTAGATTAATGATATTTTAGTGGTAAATGAATACCTTGATGTTTTTCATGATGTGTTACCTGGTGTCTTACCTGATCGGGAAGTAGAAATCTAAATTTATGTAGTTCCTGATGCTAAGCCAATATCAAAACTCCCATATCGTATGGATCAAATAGAACTAATTGAATTGAAAAATTAGATGCATGATTTTCTTAATATAGGATACATTCTCCCTAGCACTTCACCACGAGGTGCTCTTATTTTGTTCATTAAAAAGAAATATTCTTCCATGAGACTTTTCCTTGATTATAGATATTTGAATAAAATCACTTTTAAAAACAAGTATCTTTTCAACATATCAATGACTTGTTGGATCAGCTCTAGGGAGGTAAGTACTTTTCCAAGAATCACATTATATTTGGATACCATCATCAAAATGTGAAGAAGGATTACATCCTGAAAATAGCCTTTACTACTAGATATGTTTATTATGAATTTGTTGTTTTGATGTTTAGGTTAACTTATTCACCTTATGTATTCATGAATCCTATGAATAAAATATTTCATGAGTTCTTGAATAAATTTTTGGTTTTGTTTATTGATTCCATTATAGTATTTTCTACAAATAAATATGAGCATGAAACACATCTATGGGTTTTTTTAAAAAACAGAATAGAAAATAAACTGTATGGAAAATTTAGCAAGTGTGGTTTTTAGTTACAACAGATTAATTTTATTTGGAAAATTATAAATAATGATGTAATGATAGTTGATCCTAGAAAAATAGTAGTGGTTTATGAATGACCAACACCCACAAATGATACAGAGATTTATAGTTTTATTGTATTAGCATGTTATTATGGTAGTTTTGTTAAGAACATTGCAGGTTTATCAATCATGATAACTAAGTCTATATGAAAATGGGTTAAATTTGTTTAGACAAAAGAACATGATTTTATTTTCAGGAACTAAAGAAGAGATTGGTGAATGCTCCTGTTATGGCCATGCCTTCCTAAAATGGTGAGTTTTTCATCTATAGTGATGCTTCATTGAAGGGACTTGGTTGTGTTATGATGAAAAATGATAAGGTTATTGCTTATGCCTCAAGAAAACTAAAACACCATGCGTTAAATTATCACACTCATCAATTGGATTTGGAGGCTGTGGTTTTTCAATTTAAAATATTGAAGCATCATTTATACGGATCCAAATTTAAAATATATACTGGTCATAAAGTAAGAATTATATATTACCTCAGATGGAATAAAACATGATGCAGAGAAGATATATTGAACTAATAAAATATTATGATTTCACAATAAATTACCATCCTGGAAAACCAAACAAAATGGAGGATTCCTTGAGTTGAAAACATCATGAAACATTAACCATGTAACATTTGGAACATGATCTCTTGATTAATGATTTGATGAATTTTTTCTTATAAGTTTTTTGTGTAGGGAATACGTCGGTTTTGTTTCTGGTTTTAGTGAAGTCATCATTGTCATACATAATTAAAAAATCACAAAAGGAAGACCATAACTACATAAAAAGTAAGAATTAGTTAAAATGGGTATATTTCCAAAATTGAACTTTAATAAAGATTATGTTTTATTATTTGTTAAAAGGTTCTGTGTTCCCTGTTCTTCTCAGTTGACGAATTATTTTTTGTGTGAAACTCATAGTTCTAAATTTATTGTTCTTCCTGGAAGTACTAATATGTGGAAATACATTCAGGTGTATTATTGGTGGGATAGAATGAAAATAGATATTGCCGATTTTACTGTGAAATTATTGACATGTTAAGAGGTTAAAGAATATCGGCAGTTACTGAACGATATTCTTCTAGATTTTCCAGTTCCATAGTGGAAATGGGAGAATGTATCCATGTTCTCTACGGTGGGACTACAAATGAATTTTAAAGTTAATTATGTGATTTGGGTTATTATTGATCGTCTCAGAAAATATTCATATTTTCATTCCATTACAGATAAAATATATTTGGATCATCATTCACAATTTTACCTCAAAGAGATTGTCAGGTTACATAGAGTTCCTCTTTCCATTGTATTTGGCCAAAAATCTCATGTTCAGTTATAACCTTTGGCAGGGACTACAGAAGTCATTGAAAAAGAATTAAATTTTAGTACAACTTTTCACCATCAATCAGATGGGCCGTTAGAACGAAAGATTCTAACATTGGAGGATTTTCTTCAAGCATGTTAAATAGACTACCAAGGATGTTGGGATAAAAATATTTCTTTATTTGAGTTATCTTATAATTACAATTTTCATTGTAGTATAAAGATGTAAACTTTTGAGTCATTTTGTTGAATGTGATGACAGACTCTAATGTTTCGGCATGAAATTGGTGAAAAAATGTTTATAGAGCCAGAATTAGTGGAGGAAGTGGCTGAGAAAGTATAAATGATCCAGCAACACATGAGGCAAGCTCAGAGAAGGCAGAAAAGTTATGCAGATAAGAGAAGAAAATACTTCCCTTTCGAGGTATTTAACCACATATTCATTAAAATATCTCATTGGGAAAGTGTGATGTGTTTTTAAAGAAAGGTAAGCTACGTCCACAATTCATTAGTCCTTTTTAAATATTAGATAAAGTTAGACCAGTTTCATACTGAGTAAGATTGACTCCCAGGTTGTCTTAGGTACAAAATATTTTTCATGTTTCAATGTTGAGGAAGTATTTTCCAGATTCATCATATGTCTTGAGCCTAGACATAGTTCAGTTGGAAAAGAACCTTTCCTGTTAAGATAAACTAGTTGAGATTCATGATCAACAGGAACATGTATTGTGGAATAAGGTAATCCACTATGTAAAGGTTTTTTGCGGAAACCTCATGGTTGAAGTAGCAACATGGTAGTCTAAAGATGAAATTTGGAAAAATACCCTCACTTGTTTAATATGTAAATAAAATTGCGAGGACTCAATTTTAAAAAGCTGGGGATAATGTAACATCCCATGGTGTTCAAAAAAATAAAATAAATTTAAATTCAAATGCATGAAACGTTTTTTATGTAGATATATACAACATGCCTTTAAACATAATTTTGCTGCTTTTCTGTTTTGAATCATGAACAACTATCATCTACAATTGTGTTGAGTAAGTTATTTGGAGTCTAATTGAACAAACTTGATATTTGGTGAGTAATAACATACTCTTATGAATAGTTATATTAATAGTAATATTAACCTAATTAATAGTAAATTGTATTAATAATTTATTTTCATAAGAATTTAATATAATGTCATCTTGGATAATTTTCCAATGGGATATAAAAGTAGTTATAGAATTATAATTGTTACTTTTTGAACTAAGTATGCTTTTATTTTAAAAAATATATTAAAAATATGTAGGAAATGATTATTGAAAATTAGTGTTAATATATTAATTCTACATGTCAAAAAATGGTTATGGTGAATTTTTAGGAAACTTCAGAAATTCTCAAATTTTTTATGAATAGTGAAATACGGTAAAATACCGTATATTCAAATTATTAGTAAAATACACTAATTATGATATCATAAGTGATATAATTCTACCTGGATCAAACTCAAATTCCATTATTACTATTTTTGGTCACATGAATTATGACTACTCATAGTCTTGGTAAAATATTTAATAAAAATGATTAAAATAATGTTAAACACCTTCTCTCCTCCACTAGAAATACCTCCCTCATTCCCCACTTCATCTCACCCCTATAGTGCCTTGATAATTACCTAATTTATTACCAAAATCCCTACTAAGGCCCTTCCCCATGTCATAGAGAAGCTGGTATCACCAAAAGGCCAAAACCAAAGCCTTCAGGAAATATCTCAAAGAGAAGAGATCAAGAGGCAAACATCCTCTTTTGTTTTCTTTCCATCTAGTCACTTTAAGTTATTTTTTTATTTTTTTGTATTATGTTGGTATTTGTAATTACATTTCCCCATTACATCCCATATTATGTAAGTGTGATGAGATAACCATTTTTATCATCAAACTATTTTATGAAAGTTTAAGTGACTTCGTTAGGTTGCCGAATTTTTTGGGAGAGATTTCTCAATTTTTCATTTTATTTTAGTTCCTTTCATTTCTTCTTATTTACTGACCTCATATTATCCAAGAGGCATGAAGGATCCATAATATTTTATATTTTGGATTTTCTCATGTTCATGGAAAATTCATCATCATTATTCTTTTCCTCTCCCACTTATTCAAGGAATTATAACACCGTTTATGTTGTGTCGATTTACCGACATCGTGGATCATGTGATTTAAATTTTATTTAATTACTTAAATAATGTTCATAAAACTCTTTTTAGGGTTGAAAAAGATTATAAATTATGAATTATATCTTATATAAGGTTCTGGAATAATTGTTTACTAATGTTATAAATTTATGAAACATATGAGTTCTTTACGATCGATGAATCTTTAAAACGACCTAAAAAATATAAATAATGTTTTAACATATGAATCATCCACATGTAAGATTTCAGAATTATAAATGGTATAATTTATGGTACGGAAAATATTTAAATACCACCCCATTCCAATTTTGTAGTTTCACTTACAAATGAGAAGAACATCCATCATAAACCGATCATTGAAAACATGTAAAGAAAGAACCCAAAACAATGGAAGGAAAAAATATTAATAATTAGAGGGTGAAATGATGTTAAAAAATCATAATATAATAAGTTATAAACATGAAATGTATTCTTTAAAATATTAATGACACAATTTTATCCATTATACAGAAGGTTTAAATAAGTTTTAATTACGACAAACCCGAGGTAAGGGGATTCTTAACCCGATTTCCATTATTTGGGTTAACCATTTACTTCGTTATTTATGTGGTATTAAAATTGTTTTTGTTATGTGTTTTTTATATTATGTTGAATTATTTTTATGTATAGTGTGAATACATATACCATCCACTCTATTATGTCTCACATGAATTATATGTTATTTCTACGTGGCCTTTCCTTTAAAATCCTCTTTTAAAACTATGTTTTACAAAATTCAAAAGAAATGTTTTTAGGAAATTAATCATGTAGTATAATTATGTTTTGGTTCTTGGGAATTGTTTATGATGAAGGGTGTGACCTATATCTCCCTAAAAATTCCTTTTTTATGTATATGTTTGAGGTTGTCCATATGGTTACTCCAAGTGTAACTGTGATGGTTACACAAATTGTAAGGTAGCTGTGAGGGTTAAAAATTATAAGGTAGCCGAGAGGGTTACAAAATTATGTAACTAATGCCCCAAGATACCTTTATGGTTCAATTAATGTTCATTTGTTTTGTGGTAATCTTGTTGAAATCTCATATTTCACAAAGTAAGTAGATATATATGGGTGACAATTATGACTTTTAAAAATGTTTTCACACTTTATAAGTATTAATGGGCTAATGTGTTCTTTCCTTATTTTACACCCCTTAATGTGATTTTTGTGCTCATCCCTTGATTTTAAATGATTTTCATAGGTTATAAGAATGTTTAATAATAATATGGAATCCATGTTAAATGATTGAATAATTTTAGAAGAAATCATGATTTATTGGAAAAGTTTTATATTTTGAAAGAAATGAATTCCGTTTTTATAGTATCCACCCTGTAACAACGTATAATGTTATCAATGTATTATGTCCAAATTATATAAATATCTAAAATTGAAAAGATCCTCAATGTTAATGGATTTTTTTTGATAAAATTCATGATTATGTAATGTAATAAGGACAAGTTTTTATAATGGCATACTCAAAAGTATATTGTTCTTTTATTCCTTGATCACCTAGTAAGAATTTTATTTAAGAAATATTTACTTTGAGACATTTAATTTCAAAAGCCTAGCACTTGGTTTTTGTCCTCCTATTTTTTACAGTTTTACATGCTTCATTTTTAGTATATTAGTAATAACAATTTTTGTTTAAAAATAAAACTTAACCATGGAATTAAAAGAGGAAAATCAATGATTAAGTGTGGGTAATTTGATTTGGCCATAAATCTATAGATTTTCAATATCTCATTATTTCATATTTAATAATTTATATATTTAATCATTTAAATTTTATTAACTAACCTTTTTTAATTGTTTAATTTAATTCATTAATTAATAAATTATTATAATTACTTTTTTTAGCCTTTAAAATTAATAATATAATATAATTTTATATTATTTTTATTTATTACTTATTATGTATTGTATTGGAATTTCAATTTTACTCTTAATAATTAATAAATTAATAAGTGTATCTTAATTAAAAAAATTGTTAATTTAACATTGAATCTTTTAATTTTTTTTCTTGGTATAAGTTAACTTTAATAATTAATTATATTTCAAAAGTTAATTTATATCTTTTTAAAATTTAATATTTCATTTAAATTTATAATTAATATTATAATTATTCTGTTCAATAACAGTAATAAGTTTATAATTTATGTTATGTTTTAATTATTATTTTTCGTTTTGGAATTTTTTAATTATTTAATTTTTTTAAATTTTAGTTTGAAAATTATTTATTGAATTAATTAAATTATATTTTTGATTGATAATTTATTTAATTATTAATTGAAAAAAGTTTCTATTAATTGATAATTTTTATTATCAAACTTGTGTCTATGTTTAGAAATTAAGACATCACAAAAACATGAAACTCTACACTCTGTCAGTTGAATTATTCCTACAGTGTCTCATAAAACACCGTTGGACTTGTCATACCGCCAGCATGTTTATTACCCTTGATACACCACTGGAAATAAGACACCACAACACTACTAAACTTACGATCTCCCATTGAGAAACCATCCACCCCTTCTCTTCATCGACATGTTTTCAACCACTTCCATGAGAGGCATTGTTACACTACAACTGTGAGACGCATAGACACTGTCTATCATTGAAACACCATCCACCCCTCATGTTCATCGACTCACTGTTAGTCACTCAAATCTATAATTAGCCAGCACTTCCTTCATAGTAGTTACTCTGCCTTCATGAATCCACTTCCAAAACCAAAATCGATGACTAAGGAAACCCCACCACACATCGCCGATTGAAACATTACCACTGCTAGATCTTTTCTTGTATCGGAGGACCATCTTTTTTCACATACACCGAAGCTCTAAACTATTAATACGAACACAATTCCAGAAAAACTCAAATATTTTCATCATATCTATAAAACCACCACTATCTGTTAAGTTCGCACTACCTCAATATGGATAAGTTGAGCCCTACTGCTGAACTTGAGAAACATCACTACAATTTTATGAATGAGCCATCTTTGTCTCATGAATTAATGGATCTGGAAGCAATGAGTTGTTTTATCCACTAATGATGGAGTAACTGTGCTGTCGCCGCTGAATGAGAGTTTCACCACCATTGGACTGGACATGAGAGCCTCACCTGGAGGGATTTGGGAGGAGGAGACACTCTATAGAGTAGTAGCGATTGGAGGAAGCCTGAAGATCCCCTGGCTGCGAGTGGATAATGGGGTGGAAAGATTTAAATTAATTAATTGGAATTATTAAATTAGCTAACATTAAAACAGAACCACATAATTAAATATTATTATAATTATTATTATAAATAATTAATATAATTATTTACTAAAATAAATTAATTAAATCAATTAAATAATTATTAGATAATAATGTTAATAATTTAGTTTAACTATAAAATTTATCTATAAACATAATTAATATGTTTATTTATAATAATAATTTATAAAATAAAAAAGTTCTTATTAACTTAATAAAATAATAACTTTTAATAAAAAATATCTTATATGAAATTGTAAAATTATTATGTCGAATAATATAACTAAATAAATTAATAATAATAATTATTTATCTATGTGAAATAAAATAGATGATTAAAATAATAATTAATATTATAATAATTAAAAATAACTTTTAATAAATATAAATTAATGATTAACTTAATAATTTAATAATAATTTTTTTTCATTTTAACTTATATTTAGTATTTTTTATGTTTATAGAAACCTACCCATCATGAAAACTAGGTTCAAATAAAATAGACCACTGGTAGGTATGTTATGTTGGGTAAAAGGGAAATGCTAAAGTCACGAGTGTTTCATAGTAAAGCACGTTTGTTCAGTGATTTTTAGGATGAACAAACCTGTGTTAGTAGATGATATTGGTGAAAAACAGAGTACGATGGATGTACATTAAAATGATAGAGGTAATAGCAGTGAACGAAGATATTTCTCAATCATATATGACCCCTTATACTATCCCTATAGGTCATTCATAAAATACTTCTTCACATCCTGGGAAAATAAAACATAGAAAGGGGTGATCTCAAATACCCAGTAAGGATAACAATATAGCGGAAACTTTTATAAATAAGCATAAACATCTAAGTCAATGTATACCTAAAACAAAATCCTTTTAAACTTGAACTTCAGTATAATATGGAAAAGATCAAATGAAATAATTACATTTACTTATTCACATTGTTATTCTACTCGTCGAATAATCACATGCAATATCAATAACCACTTTAATAATGATGGAATGCATAATTCCAGACTATCATAACCACATAGCCAAGGCCTCGTTCCACGACTACAAATAAGATTTTGTCAAGACCTTGTTCCAAGACACTAGTTTGTCTCATAAGACCTACCGATGCATCGAGGAGCAATATCGGGCTCCACCTGTCACTTATTAAGTCCAATGCATTCCTCATATGAACAGGTTTAAACATAACATAAACATTAGTATTAAAACTAGCACTCTAAATGTCAATACTTTCTTCATAAACAATGAATGGTATAAAAATAACACATCCACAGTCAAACATATCACAAAATATTCAAAACAATATGGAAGTTTTGTATCACAATAAATCATCTTTAAATAAGCTTAAAATCAATCAAAGGCTGTTGACATAGATGAAATCAAAACTATTTGAGAGAAATATCTCTTTTTTGAAATCATTTAAAAGTCACCTAATTATAAAATAAAACATTTACATTGAAAGTTATCTTATAATGCTGTAAGGGAATCATTGAAGATTTTATAACGGCATAAAACAGCTGCACCTACCGTATAAGTTAAAAAATATATTCATACCATAATTCCGTCGAAGATATTAAAAAGAACATTGTTTGGAAAATGACAGAAAGATTCCATTATAAACCTCTTATAAAATAAATTAATTAAATCAATTAAATAATTATTAGATAATAATGTTAATAATTTAGTTTAACTATAAAATTTATCTATAAACATAATTAATATGTTTATTTATAATAATACTTTATAAAATAAAAAAGTTCTTATTAACTTAATAAAATAATAACTTTTAATAAAAAATATCTTAAATGAAATTGTAAAATTATTATGTTTAATAATATAACTAAATAAATTAATAATAATAATTAATTATCTATGTGAAATAAAATAGATGATTAAAATAATAATTAATATTATAATAATTAAAAATAACTTTAAATAAATATAAATGAATGATTAAGTTAATAATTTAATAATATTTTTTATTTCATTTTAACTTATATTTAGTATTTTTATGCTTATAGAAACCTACCCAACATGAAAACTAGGTTCAAATAAAATAGACCACTGGTAGGAATGTTATGTTGGTTAAAAGGGAAATGCTAAAGTCACGAGTGTTTCATAGTAAAGCACGTTTGTTCAGTGATTTTTAGGATGACCAAACCTGTGTTAGTAGAGGATATTGGTGAAAAACATAGTAAGATGGATGTACATTAAAATGATAGAGGTAATAGCAGAGAACTGAAGACATTTGGAGGAGTGAGACTCAAAAGAATAAAATAAGAAACACGATGGTGGAAATGGAGAAATATTAATCCATTTAATTTTTATGGTAAATCTAATTGTTCGTCTATGTATACATCATTATATTCTTATGAAATTTTGGGCATGTGGATTTTAATTCTTCTTCTAAAAAACTTTTATTTCTTTTCATCATTTTTCCATTGAAATAAAAAAATATCTACAATATCAATTTTGAATCCATTAATGTGGATTCTCTCTATATGATTCAATCTTTTAAACATGATGATAAATCAACAAGATTGATCTTTAATTCTTTTCTTAACATCTTAAATTTCAAATCTTTGGGATATAATAGAGATATTTATTCGTTTGTAATCTTTTCAATTACAATTGCAGTCGATGATTGTTGGAGTGGAAAAATACAAGATTTATTTTTATGTGTGATTAATTTCTTTGAGAGGGGGATTAGTCCATACATTTTTGGAGTGAATTTTCAATATTATTTCTAGAGTGAAAATATGATCCTCAATTAGTAGATTGATTTCTCCATGATTTTTTCTTGATCATTTTTAATTTAGTCATATCTCCTACCATTTATATGTTGTTTTTCATATTTGATCATCTTATCCCCAATTATATCATATTTATCATTTCATTAAAAAATTTTGTATAATAATTTGTGTATTTCAATGAAATATATTAAAAAATGAATGAAATTCAAACCACTCTTTTAGAGGATTTTTATAAATATGACATTAGAACATTCACCATCCATCCTTTGGGTTTGACCCTTCACTACTATACTAATATATGTTTATAAATAATATTTCGAGGGACATGACGACCTTAGGCATTAACGTGAATCTTCATTTACATGTCTTAATGGTTAATTTTTATGATTTAATTTTAAAAAATAATTTTTAAAGAAATGGGTTAAAAAACGTTTTAATGATTTATTTATAAGTTTTAAATGTATTTTTTTTGGAAATTATTTTACAAATGGTTTTTCTGATTCAACTATTATTTTCTAAGGAAGATGGGTTTCAAATTGTTTTCAATCTTCATTATATGATTTCATGGAAAAGTGTTCTCAAAATGTTTTCAAAGATAATTTTAAATGTTTTGATGGATAATTGTTTTCAAAACAATTTCAATCTTCACTTATGAACTAGTGTTTATGATTTCATGTTTCCAAAGGCACTAGAATAATACGATATTTGTGAATATGTTTGTTTAATTATTTAAGTATTCTGCAAAAGAAATTTAATGTTAATGTATAAAAATGAGGGTCTTCATAATTCCTTTCTAATTATTTTATTTATTCCATGATCCCACTTTTGTTTTTTCATCCACCTTTACTTTTATGTTGATCTCACAAGTATAACACAATTTATTTAACCATATTAGGAACTTTCCAAATGTATTATATTTTTCATCATCTACAACATTCCTTACATCTCCCATAGTGATTATATCTATTTCATGATTTATTAACACTATGTTTATTTTTTTTATATGAAATTTGTATTTGTGTTTTCTTCACCTCTAAATGAGTTGATATTTTATTCATAAACTCTATGTATGCTATAATATATTATTCAAATTTATTGTATTTTTTTGAAAAATTTTCAAATGATTGTTTATATAGAAAAAGTAGTATTTTTTGTTCGTATTATACTTCTTGGTTTTTGTTTATCCCTTCCTTTCAAATATTATCATACATTTTTATTATAATATGGTTTTATTATTTAATAATAGTTTAAATCATTTTCATAATGAAAATCACAATTTTATTCTATAAATTTCTATCATCCTTTCATATAATATCATATAATATTTCCATGGTTATCACATTTATAACATTACTCATAAAAATCATATCATTATTTCCTTCTGCACTGTTTAGGTTTTTTTCTTCTATGGATATATACAATTTATTTACAAGAAACCAAGGAATGTGTCATGAATCCATGGTAATTTCACATATTCATTATTTTTATTTTATAATTCCTCCTTCTAGATTTAGAAACAAGTTTCTGTTTTCTAATAGGCTTTAGATTTTTAGTTTTACATTCATCACTTAATTGATTCATCATGTATGGAAATATAATAATTCATATACTAAATTATCCAATAAAATTACATCATTATATAATATATCGAATCTTCTTAGTCCTTATCTTCATCTAACATTACTTTCAGTTCTTAAACAGTCCCATTAATCTGCTAAACATTCTCTGTCATCTTTAACATCATTTATTCATTTTATTTCTTGAAGGCCATTTCTTGTTAACTCAATATTTAATTCTCCATTCTCTATTTTTTATATAATTTTATTCTTGATTTATTTCCCAAAATATATTTTTCATTTTAATGATTGAAACTTTAATTCCATTTACAAAACGAGGTTTCTACAATCACATCTCCAATAATGATAATCATGTATTGTACATTTCTTCCATAACCATCATTATTATTTATAAATAATAAATGAGTGAAAATATGTGATTTAATATCTACTAATATATTTTAAAAATCATTCTTATATTTATCTATACTACTATCTTTAATAAAATTGGTTATAGAAATAACCCTTTTATGGTTTTCTTTTGGGACATCCTCACATTACCTTTTTAAATAATTAACATTTCTTCTTTTCTATTGGATAAAACACGAAATACATTTTTTTAATCAACATAATAATAATTTATCTAATTTTTTTTCTCAATTAAAATCCATGTAAGATAGTCACATGAGAAATTTATTTATATACATCAAAATATACCATGAAATCATCCTTCAAATTTGAGAAAAAATCAAAATAAATTAAAACATTAATACATTGATATTTAAAATCCATATCAAAATATATATTTCAAAAAGAGTATAGAATTGTTAATCCAAATTGTAGCTTCTAGATCTGATAGAACTTACAAGAACAATTGTTTTGAATAGATGAAGTCAACCTTAGAGAGAGTGAATCGGGTTAATCATGGATTTTATTTTTTTCATTCAATTAATACCTTTTACTCAAATCATAATCCCTTGTTAGAAGAATTTTTTTGAGTATAATAAGAATAAATGAATATACATATTTCTTCCTCCAATGTAGATAGGATACATCCAAGGAATATGATTAACACACAACTACCATGTAAAAATAATTAAAATCCTCTTCATGATTGAAAGTTTAGAAAATACAACTATTATTCAAGTCTCCCTATATTTAAAAAATTTAGGGATTAATCAACACATACCAATGGTAACAACTATTTCCTATATCTCTAATAAAAATTCAATAAATGGACAGACATAGTTTATAGACTTTTACTCCTTGCACATTGTTTTCAATGTTTTCGGTCTTAAAAATTACTTTATAAGGATGAAAACTCTAAAAAAATAATAGTAAACATATTAATAATATTCTTAAGTATATTAATTCTATTATTAATTGTTATTCTTGATTTATTTATCTCTTAAGTCAACCTTAAATTCCTCCAAATATTAAAAATTTTCACAATTTCAAATTTTTTTTAAAAGGCAGAAGAAAATAATTATGAAGAGAAAAAAAGAGAGATTACAAGAGTCTAATGTACAAGATCATGTTACAGTATTTTTCATGAAAATAAATCAGCTCAGTAGGGAGGTATTCAAACAGGGTGATGTCTTGATTAATCCCCACGTTGGCAAGGCCATCTGCAACCATTTTGGCTTCACGATAGACATGCATGATGATGTAGTTGATACCTATAAGAAAATAGTTTTAGTTCATACAACGAGTAGTAATCGACCAAGAAAGGTCAATAATTCCATTCCAAATCTCTTGCACGATGGTCATAGACTCTCTTTCAATCCAGAGGCTGTTCCACCCAAATTGGATGTAAAGTTAATGGCAGGGATCACACCTAGCATCTCAGCTTCAAGGGAGGTTGCAAAGTCACACTTTCCCATGAAACAACCAAGAATCTTCCCAAGATGATTCTTGATGACCGCACCACACCCTATAGGGCCTGGGTTTCCCTTGGAGGCGCCATCAATGTTGATTTTGGTCCATCCAGGAAAAGGGTTCTTCCAGAACACCTCTTGAGTACGATGAGGTTGACAATAATTTCCCTTTTATCTGAAGCCGCTTCAAGATACCAATGTCATGAACATTGTTATGACAATGAAACTTTTGTAAAATAGCATCATCATGTATAGATATTAGGATATGCATCCATCCTACATTACGTTTTAATGATTAATTGTGATGGATAATAGAATTATGACCATACTAGATTATATGGTCGAGTTCAACAACAGCCGTGAGGAAACGATTCCTGATTTGTTGAGATCCTTCCATTTCAGCACAATTTTTAAGTTGAATTCTAATAGAGTCAAAAAATAACCATCTTAAATAAAAAAGGTCAATAATATAGTTCCAAAGAGCAGATGCAGTAGCACAAGAACGAAACAGATTATTTGAATCTTCCCTATGTTGTTTACAAAATCTACAAATAGAGAAAAGTTGAATACCAAAAGATTGAAGGCAAATTTTGGTGGGAACTCTACTGTGGGAACGACGACAGATGATATTGAATCTATAAGGTTTGATATAATATTTTTTTTAAAGGTTTGTGTCAGTTTTAAGTATTCTCAGAATCACCACAGTGGTGAATTTATAAATTTTTGGAGGTGAGCATGCCATTGTGAGCTGGTTCCTAGACCAGGAAATACTCCATGTGAGAAAAAGAGTAATTTTCAACAACATATAATATGGTATAGGGTAGGTGATCATGTTGAGAATATAAAATATATTTTATAGTACATATACTATTATCAAAAGTGAAATCCGAAGAAACAAAATAAATTAAAGGTGTTCACGTCCGGTTGTCTAGAGAAAATTTCATGGATGAGTCCCGAGAGACCATCAATTTGGAATTAATCATAATTTTGTTGATGGAGTGTTTGATGGAGGGAAAAATGGAATAATTAATGAAACTATAGTTTCCCGCCTTATGTTTTGTAAGGACTCTATTTTTAAGAAAGGTGTAAGCATCTGAAAGAATTATGGAGAAGGTTCCAAGTGAGTCTCGCTGGAAGGGATTCATTGAATAGATTATGATTTTAATACCAATACCACTATTCACAACGGGTTTACAACATGTTGACCAAGGAATAGTCACACGTTTTATTTCATGGGTACTACTAGTCAAGATGATATTTTTAATGGAAATGTTCATTTTTTTTATAAGACCAACAAGCCATTTATAGATCATCATGGAGTAAACCATCTTAGAGACAATAGTTGATTTAACAAGGCACGCCTTACCTGCCATGGAAAGAGACTTACCTTTCCAAGAGGCTAACTGATTAAGGACATGATCAAATATAGCTATAAAATGAAAATATTTAGGTCTTCCCCAAAATATAGGGATAACAAGGTAAGTGAAAGCAAGCATACCTCCTTTAAGACCAAGGTCATTGAGGATGTTACATTTCCTATTGGGGGAAAAGTTTTTCCCAAAAAGATATAGGAGTTGTCCCAACTTATGGTTTGACCAGAAACTTCTTTATAATGATAGAGGGTATTTTTGAGGGTGAGGCTGTTCCTTTTATCTCCTTGGAGGATGAGGATGATGTCATCAGTATAAAAAAGGTGAGTATGAGCATTAATATTACTAGAGACCGGAATGGGTTTTAGCTTATTCTAGGTCACCCAACAATTAATTAGGTGAATAAGATAGTCTTACACTATAAATAAAAGGATGGCAGAGAGAGGGTCTACTTTTCGGACACCTTTAGTGCTTTTAAAATTACCTTTTGGTGAGCCATTAATCAGGATGGAGATAGACGCCGAGTTGAAGAGTGTTCTAATCGTAGAGATAAAATGAGCATTAAAACCAAAGCCTTGCAGGACTTTGAATATAAATCTCCAATCCATGGTGCCAAATTATTTCTTGATGTCAATTTTGAAAGAAACATTACCTCCTCTATTGGATTTATTCAAATTGTTAACACATTCTGAGGCAAGACAAATACAATCTTGAATTGATCTTCCCTTTATAAAAGCAAATTGGTTCCAGGAGATAATTTTATGTGTGATGGTAGAGATACAGTTAGCAATTATTTTAGTGATAATTTTATAAATGGTATTGATAAGAGCAATGGGTCTAAACTGATGAATATCAGAAGCATTTTCCACTTTAGGAATTAAGGTAAGAAATTGTGTATTAGGGGCATTAGGGAGAACCCCATTGGAGAAAAAGTATTTAACAATATTATAAACATCTTTGTGGATATTATCCCAGTAACGTTGAAAAAAACCGTTATTGAAGCATTCGGGACCAGGACAATTATCCATATTCATACTAAATACAGTGTTTTTGATCTCATATTCCATAAGAGTGCTAAGGAGGAAGGTGTTGTCTTCATCAGATATCACAAAAGGAATAACCTCAGGAATGGGGTCTTTATTGATTTCAGGGCCATTAAAAATAGATTCACAGTAGGAGACAATATGGTGGGAAATGTCATCTTCGTTATCAAGAAGGTTGTCCCCATCCTTTAAGAAAGATAACAACTTGTATTCTTTATGGATACATTGAAAAGAATTATAGAATTTGGTATTTCTATCACCATCAGATAACCATTTAACTTTCAACACTTGTTTTCTCATATTTTAATTAAACTTGAGCACGACATTGAGTTTTATAGAAATATTAAGTTCATGATTTGGATCGCTGATAAGATCAGATTTGGTGTTAATGGTTTGAATGTCATTGAGCTACTTCTCAAGAAGCACAATTTCCTTGTTAACTCGTTTGGATTTGGAGTTGCACTAAGACTTGAGGGATTTTTTTGAGATGATGTAATTTGAGGTTGCTGGAAAAGTCATCTGTGTTATGAGACATAGAGGACGAAAAGGTTCGGATGAAATGGGAGCACTCACCGTCTAAGAACGAAGCATTGTTAAATCTGAAAGGCAGGCTAGGTTTGATGCCTTTGGTTGAGGCATTGACAATGATGGGGTGATGATCATATTTCATCCTATGGTTAGTGGTACTGGAGATAAAGTCCCATTTATCTAAAGAAAAAACATTTGTGAATTCTCTATCCAATTTGGAAGCATCTACATTGTTATAATGTCTCTTATAACAGGTGTATTTTTCAACCATGTGGTTAATCTTAATGATATTGTTGTCCTCAATCGAGGATTTGAATTCTCTAGTGGATATAGGGGAATGTGTAGGTCCAATTTTTCCACTATAGTTAAGAATGGAATTAAAGTCACCAATAAGAAACCAAGGAGAATTTATGTTAGTGCCTAGAATAGAGAGATTGTGCTAGAGAGTTCTTCTTTCCTGATATTTTTTTTGGCATAAATATATAATCTATAAGAAATAGTGCCTTCAATATTAAAGGAGCAAGTAAAGACATGATCAGAGATATTGAAGATATTTGTATTATGTAAATAATAGTGTGAAAAAATCCATAGAGAATCCACATTGAGGGTGTTATTGATAGATCCAATGAAAAATTAATTGTGGTGACATATGTAAGTGTATTTAGTAGAGAAGGTGATTTTAGGTTCATTAATCGCAAATATCATTGAACGATGGGTATGAACCATTCTTTTTATAACATTCAGCATGTCAGGGTTAGAGATCCCTTGACAATTCCAAAATTGAATCTTCATTTAAACTGAAATTTGGAGTAAGAACTCCCCTTTTTCTTTTTACCAGAGCCTTTGTTTCTTTTAGAACTTGTAACCTTTTGTGTGGTATTAGTTTTGTCATTATCATTTTTAGTTAATCCAGGATTCTTAATTGAGGGTTCAATTGAGGTTTCATGCAAAAATGGGTCAATGAAATTCTTAGAACACATCAAACAAAGTTTGTTAATATGGTTTGAATTCATATTTTCATTATTCAATATGCAGGCAGAACTAGTTGCAGAATCAGAAGGCGTACCTAGAGCTTTAACCGGAGAAGCATTATGAAGATTGTCCATGCATAGATCCGAAGAGGATAACTGCACCTCTAGTAATGAATTATTATTATCCTACGTGTTAGTGGAGTCTTGTACCAAAGTATTAAAATGATGAAAAATAAAATTATAATTATCCTGAGTAACAGGTCACAAAGCTGTGGGGGTGTTGTTATGATTTTTAAGATGTAATGGGCTTCAAGTAGAAGTGTGGGCAGTGGGGGAATGAATTGGGTAATTATTTTCAACTCTACATGATCTGGGTTTATACATATCAAAAGCTTGTTTAATGGTGTCTAAACCTATAGTTTCCAATTATGGAAAGAGGTCTTTATATTTTTCTTCCTCTTCAACAAGGTCATCCCATTTAGTACCCGAGGTCTCCCCTAAGTGACATGAATTGATAGTTTTTTTCACCCAGGATGTGGTTTTAGATGGTTCAAGTGCACTTATCAAGGGGTATTTATCCTTCCTAAGCCTCCTTATTTCTTTCCAATCATTTTCAAGTGGTTGAATTGGTTGTTTTCTGATCACTCTATAGTTGTAGATGGTATGAACAATGATCTTGCAATGGTCACAAAAAATAGGTTTCCTCTCATACTCAATTTTGACTTTTGTTTTGTAATCATTGGAAATGAAATTAATACTATCAGGTAGCATTGACCCCAGATTAATTTCTACAATGACTCTACAAAAGAGTCCTAAATCTGCATTAAACGCTCATTGGTCAATTTTGATGGGGGAACCTATGCATGATACTATGTCATTAAGGATTTTTCAGTAAAGAAATACCAATTAAGACCATGGAGATTGATCCAAACATGAGCCATTGTGTTACGATAAGTGTGCGGGTTGAAATTTGAGTCATAGTTAGAGAGATAAAAAAACAAGGCTTAGATTTAAGGTTCCCAAATTTCAAAATTCTATCAAACACTTCTTTAGATTTCAACAATATATGAATGTAACCTTTGCTGATTGGAATTAATTTCCAGTTTACTGAACTCCAACAGTGGGAAATACGGGTATGTAAATCAAAGAGTGACCAGGGATAGTTACCTTTGAGATAGAAGATACGGGCCATAATATTTCTTCATATTTGTTACTAAAAATTATCTTTTAAAAAATATAATTGATAATTTTATATTTTTTGAGTGTATCCTCATTTTCTTCCCCACACAAATCAACTCATTGTTTTCACATGACTATATTTACATGTTATATAAGACTCATTCATCACTATTAATATCATAATATTTATTTCATTAAACATTATTTTTCCTCACTAGTAATCACAATAAAATCTCTATTTTTATTCCAAGATTATATTTAATATCATTGAAATACTAGTTTATATTAGAAAACAACTAGTATATCCCATTAAATTCTTAGATTATCTCATGAATTTTTTTATTGAGTGATTTTTACTGAACTATATGACACATCTTATTACAATTAATAAGTTTCAACATTTTGTTTCATATATCTTGTGTCATTTAGTAGTGTTATTCAAACTCTATAATGTATCTTAATGTGTTTTGTAGTCTTTTTCAAATTTTCTCACATATATTTCCATGACTAAACATATTTTATTATGATTATATTTCTTCTCTCTTCAAGTACTATTGTTACTACTATATTATAATATAAACACATCATTCTTAAAAAACCATTTTCAAATGATTGATATAAGTCATGGAAATAATCCAACATTACAACCAACATAATACCTTCTTCGGTTTCTTTAACAATGTAACATAAGTATATAATGTAATCAAATATATTACTACATCCATTAATCTCATAGTATATATTAGAATTAATTGCATTTGTGGAGGGAACATAAAAAAATTTAAATTAATACTATTCAAATGAATATACCATAAACAACTAATTCATAATAATAGTGTATGAAGAAAACCATGGACTTCATGAAAATAATTTTAAGTATTATGGAAGAGAAAATTGTATCGATGATACCTTAGTGGTATGACATGATCTTGGCATGATCCACACATCTTCGTATCATCATGGATTTGTGGAACTAATGGAGGAACACTATATATTTCACACACGTAGACCCACAAGTTTTGATTATCGATCTTGGACTCTAATGTGATAACATGAGACATTTATTGAAGAGAACATGCTCGATTTCAAAAGGAAATATCAATCCAATATTGTTTTTATTTAATATTTCACTCTATAAAATATGATAGAAATCTTGGGAGGATGAAAATTCATTCATAGAGTATGAATTATTACACATGTCACTAAAACGTATCTAAATAACTAGGTTAAAGTATCCTAAAATTTTCATTAGCCACATAAAGAGACTGAAATACAATTTTTAAACTATCTTAAAATATATGATTTATTTAACTCATCATAAAGGTTATAAATATTTCATTACATATACGTAACACTCAATCATTCATCCTTATGAAATATTAGATTTTTATATACATTACCACTGAATATGTTTAACAAACCTTGAATAATTAACTACTTATCACTATTATTCAATATATATTACATGATAGATTTTACTCAGTAAAATATTATCACAGGATTTTTTTCCTGATAGTCAGATAGAAATGCGGTTTGAATTACAAATATAATCAATGAGTTTAATAAAACCTTAAAAGTGTAGTGTATATAATATCAGGATGGTGTTCAACCATATTGGATCTAATTAGATTATATTTGTTAATATTATTATATCAAATTAATAATAATAAATTTATCATGTTATAAAAAATATATCCTCTAATTTATTATTCATTCATATTGATTTTATATACTAATAAATCGAGATGATAATAAATAACTACAAATATTAATTTGATCTATCCCTGACCAAGGATATCCTTGTAGTATTATAAGTTTTAATGAAATGTTAATATTAGTGTGAGTGGGATTTTATATAGAGATATAGAATATTCTCTTGGGGAAGAAAAGTAGTTTTATCCGTTGGATGACCCCCTAGTATACCTCTTAGAGTATCAAACAATTTTTATTTTTTATGTAGTTGGAAGATTTTTCATATTGGGATTTACATATACATGAGTTTGGAAGGATTCCTGTTATGACCAATTTGATAAGGACGATCATATTCCGGTGTTATCTTTTTTTGTCAACAATGATTAAAAAGAAATGATATCATCTTACTTGTTTTTGAGGAAAATCAAAATGAACATTCTATACAACTAGACTAGTATCAAAATGGATGAGAAGTTCAATCTTATTGAGAAGTTTTTTTCTAAATAAAGAGGGTCATCAGACTCACCTCGGTTCCAGACTTGAAAAATAGATCATAATTGGGTAGAATCAGAGTCTTCCTGACTACGATATAAACATGATGATGCTCTGCTGATTGAAGCACATCATATTTTCTCCTATCGACTGCTCATGGATATGGTGATCTGCTAATGTGTACAATGGCACTTAGGTCTAATGCTCAACATTGGTGCATTTTATAGTCGATTGTTTATGTGCTTTTTATTTTTAATATCAGTGTTTTTTTGTATAGATAAAATGAAATGATTGATTGATGTAGATTAATTTAACAAATTTATAAAAACTAGTTTTAGTTCGTTATTGGTCACACAAGCTCAAGGTATAAATGATCTTTTCTTTATATTTCATTAAATGAACACTGACTTCACAAGATGTATTTTATTGGAATTCCCAAGTGTTGAGGATTTAGTCCAAGCCTTAACACAACATAGGGTTATAATCTCAATCAAATAATTTTTATGGTAGTGTATTTATGGTTACAATAATCCATGGAATCCGCATGTTAAAAAAAACATTTCATTAAACCTTGACATATTATTTTCAAAATACCTAATGTTAACCAGAAGAATATTCATCAAGAAAAATCCCTAAATAACATATTATCCCCAAATTATAACTCACCCCAATGGTAGAGTTACACATAAATTGAGATAGTTAGTGATCTGGCGATATGTGTTTATGATAATGAATTATAAATAGAAAACAATTAAGGTTAAATAATTGTTTTTTTCACTAAAAACACCCACGAGTGGTGAAATAAGTCAAATATAGAATTTGGGTTGAATTAAAAAACAAGAAAGGGATCATTTTGATTTTTATATAATATTTTAAGACCATTAATATTATTAAACCGAAGGTAGATAAAAATAATATATTAATAATAAGAAACACGTATTTAAAATACCATTAAAATGAAAATAAACTTAACCAATTACAAATAAAAACAATTAAAAAAATAAGAAAGGACAGTGGTTGAGTGGTCTCTCTTGTTGAAATAGCATCATGGAATGTCCTACCTTTCCCTTGAAAAGTATAAAATCATGTAATACCTCCCCCTTAAGTGCTAAATTTCTAATCACTTCAAAAGAGAATATGGGAATGTATATATATCCAAAATAGGTGGACATTTTTCATTCCAAAACATCTCATACACTTGGCTTGATGATTTGACCATTAATACAGTAGAATACTGAGATTTATTCTTCTTAAAAATTGTATATATTTAGGTGGTATCTCTACTATAAACATTTTTATGGCATTGGATTGTTATACAATGTTATGGCTATTTTACTAATCAATATACGATTGTCTATTTTTATCAACTACTATTTGAGGGTGAAAATTTGAATGGGTTTTTAATAGGAAGAATCCCTCAAATTTAAAACATTTATTCTATAATGACTACAACATATGTCATGGAATTAACACTACAAAATTTTAGATCAGTTGGATATTTATATTTGGAGAAATGTCATGTATTTTGTGCTAATTTTAATTAACAGAAATAATGGTGGGAGAGACTTCAAAATACCAGTTGCGACCCTTTTCTATGGATTTGGGCCTTGAAATACTTTTCCAAGATTAAATGTATTATCCCCAAAAATTTAGTAGACTATATAAGTATTTGGACTTCTTTATTGAGCCCAAAAATTACATCATCATGGATGGTCCAGTTTCTTCACAGATTATTCAAGCCTTTTGTGTGGACAATATGACCCATAAAATTAACGAATTTTTGAATATTTTTTCTCCATATATTCTTTAAATTTAATAAATAACCCTTTAAAATAAGATTCAAACAATTGGTATCAATAAGATTATAATTAAAAATAAAACATTAAACTTAATCGAATTTGGATTAATTCAAATAAAGTTCAATATTTATATCTAATATTAACACAATAATATTTCACACCAATTATGAAAATTTTATAGAAAATAATTAAAGGGGGTAAATAAAATGTTATGAATAAATTAATAACACCAAATCCCTCACACTTAGTCTTGTGCACGTCCTCATCTACAAAAAATATAAAAACATTACAAAATCATTCTCACTTAGAATATATATATATATAAAGGTCACCAATAATGGTGTTTAATAAGAGTTCACTCATCCAAAATGAGTTTCACCAAAAATTGTTACAAACAATATTCCTAAAAAAATTTAGTTTTTCAAACTAAAATTTAGAAATGGATATTATGGGCACTCAGAACACTCTCATCTCAAGATGTGAAAAGATTATTTATTTAGGCTCACTCATTCACTAACCAAAAGTTAAAACCTTATATTTTGAATGATATGTCAGCTTCTATTACCTATCATAATGTTCACAAGAATAATGAGGTATTTTTTAGGGATTTCCTGATGTGATGGTATAATAATAATTTAATGTCCAAAAGAGTGGAAAAGAGTGGGAAACACCAACATTCAGAAAACAATGAACAATTTGTTTTGTAATTAAACATGGAGGAAAATGAAAAAAACGTATTGAAAATGGCATGATTGTGTGATGTAAAACAACATTGAAGAAGAAAATGAGGTGATGAAATATTTCCAAAACACAAAACATCTCCTAATGACATAAGTATTTTTTATTCTTTTTTTTTCAAAATTTTAACTTTAAATAGTTCTCACAATCATCTACCAAACCATGTTTTATATATGCACGACACTAATTGTAATAGTTACAATAAGATCAAAGGTTAATAAAGAGTGAATATTGACCTTCCCAAGACACAACCATTTTTTATTTTTTATTTTTTATTTATTTTTTTTATTTTTTGTGTAACACTTTTAAATAACATGTAAATAATTACCTAACTAAATATCCATTCCCAAAACTCATTGAATGATAATCTCTACCCATGCTAAAATGAATTATTTCTATCAAACATATGATAATAGGATTAAAATCAAGAAAAGGATACCCAAAATAAAATCTATTCACTAACAATTAAATTTTAATAAATTATGAAATCAAAATCTATGTATATCTTGTGTGGGATAAGGTATTATGATTATAATGTGTGAATTAAAAAGAAGTATTTAATATGATTTATGGGGATTTCAAAAGTACTATCAATGTATGAATAAAGGGAGGGTATTTGGCTTTTATAATTATCAAGTGGTTAAGTAAATTCCATTATCATAGTAATGTACACTGAAGTAGGAAATTCATATCGATGGTCTACAAACTCAAGACTCATAATTCAAGGTGAAAACAAACATTTATTAAAATATGAACATATGTGTGCTTATCATGAAGGATGATGTTATTCAACACTATTAGGGAAGAATCATTTTCAAAATAAAAAATTCAGAAAAAAAAATTTGTTGATTTTTTACATGAGATTATTTATCTAAATTTATGATGAAATAACAAACTTTTTGAGATGAAAATATGTATTTGGCTCCCCAAAATGGTTGGAAAAAATTTCAAAAGTGGAAGGTGAGTAATTAAGAATCCTTTTTCTATTTTTTAGATAATTTTATTTATTTATTAGTTTTCTATAAAGACCCACTCAAAAAAAGTGAATTAGTGAATATAATTCTTGATAGGAAACATGTGAATTAATGATAAAGGGAGATTAATAAGAATAAATAGAGGATTATAAGAAGATAGGGATAGAGGTGAGAGAGAACTAAAGGGAAAGAGGTTCCCCTGGATTAGATTTCGAGGGTTTTCATCTCTATCTAGTGGTGGGTCAACTATAGAAGTTTGGGATATGATGGTAGTCAAAGTAGTTCCTGAGATCTGTGACCTATCATGATGTCAAATTAACAGATATATATTAACCTTGAAGATCATTTCTTAATTGGGGTCTTCGAAATGCACTACACCAAAAGGGTAAACATTATTAATAAGAAAGGACCTTCCCAATAAGAATTAAGATTACATGGATGATGCTGAAATCGAGAATTGAATAGAATTAACTTTTCACCTTCATGAAAAACCTTCTTTTAGGATGGGTTTTATCATGGAGTTTCTTAGCCTTTTCATTGTTGTTATTGGAGTTTTAATAATAATATATTCGAAGATCCTCTAGTACATTTAACTAAAAAAATCATTCTCCATCATATTTTTCACAATCAAAATTAAAATTTCTCACAGAAAAAAATGATTTATGTTTGATTTGATCTGGTAAATTACATGATTTACCAAAAACTCACCGAAATGGAGACATCATGTGGGTGTTTTAAAGGAAGTTCGACAAGCCCGATGTGCTTCACCAAGTCACTGAGGCCATTATTTTCTGGCGGACTTTACAATTCTCTAAAGAAATATTTTCACTTATCTATTAGAATGTTCAATCATTTCATATGTTTTCATGTGATATGAAGTTGGAGTTTTATGTACAATCCAATTATTTTTCAAAATTGATACCATGTTCTGATTAGTGAAATGAGTTATAGATTCTCTTATCAAGTCACACCATTTTGAAAATAAATTGAAAATGTTGGTTTATTAAAAATAAATAATAGTATGTGAATAGTCCTTTATCATTGTTATGGCCTCAATCCACCAAGAAACATAATCTACATTAAGAAGAATATATTTGAATCCATTGGAAGCGGGAAATGGTCTCATAAAATAAATTACCCAAACATCGAATATCTCATATAATATTAATGTATTTTTCAGTCAATTCATTTCTTTTAGAAATAGTGTGAAACTTTTGTCAAGTGGGACATGATTTACATATCTCATGTAAGCCCCTGGATAAAAAAGGATATAAAAATATAGATTCAATGACTATTCATGATATCCTTTGTGGTCCAAAATTTCCTCCTCTAGGAAGTGTGTGGATGAATTCTACGATAGAGGAATGTTCATCTTAATCAACACATCTCATAATTACCATGATATCACCAGTTTTATACATTTTATTATCTTCCCAAAAAATATAATTTTTATCACTTTTCATATTCACTATATTTTCTTTTGAAAACAATTCATGAAAACCACCAACAACCATGTAGTTTGCAATTATGGTCCTCCATTGAAACATCAGAGTGATATATGTGATGTGTTTAATAGGGGATTCAGGATAAATGAATTCTAAATGAGGATAACCTGAAATTATACATAAGTGATCAACCATAAGGTTTAATTTTTCTTGACTATCTTTAATCACATTGTCAATTGAATCTGAAAACGTTCCTCAGAAGCATTGATTAAGAAAGATGAGTGATCCTCAAATGGATATCGCATGGCTCAAAAAATGACCATCATAACATGTTTATCATAGAACTCCTTGGATACGATTCCCACATGGAAATAAATTTTAGTTCAAAAATTTAGGAGGAATGGTCTTCCTATAATTAGGGTAGATTGAGAATAGTTCATCTCACAATTCATGTCTAGGACATAAAAATCATATGGGAAGATAATATCATTTTCCCAGACAAGGACATATTTTATTATTCCATCAGGACTTATAGTGCTTCCATTTACAAATTGGATGAAAACACTCAATATGTGAAAATGACCTAGAAAAATGTTTTATAATATTTATTTTTCCATGAAATTTATTGAGGATCATATGTCTACATGTTCATCATTGATGCTTGAATATTCAATTTGGCATGGAACCATAAATATACCTGGACATTTGTACTTCATGGGTATGGACTATGGGGTTGAACCATTATCAAATGTCTTAAGTTCCCACTTATGGGAGAATAACTCCTTATGGAACATGTCATACTTAAGAATATGTTTTATGGGTTCTAAGAGGGGAATGTTCACTTTAATATTTCTGAATATGTTGAGCATTTTAGGATCATGTTCAACGGATTTCAATGTTATAATTATAGCTTGAGGAAAGTTAATTGAGTTTCTTAGTGGAATGTAAGGAGGTGGTGGAGTGGATTTAAGTTTCTTTTCTAGTATATTTTCCTTTTCATTTTCCAAATCAATATTTAATGTGGGCGTTAGAGGATTCAAAATGAGGCATATGGATTTTTTTTCCTGATCTAAGTGAAATAACACTTACAATACTCTCAGGTTTATGAAATGGTTTAGTTAGGAGTTGGGATAAATTTGGTTGTTGCTTCTATGTTAGGTGTGATGCAAGAAAAGAAAATTTGGTTTCAAATTTTTTTGTCTAGAATGGATGAAGGAGAAAAAATATTCTATAGTGCTTTACCACAGTTTCTTATAAGAGGAAGCATGCCCCATATTGGGATTGACTTGATTTTTTTCTTGAGAAAGTGCTTATATTTAGTTGGGAATTGGGATGGGTCGTTAGGGTAGTGTAATATAGGAGTATCAAGAAGTGGTTAGATCCTTTGAGGTTGAGGAACAAAATGATAAGGTTTATTCAAGTTACCACAACATTTACCATTTTGAAATTGGTTTGGATTTTTGTGAGGGAACTAATGGGGATGAGAAATGGGATTACCATACCTCAATCATAGGTTAGTGGTAGAAGAGAAGGGATTACCGTGAGGTTGGTTGAATTATCCAAGGAACTAATTAGATTTTTTAGGGTTATTGTTCCTTTGTCCATGTGTTGAATTGAACTCCATTAGACCATATGAATCATATTGATTCTCTTTAAGTTGTGGAAATGTTCCAGTTGGATGTGCTAGTGAGCTATAGATTCTACAATTCATGATAGGTCCAGGGAACGTAGATTGTGGAGAATATTAGGTTGGGGCTCTGGAAGACACTTCTAGATGTCTCACAAGACCTATACGTTCACTCATTTACTCAGTCATCTTATTGGGATCTATGGATTGATTCCCTTAGGATTTTTGAACATGAGGATTTTCTCGAGTATGGAATTTATGCATGTTTACAGCCATGTTGCTTATGAGATATCATTAAACTACATGAGTTTTATCAAAATGATAACCTCCACTTGCAGTGTCAATGAGAGTTATTTTGGTATAAAATAAACTATCGTTGAAGTATTGGATCAGGATTTGGTTAGGGATTTATTGATTTGGTTAGGTTTTGACATGCATTTGAAACCTCTCCCAGTACTCATGGAGTGATTCATTATTTAATTGACAGATACTAGTTAGTTCTATTCAGATAGAGGAAGTACAAGAAGAAGGAAAGTATTTCTCTATGAAGAGTCACTTAATGTCATTCCATGTTTCTATTGAACAATGAACATTGTATTAGATCCCTGACGTTGAATAGTCGACTATAAAGAATGGGAATGATTGATGTTTGATTTGTTCTTTTAAAAACACCTTGAGGCTTTAGGGTAGATAACACCACTTAGAAGTCATTGATATAGAGACGAATATATTCATGGTATAGCCCATTGAAATGAGGTATAAGAAGAACAAAACTATATTTGAGTTCAAAATTAACATCAATGTTTGGATATTTAATACAATGGGGTTAGTAATTTAATCAAGAGAAACACATACTTTAAGGGTCTTATCCGTGGATTATTCACATCTAGTTCAATTGTTTGGACAATGACTGGTTCTTGAGTGATTTAACAATATTTAATATTCCTCCAGTGTTGGGGAAGAGTTATCTCTTTTTCATGGTCTAATAGATCTGATGGATTTTTTAGGATTCCATGAGGAATTTATATAAATTTTCAAGGATAAGGAAGGTGGGTTTTTCTTTGAATTTAATTAGGTTTTTTTGTATTATTTAAAAAAAATTTAAACAATTAAAAACTAATTACAACATAACTCACCATCCCTAACAACAACTCTATTTTAAGTACAGTTGATTGTTTCTTATTGACTATCCACGTTCTTGGTTCTCTTCTAATGCGTATAGAGATACACGGGTCGAATCCTCAATAATGGTATTTTTCATAGTCTATTGTTTATTTGATTTGTATTTTTAATGGGGGGGGGGGGGTTCAGAGCTAAAATTAAATGATTCATTGATTGAGATATGTTTAAAAATTTTAAAAAAAATTGGTTGATTTCATTATTTTGTATTTAATATTCTGATATCATTGATATTTTATTTACATTTCATTTAATTATACCCCACTTCACAAGATGACTTTGATAGAAGTTCCCAATTATTGATGTTTTAGACCAATATATAACTTAATATACGGTTATAACCTCAGTCAAAATATTTTTATAGAAGTTTATTTATGGTTCCAATAATCCAAGGAATCCACATGTTAATAAAAACATGTCATTAATCCATGAAATTTAATGTTCAACATACAAAATTTTAACCTAATGAATATTCATCAAGATAAATCTCTCAATCCTTTAATATGACTAAATTATGTCTCACCCTAATGATATATTTACTCAAATATTATGATGGTTAGTAATATATTAAAATGTTTTTATAATAGTGAATTATAAATAAAATTAAAAGAAAGGGATAAGAAACAAGTCGTGCACCAATAACCCATAAGAGTGGTGATGAATGTTAAATACAATAACTGGATTGAATTAGAAAAAAATAACGGTTCTATTTGGATTTACATAAAATATTTTATGACCATTAATATTATGAAATATAAGTTGGATCAAAATAAAATATGGAAAAGAATAAACATTCTATATAATTTGATTCAAATAAAAACACACATACATGATTACAAATAAAATCAAACAAAAAAACAAGAATGGAAAGTGGTGGAGTGGTCTCCCTTGTTGAGAACAGATCATTGAATCCCCTTCCATTACCTTCGAATGGCTCTAGACATGAAAAAACTCCTACAAAAGTGATTAAATTCCAAACCCTTTCAATGAGAAGTGGGGAATGTTTATATAGCCTAATGAGGGGGACCTTTTTCAGTCCAAAAAATACCATCCACATAGATTAATGATTTCACCATAAAAAATGAATAATCATGAGATATCTTCTCCTTACAAGTTTTAGATTTGCCTATTTTCTATCCACTCAGAAACGTTTATAACCATTGAATTTTTGTATCCAATGTTATGGCTATTTTACTGAACAATATGCAATTTTCCATTTTTTCAACACTTTTTTGATGGACGAAAAGTGAATGGGTTTTTAATAAAAAAACCCATCAAATACAATTTTTTTTATGAAACATAAACCGAATAAATATTGGATTTTATACTAAAAATTATTAGATCAATTGTAAATATAAATCAGGAAAAAGTTCATGTATTGTGTGATAATTTTAATTATAGGGAAGAATGGTGGGATGTACATCAAAACTTTAGTTGGGCCCCTTATATATATATTTAGGCTATTAAATTTTTATCCACAATTAATTTTATTTTCCCCACAATTTTTTTAGAGAAATAAAAAAATTTTACTTCTGAACTGAGCCCAGAAATTTAATCACCATGGATGGTCCAGTTTCATTGCAGATTCATTGGTTGTTTTTGTTTGGACCGTAAAACCATTGAAATGGTCAAATTGGGAAAATCAACTTTCTATGAATATGTTTTAAATAGAAAGATGACCTGAAAAATACAAGAATCAATCCAATTGGAACATTATTATTGGATTTAATATTATAACATTAAACTCACTCAAAAAATGATTCGTTCAAATAATTCTAAAAAATTATATTTAATATTAAAATATGAAAAATTTCACTCTAATTATGCACATTTCATAGAAAATTAGTAAAGAGAGTAAATAAAAATTTATTAATTAATTAATAAAATCACTGATCTTGGAGTTCTTATAAATAATAAGTAAGTTGTAAAACATGTGTTGAAATCATGATAAAATAAATGGGGATTGAACGATATGCTGCTAATCATATTCAGTACTTACGTAATGATGTCAATAATAATTGGTTTGATAAAGAATGAAATATGATAATAAAGGATCGGGATGTTACAATAAATTATTTGTTAATTTAGATGAGGTTGAAGTTGATCTACTATGTAATCAAGTTCTAGAAGGAAGTCATGATACAAGAAGATCTTTGTAAAAGAATAATGTTGGTTAAGGTGAAGATTCTTGGCCTCAATATCTTCCTAATGAGTTCATCAGATTCAAATTTTTTTGAAGGCTGGGATGGTCTGAGGAAACTATGAGAAACATAAGTTATTTCTTTTTAGTCAGACCAAAATCTAAAAGAAATAAATATTTAGAGAATGGAAATATAAATATGATAAATATTGAAATATAACTGGTATCGTATTTAGAAGATAAATAATAACATTGATTTTTTGTAATTTTATTTCATCGGGTGGGTTAAGATCCATCGTAATAAAGTTTATACTGATTCATCTTTCTGATGAAAACAATAAATATGTGTGGTTCATTTACAATGTTCATGTTGGTTATGAGAAGAGATGAAGGTGAATCTATTATGTTTCATTTGTCTGCATCGTAATTAGATAGATCATAATGATAACAAGAATATTAATCAGAGAAGATATTTTTAAGAGTTTCAAGGAGATAAAATGTCATGGAAATATAGAACGTGATGTTCAATAGAGATATTTCATTTTCTTAATTTGGTGTACAGAAAAAAAATCAAGAAATTTTATGGGGGAATTAATAATGGATCAATAGAATTAGATTGAGGTATGATAAGTATATTGAAGCTATAAAATTAATTATATGTGAAATATGTACAAGGAATCATAATGAAGAAATTATAATGTTAAAATTAGAATGGAAAATAAAAATTAAGAAGTTGTTTTTGAATGAAGTCAGAATAAAGTAGAAGTGTTCAGAATATTCGAGAAGGATATATAACAAATGATATGATTTGATACATTTTTATGATGCCATGATGCACTAGAAATCAATTAATCATTTAGACTCAGGTAATTTGGTTGATCGGGAGTGTTTTCAAGAATCCCATCCAAACCATATTTGCAGAGAGTATAAAAGGGGAAAGGTATATTGTACTTTTTTGGCTAATGAATTGTTCATGAGAAGTAGAGAGAAGATAGAACTCTAGAGAGAAGAATGGTTTACATATTGTTTTCCATAAATAATCCATGTTGGACATTAGATAATGGATAAGATATAAGATTGTAATGTATTCATATGATCATCATATAAAGTTGATTATCATGTTTTCCCATTTATCATATTTGGCAGGATAATTGTATTTTGATTTTAGGAATAAATAATAAACGGTTTAGAATTGTCTCAACTATTTTCTGATAGAGAAATAAAATTTTCTGTATTGAGAAATCTTACTGGGAGAATTGGAATGGGTAATAGGAATGAGTTTTAAATCAAAATCCATGAACTTCTTACTATCTTCTATGTAAGAAAGTGAATAATTGAGTTTAATGTTTATATTTGTGAAAGTGGATAAATAATAAAAGTAAAATGTTTTTTAAGAGAAAAAACTTATTACATTATATGTTCTAGAAGGAGAAAACACATTATGGGATTGTTTACGTAGTTCTACATGAGGGAAATGGATTATCCTACTTTTTTACACCACCCAAAAGTATTTTTAGTGGATTTTGTGTAATGTATCATTTAAAATCATACAAAGGATGTATGTATTGTTATTGAATACAGAACCTTGTAATTTCTTGGGTTCATAGTGATGTGAGTTTTAATTTTTTTTGTAGGGAATGTAATATTTAATGGGAGTAAATGGTTGTATCATTTTTAAGGAAACATAAAAGAAAAGATACCTCTGATTCAACCACTCCCCCTCTCAATGATAAAATAATCATCATTGGGAACATTTAATTAGTATTAGAGATTAAATATTACCTCATTTATTATTTGCTGAAGGTTTTAAGAGATTTTGATGGAGAATTTAATTTTATGAACAATATCAGTATCCTAGTTTTTTATGGAAATAAATATCATATCTAGAAATATAGATTTTTTACTTATCTCATGTCTATAATGAATTATGTTCTTGAAGAAGCAACATATGTTTTTCCTTATATTGATGATAATTTTCCAATTACATCTATTGATAAGATAAATCTTTATAACGATGGAGGGGATAATAATGATTTACCATCATCACATTTTGAAATTAAATTTCTAAGGGTGAATGGTGTTTCCACAACCAAAGGTAGATGAAAAATGTTTAAAAACATATTTGAAGGAAATAAAAAATTGAAGAAGGAAAAATCACAAATATGGGGGATGAAGAATGAATATTTCTAAATGGCTAAGTATAAATCCGTTGGGGACTTCTTTACTATGGTAAATTTCATTTTCAGCACTATCAGATGTCATGGTAAAAATTTGGAATATTCTATTATTGATGAAATGATTTTGAGAATCCTTCCCATCAAGATTGATGATAATATATCTTCATTGGAAGATAGAGATCCTGCAAATTTATCATTGGATTATCTACACATCCCTATCATCACTTATGTAATGATAAGAAAGAACGTTTTGAAAAGGAAAACAAAAGTTGATAATGAAATTTCATTCAATGCTACCAAGAAAGATAAGTCAAAGAATATTATTATTGAAGAAGATGTAGTTCATTATCATTTTAGAAATGTGGTATGAAAAAATCTTATTGATATTTTATCCATTTTTTCTACAATGTGAGAATATTTATAGGGAAATTTAATGTGAACTTTCCATTAAAATGTTTTGAACTTGTAGCCATTGGGAACATTATAGAAAATTTTCCTTGATGAATGAAATAGGAGGTGAACGAGGATGATGAAATAAGGACCAGAAGATCATATAAGAAACAGTGTGATAAATACAATTCGTTTTCTATAGGGATTGATAAAAAACTCTTCAAAACCAACAGAAATGTTTATTATATAATGATGAAGAAGAAAAAGGTAGTGATGCTAACTCTGAAACATCTGTTGATCAAGTTTTTGAGAATATTATTATTTCAATAGTGAATGATTAATAATTAATAAGGATAATTTATAAATAAGAATTAACGGGATTATAATATCATTTCAATGATGAACTAAACAACTACCAGAGAAATACTAGAAGAAATGAGAATGAAATTATGATGTTGAATATAGAAGTTCCCCATTAAACCATGAAAAATATATTTGTAATGATAAAGTTAAGATTGTGAAGTATATTGGTGATTTAAATAAATACCATGTGCATAAAACGAATCATAATCAACATGTAGTAGTGAATCTGGTGGTAAAATAAGAAGAGTTAGAACATTTACAATAAAGAATAACTAAATATTAAGAGTGAAATATATGTTTTAAAAACAATATCTTTGAAATTTGCGAACATTATTATAAGGATAAATCTAATAATGATAAAAATTATCCTTAAAATGTTGATAAGAAATCTAGATATTTTTATAATAGGAACTACTCTAGAAAATATATGTATATGGAAAAATATCAATGTTGGGAATTTTGATTTTTCCAAAATTCCTGAGCCCAACTATGTTTATAAACATGATGAATATAAAATTGATTCTATTTCTTTTTGTGCCAATAACGCTAAGAAAAAATAGGATTATAATTGATAATGTAAAGTCTATTTTTTCAATTAAGAATGAAAAGGTGGTTTATGTGAAACATGTTCAAATGTCTGGTCAGTGTGGATGTTTCAGAGGAAAATATTCTTTCTATGGATGCTTCTGGTGTTTTTGTAGATTCGAAAAATTGTAAAATATGTTTTGGTTCAACTAAAAACATTACTATTATTCCATAGGTTATGGAAGGCATTGATTGAGGGGGAGTCAGTCCTCTTAAAATATGAAGTCCGATATCGAAGTCCAAAAGAAACCAAACATGGATGGTGTTAAAAATGAAAATATATTCTAAATCTTAGAAACTATTTTTGAGATATGCGAAAAACTTGGAAATATTTCTACGGTATGTCTTCTTTTCGTACCTACAAAACAAAAGTTTATTAACAATCCTCAAAATTAGTAAGAAAAGAAATAAAATAATGAAGAAATCTCCCTTGTTATTGAAACCACACTGAAAGATATAAAATGATAATGAACATGAATTCTTGATAATTGGTGTTATTCTCATTTGAAAATATACTAAGGGTTTTAGAATAATATGAAAGAAATTAAATAATGAATGGTAACATTCGGAAATGTAGAATTGTTGAGAATCAAATGTGGTGGTTTATCTATTCTTGGGAAGAAATGATGAAATCACATAATGCTTTATATGTTGTTGTGATAAAACATAACATTCTAAGTGTTTCAATTTTTTTTATGTGGGTAAAAGTTTTAACTTCAAAAAATACGTGCTTGTTGTGAAAAGTGAGGATAATTTAATGATTGATACAATAGGCCAATGTACCAAAAGGAATCTTCTTTTAGGTTGGTGAAATAAAAAACACGTGTTACATGAGAATGGTAGAAGAGAGATAATTGTCCTATAAAATGATGGAAAAAATGTGTCAAAGAAACATGATCACATTATCAATGCAAGATAGTGTATGAGATATTACTTATTTTAAAAGAAGAAGTGATTAATGCTATACTATTTTTTCGAATAGAAACATTTCAAATTTTGTGCATAAGAAAATTGAGATTTGTTAAAAAAAACTATAACTTATTTATTCAAATATTTATGGTCTAATGAAAAACAATAAATAAAATGTTATAAGTACTTTATCACTTTAATTTATGACATTACAAACATTAATTTTATAATGATTATGAAACATAATATAGATTCTATATAAATGTTAAAAAGCATCAGGATTAATGGTGAGAAAAAATTGAGTATTTAGTGAAGTAGTTGAGAATTGATAATGGTGGTGTGCATAAGAATGAATTTTATGAATTTTATCTTGATAATAAGGGAATTAGTTATGTGAGTTTTTCCACATCAACAACTCAATAAATTTTTTTCCTGAACAAAAGAGTTGAATTTCGGTGGAAATGGGAATAACAATTTACCAGAACATAGTATTTCTCATTTATATTCGAGGTTAGTAGTGAGTGATAATGTATATATAAAAAACTGAATTTTATATAGGCCAATTTTAAATATGACTCCATATAAAATGATTTATGAAAAAACTCAATGTTTTAAACACTTAAAAGTTTTCATGAGTCCATGTATTATAAAAAAGAAATGTGGAAATCTTGGAATGTTTTAGGAGAAAGGTCAAGATGGAATCTTTCATGGATATTCTCCAAAAGGATGTAGATTTAGATGTTTTAAAAAATAAATATTAATATTTACTTATTATTTTGATGTGGCTATTTTTGAAAAAATTGGGAGTGATAAACATACTCAAGAAGATAAGGATGTCAAGCTTGATAAGGAAAGTTGTGTTAATAATTCTTATAAGGATACACATGATTGAAATCCTACTCAAGAAGAAGAAAAATCAGACTCCTCAATTTTCAGTGATGAGAAAGAATCTCAAAATTCTCATCCTAGGAAGAGGAGGAATGTGGAATCTTAGAATATTATTGGTGATAAACATCAAAAGGTTCTAGCAAGGAGAACACAACTTCTATTACACATACTTCCTTGTATTCAAAATTTGAGCTGAATGATTTGAAATAAGATTCTGATTATTTGGAGTGGTTTCATGGCATGAATTAAGGGATAGGTAAAATAGAAAATAATGATACATGGGAACTCATAAATAATCTATATAATAAAATTGGTATTGGTACAAAGTGGGTTTTCTAAAATAAGATAATGATTAAGTTAAAGTGAAAACAAAAAATGGTAGACTAGTGTAAAATTTTTACTCAAAAATTGAATATGTTGCTTTTTATGAGACTTATTCATTATTGGAAAGGTTAGAAATAATAATAATTTTTAGTTCTATTGTTTCACAATAGATTTTAATATTTTTCAAATCTATTTAAAGTCGAAACTTCCAAATGGTATCATAATATGGAAGTTTAAATTGAACAACCATGTAGCTTTATTATTGGGAATAATGAATGTTATATATGTAGATTGAGTGGAGCCTTGTATGGGATGAAACAAAATCCAATGGAATGGTGGCCCAAATTAGATACATTATCAGGTAATATGGGTTTTAATAAAGGAAGAGTTGATAGTAATATTTACATCAATGAAGGTAAGGAGTATTCTCTTATCATAATTGTTTATGTTGATGACATTATCTTTTCTGGGAATGATGAAATATGATGTGAATGATTTTCTATGAAATAGATTTTTTTGAGACTTCCATAAAATGGGAAAAAAAATACGTTATTGATTTATAAATTTTTCAAATGAAGAAACATATTTTCCTTTCTCCTAAAAATTATGGTAAGGAACATCGTAAGATGTTTGGCATTGAAAAATGAAAACTGATTTCAATAGTTATTATAATGGGAACAATGTTTTTTTAAAGATGGATAAGGCAAGGATATTGATCAGAAACAATTTCAGATTATGATTAGATGTTTGTTTTATTTGACCGCCTCAAGATCTGACACTGTTTATACTGTTACCTTATGTGAAATATTTTAGGGTGATCCAAACGAATCAGATATACTTACTTGAAAAATAACTCTCAGATAAATTAAAGGAATAAAAAATTTCAAAACCAGTAATGATATCTCAGAATGTGATGCTTTTTTTGGGTATTCAGATGCTAACTGGTCAGGAAATATTGATGATAGAATATCCACATCTTGTGGAGTTTTATTTCATGGGAAAATTCATTTTAGTTTTCATAAAAAGAAATGAAATTCAATAAATCCAAGTACGGATGAAGCTGAGTATATTGCTAATTATTAAGATAATACCCAGCTTATGTGGATAAAGTCTCAGTTAGAAGACAAACTTATTAAGTGGAAGCTACCATTTATATTGGGTTGTTATAATCAAAGTAACATGAATCTCACCAAGAATAAAATGCAACATTCTCATTTAAAACATATTCATATAAAATTTCATTTTATAAAATAGTATGTGGAGAAGAATTAATTGAAGCTGAAATATGGTCCAACATTAAAAAAAGTTGCTAAAATTTTCACAATCCCTTTACCAAAGATACCTATTTATAATCATGGAGTTATTATAAATCAGAAGTAAACAATAAAACTTTTTATGTAATCTTGATTAAAAAAAGGAGGAGTAAAAGAGGTGAGTTGAGTCATATTCAATATGAGCATAATCATGTCAATAATATCTAGGTGAAGAACGAAATAATGTTATTGATGAAGGATGTGGATGTAACAATACCTTCCATGTTACGTAAAATGATGTTGAATCTTTCTTAAATGTAGTCATGTTCATAAAGGAAGTCATGATAGAAGTAGATATTTTTAGAAGATGATTGTTGGTAAGGCTGTAGATTTTTTGCCTGAAGATCATCATAATGTTCTCATCAGATTATAATTAGTTTGAATAGATGTAAGGTTTGTGTAAAATTTAAGAAACCAATGGTACTAGTTTTCAGTCAGAACCAAATACAAATGAAATAAATCTTCAATGAATGGAAATTAAAATATTTTGAATATCAAAATATCATCAGTATCATAGTTAGAAGAGAAATAAGAAATATGATTTGTTTTTATGTTCTTCAATTAGTTGGGTTAGGATTCATCGTATTTGATCACATATTGATTCATCTTTCGAACGAAAATAAGAAGTAGAATAATTTTAATTACATTGTTCAAGTGGACTAAGATAAGATAAAAAAAAATATAATTTGTTAAATTTTTTGTTTTAGTAATGAGCTAGATCATAGTGAAAATCGAAACAGAAATCCTACATGACATTCTTATGAGGTTAAAGGAGATACATAACTGATGGCAATAGGGAAATTGATGTTCAAAGAAGATTATTTTCTCCATTGGGTGCATAAGAACGTAATGGATAAATTGTTTCAAAAAATTGGAATAAATAAAATAAATCTTCTCAATTTTATCTAAGAAGATTGAATCTATCCATTTATTCGTATATTCAATTTGTGCTAGGAATCGTAATGAAGAAATTATACTATGAAAATCATAATGTGAAATAAATATTGGACTGGAGTTTGTTGATGGAATAAAGAAGTGATTCGATGATTTTATAAGATTCTAGAAGGATTAAGAAGAAAAAAGAATATTTAAAAAATATTAATGATGTTAATATGCACCTAAAATTTAATGAAACATACATATTTTGATAATTTAGCTAAGAAGGAATGTTTTCATGAATCTATCCCAAACAATATTTGGGGAGAATGGAAAAGGAGCGAAGTACATTCTAATTTATGACTAAAGTACTATTCATGATAAGTAGTGAGAATGAATAACACAATATAAAAGATAACTTTCTAGATTTTTTCCTTGAATAAGTCATGATGGAAAGAAGAGAAAAGATTGGATACTTGATTGAAATGTATTGAGATGATCATCAAATTCAACTGATTATATTATTTAACTAGTTATCATATAGGGTAATATTAGAGTATTTGGATTTCAAGAATAAAGATGAAATTCATCCTAATTTACTCGTTCGTATTCTAATAGAGACATATATTTTTTTGTGTTGATCAATCATCTTGGAATAATTTTACTCGGTAATCAGAATGAGTTTTATATCGAAGTCCCAAATGTTCTTACTAGATTTCTCATAATAAAGAGAATATAATTTTTTGAATGTCTATATTTCTTAATATTGATAAATTTGTTGAGGAACATTTTTCTAAAAAAACATTATATTAATTCATTTTTTCTAGAAGGAGTACATGAACAATTGGATTAACTATATAGTGCTACATGAGTGAAATGTCATTTTGTACTCATTGTATTCCACACAAATCATTTTACATCTATTGGATTGTGTGTTATTTGATCAATTTCATAACATACCATGGAATTATCTATTATTATTGAATAGTGAACCATGTAAATTTTTTGTGTTCCTATTGATGTGAGTTTGAATTTTTTTCAGTAGATAAATTAATTATTAACACATGGAGAAGGTTATATCTTTTTCTAAGTAAACATGAAAATAAAACATATCACTAATTCAACCCTTCCCTTCCCCGTGATACAATTATATTTACTAGAAACTTTCAAAACATATATTGATAACCAAGACACTTTCATACTATTATTTTTCAAGACATTAGGTTTAGCTAATCGCGGTGTGGGTTGGTATGTTAATGATCATTTCATCATTCAAGGATTGTCCACGGTTGGATTTTTACTATCATATAAAGAGTACGAAATGAGGACCCTCAGTTGAGATAAACTAAAAAATTTTAGAACCATACATATAAAATATATGTTTTCTGAATATCTATTAGATGAGGGGAATGTGATGTTCTCATAGAAAAGGGAAAATGAAAAGTGATGTATTCATTTAATTGGTCAGACAATAAACTAAGAATCAAGAAACAATGTGTGATAATATGGTATTGACGTAATAATTTTTTTGGTTACTCTATATCTTTGAAAAAATAGATCATATAAAAACCATTCTTGTATATAATACATATGGTGGACATAGGTATTGAGATACATGTTTTCTAAAGAGGTCATCCCATATTGCTTTTTAGATTGAGTAACACTGATTGTTTTCTAGAGGATACTCTATTCTTAAATTTAGGAATTTCTGAACTCGTAATTATTTCAAATTATATAAGGGTTCATAGGGTCAAAATTTATAGTTGACTATATATGGATAATTTTTTATGAAAGTCATATAGTTTATCTAAATGTGTTAAGAGTTTAACCAAAATGAATCTGCGGATGTGTATTCATAAGGTATTTGATATGATTTTATATGGGGTGATGTTGATAATAGACTTTTAAAAATTAATTTAGAGATATATAATAGTATTTTTTGATATAGTTTAACATGTTATTGAATATAATACAATATCATATGAAATCAAATAATGTTTATATGTCATTAGTGAAAAATGGAGAATAGTGAAGATATTTCCTAAACCCATGAATGTATATGGTGTATAAATGGTATATATATTATTATAAAACATAGATATATCATATACTATGATATATATAAACCTAAGGAATATCATATGGATTATTCTAGGAATATCATATCGGGAGAGTCAATATATTTATCCAATGATCCAACCAATCATTTTATATGATATGATGATTTTCAAAATGTATTGCATTTATTGTTATATGAGGTGGAGTTGATGATATATTTTCAAAATATTTTTGGTATATATAATAGTAGTTTTGGATATGGTTAGAAAAGTTATTTTATTTGATAAAATATATGATAAAATGACACAAAGTCTATAAGGATTTAGTAAAAGTGGGAGGTGGATGAAGATATACCCTAATTCCTTGAATATATATGATGTATGAATGGTAGGTATCTTATTTTATGAGATAGATATATTGTATGGTATGAAATATTTAAACAAAAAGAATATTTTAAGACTTATTTGAGGTATCATAATTGGTGATATAATATATTTCATCACTATTTAGCGAGTAAATTTATATAAAATAATGATTTTATAATGTTGGTTTATCATATTCTACATTAAACATAGAATGATATGATTAACATGGAATGTGATTGTTAAATTTTATCATTTATTATCTTCTATAACTGGAAATAATTATTATATATATTTCATAAGATTAAACTCATGTGAGATTCAGTAGTTCATTTAAACAAATTCTTCAATGGCTAAAACCATTTACTTCAATGTTTTGAATAATCTAATAAATGTAGGGAGATCGGAGAGTATCATGATGACCAGTTTAAAAGAGGCAGTTCCCTTATATATATTTGTGATCCTCTCCCAGTATTTATCTATTTATTATATCATTGCAAAATATATCTTGCCTATCCTTCCTTAGACACATTCAGATACATGAATATCATGATCACAGGGTGGATCCCACCCAATTCATTGGTGATTCAGATTGATTAATGGATATGAAATTAAGGGAAGAGTCAATGAGTTTTTAACTATTATTATTCACCATGAACTAAATTAGGATAGTAAAAGAATATCTATGTCAAAAATAAAATATTTTTATTTTATTTATATACATGGTTTTAGTTAATACATCCATGGTGTTATTTGAAAGTTGTGGTATCTAATATCTTCTACTCCATAAAATAAGTGTTATTTGATCCTTAAACCTCAATTGAACTGGTATTTAATTAAAAATATCCCTATTATAAAATAAATCCATCTAAACTATCTAATACACATATAGTATTCCCTCATCTATTTCCTTTTTATAGTCTTGGGTTTCTGAGAATTTTTGATCTCTTCATTAATTAACATGAAGAGATTAATATGGGGGATTAGTATTTCAAACATTATCAAATATTATATGCTTTTATATGAGATATAATCTTTCACATTATTCTACTTTTATATATTATACTCTACATGGAAATAAAATCATAGGATATTTTTCATTCAATATTACTAAGGGGATATTTTTATCTTCTATTGGAATAGGAATTTGATATATTTTTCTGATTGGGGCATACAATTTTTTTGACCCTATAAAAAAACTCAAATGTTGAAATACATTAGATAAGAAACTAAACATGTCTATTATTACTGTCTAATTTTTTCTAATTTTTTATTATCACTTTAATAACTGGAGTGTAAATATAATTTTTGAAAAATAATTAGCCCTGTATAATTTATCTAGTAATTCATCAATAAACAAAATAAAAAAAATTATATTTCAATATCATTTAATTAATAGATATGTAACCAATAAAAAACTATATAAGTTCATTACTTTTTAACAGAAATAACCAGTGAAGAAAATTGATATTGATACGGTTAATAACTAATTTAGACATTTTCTAATCACACTAAAATTCAATCTAATATTTTACTAATGTTGATATTGGTAAGGCCTTATGTACTATGGGGTAGTTCCTAGTAGTAACATGATTTTTTAGTCAAGACAGACTAATGAAATTTCTTAATTTAGATATAATTTAATCAAAATAGCCAGTTGTTATTTCAATAGCTACTAACATATTTACTTAAAATAATTCCATACAATGATCGCCGATTTAAAAATTTGATCGTTGATTCCCTATAAAGATACAAATAATTGAAATCCTACTCATGAAGAAGAAGAATCAGACTCTCCAATTTCTAGAGATGAGGAAGAATCTCAAAATTCTCTTCCTAGGATTAGGAGGAATGTGGAATCATTGAATATTATTGGTGATAAACATCAAAAGGATCTAGAAAAGAAAAACATAAATTCTATTACACATACATCCTTGTATTCAAAAGTTGAGCTCAATTATGTGAAATAAGATTATGAATATCTGGAGTGGTTTCATGTCACGAATGAAGAGCTAGGTAAAACATAAATAATTATACAAGGGAACACATTCCTAATCTAGATAATGACATTAGTATTGTTACAAAGTTGGTTTTCTAAAACAAGATAATGATGCAGTTAAAGTGATAATAAAAAATGTGAGACTAGTGTTAAAATCTTACTCAAAAATTAAAGTTATTGATTTTAATGAGACTTATTCTTTGATGGAAAGGCTATAAATAATAATAATTTTTAGTTCTATTATATCACAACAAAGTTTAATATTTTTTAAATGATTTAAATTAGGAACATTCAAATGGGATAATTATGAGAATGTTTAAATTGAACAACCATGTAACATTATTGTTGGGAATGATGAATATTATTTATATAGATTGAGTAGAGCCTTGTATGGGATGAAATAAAATTCAATGGAAAGGTAACCCAAATTGGATACTTTATTAGGTAATATGGGTTTTAATAATGGATTATTTTATATTAATATTTACGTTAATGAATGTTCGGAGTATTGCCTTATAATAATTGACCATGTTGATGACATTATCTTTTCTGGGAATGATGAAATATCATGCAAATGACTTTCGGATAAATTAAAATGTTTTTGAGATTTCTATTAATGGGGAAAATAAATATGTCATTAATTTCTAAATTTTTCACATGAAGAAACATATTTTCATTTCTCCTAAAACGTATGCTAATGAACTTAGTAAGATGTTTGGCATGAAAAAATGAAAAATGATTTCAACACTGATTTTAGTGGGAATAGTGTTTTTTAAATATGGATAAGGCAAGGATGTTGATCAGAAAAAATTTCATATGATGATTGGATGTTTTTTTATTTGACCGCCTCCAGACCCGACATTGTATATACAATTACCTTATGAAAAATATTTTTGGTTAATCCTAATGAATCATATATTCTTACTAGAAAAATAATTCTCACATAAATTAAAGGATTAAATAATTTCAGAATCAGTAATGATATCTCAGAATATGATGAAGTTTTTGGGTATTCAGAAGCTGATTGGTCAAGAAATGTTGATGATAGAATATCCACATCTAGTGGTGTTTTATTTCAAGGGAAAAGCAATTTTAGTTTCCATAAAGATAAATAGAATTCAATAACTCCCAGTATGACTAAAGCTGAGTATGTTTATGATATTTAATATACTACCCAACTTATGTGGATAAAGACTTAGTTATAAGACTTACTTATTAAATGGAAGACACCCTTTCTATTGGGTTTTTATAATAAATGTAAAATCAATCTCACAAGGAATATAGTGAAAAATTATAATTTAAAACATATTTATATAAAATTTTATTTCATAAATGGTAATGTGGTGAAGAATTAATTGAAGCTAAAATATGTTCTAGCATCAAAACAAGTTGCTAAAATTTTCACAATACCTTTACCAATTTTTTTTTTCCTGATCGTGGAGTTATTATAAATTAGAAGTAAAAAATAAAACATTTAATGTTATAGTGATTAAAAAACGGAGGAGTAAAATAGGTACATTAAGTCATATTCAATATGAGAACAATAATTAAATAATATCCTGTTAAAGAAGGAATGAATGTTCTTTATGAAGGAAGTGGAAGCCACAATACCTTCCTTGTTTAGTCAAATGATGTTGAATCTTGGCTTCAATGTAGTCATGTTCATAAAGGAAGTCATGATAGAAGTAAATTTTTGTGAAAGAATATTTTTGGTAAAGTTGTAGATTTTTTCTTGAAGATCATCGTAATTATAACATCATATTCTAATTAGTTTGAAGAGAAGTACGGCTTGTGGAAAATGTGAGAAAGAAATGGTATTGGTATTCACTCAGACCCAAATTCAAATGAAATAAATCTTCAATGAATGGAAAGTAAAATATTTGGAATATTGAAATGTCATCATTACCGTAGTCAGAAGAAAATTAAGAACTAGGATTTGTTTTTATGTTCTTTCATTAGTTTGTTTGTGAGTCATCGAATTTGAGCTCATATTGATTCATCTTTCTAAAGAAAATATGAAGTAGAATAATTTGAAATACTTTGTTCAAGTGGACTAAGATATTATTTGAATGAAAATATAATGTGTTACATTTTTCTTTGTAGTAATGAGCCAAATCATAATGAAAATCAAAATAAGAATCCAAATATACATTCTTAAGAGTTTGAAGGAGTTACACAACTAATGGAAATAGGGAACATGAAGTTCAAAGAAGATTTTTTTTCTCTACTTGGGGAAGAGCAACATAATGGATTGATTGTTTCAATAAATTGGAATAGATAATCTAAATCGGTTCAATATTATCTAAGATGATTAAATCTATCCATTTATTTATATATTCAATTGGTGCATGGAATCGTAATGAAGAAATCATACTATAAAAATTATAATGGGAAATTAATATTGGAATAGAGTTTTTGATGGATGTAAGAAGTGAGTTGATGATTTTAGAAGGTTCTAGATGTATTAATAAGAAAATATAAGAGTTTAGAAATATTCATGATGTTAATATGCACATGAAATTCAATGAAACATATATATTTAGATAATTTAGCTAAGAAAGAATGCTTTCATGAATCCCTCCCAAACAATATTTGGGAGACTATAAAAGGAGGGAAGTACATTCTACATTTATGACTAACTTACTATTCATGATAAGTAGAGAGAAGGCATAAATATAGATAGAAGTAGGTTTTATAGATTGTTTTCCTTGAATAAGACATGATGGAAAGAAGAGAAAATAGAGGATACTTGATTGAAATGTATTGAGATAATCATCGTATTCAACTGATTATCTTATTCAACTAGTTATCATATTGGGTAATATTATCGTATTTTTATTTTTAGACTAAAGAATAAATGAATCATAATTGACTCATTCGTATTGTAATTGAGACATATATTTTTTGTATTGATCAATCATCATGGAAGAATCTGACAGGGTAATCAGAATGGGTTTTATATCTAAGTCCCAAATGTTCTTACCAGCTTTTGGGAAAGAATGTGAATATGTTTTTTTGAATGTCTATATTTTTTAATTTTGATAAATAAGAAGAGTATCATTTTTCTAAAAAAACTTTATATTACTTATATTTTTTAGAAGGAGTACATGAACTATTGGATTAACTATGTAGTTCTACGTGAGTGAAATTCCATAGCCTACTAATTATATTGCACACAAAACGTTTTATATCTAGTGGATTGTGTGGTATTTGACCAATTACAAACCATACCAAGGAATTATCTATTATTATTGAATAGTGAAGCATTTAAATTGTTGTGTTCCTAGGGATGTGAGTTTGAATTTTTTTCTTCAGTAGATAAATTAATCATTTACAAATGGAAAAGGTTATATCATTTTCTATGGAAACATGAAAAGAAAATATATCACTAATTCAAACCTCCCCTTCCCTGTGATACAATTATATTGACTGGAAACTTTAAAAACATATATTGATAAACTTGACACATTGATACTATTATTTTTTAATACATGAGGTTTAGTTAGTCGGGGTGTTGGTTAGTATGTTACTGATCATGTCATCATTCAAGGATTGTCTACGATGGGATTTTTACTATCATATAAACAGTACGAAATTTAGTCCCTTATTTGAGATAGAATAAAAACGTTTATAACCATACATAAATAATATATGTTCTATTATTATCTATTAGATTAGGGGAATGTGATGTACTCATATATAAGGGTAAATGACATGTGATGTATTCATTGACATGGTCAGACTATACACTAAAAATCATGAAAAAATGAGTGATAATATGGTATTGACAAAATAATTGTTTTTTAGTTTCTCTATATCCTAGAGAAAATAGATCATATGAAAATTAATTCTTATAAATAGTACATATGGTGGACATAGGTATATAGATACATGTTTTTAATAGAGATCACGCCATATCACTTTATATATTGAGTAACACTGATTGTTTTCTAGAGGATACTCTATTCATCAATTTATGAATTTCAGAACTCGAATTTATTTCAAATTATATAAGGGTTAATAGGGTCAAAATTTATAGTTGACTATATATGAATAATTTTTTATGAAAATCATAGAGTTTCTCTAAAAGTGTTAAGAGTTTATCCAAATATGAATCTTTGGATGAGTATTCTTAAGGTATTTGATATGATTTTATATGGGGTGATGTTGATAATTGACATTCAAAAATCAATTTAGAGATATATAAAATTCGTTTTTGATATAGTTTAACATGTTATTTAATATAATATAATATAAGATGAAATCAAATAATGTTTATATGTCATTATTGAAAGTTGGAGAATGGTGAAGATATTTCCTAATCCCATTAATGTATATGATGTCTAAATGGTATATACATTATTATACAACATAGATATATCATATGATATGATATATATAAACCTAAGTAATATCATATGCATTATGCTGGGAATATCATATGGGGATATTCAATATATTTATCCAATGATCTAACCAAGAATTTTATATGATATGATAATTTTCAAAATGTGTTTCATTTAATGTTATATGAGGTGGAGTTAATGATAGATTTACATATGTTTTTTGGTATATATAAAAGGATTTTTGGATATGGTTAGACAAGTAATTCTATATGATACAATATATGTTAAAATGACACAATGTCTATAAGGCTTTAGTGAAAGTAGGAGACTGATGGAGATATACCCTAATTCATTGAATATATATGATGTATGAATGGTAGGTATCATATGTTATTATATAGATATATTTTATGGTAAGACATATTTAAAAAATAGTAATATTTTATGACTTATTTGAGGTATCATAATGGGTGATATAATATATTTATATACTATTTAGCAAATCAATTTATATAAAATAACGATTTCATAATGTCAGTTGTTCACATTATACATTCAACATAGAATGATATGATTAACATGGAATGTGATTGCTAAATTTTACCATTTAGTCATCTTCTAAAACTAGAATATATTATTATATATCTTTCATAAGATTAAACTGATGTGAGATTGAATAGTTATTTTAACAAATTCGTGAATGGATGAATCCATTTACTTGACTGTTTTGAATATTCAAATAAATGTAGGGAGACATGGGAGTGTCCTGATGAACTATTTAAAAGAGGATGTTTCTTTATATATATGTGTGATCCTCCCCCCAATATTTATCTATTGATTATATCATTCCAAAATATCTCTTTCTTATCCTTCCGTAGACACATTCAAGGACATGCATATCATGATCACAAGGTGGATCCCACCCAATTCTTCGATGATTTAGATTGATTCATGGAAATGACATTTCAGGAAGAGAATTTGGGTTTTTACTAGTGGTCTTCACCATGAAAAAAATTAGGATAGTAAAACTATATCTATGTTAAAAATAAAATATTTTTATTTTATTTATATACATTGTTTTATTTTTTCCATGCATGGAGTTCTGGGAAATTTGAGGTATTTAATGTCTTCTACTCCATTATATAAGTGTTATTTGATCCCTAAAAAATCAATTGAACTGGTATTTAATTAAAAAAGTCTTATTATAAATTAAATCCATCTTAATTATCAAATCCACACCTAGTATTCAATCAACTATTTTCTTTTTGTGGTCTTGTTTTTCTGAGAATATTTGATCTCATCGTTAATTAAAATGAAGATATGAATATGGAGGTTCAATATTTCAAACATTATCCAATATTAAATGATTTGATGTGAGATATAATCTTTCACCTTATTCTAATATTATATATCATACTCTAAAGTGCAATGAAATCATAGGATATTTTTCATTCAATATTACTAAGGGGATATTTTTATCCTATATTCCTATAAGAATTTGATATTTTATTGATCGGTGTATAAAAATTTGTTTGACCCCTTAAATAAGAACTCCAATGTTGAACTACCTTATGTAAGGAACTAAAATGTCCATTATTTGTATCTACAATTATATATCAATTTTTTTGATTTATTATTACTTTAATAACATTAGTGTAGATATATTTTTTGAAAAATAACTATCCCTATAGAATTTATCAAGTAATTACTCAATAAATAAAATAAGAAAATTATCTTTCAAAATCATTTAATTAACATATATGTAACCAATGAAAAACTATATAATTTCATTTCTTTTTAACAGAAAGAACTGGTGATGATAATTGATATTGACTTGGTTAATAACTAATTTAGACAATATCTAATCACAATGCCATTAAATCTAATATTTTACTTGTGTTGATATTGGTAAAGACATACATACTATGCAGTTGTTCCTAGTAGTAACATTATTTTTCGGTCAAGATAGACTAATTAAATTCCTTAATTTTTTGAGAATATCATCAAAACTAGACAATGGTTATTTCAATTCCTACTCACATATTAACTTAAAATAAATCCATACTGTGATCGCCGATTTAAATATTGGAACCTTTATTACTGATAAACCAATATCATGTTACTCCATCTCCAAACACATACTCATATAAGTAAAATCCCATTCAATAACCCCTAGTGACTTTAACAAATTTTCTTCCAAAATAAAATTAATTCCACATAACTTTAGTGAGTTCTGATGACAATAATTTTTCAATTCCTAGTAATATCAATATATTATTAAATATCCCCCACTTAATTTATTGTATTCATTTTATACTAATACCATCATAAAATCCTTTGGTTACATAACAATGATAGTTGGAAAACCATGTAATCATTAATAAACTAGGTGTACTTTTGAACTCTATAAGGATTGTTAAAATTTCCTCTTGATTTGTCCCAAACTTTTTAATTTATAATCATGTTCTTCTTAACAAATATTAAAGAGGTATTCCTTAATTATGTTCTTGGTTTCATCTATATCTACTTACTCTTAAGGAATACCCTTATATTCTTCCATATATTTATTGAAATGGGTTTGAACCCACTAAAATTATAGTATCTAAACCTAAACCTATTTAATTATTACTGAACGTAAACCCATTTAATATCAATTTACCAGTAACTTGAGAAAAAAATTTATTTCCCAATTAAAATTTGAATCCATTTAAATACCCGATTAAATTTATTATTTACAATTTTTATAATAATTTTAGGGTAAAACCCCTTTATAACCCAAACCAAAACCAAATATCGATTTCTTTTCTCAAATTTTATTGGAAAATAATTACAAATTATATTATATTTGGGTTTCAAGTACTCTGTTAGTGATACCCAAACAATATTAGATTGTTAATTGGGGTTTTTTAAACCCATAAAATGGCTCAAATCTAGTTATAAGGTACCCAAAAATAGTTTTTTTGTTTAGGTCCAAGTATCTTATTATTGGGTTTCCATTCCCATACCTATTTACACACACTCTAAAAAAACCTAATTTAGTGATTCTTAACTATAAATAGATCTTCATAGTTGATAAAAATTTATTTTTTCCACCTATATTCCATATATTATTTACGAAAATGTTTTATAGAAGGTTTTTGCATAATCGGATTCATAGTATAAAACATAATTTTCCCCAAACCAAATTATTCCTTCACAATAAGCACTTTCGTCTCAAAATCATTTTATATGTATATTGTTGATGTTATATCTTTAGGATTTGGTATAAAAAAATATAAAGTAGTATACTTTATAATTCCACACAACAAGAAGGTGATTAAATGATTTTGTTTAAGATACATGGTTTTTGAAACTATTTTAGATACTCTTTTACTGCTCATTTTTCCTTCAATTGGAAAACTACCACATGGGGTTGTATCATAATGTTGGACAAATTTGGGAATGAAAAATATATTTATATCCCTTATAATATAAACATATATGATCTTTTCATAGTTTTAAAAACCAAATTTTGGTTGTTTTTAAATGTTTAATAAAATTATAATAACTATATACCCATCCAATTGGGACATTAATTTTATCATCTCTTTGGAAATATAATCATTTCATTTGAGGTTACATCAACCCATTCTCGCATATTACAAAGATGATATAGATTCTAAAATACACTCTCATTTATCACATCCACACTTACTCTATATGTTGTCCCTTTATAATGGCACATATTTGGTAGATCATTCAACATTTGGGATATAGTTTCCATCTGTGCTTGATAATCCTTATACATAACCATGAAGGCTTAAAAATGATATTTATGTTACTTGATTTATTTTATATAAATTAAATTTGATACCAACATGGTATAGGATTAGGTATTTCCTCCACCTATACAAATGTTTACAATTGAATCTAGGACCAATTAAGAGAAAACATAATGATCACTTGGTTATCAGATGACCAAAGTAATCTTGGGGAAAAATATCCCTTAATTTTCTATTTATTTCCTAATATATTTATTCAAAATTATTAAAATATACACAATAGTTGAAAATATCATAGAATCATAAGTTATAAAGAGAATATATAAATAACAGTTTCAATAAAACAATAGTCACCCATTACTAAGACAATACTAGGAAATAGAAAATAAAAAAACCTAAAAATATCTAACACACACATGCATAAATAACTATGACTTTTATATTCATATATTATTTCTTACTTCATGAATATCTTTTAGAAAAAAATTAACATATTTATATCTAATATTACTATCATAATTTTAGGATGTTCCCACTTTCACATGGTATTGATATAACATTATGACATGGTATAAAATTTAATGACATTATCATATTTATAGTACATATGGAAATCCTATTACTAGCATCGTAATTAAAAAAGAAATTATAAATAGAAATATGTACATGATATAATATTCAAATAGTACTACTCAAGTTGGGTTCATGGAATCCATTATCACAATACTCCAAATTGAACTAGAGATTACTTTTCGACTATTAACAAATTGACCCACACATGATATTCAGGATTTCCTTGAGATATGAATCTAGTCACCAACACTGACACATGTGACTCTATCTATACTATACTTTCCATTACTTAAAATTTATTAGAGAAATAATTTTTATATCTATATAGATATTGTACTCCTATAGACCAGTATCCTTGGTTCTTGTACCACTGCTATAATATTATCATTATATTGATTATTATGAAATTATGAAATGTTCTTGGTAAAACTATAATATAAGGAATACAGATTCTTTTCATACTTCTTCTTTAACTTCATCTGAGACAATAATATAATCATATTTTTTGTTTTCAATTTAACACCACTATATATAATAATATTTTCATTCATATTTAGATTAACTCTGATACAAAATCTATTATATCAATTTGAATTATACCTTTTATTTCCCCTTAATAATTATCTCTCCTTTTCATTAATTTTCAGGAAGTTATATCTTGTCCATTATTATGTATCATTAAATAATTTTTTATATTTTCTTATATAGATGTGTTCGATTTATTTGGAATTTTTACACTATGTTTTAAGAATAATTAATTATAAATCTAGTGAAAAATATGTTAAATGTGATATAACTAATTAACAGACTGTATATAGTTATAGTAATCATCTTAATTTCCTATAATGAGATAAAAATGCTATCCTAGCATGATTTATACCATGTGTCATGGATAATAATTCCCTATTTAGTTTTTTAACATGGTATTTTTTTAATACTGTTCCAATTTGTATATTTTTATTTATTCTAAGTAAACCATTGATCAATCTTATTAAAAGTTGTTCCCTATAACAATGGTTTCAACTTATAGAAATTTATAAAGAAATATTTTAAAGTAAGTTTTAACTGAATTCAGAAACAATATATTATTTTTGATAAATCTTATAGATATATGATAGAGTTTAATATTTATGATTAGAGTTTTGAAATTTAATATATGAATATAATAATCATGATCAAATTAAATGGAATTGAAAATTCAATTGGGGTTTGGGATTTCTATTAGTATAAGGGTTTCATTATAGAAAACAACCTTACTTATCTTAAACCTTAAACAATCAAAATTTCATCATATATATCAAGCATACCATCAATGTACATATATTACTTGAATAACTATTATGACAGAGTGGGTTCTACATTAGTTGGAGATTATAACAAAATCGTAATTTTATTTTGATACATGGAATAAATTTCAAAATTCCTCCTATTTAGAAATTTTTTAGTTAATTTGTAATTTACCTTTCCACATAAAATAAGGATGTATTATACTCAATGGTTAATATTTCACATAAATTATGTAATTTAAAACAATTTATCATTGGTTTATAACTTTCTTATATAGTTTGTCTCTTTGGAAGAATTTTCCATAGAACCTTATGGAAGCTATTTATATGAAAATTTATCAAGCCCTGGATTTATCAATATCTATCATCCTCCAACTATATCCAATGTAAATGTTATTCCACTAAAATAATTATAGTATTCCACTCTAATAAGAAATTAATATCTAATGGCTTTATATAATATCCTTTTTGACTTTCGGATAACTTACATAATTTCAATTTTGTTTATTAGTGTAGGTTCATTGATAAAACTAGCTTTAAGAAACACAACTAGTAATGTGGAGGATCCATTCATGATTATGATCCCTTTTTTCATGAAGGGGTTCATTTTTTAATTTTAAATATAAATAATCTTGTATTATTCTGGTAATGGAAGATCAGTGGGGGCAAGTTGGTCAATATGTTCGACTTTTGAAAAAAGATGTCATGTGACCTTTCTCGAATGATGAATGTGAAATATCTAGTTCACATTGGAATAAATCTAAAGGACTTGAATAATTATTTTAGTTTTTGAAAGGTCTCATAATATTCTTCATATATATTTATATATGAGATAAACTTTCAATGTTCATCAAAATATAATGGATGAGGTTGTGAAATATGTGAGAAATCAATGGTGACCATGATTGAATGTTGGCACAATATATAGTTAGAAAGGTCATGGAGCCTATTATACTCACTATGATCCACTATAGTCGAGAGGTATCAGGTAATTTTTATTGTAATTTATATTTTTAGTTCTTTACTTCTGTTGGTATAAATAAAATAATATTATTATAACATAGAGTAGGATTTAAGTCAAGACCACATAATCATTCATATTTTTCCTATTGATAGATCAAGTTAGTTTCGTATTTATGAGAGTTATAATTATGTTGAGTGTTTGGGAGTGAATATTTAGTGTGGTGGGTATGGTGTGTTTTTTCTTCTCAGTTCCAGTTCATCATATTGTAAAATCTTCCATTTAAAAATAATCTATAATTTGTTTCATAGTTGAAGTTTTAGTGGATTTCTTCTAGGCTCAGTTATTTTAGACCAAATAAGGGGTATTCTAGATTCTATATTAATAACATTATAGATGAAAAAATTGTGGTGTTGATGAATCTCTTGTTGATATATTTTAGAGGACAATAATAATGAAAAATAATTTATAATTAAGAGGTTATTAATAACGAATATATTGGAAGTAATGCTACTTGTATATCATTTCAATTATCTCAACATCATAAGGATTAATTTGGAATCACCAAGAGTAATGTTTTTGGATCGAGGGTGGAAGTTTTTATAATTTAATAACCTATAGAATCTTGGTTTGTGATGATTACGACAATTAGTTATTCTAGTGGTATGTTTGATTTTTTGTTTGAATTTGTTTTTTATCTAATTTTGTGGAGTGAAATCCAAGAATTTAATGTAACCACAATCGATGAAAAATGTAGAGGATTCTCCATTCAATTAAAATACCAAATAATATAAGTGGGATATAAGTTAAACAATATTATCCCAACACATACCCATATATTGGAATTGTGAGAAGAAGAGGCATATAAAGATATATTTTAGGGATTGTAATGTAAATTTTTTAAGGGGGACTTAACGATGTTACAAAAATACCATAGATGAGGTGAAATTAATTTAATTTCTAGTTTAAAGTATATATTATAATAATTTATTGTTATTTCTTAAGAGTCAATTAATTATACATATAATAGGAGGATCATATATATCTATTTTTTTATTATTTTATTATTTTATTGTTATGTATGATATGGATGTTGACATTTTAATTAATGGATAAATGATTGTTAGTATCCCAAACAAAAGTATGTTAGAGCTTCATTGTTTTTCACACATATATTGTTAAAAGAAAATAATTTTTATTGGAAAAATGGATGAAAAAATATTTGGTATAATGTTTTCAGATGAAGGTAGGAAGATAACCTGATTAACCACTATGTTTTACAGAAGTTTTACTGATTAATTTATCTATCCAAAGTGAAAATCATATGGAGAAATGGTTTCTATATGAACAACTTATAGAAGTTCATAGTTATAGTATTTCTTTCTTGGGCACACGAGTATGAAAGACATGCTATAATTAGTAGGTAAAGAGATATTGAGGAACAATAGCATGTATTTTGGATCACATGAGAGTTTCATTCTATAAAAATAGAGAAATGTATTCTTTTACAAACATAAGGAACACTATGTTATTGAAGTTATATATTATAAATATGAATATTTTGGGGCCTTCTCTAATCCATTATCACAGACTGATAAAATACGATGTTACCGTTATAAACTATTAAACAAAAAAAATGTATGCATATATATACTTAATCATAGAAATGAGTTCCTCATAGTTCATTTTCTATCTATATCCATGCTAGAGAAATAAGAGGAAAATAAGACTAATTGTTTAGATTTTGGTAAACGTGGGGAATATAGTTTCATGAAATATTGAATATTTTGATGGATAAAGTGATAAAGATTTTAGAATAGTGCACCCAAGATACTAGAAAAAAATATGATTGATAAATTAATTAAATAATAAATGAAAAAGATTATATCATGAGATTTCAAGTGTTTGGCCTTGGAGGTGTGATTGAAATAAATTGGGGGATTTTATTTTCATAAATTTATTATAGTTATTAAAATTAACTGTCGAATTTTGTGGATTATTAAGATTAAACATTTGATCATAAATGATTAATAATAGTTGATGTGTGAAGAGTAAATGTAAAAATATATAGTGATAAATATAAATACCATTATTTCAGTTTGGATCTAAACATTATATATCTACTCATCAAACCCTATCAAATATATTATATAACTCACTAATATATAAAATATACCATTAAATCGGAATAACCAATCCCCAAATATTTACAATGGGTGTAATCCCTGCCTAGATCTTTATTAAGGAGATTCCCGAAACAAAAATACCCATACATTTTGGGAATAGAATTAAATTAATATTTTAATACATTATAAGCTCTCAACCTATGTGAATTTTCAATAGGAACACTCATAACCAATTTAAATCTTTTATTAGATGGAAACACGTAATGAATACTTTTTAATTATGGAATAACAATTTTATGTTAGGATTTAGTGTAGAAAAATCACAACCCAAAAATAAATAATAAAAATAAAGAAAAACAATGGACATTATTAGTCATATATACTATTATAGAAAAATTATTTTAATCCCTTCAATGGTTTTTAATGATTATTCTTGGGTGTTCCAACAGTTTACTTTAGCATGAAATGATTAACAATGAATCTCTATCGACTTCACACATGAAAAATTAGAAATTCATAGTATCAACCGACACATGATAGTTTGAATGTTCACATCAAAAGAAAAAATATTCAAAAATATTATAATAGTGTATCTAATTTTGAATGAATATCCATGCTATTTAAATAATACTAAAAATAATTAAACATAAACCAACCAATTAATTAGATAATTCAAAAAAATTATCAATGAGAGAGAGAGATATTATCATTTAATAATATTCAATTATATTCAGAATGAAAATAATGGTTCAAAACAATATCATTTAATCAGTAAAAATCCCAAAATACCACCATATTAATAGGTCAAAATAAAATCCCATATATATCTCATAATATCTTTCTATAAAATTTAAATTAAAATTTTTAATGACTTACCAAATAAATATTGATAAGAAATAATAATATAAATAAAATTATATTTTATTAAGTAATATAAATAAACATTTAACATTTCAATTATCATTAAATAATACTTTAGAAATATTAATTACTAAGAAATAAGTTAGAATAAATAAATTCAATATTTCTAAATTTCTAATACATGTTCATTTGTGAATGAAAAAAATATAAATATTTATTTAAATTACACTATATCATTCCAAAAACACATTTCATAGTTTCCATATAATATATGTCTATTTATAAAATAAATTAGTTATTTAGAACAACTACTAAAAACATAAAATAAATTAAAAAATCAATATATTTGAAAAAAGTGTAATATGAAATTTTTATGTTTCAATAAAAAGGATAATGTATCCGATTCTCCATGAGAGTCAACATACCATGCAGATTAACCATGAGTTTTCAACTACTATAAATATCAATTACCGTGACAAATTGAATGTATGAAAAAATCTTTCGATCATGAAAAAAATATTGGTTGTGAGTGAAAAAATAATAATAATGTAGATCAGTTCTATAAATGAACCATATGAAGAAAATTGTATCAACCACGTGATGAAAATTTGGATCGACCACATGATAAAATGAATGAATGCATGAAAGAAATACCATACAGAAAGTCATGTGACCATTTGGTAGTTAAGGTTCCATATGACTATGTGATCATGTTGTAAGTCAAGTGTTTGTGTAATGTCAAGTGATCATGATGCATGTGACATATCAAGTAATCATGATACAAGAGTAGTTATCCAAAATTTATTAATTATAAATTTTATTTTTATTATATATAGAATATATCCAACAAGATAAAATTAAGAGAATAAATAAAAAATAATGCAATAAACAAAGACTTTATCAATAACAATATAATTCAAAGATGTAAAATTAATAAATTTTTGTTATCAAAACATAAATAATTTTTTTTAAAGATCCGCTTCAAAATCCTCATATTTTTTTGTAGTCAAGAAAAGTAAATATACCAATTTCAAAATTCCTCCCCAAATTATACATATTCAATATATAGTAATTAAATACTTCATTAAAATATGAGTTTTCTAGTAAACATGAGAATATTATAAAGAAATTTTAAATAAATATATAACAACATATTATAATATTATATTACCCTAAACACATGTTTTCATAAAAATATATAAATAAACTATTAAAAAATGAGTCTCCCCCACCATATTAAAAAATAACATAAAAATAAAATCAAATATTCCATTTTAAAGAAATATTTTATTTCTGGAAACAATAAATAGAATTGTGAATTCCAGAAACTACTACAAGGGGACATAAAAAATTGTTAATATATTAAAATAATATATAAATGATTTTTAATATACTAAAATAACCAAATTTAGTACAATTTCGATTACATTAGAATATGAAAACATGAAAACATGATCACTATCCATATAAAACAAAAACTATAAGCACATTCAAACACACCAACATACCAATATACAAATATTAAGAACAATAAATACTTGATTTTTTACCATAATAATAATGGTACTAACATTGGAATACAGCTTATCATAAGTCCAATTTGATTTATAAAATATTTATTAGGCACCCATGATTTAGAATGGTTAGTATTTTAACATTAAAAGTTTATTTATAAATAATACATTATGCAAATAAATTATTTAACAAATTATATTGAGAAATTATAATAATAATGTCAAAATAAACCACATCATATAAATGAAACATATGAAATAAAATAATTTTTTACTATGAAAAAATATATTTCCATACATTTGAGATGATATGTCAGCAAATTCAAGAAGATTTCATTTTTTTTAATTTATACAACTTTTTATAATATGATGAATTCACCAATCATTTTACCTGAAATAATAAACATTGAAAAAATCTCTTTTAAACATTTAGTTTTATCCTTTAGCTCCACATTTTACTGTAAAATAATTAAATACCATAACAAACAATATTTTAGTACTAGAAGAATAAATTGACAACGTATAGTTCTCTATTTGTAGAAATTTAAAATTATTTTCCATAGTCTTTATTTTCTCTATTTATTTTTAAATTTTATAAATAGATTATTTGTAAATTTTCCATTTAATAAAATGGGAATTTTCATTTCATTATTAACCATATTATAATCCTTAGTCAATGTTTACTAATTTTAATAAATATTTTACATATAATATTTATATTTATCATATAATTCACTTAACTCCACTTTTATATTTTTCACATTAAAAAACTCAAAGGGGATTAAGAATCAGAATCAAAATTACTCAATTTTCTCATGTTAGTCATTATATAGATATTTCCAACATTACTGTTAAATTCGACCTAATAATTTAATTTATGTTTTTTAGGGGAAAGATGAAAATATTTTGATATTTAGAAAGAAGTGTTAGTTCACATGTTTCCTTTTCACTTATTAATTCTTCAGTAAATTTTGATTATTCTGGGAAACTCCAACCTCCAATGAAAAAAGTATCTATTTTTGTCTTTTCAATATTATCTTATTATAATTGATAATTGAATACCAAATACAAATATTTGTTATGGAAATGTTTCCTATATTCATAAAAGTAATAATAGTTTTACATTTCATTAAATTTTATCTTGATACAAAAAATATATTTCTTGTATATACCTTCAATATTTTTTTATTACATGATTTTTCATTATTTGACCTTGAATAAATTAAGAAATTTTATGTAGATCATCATATTACCCTAACATATGACAACCGGAGGAATTAATAGAATATTTTTAAGATACTTATTTATATTTAATGGTAACACAGTTTATTCTATCATGATATTCATTTTCACTATTCTACAACTCATGCTTTTATTTTTTGTATGGAATCAATATGCTCATCTAATGAGTACTCATAATAATCCTTTATTTCTTTAATGGACACCTTATTATAATGGTATTTATTTGGTAAATATAAAATTATTATTTAAATATTAACTTTATTATTTATTTTTAATCTAGTTATAATAATTTGGTTGACAATCTTGTTAATCTATTGAACATATCATTTACACATTATTGATTTGGCGCTCTGAATTCTTGAAATTCATCCTTATGAATGATAATCATAATTCTCGTAAAATTTTCAGTTCCTTGAAGAGTTATTTTATAGTCCTCTAAATGGGATGAGAATTTTTACAAGAAGATATATGACTATAAATATATGTACTAAGTAAAAAATCAATAAAATTCATGACATGGTAATTCAAGACATATGTTGTGGAGTCATTTCAATTTATGTATCAATATCAACATCGTGAAGTTTATAATATTTACCAAGGATAATGAAATATCAAATTTTTATATTCTTTAAAAATATATCAATTCTATTTTTATTGTGTCAGTAATCGTTTCCATTGAAATGATGTGTTTTCACCAGATTTAAAAATGCAACCTATAGACTTGAAATCTTTGAAATAAATTTTTCTTTTAATATTTGGAAGGACTATGATACCATATATATATATATATAATATAATAAATATTATAGAATAATAAATTATATCCTAGTAAGTTTCTACTTTGATAGCATGAGTTAGGTACCAAATGATTAATTGAGTTAGACAATAGGTTGGAGAGGGTGAATTATTTTTCTATAAATTATTTGTGTTATTAAAAATAATTATAGAATTTGGTGTATTAATAATATTATATAATTAATTTTAATAGAATAATAATTATATATATATAAATTGTGAATCTAGACATATAAAGAGTTTAACATAAAATAGTTTATAGTATTTGGTATCTAAATGATCCCACATATACTCTTTACACCCTAACAAATGATGTATGATACCCACTAAGATATGAGAAAGATATTTATAACTGAATAACATAAGAATATACTTTACAATGGGAGAAATCCCAACACAAATAATTATTAAGGGGTATCCCCAAACCGAACCACCCAACATTTTTTGGGAATAAAAAATCAATTCTTTGACTATAGGATCACCTATCTATCTATGGGAATTTATAATAGGATCAGAAACAACTAATGTAATTGGTTTTTAAAAGTATCCAAAACAAAATGAATAATTTTTAATGGTTATAAATCTAGTGTGTATTAAAACATACTAGAGACAACACCCACCCCGAAAATAAATAATGTAAACAATGAACCCACTAGAGTGGATTATATAGATATCCTAGTGTGAAATAGGTATTCATGGCCCTTCAAAGGATATTAATGGGGAATATCAGATGTTTAAACATTAAACATTATCTTGTATTTATTATAAATAATGATCTTTTTAGTTAAAGTAATATCACATTTAATTTCAAAATACTATTCAACACATGAGAGTTTTAATGTTCACATCAATGGAAAAATAATCACAATAGTATTTTAGTATATCATCCTTTTAATGTGTCTAAATTCCCTTTACATAAGAAAAAACAACTAAATAACATAACAATAATCAATTAGATAATTCAAAAGAAATTCTAAAATATCAGATATGGAGAGATATATATTTATATTGCATCATAATCATCGATATTAAAAAAACGAAAACTAATTCAAACCAATTGGAATTCATCATAAAACACATCAAAATATCACCAGAATTATATGTTCATAAAAAAAATCCCAAAAGTGTCAAAATGTTTCCTTCTATGAAAATCAAATTTAAATTTTGAAAGCCTTTCCAAATACATAAATATATGATATAATAATATAAATAACATAATACTACATTGAAAAATATAAATATATATTGAGTACATTTTTTTTCATAAAAAAATAAATTCAATATATTATAAAAATCAGTCAAAATAAATAAATAAATTTTTTAAAATACTTATAACATGTTCATCCCAAAATGATTAACAATTTATATATTAATTTAAATATATTAAAAACAACTTCCAAAACACTTAACTAATTTTATATATAATTTTTATATATTTATTAAATAATGAAATCAATTAAAATAACTACTACAAAAATATCGTAAATTTAAATATTAAAATACCTTAAAAACAATTAATATGGACTTTTCATATTATAAAAAAATTATTCTATTGAAATTAATATGAGAGTCAACCTACAGTGTATACTGATTGTGAGGTTTAGATGACCATGATGATCAACTTATTATGATCCCTTGACCACATGAATAAATATATCAACCATGAAACATACCAATCGTCCATAAGGGAAAATGTATCGACCATGTAGACTAAACAAGGAAATAGACCACATGAAGAATATTATATCAACAAAATGAATAGAATTTGTATCATACACATGAGAAAATTAGTCACCATAAGGAAAAAAACCACACAGAAATTCAAGTGTCTATATGATAATTAATACACTTCATAAATAAGTAATAGTGTGGAAAGTCATGTGACTATGAGGCATGTTTTAGGTGATGCGACTGTGAGACAATAATACATTGCCAAAATTTATGAGTTAATTATTTTAAAAAGAATCTATACATAATATACCATATAAGATACAACAAAAGGTATAAATAAATAATAAAATATTAAAAAATCACTAGATAAGTAAAATTATAAATCAAATATATAAAATTACAAAATTAAAATTTTCAAAACCTAAATAAAAAAAGTGTTTCATGGAGGAAGATCAACAACATATAGAGATACCAGAAGAGTTTTTGGATTATTCATTAAAGTTTTCCAACAATATAATTAATATAATTCCATCGACACCCATAGGGAATAATATTTTGAAATAGCTTTTGTTCATATGAACTATTCATGTATCTTATCAAAATGTTTTTGAATGTCTCTATTATCCCCTTTATTGTTATAATGATATGAAAAAATGATATAATGTCTCAAGAATGTTTATTATTTGGCTATGTAATAAAAAAACATCAAATTTAAACAATGAGACAATGGCCAATTATATTTCATTAGATTTTAGAATTTTCTCTTTAATGATAATGTATTATTGAAAAGTGAGAACTTAGAGGAAGATTATATTGAGAGAAAACCCTCAATAGATCATGTCCATGTAGACAAAAAGTGAGTTTCTAGAAGATAAAATATTCTGGATTGTTCATGAATCATTAAAATTTTGGGAGAGCTAGCATGGATGCAAGATGTATCATAAATATTTATAATTTTTAAAGATTGGGGGAAAATTCTAAAATATGATGATTTAGAAGTAGCTAGCCCCAAAAGGGAAGATCCTTAGATTGAATCCAAAAATAAAATATATTATAATAAATTACCCTATTCCTTTAACTTGAAATCCACTAGTATATTCAATAGTAAAAAATAGATAAAAAATCAATGCAAACAATTATAAAAAATCATTTTCCATTAACATACACATATAAAACTTTTAGTTATAAACCAAAAAACTAATTAAGACCATAAAATAGTCTGAAATAATACAAAAAATTTGGTTTAATTAGTCTTCCAAATATAATGAAACATCAGAAAAATATTCAAAAAACAATAAATGTTATAAAATTAATAATATATTATACTGATTAAAAATATAATAATTATAATAAAACTAACATGGTGAAATTTTTTGTCATTTTTGTCATGACATTACCAAAAATATATTAGAAAACAAAATAAAAACATTCAACATTTACTATCTAATTATGAAAGGGTTTTAATAAAACAAAAAATTAGAAATAAGAAAAAATTATATATTCATCAAATAAAAAATTCATTATCTAATTTAAAATTTATCCAACTACATTGACACAGAATTAATTTCATCCACATTATTTATAAATAAGTTAATTGTGTTAAAAAAATTCTATAATATATTTTATTTTGATATATTAATTACAAAAACATATTTAATGCAAATGTTTTTTGATTGAAGAACCAATAAAATTGGATAAAATTTACATTTTACACAAATCATGAAACCGTTCTTGAATATCACTACGAAATGAGAAAAACCAAAATGTTGTGCATTAATGAGTAGCAATTATACATAATATTATTATCCATGTTTTACAACATTTTAGATATAAATTTATCTTTAATTCTATTCCTTAGGTATTTCATAGTCATTTAAATTTATTCTAGTTCCATAAAACAATAAATTAAATTGAAGTCATTTTTTATAAAAAAGTATTTGAGTACCTGATTTAAATGTAATAAATTAAATCACTAAAATTTATATTTACTTAAATATAATATTATTTAAATTGGAATTTATATAAATGGAACACTACTAAAACACAATTATTGAAATATGGCCACTAATAAAAAAAATCATTGTTGTATTTTTAAATATTATTAACAAATATTATCTCCTATATATGGAAGAAATCATCAAAACTATAAAAGTTAGAAGAATTCATTGATAGTTTTTTATCATTTGAGAATCATTATATGTATCTGAATTTGTTGGAAACCAAAAAATTTTATTTTTAATAATGATTTTTTATATTTTAGACACTCCTATATAAGTTAAATGTAATAAACCATCATAAGTAATTTGAAATAAAAAGTAAGTAAAATTTGTGAAAAAGGGAATACCTCATATGTAAACTGATGAACAATTCTAGATAGACATAGTAAAACATGTCCCATTCTCTATCTAACTATGGCCACCACCACGATATGAATCGCCACTAAACCATATGAATCAATAAAATAATGTAACATTACTTGTACTTGATATAACTACATAATTTGATAAAGTATATAAACTTATATTATATGTATGGTTCCGTATGATACAATATGTAATTAAAGATACCCAACATGAAAATCACTATACATAGTTGGTTCTGAATGAGAAGGTGGAAAATATAAATTTTTAGGATGTGTAGTATCTATATATGTTTCAATTTCTGAAAAAATTAAGTGTACATATGATTTTATTTACATTTATGTCAAACTGAATCATCTTATGGAGATCATTCCTTAAGGAAACTATTTATCACTTGTGTTATACCTATTTTGATGATGTAATAGGACATTTAAAAACATTTATTATACAAACACCCACCTCATATACTCTTATACAACACAAGACATCTTGAATACCTAAAGAACTTGTAAGAATTTACATCTTACCCTTCAGGTTAAGGTCTATTATATAGTTTACTTTTGAAGGGAAAACTAGAATTATATATTTTATTTCTATTTTAGTGTAATGAATTTTAAAAATATTAATATTTTTGAAAAATAATAATTAATTTATAACAATTTTATCTTTTACTTATTTTGATTGATCAGAAAGAAATTTCAAATTATTTTTTTTCTCTCACTTTTCCATTAATAATGGTATGTTGTGGGAGATGGAGTATTGAAGTAAACCTCTTTGAATCCCTAACTATATTTAGAACATAGTTCATAAAAAAAATTAGTAATCATTTTCTCCTCTATCAAAGGATACCTTCTATATGGAAAAGTATGAGGGTACATATTCATCCACTATTTCTTATAGTAATACCTCAAGGATACTTGATACAAAATAATAAGAGAATAATTTTAAAAATTGACTTCATAAAAAAATTATCATATTAAAATGGATTCCTCCTGATATCTAGGGAAAATATTCTTCCATGTATTTTCATCTAAAAAAAATATTCTGGGAAATAATTGTATTCCAATTTATTCCATGAAATATTATCTAAATCCAAAATTGATTTAAAATATCTACATATAATTTATAAAAAAATATATCCACTCTTATTAAATTATTTCATATTTGGAATGTTTAATATAATCTATAATTTAATAAATAAATTTTTATTCATATGAAATATATAATATTTTAACTATTTAGAAATAATTAGTCATGATATGTTTTCATCCTCAAATACTAAAATAGATCTTTTATAATCTGGTAAATGATACTCTATTTATTAAATAATATTATAATTTTTCCATGACTCTACATGGCCATAAAATGGTAAACTATTTTTCATTTGGGATTGATGAGTTATTTTTATCATTGAATTCGTTTGGAGAATGAAACAACGATTTCCAGGTTAATGTAACGATTCAAATAAACTAGTATGACCATATTGGATGTATATTTTATGTTCTATATCCATAAAATATCAAGTTAAGATTATCATATAATATTATGATTATAGTATAATTGGCATTACGAAGAAATAGTAGTTGGTGAAGTACATAATTGTAAAATAGCTCAAAAGTTTTTCCCAATGGTTTAAATATTATATGATTCAAATCAGTAGAATTTAATATATTCAATTAAAAATTATATTTAAATTTTGAAATATAAAATAAATTAAATAGATATGGATTTATTTTATGGAAATTATATCGAGATACCTTAAATCAATTTTGAAATGATTTTTTTATGGAGGAAACAAGTCAGAAATCGATTCCTCAAATATATGTTTTAGATGCAGATACATGAATGAATATTTCCTCCATCCATATAGAGGAACCCTTCCTATAATAATAATAATTATTTATAAAATCAATTCATAAGATTATTTTTTAATTAATTGATGAAATATTCATTTATTCTAAGATTTATCACTAATAGATGAATCATAGAATAAATACCCCCACACATTGTTGCATGGAGGGTATCCTATAATATTGAATTAAATTAGTACTAAAAAGTTTTTGAATTAATAGTTAAATGATGATGTTATAATGAGATATTTAGTAACATATATTTTATATATTTTCAAAAGTTTTTATGTAAAGTCAATAAGAAATATGAAGGAGAGTTAAAGAAGAAGTACCAACAGATTAGAATATCTAAAACTATGATAAAGAAATATTGTTCCTTATGTTTTTTAGGATAATTTATATATAATGTTCCCGAGGTGGTTATAATGATTCCTTAAATTTGTTAAAAGACATTTATACAAAATAAAATTATTCTAATACATTCATAAAAGTTCCAAATATCACTAATATTTTTATGATTCAAGAAAATATTTTACACATTTGCATAAAGTGAGATATATTACTAGATATAGACCACCAAAAAAATACCTCTAGACGGTAACCATCGAACATATACCACCAGGAATAGACCATAAGGTGTATACCACCATATGTCGGTTTCTAGACAAGGACCACTTAATAGAAAATACCCAAAGGTACAACGTAAGGGAAATACTAGGCTATTGAAAGGAATTATACCCGATTCACACATGGAATTGATATATAGTAGGTTGAGATACAATATGGATGATTTTAATAAGTCCATGATTATAATTTATTTTTCATATCCAAAATATATAAAATATGTTACTCTAATTAAAAATTTTCAATGGTGGAGAATTTATAACTTGAGAATCCATATAATGTTCTTCTAGGAGTATCTAACATGGTTCAATAAATAAAGGGTTTCCAACTAAATAATCAGATGACGAAAAAACAGATGTCCAAGAAATGAGTATGTATAGTTATGAACCAAGTTTAAGAAGTTCACTATTTTGAGAATATTTATAATTTTAGTGGTAATAACATTTCAATCCATTAATAAAATTAGATTGATATGTGATTAGATGGAGTGGTAGTACAAAGATGAAGCTGCAATTCTAAATTTTATTGAAGCCTTTATAAGGTGAAATAATGTTTTCAGTCATTAATGAGGTTTGTTTTATGAACATAATTAAAATATTATTGTAGATATAGAGTTTGTAAAAAGTTTAAGTAGTAATGATCTTTTTAACAGTTGTATAAATTTCGATTACCTGAAGGTAAGGAGTGTACTTCTAATTAAATGATATGTATTGGTAGACTTTTATTACCTATGTAAAGTTATCCGAGTTGTTATTTATTGGTAGTATTAGAATAAAAATGTTTATGTAACGGAAATTAATATCTTAAACTTCTAATGTAATGGTATAGAGAATTGATTTTTAAGCTATCAAATTGATGAAATCTAAGAAGATAACTATATGGAGAGGACTATGAATTTTATAAACAAATGGGTCACATGGTTTGTAAAAAAGATAAAGGTTTTTTTTGAACCTATTCAAATTTTGATTCTATATAATATGGAGGTTTATGTACAATGAAGGGAGATTAGTTCAACTCCATCAGATGAAGAACCATCAAACCCAGTTTTATTTTATAAGGATGATGTCCATCCATAAGATGATGGTATTTATAAATTTTTTCACCATGATGAGTTTTGTGAATTAGAATAATTGAGTGAAGATCCATCAGATGGAACAACATTATTTAGAGATATGTGTTTTTGTCTGATGGATAATGTTGTGAATGTAAACCAGACTGAGTTATCTAAACCAAGTCATGTAAAAAAATCAATTGAGGTTGAAAGATCATATGGATGATAATTTGATAATGATTTTATCTGATATGAATATTTGATGGATCCATGATGAGTCATCATAAAAATCACAAAGGAAAAATAAATAAATAATAAGTCATAAAATAAAATGTACTCATAACGTAATCATATAAATGTTTTTGGTAAGTGATACAAATTGGATCTTTTTAGTCTTTATTTTTATAGAATATTTGAATGATTATTATTTTCACTAGAAATAGAAATAATTCACTTAATGAAATGTTCATATGAATCCATATGGAAAACACTTCACCATATAGAGAATGGAGAATCTTTAAATTAAGAATTTAATCATATTAACATCGATAATGATGATGTGATATATCAATGTTTGGTTATCTATCAGAAATAAAGTGATTTGGATATGTTTATTAATGTTGAGATTAATGAATATTTGTAGAAGGTTATATATTCTTTAATTGAATAAATATTTAATAATTTTAAAGAGTATTCTCAAAGAGTTGAGAAGAATACAATGAATTTGAGTTAGAAGGAAACTTATATAAGGAGAACTAGATTGGAGAGTAATAGGAGTAGCAGATAATAGAATTCTAGGAGCACCGAATATGAGAATAATAGATGAAGGTTGAGGGGAAATGTATTGGAACATATAATTAAAAGGTTTACCAGATTTAGGATTATCATACAGAAGGTGAGGTGACATAGATAGACCATACTGGGAAAAGGAAGAGGCACACTATATAATATACACACACCTAATTTATTAAATGAACATTCCCAACTTATGTTTTATATATAACTATGTATATTTTTATCTTATATTGTATGGAAAGATGATAAAATTTTATAATATATTGGAGTTAGTATAATGAAAATTGTGTTACATAGTGTAATGTTTACTATTGGGAGATATATAGATATTTTCAAGAGATCAATCAACTATAGGATTCTGTATAAATATCAAACACGTGTAATTGATGAAAATATTATTAGTAGAAGAATATATGGAATAACGGGAGTCACCCTAGCAAGGATATTGGTTATCACACTGAGGCTAGACCTTATAAAAATACATATGAAAAGTTTTCATTATATGATCTACATAGAATAAGTGTAAAATAGTGAAGAAAAAGAATTATTCATCATAACCAATAATAGAAGTTTGATTAAATAATTTTAAGAAAGAGTTTATGTTAAATATAATCAATTAATGTTTTCCACCACTACACCACCCCCTCTCAGGATGACTTCATGATCCACCTAGGGTTCTCAATTAGAATCATAGAATGGTTACCATTTTGGGTATAAAGGTTTTGTTCACATTCATGTTTATCTATTTTATATTATGTGTTGATTTATGGAAGTTGAAGAAAGTTTCTTCTCCAAAGATTAATAAATTCCATCCTATGTTAAATTTATATAAGTAACTTTTAGTTGTATCAACATAGAGGTTTCATCCAAAACCTCAATACACTAGAAGAAGAAATTATTATAGAAGCATATGAAGTCAGCCTATTAGTAGAATGATAATCCATCCCCAAAAATTATTTTCATGTTTTTTAATAAATCCAATGAATCTAAAAAAATATTCCTCCACAGGAATCATTCTAAAGCACTAAAGACTACAATTCACTAGTAACCGTCAAAAAGTTTTACTCTAAAACAAAAGCTTAAATAAAAAGATTCCATTTTAAATTTTCTTTATATATAATTTTTCATATCAAGCATAAATTAAAGGAATAATCATATCTGAAATATAGATTATATAAAATAGTTATAACACATTAAAAGAAGTTCTAAATATAGAAAACACTCACTAAATATGTTGAATACAAAAAATATAAAATTTTATGGTATCAAGGAATGTTTAAACTTATGGAAGATATTTTTATGATAATTTTTCTTTGAAGGATGTGGTTATGGAATGATTCTTTGGATTATAATATTAAACTGAAAATAATAATTATTCATTCAAAGATAAATCTAAAATAATATAATATGTTGAAATATTACAATATAAACAGAGTATGATGCATATGTGAAAACATCAGAAGGAACACACTTGTTATTTTTACAAAAAACTCAATCATCTTAAGGATTAATTTGAAGAAAAAATATGAATAAATGTTCTCTCTTAAATAAAAATCATTTTTTAAAATCTATTTTGAATAATATATGTAAAAAAAATCAAGTAATGAACTATGTAGAAGAATATACTCCCACAATAATTGTTCAGGTCAAGAATGATTAACTAGAAATTAAATAATGTTTTGTAAATGAAAAACATACTTTCTTGAATGAAGCGAGTATGTTTCAAGATTAAAAAATAAAAATAGTAGTATGTCATATGTGGATATAAGGTGATTGGTCTTGAAATGCAGAAGAACACTTTAATCATAATGTTTCTTCTAAACAAAATGAAATTGAAAAACTTATAATATACTCAATTTGAATCATCCGATAACACTAATATTAGAATTTATACCAATGTTTTTAATTAAATCCATATATCTATAGTGAAACAATTCAATTTCAGGAAGAATATGTAATCATACGAAGTATAAAATTATGATAATTTTAAAAGAAAGGTAACCTAATATTTTGATGTATCTATTTTAAAAAAATATGATAATATTAGTGTAGGTAATAATTATAGACAATATAAGGGTAAAAAATTTTGACAAAGAAAAATCATATAAGTAAATGGATTTTAAAAAATAAAACGGAAGGAGTTCCCCCAAATCTGTACTTATGAAACAAGTTATAATATGAAATAAAAATGTTTCTAATGATGTTTAAACCATCCTATAAAAAAAGAATGGATTTAAGGTTTATTGGTTATTGTTGGTGTTGTATAATGTTTGGATACATGGATATTTTTCTCAACATTTTATAAGGTATTAAGAATAGAGAAAACCAATATTGAGTGCGTGTAAATTTGAAAGAACAAGATACTCAACAATATATATAAAATATTAATGAATGAAATATGATTTGCTAACATTCACTAGATTTCGATATCATTAATATTATTGTAAAAATTATGGTTGGAATGGATATGTAGAATAACAGATATATTATTTCTACAAAGAAAAAACAAAAAATTTGAACCCAAAATATAAAATAAAATTTAAAAAATATAGACTATAAATATACCTTGGGGTGTAAAAAAAATAAAAAAAATCCTACCCTAATGAAGAAATTCATATTCGATTTCATATCATGTTAGTTTTTCTTTGGAGTAATAAAATACCACTTCAGGGATAATTCTAAACATGACATTAATGTTCAAGACAAAAAAAATTAATCATAAGAAACAATGTAATGAAATTTAAGAAAAACATAAGTGTATTAGAATGGTAGATGATATCTCTAATGAAGAAGTTAAATAAAACTGAATGTTCCCTTATATGAGTAACATATATAAAGATAATTGTCTATTTGGAAGAATAAAGATAGTTGGAAAGACTCCTAAAATTTCTTGAGATTTTTTCAATGATATGATATGTTTTTTAAATATAAATTGAAAATAACCAGAAATAAACAAAGGAACTACATGGAATGATGAGCACAAAATGAGTGTTTAATATATTTTTAATGTTTTCGTGGTTGTATGAACATAAAAGTTGGACAATGTATGGAGGATGGATATATAATAACCTAAGAAAAATTACCACCCCATTCTATTTGAGGGTATAAAAATCCACTACAAAATGTTGATGAAAAGGAGATTAAAATAATCACATGAAGCCTATGAATATAAATATTTTTAAAAAAAAGTGAAACAGAATGATGAAACCTATAGAACAGAATGATTCTTGATTGGTAAAAAATTTTCAACCCCTTTGTAATTTTAGATGAAGCTAAGAAGTGTTGAAATAGTGGGTTCCCTAGACCCAACTATTCAGTGCTTTGGATTACCATGTCGTGTATATAGTAACTATGCATGATGTCATATTACCGTTATAGTGTATACTTTTCTGCACCCACTATTGAAATAGTAATGTCCAAAGGTTAATTGTCGTATTGAAAGGTTATAGCAGTTCCCAGGCTATAATGCGAATCTCTAGATACTTTGACATTAATCATAAATATATGTTCTATAGTCTAGATACATCTTACTAATTGGACAAAGAAGATGTTTTACCATCAGGTTCTGGGGGCTCATAAGTATTGAGACATCTTCTCATGAAGTTCACACTTGGTGATATTTAGTAGTGAGATCTTGAGAATTGGCCAACCAATGAGAACTCCACATGTTTTGGGTGTCATTGGATGTTCCTATCTACGATCATGTGTAATGGTCTCCTGACATGAGATCATTACCAATGTATGTAACTTGATTACGTACTTTGATGCAAGACGAAAACCATGGTGATGAAGTCGTGGCGAGGTAGTTTGTGTCGGGTGCGTTGTTGGTGGCATGACATTGGTTGAATGGTCAAGAAAGAATTTGTCGCTTCCGGGTTACGGAAGTAATATATCGTAGGCCATGTTGATATGGATGGTAGTACCTTTATAAGACCATGGCCATGGCTGTCAAGGGTAAATCCATCCATTTTAATCAAAAAACTATAAAGCATGAAAAGGTCGATGACACGTGAGTGCGTCCTGCTTTATGAGATATTACAGACAAATAGATTATATTACACAGTGCGTGTTCGTAGGATGCTTGTCACTGTGTGACAATCCTTATTTCTTCAGGGGCCATGATGGGTTTCTAGATCCCGCTCTTGGTTTGTGAATACTATTCAAGACTCTTGAAATAAGGGTCTAGAGGGTCACACACAATAGTGTATTCAAGAATATACCCTATTCAGTTGAATAGAATTTTTGGACATGGTGGGCCCCGCCACAGGGGTCCGGGATTTGTACAAAGTTAAATGATCACCAGTACAATAAATAAATTCATATTATTCGAGTTTATAATAATGAATATTGAATTTATTTATTAAATGTATTTACGAGTTTTAGTAAATACATGAAAAAATATTAATTGATGAATATTAAATTATTCAAGGTTCAATTAATATTTATGGGAGCGGCGAGTCGAGTTAATGACTCCATTATTATCATGTAATATATTTTAATATATTACAAGTAAATGATAATAATATTTATGGCTCAGTTTTCTAGTCATAAAATGTCTTTGATAGTGCGTTAAGTATTCAGAGCTGGCAAGGCGATACCAGGTATTTTAATTGAGCACTATAAATAGAAGATGAGTGGAATTTTCCAAATACTATTCATGGAGCTTCTCTCTCCTCTCTTCTCTCCCATACTCAGGATAGAGATTCTCTGGATCCAAGGATCTCAGATGGAGCTCTCTCTTGGGCATCACTAGCGAAGCGATGTGGTGATTGTTGGAATGTCGAAGTCATCATTGGTATTCCGCGCTAGCACTCGGACTACGAAGAACGGAACTCCCGCAGATTCCTTGAAGCATGTATGGACAATCCAGAGGAATTTGTCTTTGGATTATTCAAGCAGCGATTGCCAACGACGAGAATACGTCGAGAACAGCTTTGGATCTAAACCAGGTATTTTACGGTTTATGTTTGTGATAAAAACTCTTCACGCGTGGTTCTCAGCTTTGACCAGGATACTCTTCACCGATGTAAAGTTGCCGAGGACCACGTGTGTTGGGTTTTAAGCACAAACATAAAACGTAAAATACCTGGTTTAGATTTGAAGCCACGCACGATGTTTGCTCGTCGTTGGTGATCGCCGCTCAAAGAATCCGAAGCCGAATACCTCTAGATCATCCACCCACGCTTCAAGGAATCTGTGGGAGCACCGTTCGTCGTAGTTCGGGAGCTAGCGAAGAATACCTACGATGAATTCGATGTTCCAATGTGAAGGACCAACCTTCTTCCCATTTATGTTCTAACATGGTGCAATTAAAGGTGATGTTGTTGTGGTGGAGTCCTGAAGCATACAATTGAAGTTGGGTTTTTTGGAATATTTGCAATGTTCTATAGAAATCGATTCTACTCAACTATGGAATTCCATACCCAGATACAAAAATATTAAAAATTGATGGTTATTTTCAACCTCAAGGTATGTTTTCCTAAATCTAATGATCATAAAAAACAACCACAAAAAATATTTTTGATGAAAAATCATGTATTATATTACAAATCATTAAAACCTAATCATTTTTTGTATCAAAATATTTATATGTTTTTTAATATAGATTTATGACAGTTTACTGAATGAAAATACAATGAAATGTTTCCCTGAAATATGTTTTCACAAAAGTTAAAATAACATGGTATAGAAAACATAAATTTCTAATTTCATCACCCTTTTTTCAGCATTAGGAATTGATAATATTAACTTACAGTTGGTTGATTTAATTATTTTTTGTTTAAAAATGATTCTTTCCTCTCTTAAGGTGTTCTGAGTCTATACATGATAGGGAATAAGAACTATTGTGATGAATGTTCCTCCCTCATCCTATCTTGTAAAAAAGGGAATTCATATTTAGATCATTAAAGAGGAGATAAATTATTTCCCTCACTCACAACGCTTTGAAAGATAGATGATTTTGAATTCATCATCAATAAGTGGGCGAAGTCACTCATTTACTTTGAAGAGAATATAATATTGAAAACAAATATATATGGTGATATTGAAGTTTCTATGGGTATTTAAAAAAAATATATTGTATATATTGTCAAATGTTTATTATAGAGTTAATGATGAATAAAAATAAGAGTTAAATAAATAATTACCAAAATAAAATAAGTTTAATGAAGTCTAATGATGAAATATTATTACCTATGGGTGTTAAAAATGTATATATATGCAGTACTACAGGAGGATACAAATTTTTTTTTACATTCTTAAGAAAATTTCTTAAACATTTCGATAATGATAAGATTTTCATCAAAGATCCTAATTCCAGGAATATTTTCATGATCCAATAAAAATTTTCACACGTTTTTACAATGTGAGAAATGTTACTTGATATAATCCACCAGATCAAGACCATGAGACAAAGGTTTCCAGAAACAAATATAAAGATAGATAGTTCGTAAAAGAACTATACAAGTACAGCTCTATGATGAATAAGGGATGTATTCCAAATTCATAAATAAAATTATGTCCATTGGGATGAGTTACTGAAGAAAGGATTTTATTAATTCCATGTTGTAGTGTTATTTTATAGGAATATACATAACGATAATATGTACAATTATATTTTAAGAAGTATAAAGTGGGAAGAGTCATAATTTGAGTAGTCATAAAAGGTTTTAGTTGAAGATCCAAATACTAAACCCCACATCATCATTTCTATACTGGATGACAGATGTAGAAAAGTATGAATTATGTATAATAAAGTTTGCATAATTCAGTAAAAATTGGAATAAGTTCACTTGAATGATAAGATTAGTTATTCGGGCGATAGTAAAAAGTTAAATTCAACACTAAAATTATAACAATATATGATTTTAAGTAGAGGTATTATAAATTTGAAGTTGCAAATCCAATCATGACATAAGTATTTATAAGTCTCAATAATGTTTTCAACCACTAAAACATATTTTTTTCTATATATAAGTAGATGAATTTTTTGGATAGATTGTTTGATTGATGTTTAAGTAGTAATGATTTTGTTATAAGATTTATGGAGTTCAATTTTATAATGATAAGAAGTGTAATATTGATTAAAGGCTATATGAAGGTGGTTTTTTTATTAACTATTCAATGGTATCATAGGCATAACGTAAATGTAGAAATAGAATTATTATTATTATGTAATGGAACTAAATTATTTATATGACCTATGTAATGTTATAAATAATAACTTTTCAAATCTATCTGATGAATGAAATCCATATATATATATATATCTAGATTGAAAGGATTTTAAGTTTATTTGGAAAATTATTTTATGATGTTTTTGAGTTGCTGGTTGTTTTTATAACCTTTACAATGTTTAAATATACAAATTTTAGAGGATAATATTGAATAAAGGGTCATTGGTTCAATTACATCGAATGAAGAACCACCAGACCATGTCTTTTTACAAATAATATGTCTATATTGAAGTATTCATTTATAAAAAATGTCATTTATATGAGTTGTATGAATCCGAATGATTAGTCAAAGGCCCATCAGATGGAAAAACGTTTGGTAGAAAAATGCGATGTCCTAAAAAAGTGATGCTATAAAGGAAAATATGACTGAGTTTTTTGAACAATACCCTATTTAAAGATTGAGATGGATAATAATGATTATATCTATGCACATTTTCTGAAAGATTCCATCATACAGAATAATATGAAAGATCCATTATAACTCATCATGTAGACCACGAAAGACAAACAAATGCACTAGAATTCATCAGAATAAATAATCATTAAAATTCATCATAAAAAATATTATGGGAAGTGATAAAAAAATATATTTGTGGTCACTATTATGATGGATTTTTTTTATAATTATCTGATTCATTGGACATATAACTAGTGCACCAATTTTTTTTTTAAGAATCTATTTGAAAAATAGTTCAAATGATGAAAATTTTAGAATATTTATAAAGACCATGTAGATAAATTAACTTTCATTATGATTTAATGATCTATAAACATATTTTTATTATAAGATTTAAGGAATATTAAAGAACCTCATTAATAATGAGGTTAAAAATTATTTTTATAAAGTTCAAGATGTTTAAATTCCATGAATCTTCAAGAATATTCAATAATTTTTCCAATGATTTGAGAACCATCCATAGAATTTTAGTTAAGTAGGAAATTCATGTGATTTTACTCACAATTATATTAAGGGGAACCTATATATTGAGGGAAAACGTATGGGAATTTTTTTATGAAATTAAAATTGTTCAGTAAAATAAAATTGATAAAGTGATTTAGTTTTTGGATCAATGAGAGTTTCCTAAAAATTATATAATTAGTTGATGGAGAGGCACCAGACAAAATTACTGAGAATTGGTGTACTAAAAAATGTTCTTGATCAGAAGTATCATATGAAAGATTCAATTTTAATTGGTACAATAGATATGGAATCTATCAGACAGAGGTACTAGTCTATAGAAAATTGATACAATGTGTACCATGTGGATTAATACTAGACATAGTTTGGGACACAATGTTTTGAAGTGTAGAATGAATAAGTGTACTAAACTATGGCTAACAAGATTGAAGGTAAGTCACATGAAAAATATCATATTGAATGGAGTTAGAGGTGCACTAGACTGAGTATAGAATATAGAGTTATCAGGAAGAAAGTTCTAGATGAATATTTTTGTTTATATTCTTAAATGATTATCTAATGTTGGGTTGAGGGATACATATAGTTTGTAAATAATGGATTTTGTATAAACAAAATTGTGGGAAGTAGTGTAATGTTTTTTATTGGCTGATAGGTATAAATTTACAAGAGCAATCTAAATGGTGGGGTTCTATTTAAATTTCCATCACTTATAATTGATGAAAAACAATTTAGTGAAAGAATTTATGGACTGATAGGAGTCCCAATGAAATTGAATTAGGTTCTCACATTGAGGAAACATCATGTAAAAATACATGAGTTTTATTTTCTTTATATCATTTTCATATCATAAGGATAAAATCGTGAGAATGAAAATCCATAAATCCTAATCAATCATAGGGGTTTTATTAAATTAAAATAATAAAGTGTTTATGTTAAATTTAATCCATAAAAGATAGTCAATACTGAATCACCCCATTATGGTTTCTATACGATCCACAAAGGAATTTTAAATATAGTCATAAATCTGAAGAGGTTTAGTTTATTCCTTAATCTCCCAAACACACCAAGAAATATGGAATATAGGGAAAATGAAAAGGTGATGTTTCTTATAGATCCATCAAATATGTATTTTGATAAAATTTTAATAATTAGTTATTATTTTTCATGATTATTAATATTTTTTAATTCTTGAGTACTAATATAACATTTACACATATCATTTAAGGACTCCCATCATGGGAATGTGACACAAGGGACCTCTATCCCTAAGAGTGGGAAATATATTATTATAACTATTTTAGGAATGTAAGAACACATGGTATACATAATAGAAGATGAGGTTGGTGATATTATTAATTATGTTTTGGGTGTACTAATAAAAAATGAAAGAAGGAATCATAAAAGGTAAAATTATTTTCCTTAAAGCATGATCTTTTATTTATGAATAATTAAATATATGAGTGAATTAAAGAACATATACATTCAATTTTTTTATATAAATGGAAAGAAACTTAAAAATATAGATCCTCAACCTCCTTTTACAAACCGAAAAATGGACCATGAGTTGTATCCATGGGATCCCCATTTATATATTGTAGTGTACATAATTGTACATTATATAGGGTATTATGTAAATCATCATCGTATTCAATTCGATCAAGTAATATTAACAATACATGATTTTATTGACCCAACTAATCCAGTTTCATTACCTACGTAAGAGGTTTCCACAGTTGGATAGAGTTTGAGTTATTCATTAAAATGGAAATCTAGCTTTGTTCGTCAGTTTACATAAGAGGTATGATTACTTTTTCATTTTTTATTTAGTTTTTATAAAAAATTATTTTTAATGTCTTATTTAATATACCTTATATATATGTATATGATATATATATTAACGTTGAAAATGAATTTTTTTATGAACTAGGATATTTAGATACATTTTTGGTTTCTCAAAGGATAAAAATTTATCAATGAATTATTTTATGATAGAGAAATTTTATGAGTTTAAAATATGTGATAACATATTTGGGAGAGGAAAAATGTTAAGAATATTTTAAACAAGATGTCTAGGTATCTTTATTAGAGATGAGCTCTTCGTACCAATGTTTTAGTTGTTTTCCATGCATGTGAATTTCAATTTCCATTCTAATTTCATCAATTAAATATAACATATAATGATTTAATCTATTATTTATCTAATTATAAACATTCCTAATCATTTTATATAGAAAAATAATACATTCTTTTATGTATTTATGGATTTAGAATTCATTTTTAGGAATATTCAATACCCAACATATTCTGATAGAGGTAAATATATATGTTAAATATTAAATAACTCATTGATTAAGTGATAGTTTCTTCTATTACTTAAAATTTAATAAGGGTAATATAATTTCTATCTGTTATATATTATTATTAAATATATGGTGACCATTTTATATATTAGTAAACATTGTATTTTATGCACATTATGTCCACCAGAATTCACAACATATTTTCTTTGCACTTTACTGGGTAAATGTCCTAACAGTTTTCATGATTTATTAAATTCCTAAGTTTTATAATATTTTACAAGTTCAATAATATTATATTTTTTATCTTACAAGTATTTTGGTAATTCAAATAATAAATAAAATATTTCATCAATGCTATTTAATATGGTTCACTTATTGATAAAAAATACAAATGATATTAATTATGTGCTAGTCTATGTAGATAACTTTTATAATAGATTATACCTATTTAATCTGATAATAATATATGTTGTTTATTATTTTCAAATTTTTTTTAACAACTATATTTTTATTTTTATGTATGAAATTTTGAAAGGGGATTATTCTATTTTATGATTAAATTTTACGATTATCATAATGGGAATGACCATATATTTTAAAATGTTTAAATCCATTACAACTCGTATATATAAAATCAATATGTTGTGTTATTAATTTTATAAAATTTATCATTTTTATATATTTAATCTAATATTTATTCATATTCATAAGAGTATATAAACAAGCATTGAGGAATATTTATAGAATATTTTAAAACTAATATTAATTGATACATGAATATCCAAAAGATTCTTGTGTGTGTATTATGTTGGTAAATATTGTTGTTTTAAATTTTTCAATGAGTTCTTATCAATTTTTATGTTTTTTATATACTACCTTATATATAGTTACAATTTATGGAGTATTTTATATAAATAGTTTGAAACAATAATTAATTTTGTCATTTTATGTGATTCTTTGTCTCTCATGTTCGTTGAGAATAATAGTTCGTCACATGAAACATCATTTTAAATCCCTATTTTCTCTTCAACAGGGTTCACATTTGATTATGATATATAATAAGGATAATCAATGACTAGAGAATATATTTATAGACAATATTAATGGAATATAACATATTCCACATACTTATAATGAGATAAAAACTTGGTTTGAGAAAATCTTCCAATAATCTATTTTGTAAGGCCTAAATATGAAGATTCCAACTACTGTAATGAAGATTTTCATTAAACATATCATATTTCATCTGTAATTTTTTATAGTAAGAGTATAAAAATAACAAAAAATGAATCCTCATATATTAATTACTGAAAGAACTAATATGGCCACGATGGATTGTGTTGTGCTGAATTGTTCAAAATCTCAATTGAGGCATATCCTCGGGCCAACCTAATTCTTCCGGAAATGTTTGGATTGTTGGTCTTGTCCATTATATTCCATCCTCTATTCGTGTTCCCTGAACCATACTCTACACCATAATTTTTTGAAGTATCATCCCCATTCCCCCTAAACCCACCCCACCCCATTTCATTTTTATTTTTAGAAACATGCATCAAAAAATATTAGGTCGAGCCTTTTTCTGCTATGATTTCAAGTCAGCCCTTTCCAAAATATGGTGAACTAGGCCCAACTCAAATTACATCCATTCCAAGGACATTATCAGTCTAACCTAATATTTTTGAACTAGTAATGGTCAGTTTTAGGGTTTGATTTCAGTTTTTTCTGATATAATTACACTTATAGTCTATAGTCATCATACATGCACCGGGTGTTCAATCTCTTCCACTACTTAATAAACATTACATATCATAGTGATTTCACAATTGAAAATATCAATCATGGAATAAATCCTAATAGATTCCACTTTGGATTAATAATTCAGGTTCTTCCATGTTTATAGTCTTATAAAATGATATGACTATTTTAAAGACTAACACTTGTTGAAAACATCACGATCATTCATATAAAATGAAATATTATGCCTGGATTTGATAAATTCATATTCATGTTTTTTTGTCTTGATTTCCATATTATCTAGATTTTAATCCCTCTACTGGAATCCACATATTATTCTTTGTAGATCAGTATATATGTCATTATACATTGGGTTCCATCAAGATATATCGATATTGCTTCCAACATCCCACGTGAATCACAGACATGAATTTTTGTTCTTCGTCTCTCAAATATTGAAATAATTTGGATGAATTATCACTATTTATTTATTAGTTTCCCCTAATTAATATTACAATAATCCATGAAATAATAGTATATTTAATATAGTGTTTAATAAAATTCAAACTATAAATTACATGGAATTTTACGCAATCAAAATTGAACCCCTCAACACCATTAATCATTTATTTTATAAATAAATAAATTTATATCATGTATTATTATTATTTAACATATCACATATTAATTTTTTTAAATATATTGAATTAGTTTATTAAATAAAATTACAACATAATTAAATAAGATAACCATTTTTTAATTCCATAATATCGGATCATTAATTATATATCTTTTCTCCCATAAATAAAAATTTTCATATTAAATAACTCAAATAAAATGAGAATATTTATCTATTATATTTCAAACCCCTCATCTCAATGAAAAATAATGTAGGATTTAATTATGATTATCACGACTTGAATAAACATCGATCCATAAGATTTTACCAATTCCATTTTTATGATTAGTTTCCTCAGAATATAATTAGCTTACAGATATACATAGTGTATAATCATATAATAATATTTATTTATAGGATTAGTTATAACATTTAAATTAGGAGAAGTATATGAAAGAACATAATTAACCCTAACAAGAGAAGATAATTTTTGGAAATGGATCCCTCCTATGAATGCTATGATGTATTGTATTCATTTTTTCAGTCAATATCTCTTCAATTGGGATGCATACCAATTCCATAATCCCCTAGATCTTGATATACCATTATTTTATTTTTGAAGATGACTTTTCCTATAACTACCATTAAAATTTATTTAACTAATCCACCTTTATCTCTATCAATTGGATAGAAATATATTCCATAATTAATTGGACGGGGCAAATCATCCCTTAATCATTCAATCAATCATTGTTCGGATAATGATGTACCAAATGCATGCTACTTTTCCCAGAGCATATACTTCAAAATTTTAATCATTCATAAAATTATTCCCTTCCTGATATATATTAACAATCATGTAAACTCTGAGGACTAATATACATTCACTTAGATAATAATATCTTTTCCTACTCATGATATGTGGAATTATTATAGACAGTCTATCCATATGATGTCCCAAATTAGAGATCACAATGTGTGAACTTCATAAGAAGCCTCAATGATTATGGAATTATATATCTTGATCTTAAAACATCATATATTTCACATTAGAATGATATTTCTATATTGTATGATACCAATTTATGGATATTATCATACGATACTCAGGTTCTTATAATTTTGGGAAGTTACAAGACCTATCCATATGAAAACTATTCTGATGATGTTATCACATAAAGAATGTAGAACTGTAAGAAAAAATTCATAAGAGTAATCATCATGTACATATAAAGTTTTATATCTATGGAAGTATTCAAAATTAAAATATATAAAGTTAGATATAGGGTAAAGACATCATTGAAGAGTTATAAAATCAAAATAATATTAGTAGTAACAATGCTCATGATATGATAATTAGTTTTAACAATATATTGTTAGATATATTTATTCTTATTTTTTGTGTTAGGAGTTTAAATTAATTCTAAGAAAAACCTCAAATATAGAAGTTGAATTACAGGAAGATAATATATCAGAATTGTCACTAGCATACAATTTCTCTATATTTATGGTCAATACCAGTGTCATGACCCATCCCAATAAGGATTGTACCATTACTACCAAATACTGTATCCATAGGAAATGGGATGGAATCCAATGTAGAGTAGGATACAAAACACATGGGAGGTTATACCCTAAGAAAACTTTATTCACACACCAATATAAAACATTATGAAAAAATTAAGAGATATATATAAACCAAAAAATCAAATTCCTACATACAACTACCCCAAACCAGAGTACCATAGAATTAAAAAAGGGAAAATATCATACCAAAAAAAGAAAAATGTAAATGTTTCCATCCGATTATGATAGAGGGTATTGATAGAAAATGCACCTGACGAAAATCACTTCATCCATGATTTGGTAAAAAAAAAATCAATTGTTCTAGCTCACTAAGCTTCACCTGCTCTAGGTACTCATGGGACTCCATTATAAGGATTTTGGTCTGTACAAGACACAAAATATGCAGCAAAATCCCATGTAGGAGTGATTATAATAATACTCATTAGGATCCCCAAAAACCCAAAAGAAAATGGATAAACTAAATGAAAATAATTCACTCAACTCAGAAAGAGGGATCCCAAACAAGATTGAAAATCCATATCAAAACCATCCACTTCTAAAATTGACAAGTTATCTCATACCACATGGAATTTGATCCAAGATGTGACAATTCCAAAAGTACTAAAAGTAGTATACCCAAATATACTAATCTCATACTCTAATTATCATGAGGTTCCAACCTCATGGTGAACATAAAGTTCTAATCAATCCTCTAAATGAAAAAACATCTAGGATCACACACTCCATGAGATATTTCATCAAAGATGACACACATTCATGAGATACACTCTATAAGTTACAACACATCCATCCTTGATGGCATAAACGAGAGGTAATACTCTATCAGGTATATCAAGATGATGGCTCAACACCTCCATCTCGAAGTGTAATACATACGAGAGATCATGATCATCAAATATCTCCATTATGATCAGCACACTAGAACCCGTTGGATCTCAAAACCTAGATATTGGATATCAACCATCCCTAATGGGGGACACTACCAACCCTTATAGGAACAAAAAAGACTCATCAATCAAAAAGGGTATCACTCCCAATATCTGCTGGGGAAACTATGAAATCAATATAGAAATAGATGACCACATTTCATTATAGAGTGGATCACTCAAAGGATTTTCTAGGGGACACCACAATCCAAATTACACAACCCAGTGATCTCAATCGGACATGGGGTCACTCACAGGATTCGATATTGGACACCACATCCCAATCTGACATCCTAGAGATTATATCACTCCGATAATGGATTGTACCCCATGTAGTTTTGGTAATGAAGATTCCCCAAACACCATCTAGTATAACTCACAAAGTGGAGGATAATATATTTTAGGATACTAAAAAACCAACATAAATTTTCTACCGAGTGGGGGATCATATATCTGACGAAACGACTACTTTACTAATACCACCTGCTGAGTAGTGGATCTTATACCCAATTATGAAACAACCTTACTGAAATTTACCACTATGTAGGGGCTCATAAAACTGATGATACCACAACCCCAACATAGATCTCATTCTATTTAAGGGTTAAATGCTCGTGTAGTTTTGGACATACTGATACCAATAACTGGATCTAGGGAACATGATTTGTAAGAGGATCCCACCCCAACCTCTATAGATGGATACTAAAACTCTATCAAAACAATACATGACCCCATTACAACCTTTCCATAGGGATACAACAACCCTAAATGTTATCATCATATCGTGGGGATCACAATATTATAGTGAGGATGTAAGGCCACATGTACCATCATAGGGATACACTATGATTAATCACTAAACCACTTCATTTAAAAGAGTTTCTAATCCAAGAAACCCACATCATCACCTCACCTCACATATCATTGTATTAAAAGGTAGCTAATATATCATTATACATGGATAACTGGTTGTGATTGGTATCTCACAAACCTGAATCTGAGCCCTGAAGAAGGAGATATGCTTGGTGGAAACTCCACCAAGATGAGACTACACAACATGTAAGTGATATACATGGAATGTGACCTAGCCCGAACACCCATCAATTTCCTATGAATATATGTATTGGATAGGGTTGTGAGCATACATGTCATGTAACTATTATAACATAGTGTGTCTAACATCACCTAGCCCTTAGAAATATATTCCCTTAACACAACTCAACCATCTATGTCTTCCACAACTCATGTACCTACAGGTACCAGGTGTATCCAAACTATATAAATTATTGGTCATTCCATCTACATGTGTCAGTGTTTGGAACCGTGTGCTTGTGTAATATGGTCACGTACTATCACATGGTTCATTACTTTAACATGGATTCCCCAGAAATAACATAAGCAACATGACATGGGGTTACTACATGGAGTGTAACACAAAGAACATGATGTTTTGTCCCAAAAATTCATCTGTGATGAATCAGAAGAACATAAATCATTCCCCACATAACTAGATTTCATGTATTGGGTAATTCCATTAGGAATTTCCCTATGATGACCTTAAATTTCCCCCATTTCCATAGACGTAAACAGATCAACCATCAAGGGGCCCTTTAAAAAACTATAATGGATATAAAACCATAAAAATGGGGATCTGGATGTAAAAATTAAAAAAACAGACCTCATTGAGTAACTATGAAGTATTGTAGTGGAATTGGTACTAAGAAGACAATGAATCATGTTCTAGGGGTGATCTTCATCAAGATCAGAGATTGGAAGTACCTCATTTCCTTGATTCAGTCCTTGAGTTGTCTGTCTCTTAATGATGAAGAGGGGGAGGGGATTCTTACATCATGATCACCAAGGGGGGATGGAGGTAAGTGTTATTTTTATAATTTAATTAACCAAATATCCTCTACTTAACACCCCTCTACCAACTTACCTCCGAACTGAAACCTGATGCTGACAATGTTTATGTTGCTCCTAGGGTAAACATGATGTTTGGAACTCAATCGTGGGCTAAAAATTCTAATCCATCACTCAAATCAACTTTTATTTCACATTTCAAAACAAAAAATTAATTTGTGTTAAAATATATTTATTATTTTTAATATTGTCGTACTAAGGATTTCCCAACCTTAAAATCTTATGCCAACTTAGCACGTAGATTCAGGAATAGTTTTAGAAATACTCTTATGTTTTATAGGGTAAATCCATGTTTTTACAACCTCCCAAACATAATGATTTTCATCCCCAAAAAGAAATGGACTAGGAATATGTGGACGAATCTATACTCTCAACTAGGACTCATATGCCAGCAATCTCACTAAGACCATAACGAAGGCCACCATGGGGTCCCATGATACCTAAGATCATAAAATCAATGGAACCATAGGGATCAACAACACCTAATGTTTATCTCAACTAGATCGACATAATTTCATAAAGTGGGCACATGTCTCCTCAGCTATGATATGTGTTAAACACCATGCACCAAGTCTATATGCATTCATAAGGTATAGTGGTACAACCCCTCAATAACCTGGTGCAGAGACCAAAGAAACCCTTCTCTAAATATAAAAGATAGACAAAATCATCCAACACTCCTTGATACTATCCAATTTGGGGACACTATATCTCCAACATTGTATTCTATCATGTTTGAAGAAAGTATCTTAGTGGGTAAAGGTTACCTAATTCATGAGAGTATGAGTACATGTCAAACTAAACCACACCCTCCTCAGGAGTCTCACATATAAAGCTAAAGGCAAAAACATTAGGGTACCAATGAATGGATAGGGCTTCTAAAACACATACATCGGTTCTTATCAGGCCCCCACTGTAACCATCAAACACACTACCCCTCCCCAAACAAACAAATTAGAGGGTCTCATCCAACACACCTCAACACTATATACTTTTAGTGGAACTGAATATTTGGCATCATTTTACTCACATCACGAATACAAATCTCTATGGAAGAGGTATCACTCTACCCCTTCCATCTAAAATTACATTTAACAACCCAAACACATGGTTACATCGATGCCCTGCATCAACCTAAAATAACCTTATGAAAAATGTTTCAAGAGATGAGTACCTTAAAAAATTGTCTATAAATACTACCGTAGAAATTTGAAAGGACATAAATCTTACCTCTATCCACCCTCGGAGCCTATGTGTCAAAGGACTCTAATTCCTATAGTTTTCTCACCTATATCCTCCTTCACCCTGTGCTTAGTGTGGACCACCAATGGGTGGTGGTGGAAACTCATACGGTTTACCACCACTTATTTCTCTACATGCTACTCTAATACATCTACCAGGATGCATACTCCATGATAAAAAAGTATCTACTACCAAGGAGGTACATCGACCGGCTCCCGATATATAGCTCATAGTGTAGGAAAATTTCAATAATGATAGACCCAACCTTATAAAGTGTATCAATATATCTCATGTGGATGACAAAAATTGTCCTAGAAGCCTTAAGCCTTAAACCCTACATCCACGGATCACCTCCTAAATTTTCTCATAAAAATATTTCTGTAACCCTAATATTAGACACCAACTATCAAGGTCTCATCTCCCATGTTCCCAGTACTAAAATCTATATTAATCTCATTAGGAAATATATCCACCACCAAATCTTTCTCATTCACTCCAACATACGTGGGAATGCATAGTTCCCCCCAATTACACCACGATCTCTTGGAAAAAACCCTTATCGGATGTCTATTCTCTAAAAAGGGAATATTGAATCATATCTAGGGAGTTACATGATAGGTCTATCAATATTCTCAAGTAATCATCCATGGTCATTATATTCTATTGAAGCTTCTGAACATCCCGTATTTCCACGAATCACAACAAGGATAGATATGAATCCTCCATGAAGATCCAAATAGAGTATACCCATGTGATCATCCCCTATTCATGGGTCTGATTCACAAGACTCCATGATCTCCTGACCAAACTACACAAAATGATCACCTCTAGGACTACAATCTAATCAGGACGTGTCCTCACTTTGTGGAAAAAATTTGTAAATACCTCAAGACAGACATCGTATTACGGGGGGTATGGATCACCCTGATACCTCAGAGGTTTCTACCTCTGGAAATCATGTAGCACACTCAGCATGTGCACATCCTCTTCCTAAACTATCAGCACAACCAGTTGGTGTATGGGAAGTGGATCAAAAAGATAACAACTCGGAAGAATCGAATCAGAACCAATTCCCTTCACTGAATCCTCGCCACATGGTGTTTTTTTACCAAAAACCAATCATGGAACCATGTATGGGTATCATTATATATTCATCATAAAATAAAATTAATATGTACCAAAGACAAAGAGTATATCCTGGGATATGACTCAAATGGATAGGAAATACCCAAACCCTCGTCCTGTATAATGCATGTACCATTATTTCCCTTTGACATGTGTCCTAATTTACCAAGTCCAAAATTAGGTTATCAGAGTCTTGGTTAATGGATATGTTGGCTGAAACACTATCTATGTAACCTATATCCTGATAGATGAACCTGAAACACCCTAACACTGTCTCTATGAAACCCAAAACATGCTCATGACATTGAAGTCCAAAATTTAAACCTACTCGGATAAAACTATCTCATGACCCGAACCAATGGGGATTGTAACACCCCAGGTAAATAAAGAATATGAAATTTTCATATTTATCCATATTTGTGAATAACATATTAATATTACTTTAAGGGGGACACTATGCTCGATGGCGTACCCAACACGCAATAATGAGTTTCTTGGGAATCTTACGTTGCACTCTAATAATAAAATAATATTATTTTAAATGGTAGTTAACATGTAGCCTTTGTATTGGAAGGAATGGATATAAATAACTAAAATATTATTATATATGTTTTTAAATGTTTTTACATTTATCCAATAAAAGATAAAGGCATAAAATACGGAAATAATTCAATTTTAGGCATATATGCCCTAGTTTTCATTAAAGGTTCACTTATCGCCTTCTGATGGAGAACCGTCATTAAATATAGTTTTGTTCACTCTTATAAATCCTTTTGGACCAAATAAAACTCTTCTAAATAATTGGGACATCAAAATTTACTTTGTGTAAATTTTTGGTATCTTTCAGATAAAGTTCATTTTTTTAATGAATAGTGTAAAATGTTGTATTTTAATTCAAGACCTCTTTTTAATCTAATTTATTTATATGATTATATTATCTTTTGAATTGGTTTTAAAGTAAAATTAGAATATATTTTTACCATTAAATCCAATAGTGGTCATTGGAATTAATTTCACTTTGAAATTAGACTTAAACTAGTGTCAATCTTTTGATACTTATTGTTTCATAAAAACACGCTATTTTCTCTGACAGTGGGAATTAATTATTAAATTAATTAATGTGACTTATATGTTTTGAATTTTTTAAAATATAATTCATTTTGAAATTTGTAATATCAAATATATCTTAGGGTGAAGTTTTGGTATTTTTCTGAAAAACATCAATTTTTGATGAATAGTGAAACCACTAAGTGTTACATATAAAAACTGATTTTTTCCATTTAAATGAAATTTTTCCATCTTTGTGTTTTTAATTTCAAAAATCCAACATAAATGGTTGTCATTAAGAAGTAAAATTTGGTTCAATGGGATAAAAATAATTTTTTGGTGAATAGTAACTTATTAAGTTTTTAATCGCGATTAGAGGTAATTAGTGTAGTTTAAGGTAAAAATAATGTTTTAATAACATGAAATGAACTTGACACATGTCCTAACCTCATTGGATGTGTCATGGAAGACCAATACAACCCATGGGTCAACTTGGGGACCCCATGAAGCCACTTTATTTGGAAAATGACATTAATATCTTTTTATTTAAAGTTAAAGTAAAAATGAGACAAACATGAAATGTTTTACTAAAACAATTGTTACATGGGGTTATACAAATCCGAATTTTGACTATAAATATTAATTGGAAAGATAAAACAATTTACTACATCATATTATTTTTTTTATAATTTTTAGACATTAAATAATTTAAATTATTTATGACATAATGATGATGCAGCGATGACCTCATTATTTAACGATTTAAATAAAATGGAAAGATAATGTAATATCTAAGACCTACACATGTCCAAAACCTATTGGATGAGTGGTTGTTGAACCCTTATCACCTTATCCTCGAAACACATCAATGTGGGACCTCTTAAATCCAAATACCATTTTAAAATAAAGTGACATTTCTTTACCTTCCAAGAGTGTCCCTCCTCTCCTCTTATAAAAGGCCCCCACCTTTACCTCCTTACCCAAACTCCCAAAGCCTTTGTCTCGGACACACTCTGCCCATTTTGTCTCTCCACTTCCCTATTTTACTCCTTGATGCCTCACGTTGGGCAGAAGTCTTCCCAAGGAAGCCTTTGAGCTCAAACCAAAGGGAGTTACCCGATTTTAAGGTAATGTCTTCACTTGAGTCCTTTTGTTTTATTTTGCTTCTCCAACCCCCTAAACTCTTTTTATTCATTTCGTTTGTAACAAATACAGTATCATCAATATACGAGGATGTTTCTATAATAAGTATTAGAGCTACACTTTCACACACCTACATCTAATGGTTAAAGAATATACCGTTTCCGTGGATGGCGAATTTCGGCCTCCCGAAACGATGATTGTTCAACATTTTTTTAACACCTTCAAAGGTGGCCATTAAGATGAAACTATATTTATATATGATATATAATATGTTTATGTTTTCCATAATCTTATGTATTTTTCATTTTGGGCATACCTTTATGGTTTCCATTATGGGTAAACACGATATTTTCATTTAAGGAAGTGCGGACTACCGCCCCCTCAAAGTGATTTGATTCATTAATACCATATGTGGTACGTATAAAGGATATATTTAATGATATTATATATGATACCATACTGGAATTAAAATACTATTATGTATCATCATGTTTTAATTAAATTAAATATGAAATAGAAGTGGAAGTAGCATTCATGCGTACGTACGACTTACCGTATCCATGAACGGCACATTTCATTTTTATCTCAAAATGTTATGTAATATTATATGTACATATATATAATGGATATATATGTAATATATTACATCAAAATTATGGATATAATTCTGGAATTATAACATAGATATATCTCTCTCATTTTTTTTAATTCCATTAATATGACAAAAAATTAAAGTAGCGTTCATTCGTACGTACGGCCTACCGTCTCCATGAACGGTGCTTTTCGTTTTTTATCTCCAAATGATATGGAATAGTATGAAATGAATATTTACTAGATATATATGATACTTTAATCATTAATACTATTCTGGAATTTATTTACTTATAACTACATGGGCAATCTTTTTTCAAACAAGTTCATTTTTGACTCATGTACCAAACATCGGCAAAAATGTCTGATATGAACTAACATTATTAAACAATTATTATAACATTATAATATGTGATATGAACTGAATAATAATCTCTAAAGGTAGTATATAGGCAATTATTAATTGACCAATGTTTATTATTCAGGAATATAAAGAAACGAACAAGGCAAGTTGGACTTGAGGTAAGGGATCCTACTCCACTCTTTCTTTTTAAGTACACTCTTTTATGTCATTCCTTTTAAATCTCAAATTTCTTTTTATTGGGATGTTCTATTATATTAATATTACTGTAATTTTTATGTTCATGTGATGAGAGACCCTATTCTCTCTCATCAATCCATTTTGTATGTTTTGAGTGGCGCCGTTAGGCTGCCAAAATTTCGTAAGAGATCTAACCTCTCTCTTTATTTTTAAGTACTCTCCTTTATGTCACTTATTTTAAGCTCATATTTTTTATGACAGGGGATGTTCTTTTATATTCCACTTTCTATAAACTTTATGTTAATATGATGAGATACCTTATTTGATCTCATCAATCCATTTTTGTATGTTTTATGTGGCGTCGTTAGGCTGCCGAGTTTTCGTAAGGGATTTTTCATCTCACTTTTATTCCCGTGAGATTTATTCTACATTTGACATAATTTCCTTTGATTGGTGTATGTAATTCCCATTATTTTACTCATTTTGTAATATAATTTCTTTTATGAGTATTTACATCAATGTTTTATTGTCCTTCTTTCACGAGGTGTATGTTTCGAAAGATACCCATGTCGGTAAGGGAACCTTTCACCCTCCTCTTTTTAAAAGACGTCTTTTGTTGGGTCTTTTAATTTACATATTGTTATGTTGGGAAATGTTCTCATATATCCTTATTGATGTAAATTTTATGTCCAAGTGATTAGATACCCTTTTTTTATCTCTCATCAACTCATTTTGATGTGACGCCGTTAGGCTGTCAAGGGAACTTCTTAACCCAATTTCGATTTCTTTGGGTTCAACATGTAGTTATTGAATATGTCATCCTTTGAATATGTGTGAATGAACATTGATTATTTTACACTTAATATCCACGTATATTTGGTGTATTCGTTTGTCACACATAATTATGTAATTGATTTATCCTTAAACTAAGGATACCGTCTTTGTAAGGGACTTCGTTTTAATCTCCTTTCATTGAGGCATATTCTGTTTTATACACAACCTTCTTTTATACGGTGTATAAACCCCTTTGACTTTTACGTTTATTTAAAAGGAATATTTTTTATACGAAGTGTTTATTAAATGAAAAAAGGGAATGTTTTTGTCGTACGTATGCGGCGACAACGACTTCTCCGCCGTCGTGACAATTATTTGAGTTTCGCCTTCCTCTACAACCAATACCTTCTTTTTAAAAGAAAAATAAATACCATGTTTTACATTTCTTCTATTTTGGTATTGAAAATGGTTTTCATAATGTTTTTATATCAATTTTTCGTATTGATATCTTGTGATTACAAGGTGGAAATTTTATGTTTCCTTTATGCATGTTTTATGTGATACGATTATGTTGAGGTTTTTGGGCATTATTATGAATACGGGTGGTTTCGTGATAAACAAAGGGCGGGTGAGCCCGATATAGCTCTCCAATGCATTGGGTAACGCGAAGGGTTTAAACGTTAAGGTTTCTCTGAAGAGATTTAGGGAATATACTGTCATGGGTATTCCAAACGTAACCAAGAGGGTTACTCCCTACGTAAGAATGTTATGAATGCCTCAAGTTACCTTTTTATGTCTTATGATTTCTATGATTTATTCATGATTTGATGAGGTATGTTAAAGTGCCCATGTTTTATGGGTAAAGTATGATTTCATTCTTATGTATATATGAACTCATGTTTCCTTTCCATATTTTTATAACCCTTACTGAGCTTTTTATGCTCATCCCATGTTTTTGAAATTTTTTTCACCGGTGAAGGGAAAGGTATATGATGTGATGATAGTGTCAAGTATGTGTCAAGAAAGAATCCATGTTTTATTTTCAATATGTTTCCGTTGATGGGAAGAATGAATACTGTCTTTTATGTAACCACTTTGTTTAAATGTGGAATGTAATGCAAGTTTCATGATCTAATTATCTAAAACTCTAAACCTGAAAAGATCCTCAATGTGTAATCTTGTAATAACTCAAGATTAAGTAAGGTTTAAGGCTGGGGCCTTATAGTTGGTATCAAAGGTCGGTTTAGATAACTTTATAGGTTAGGGTATTCTTTAAGCATAAGTGGCATTACCATAATGGTTAGGATTTCAGAAAGAGTCCTAGTTTTAGATAAAGTGAATGAGTAAGTATATCATAGTGTTTAACTTCCTCATTAGTACATGATGTTTTTTTTTGATATACTCACACTGACCTTTTTGGTTTTAGTAAATGGCTGGATCTAGCAGGCACCAAAGTAACAGTGGATGTGAAGGAAACTATGACAGTTTTTTGAGCAAGCAACTGAATGATATGGGAGCTGCAATGAGAACTCTTGTGATTATCCTCAACCAACTATCTGGAGTCACGATTGACCACCTAAACCTTGGTGATTTCTCTATGTCATCATATATGCGAGAAATAAATCCCTACGGAAGTACAGGTAATAATCATAAAGGTTAGTGTGTTTAAAAACATATGTGTCAAATATGTGGAAAGAAACACCTAGGAAAATGTTTCAAAGGGACAGAAATATGCTATAAATGTGGAAATTATGGTCATAAAGCAAGAACCTGCCATGGAAAAAGGAATCATCCAATTGACTCGAGGAAAGGGAAAGAAGTTCTTTCTGAGGGATCAATTGAATTTTTTAAATGTGGTGTGCATGGTCATTATGCAAACACATGTCCTATGAAGAAGTTTCGTGAATGGGATCACCAAGAGCGTACAAATGTTCTTTTACCAATACCTAATTCCATTCCGATTGAGGATGAAGAAACTGACAATGACCAATCAAAGGTATGTATTATTTCATGACTATTGTTTTCCTATTTTGGAATCTTAGGATATGATTAATGATTTTGTTTGTAGGAAAGAGGTATTTCGGAATAAGTTGGAATGGAATGGTTAATGGATCATGAAGAATGTTGAATGAGTAAGATGTCAACATATAAGGGCTTCAAGAGTTATGGTGAAATTCTTAAGAGTATTAAGTCTCTTTTGATGATGGGGTTACATTAGAAGACTTTTTATATTATGTGTAACCCTGATGTTTAATATAGGAAAATTTTATTCAAGTAATATTTATCTTTTCTTTTGTGGAAATAGTTATAAAGAACCATTTGGGTTTATATGATCCTTAATTTTGAGGTAATTATGGGTTACTATATGTTATGATTGAAATGAAAGGCATGAGATCAAATTGAGGTTAAATTATGTTATGGTTATTTTTGATGATTTTATCCCTTTTTGGGGAATGATTTGAGAATTATATAGTTTTGGAAAAAGGACAACACGCAGACCGTGTGACTACCCGTCGCGTCGGACAAAGCTGCGGGAATCGAACCCACAACCAAAGTGCGACTGGTATTTATCGCCTACCACTGGACTACGTGAAGTCCCTGGTTAGTTTGACCGATTCTTTTTAGTTATATGATTTTATGAATTAAGAGTATGTTGATTTTGGGTTATTTATGAAAATGATTAACCTATCATGGAGGATATGTGATTACATTAATTACTTTTCAATACGAGACTTTAGGAGCAACTGATGTTGTTTGGAGATAAATGTTACGATTTAACTTGGAAGACTATGTGACTAAATCATTCAAATATTTGGGTTTCAATCTTAGATTGGTTTACTTTGAAAAATTTTATGGATAAATTGTTTATCGGATGGTCCTCGTTGAACTTTTGGTTTTGTTGGACAAATTTTGGAGATTAAGCATAGATTTTCTTTTTAAAGGGTTATCCTTTTCTGGATTATCTGAACTTGTACTAACCTTTTGGTTTTGGTTTTGGTTAAAGCCTAAAGAAATGGGAAGTATATAGTTCTCTTTGGTGGATTAAGTGATTCTCTAGAAGTTGATTATAGTACTCTTAATGCGGACAAGTCTCCCTAAATACTCGTCTTTTGGAAAAAAATATGAGTTTGATTAAGGAATCTAGTAAAAGTTGAAAGTCAACATGATAAGTGATTATGTTTCCTTATGAATAAATTCCTCAATAAAAAGAAACTTAAAACAAAAATGTTGTGTATTAACTTTTCCTACTTGGGAATCAAATACCATTTAACCCATCACAATTTTGTGATTTTCTTATGTTTAACTTTCTCCTAGACATGTTTACTATCACTCTCCCTCAAGAACATGTCCCTTTGATTTTTCTTCCATGTCCATGTTTTTCTACATATGGGTTAACTCGGGTGACCTCTGTACTTATCTTCCTTTATTTTAAAGTGATTGTTTTACCGACACTTGTTCCGATGTGGGACTTTCAAGGATGTTTCCAAGCTCAATTTTAAAAATTGCGAGGACGCAATTCCCAACACACAACAATGAGTTTCTTGGGAATCTTACGTTGCACTCTAATAATAAAATAATATTATTTTAAATGGTAGTTAACATGTAGCCGTTGTATAGGATGGAATGGATAGAAATAACTAAAATATTATTATATATGTTTTTAAATGTTTTTACATTTATCCAATAAAAGATAAAGGCATAAAATACTGAAATAATTAAATTTTAGGCGTATATTCCCTAGTTTTCACTAAAGGATCACTTGTCGCCTTTTGATGGAGAACCGTCATTAAATATAGTTTTGTTCACACTTATACATCATTTTGGACCAAATAAAACTCTTCTTAAGAATTGGGACATCAAAATTTACTTTGTGTAAATTTTTGGTATTTTCAGATAAAGTTCATTTTTTAATGAATAGTGTAAAATGTTGTATTTTAATTCAAAACCTCTTTTTAATATAATTTATTTATATGATTAGATTATATTTTGAATTGGTTTTAAAGTGAAATTAGAATATATTCTTACCATTAAATCCAATAGTGGTCGTTGGAATTAATTTCACTTTGAAATCAGACTTAAACTAGTGTCAGTCTTTTGATACTTATTGTTTTATATAAACACGCTATTTGCTCTGACAGTGGTAATTAATTATTAAATTAATTAATGTGACTTATATATTTTGAATTTTTTAAAATAGACTTCATTTTTGAATTCGGAATATCAAATATAGCTTAGGGTGAATTTTTGGAATTTTTCTGAAAAACTTCAATTTTTGATGAATAGTGAAACCACTAAGTGGTACTTATAAAAACTGATTTTTGCCGTTTAAATGAAATTTTTCCATCTTTTTGTTTTGAATTTAAAAAATCCTACATACATGGTTGTCATTAAGAAGTAAAATGTGGTTCAATGGGATAAAAATAATTTTTTGGTGAATAGTAACTTATTAAGTTTTTAATCGCGATTAGAGGTAATTAGTGTAGTTTAAGGTAAAAATAATGTTTTAATAATATGAAATGAACTTGAAACATGTCCTAACGTCATTGGACATGTCCTGGCCAACCCAGAAAACCCATGGGTCAACTTGGGGACCCCATTAAGCCACTTTGGTTGGAAAATGACATTAATATCTTTTTATTTAAAGTTAAAGTAAAAATGAGACAAACATGAAATGTTTTACTAAAACAATTTTTACATGGGGTTATACAAATATGATTTTTGACTATAAATATTAATTGGAAATATAAAAATATTTCCTACATAATAGTAATTTTTTATAATTTTTAGACATTAAATAAATTAAATTATTTATGACATCATGATGATGCAACGATGACCTCATTATTTAACGATTTAAATAAAATGGAAAGATAAGGTAATATCTAAGACCTACACATGTCCAAAACGTATTGGATGAGTGGTTTTTGAAACCTTATCACCTTATCCTCGAAACACATCAATGTGGGACCTCTTAAATCCGAATACCATTTTAAAATAAAGCGACTTTTCTTTACCTTCCAAGAGTGCCCCTCCTCTCCTCTTATAAAAGGCCCCCACCTCTACCTCCTTACCCACAATCCCAAAGCCTTTGGCTCGGCCAAACTCTGCCCATTTTGTCTCTCCAATTCCCTCTCTTACTCTTTGAAGCCTCACTTTGGGCAGAAGTCTTCCCAAGGAAGCCTTTGAGCTCAAACCAAAGGGAGTTACCTGATTTTAAGGTAATGTCTTCACTTGAGTCCTTTTGTTTTATTTAGCTTCTCCATCCCCGTAAACTCTTTTTATGCATTTATTTTGTAAAACCTCCAGTATCATCAATATAATAGGATGTTTCTATAAGAATTATTCGATCTACACTTTCACACACCTACATCTAATGGTTAAAGAACATACTGTTTCCGTGGATGGCGAATTTCGGCCGCCCGAAACGATGACTGTTCAACATTATTTTAACACCTTCAAAGGTGGACATTAAGATGAAACTATATTTATATATGATATATAATATGTTTATGTTTTATATAATCTTCTGTATTTTTCATTTTGGGCATACCTTTATGGTTTCCATTATGGGTAAACGCGATATCTTCATTTAAGGAAGTGCGGACTACCGCCCCCTCAAAGTGATTTGATTCGTTAATACCATATGTGGTACGTATAAAGGATATATTTAATGATATTATATATGATAACATACTGGAATTAAAATACTATTATGTATCATTATGTTTTAATTACATTAAATATGAAATAGAAATGGAAGTAGCGTTCATGCGTACGTACGGCTTACCGTCTCCATAAACGGAACATTTCATTTTTATCTCAAAATGTTATGTAATATTATAAGTACATATATATAATGGATATATATTTAATATATTACATCAAAATTATGGATATCATTCTAGAATTATAACATATATTTATATATATCTCATTTTGTTTTAATTCCATTAATATGACAAAAAATGAAAGTAGCGTTCATGCGTACGTACGGCCTACCGTCTCCATGAACGGTGCTTTTTGTTTTTTATCTCCAAATGATATGGAATAGTATGAAATGAATATTTACTGGATATATATGATATTTTAATCATTAATACTATTATGGAAATTATTTACTTATAACTACATGGGCAATCTTTTTTCAAACAAGTTTATTTTTGACTCATGTACCAAACATCGGCAAAAACGTCTGATACGAACTAACATTATTAAACAATTATTATGACATTATAATATGTGATATGAACTGAACAATAATATCTAAAGGAGGTACTTAGGAAATTATTAATTGACCAAATTTTATTATTCAGGAATATAAAGAAACAAACAAGACAAGTTGGACTTGAGGTAAGGGATCCTACTCCACTCTTTCTTTTTAAGTACACTCTTTTATGTCATTCCTTTTAAAGCTCATATTTCTTGTTATTGGGATGTTATTTTATATTAATCTTACTTTAATTTTTATGTTCATGTGATTAGAGACCCTATTCTCTCTCATAAATCCATTTTGGAAGTTTTGAGTGGCGCCGTTAGGCTGCCAAAATTTCGTAAGAGATCTAACAACTCTCTTTCTTTTTAAGTACTCTCCTTTATGTCACTTCTTTTAAGATCCTCTTTTTTATGTTGGGGGATGTTCTTTTATATTCCTCTTTCTATAAACTTTACATTAATATGATGATATACCCTATTTGATCTCATCAATCCATTTTTGTAAGTTTTATGTGGCGTCGTTAGGCTGCCGAGTTTTCATAAGGGATTTTTCATCTCACTTTTATTCCCGTGAGATTTATGCTACATTTGCCATAATTTACTTTGAGTGGTGTATGTACTGAACATTATTTTACTCATTGTGTAATATACTTTCTTTTATGAGTATTTACATCAATGTTGTACTGTCCTTCTTTCACGAGGTGTATGTTTCGAAAGATACCCATGTTGGTAAAGGAACCTTTCACCCTCCTCTTTTTTAAAGACGTCTTTTGTTGGGTGTTTTAATTTACATATTGTTATGTTGGGAAATGATATCATATATCCTTATTGATTTAAATTTTATGTCCAATTGATGAGATACCTTTTTTTATCTCTCATTAACTCATTCTGATGTGACGCTATTAGGCTATCAAGGGAACTTCTTAACCCAATTTCAATTTCTTTGGGTTCAACATGTAGTTATTGAATATGTCATCCTTTGAATATGTGTGAATGACCTTTGATTATTTTACACATAATATACACTTATATTTGGTGTATTCGTTTGTCACACATAATAATGTAACTGATTTATCCTTAAACCAAGGATATCGTCTTTGTAAGGGACTTCGTCTCAATCTACTTTCATTGAGGCATATTCTATTTTATACACAACCTTCTTTTATACGGTGTATAAAACCCTTTGACTTTTACGTTTATTTAAAAGGAATCTTTTTTATATGAAGTGTTTATTAAATGATAAAAGGGAATGTTTTTTTCGTACGTATGCGGCGACAACGACTTCTCCTCCATCGTGACAATTATTTGAGTTTCACCTTCCTCTAAAAGCCGTACCTTCTTTTTAAAAGAAAAATGAATACCATGTTTTACTTTTCTTCTATTTTGGTATTGAAAATGGTTTTCATAACGTTTTTATATCAATGTTTTGTATTGATATCTTGTGATTGAAAGGTGGAAATGTTATGTTTCCTTTATGCATGTTTTATGTGATATGATTATGTTGAGGTTCTTGGGCATTATTATGAATACGGGTGGTTTCGTGATAAACTAAGGGCGGGTGATCCAGATATAGCTCTCCAATGCATTGGGTAACGCGAAGGGGTTAAACGTTAAGGTTTCTATGAAGAGATTTAGGGAATATACTGTGATGGGTATTCCAAACGTAACCAAGAGGGTTACTCCCTACGTAAGAATGTTATGAATGCCTCATGTTACCTTTTTATGTCTTATGATTTCTATGATTTATTCATGATTTGATGAGGTATGTTAAAGTGACTATGTTTTATGGGTAAAGTATGATTTCATTATTATGTATATATGAACTCATGTTTCCTTTCCATATTTTTATAACCCTTACTGAGCTTTTTATGCTCATCCCATGTTTTTGAAATGTTTTTCACAGGTCAAGGGAAAGGTACATGATGTGATGATAGTGTCAAGGATGTGTCAAGAAAGAATCCATGTTTTATTTTCAATATGTTTCCATTGATGGGAAGAATGAATACTGTCTTTTATGTAACCACTTTGTTTAAATGTGGAATGTAATGCAAGTTTCATGATCTAATTATCTAAAACTCTAAACCTGAAAATATCCTCAACGTGTAATCTTGTAATAACTCAAGATTAAGTAAGGTTTAAGGCTGGGGCATTATAGGAATTGAGCTATGACTTCCCAAGGCCAACTCTATAGGATAGGGGCTATCATCCAGTGTCGAGTAGGCCATCACACACATGGGACATCACAGACTAAGGTACTTGTATGCACACACCCACACACACCTCCATTAAACAATGTATAGAAATACATAAACTGAAAATAAAATTGAAAAATACATTTAAAGGAAAATAATGTACAAAAGAAGTACCAAAATGGAAAATATAGGCCCACCAAAAGAAAACTGTAAAGTCTTCCAACCTAATCTGATGAAGGGGAACACTTTCAAATGAATCCTCCAAAAATATCCTAATCCAATATATAGTAAAATCCACAATCGATTTAGATTACTACGCTCTAAATTCTCAAGGTCCTCATCGAAATCCATCATAAGGCATGGGGTCTGGAAAAGACAAAATATGCCTGAGAGAATCCCATGCATTGGTGAGTATAACAATACTCAGTAAGCACCCTAAAAACCCAAAATAGAAGGGAGAAACTAAAAGGAAACAGTTTACTCGACCTAACTGGAGGAAAACAAAACGAGAGTGAAACTAAATCTCAAAACAATAAATAGATGAACATTATTATTCCTCTCATACAACATTGATTTTCATACAAGATGTGTAAATTCCACAAGGAATATTAGAGATATACATAGATATAGTTGTATATGACTTCAAGTATCATGAGGTTCTTACGGAATAGCTAGTGATAGGTTCTACTTGGGGCCTAAAAGGAAACACACATCTAAGAGCACACACTTTAGGAGATATTTCATCCTAGATAAAACTCATTTGACATATATACTAGACCAGTTACAACCCATCAATCCTTGATGAAACATCTGAGAGGTACCACTCTATCAGGTATAATAAGATGATTTCTCAACATCTCCATCATTATGGGGCATACATGTAAGAGATCCAACTTGTCTAATATTTCCACTAAGTTTTAGATGATAGAACATATTGGATCTCAATAATTAGACAGGGGATCTCAGCTATCCCAAATGGGGGATACTACAAACCATTCAAAAACCAAAAAAGGTCTCATAACTCAGAAAGGGGATCACTCATAGGATCTACTAGGGGACACTAGAAACCCAATATGGAAAATAAAAAATCACAAATCCTCAAATAGAGGATCAATGATATAATCACTAAGGGACACCAGAAATTAAATATATTAACCTAGATATATCAGTTCGAAAGGGGATCACTCTTAGGTTCTACTATGAAACACCAAAACCCAATCTGATGTCCTAGAGATAATATCACTCAGATAGAGGACCACTGCCTATGTAGTGCTGGTCCGGATGATTTCACAAAACCCATATAGTATAAATCAAAATGTAGGGGGTCACATATCCAATGTTTTCATAACTCTGTTAATATAAAATACTATTTAGGGTATCATATACCCAATTATTCCACAACCCTACTAAAACATCTCACTGCATAGGGGATTGTAGAACTAATGAAACTAGAAACCCTATTGGGCTATCCTACTAGATATTGTATCAATGCCCATGTAGTGTTGGAAATGATTATACCATTAAAACAATATAAGGAAAATATTACATTTGGGGATCCCACATCAGACATTCCAAAGGGATACAAAAAATACAAGAATATTATATACGAACCAATTTCATCCCCTCCAGAGGGATAGAACAAATATATGTAATATCGTCATATCTATTGGATCATAGTCTTGTATCAAGGAAATAATTCCATGTTTACCCCCAAAGTTATAGAAAAAGGGAAATCACTCAACCTCTGTTGATATAAATGTCTCTAACTAAAGAGAACCACATAATCCTCTCACCATGAATAACCTAGGCCTAAATCGTGGTCACCAGCCTAGATAAGGAGATGTGATGGGTGGAAACTAATCCAAGAGGAGACTAATCAATGTGTCTATCGAGCATGTGAACCTTTCTGAATACCTAACAATGGTCTCTAAATGAAAAAATGGTCTTGGAATGTGGGAATACATAGCGTATACCCAATGGTACATGGAGTGTATCACCTCACCCAGCTCACGATCGTGTCTTCCCTTCACACGTTTCAGCCAGAATTGTATCACAAAAACAATTTACTATTACATAAATGGAACATACCCACGAAAATGGATCCTTAAGAACTTAATCTTCATGTTTCCTTGTATGGAACCCCATTCCGAGTTACTTTGGTGATGTACTCTCACACGTCTGTGTAGGATCACATAGGTTCCCTAGACATGTACTCAGGCTAGAAGACATGGGGTAAATACACAGCGTGTAATCCATAATATATGACATGTAGTCCCAAAAACTCATCTTCCGTGAATTTGAAGAACATATTGAATGATCCACTATACTAATCTCCATGTATATGGGAATTCCATCAGGAGTTTCCCTAGGAGGATCCTGAATTTCCCCTGTTTTCCTAGAAACAATAAGATCCACCCTTATTGGGTCTATACAAAGAATCTAGAGGATCTATAAAATTAAATAGATGCATAAAATAGGGATTATAACATAAAAATAAAAACCTCCTACCTCATGGAATACCGAAAAATCTTCAAGTTCAAATTGGTGATCAGAATCCATTGCATCATGGTTCAATATTGATCACAATCGGGATATATGATCAGTGGTGACTCATTTCTTTAATTTAGTCCCTAGGTCATTCTTTAATAAATTTGGAAGAGGAGGAGGTGCTCCTACCATCATGTTCACCAAGGGAGAAGTATGTACGGGATATTTTTTTAATTTCATTAAAACAATATCCTCCACATAACACCCCACTGCCAACTCCCCTTTGACCCATCTTTGGTGCTGAAAATTCTTATGTTATATCTAGAGTAAACAAGGTGTTCTGAATTCATATATGGTCATTGAATACCAATGTGATACTCCTCTTGAGATTAATTCAATTTTTGAAAAGAAACTACAAATTAATTATTAAATATATTTAATATTTTTAGTATCACCTTATCGAGGCTCTTTGACAATCATAATCTTGTGCTGACTCACCACTTACCTTCGAGAATATTTATAGAAATGTAACAAATATTATAGTGAATATCCAGAGTTTCTTCATCTAGAATATATAAGGCCATATTTTTTCCCATATTAATTAATTTGATGAAGTGAAGAACAAATTCACACTATTTTGTCTTCAGACATTCTATAAATTAACTATCTTTTCTCACAGTGTATGTAATATATGTATAAGCTATCATGAGGAGATTATATTTTTAAATAGGGAATTTATATCTATCCAAAATGTAAAATGGTCACTAAAATGAAGAGGATACATTTTTCTAAACACATGAGCATTAATTATAGAAATATGATTCAATTTGATCTCCTGTAAGATAACCATCACATATTAAAACTGTAAAATAACCATCCCTACATTCTTGTGAGATAATTAATTGTTAAGAAAGTAATTTAGGAAACCTAATTCCTTAGTATGAAACTGTTGATGAATATATGACATGGGACAACTGATTCCTTGTTTTCAATCACCTATGATAATGATGTTATAAAACAATAAATCTCAAATTATTAAAAAATAACTTCTTCTCTAATGAAATATGTAGTCATATTTCATAGTATTGGATAGATCAATTGTATTAGAGATCATAATGAAAAATATGATGAATTATGAAAGATGGTATTACTAAATTCTATAGAGATCGTGTTTGAGTACATTCAACCTAACATCTCTCATAACAAATATTATGAACCATGGATCCATAAATAATCATAATATTACCTCCGTGTTAAGTAGATTTGTATGACTGAATAATACCTACATTCATATTCACTTTCTTAGTTTTAGTGTAATCAAGAGCCCATGTGGTGGATCAAAAATAGAGATAGGTAGTGAGGATATTATATTGAGGTGATATGGAAATGAGTATTGTAAAAGCGCACTAATACTAGAGAAACTGATATATCCATTGAAATATATACTATATGGTGAATTATAGGTAGTGACTATATTTAAAGTGGAGAATTATATACCTAACAAGAATGGTAAAGGACCAAAGAGTCATCACTATGATACTACCAGTGGATATCAATGGTATGATAATTCTTAACAAAATGAGTGTAGTTTTTCCATTCTATAAATTGACCACATCCTCTAGGGAATACAATTATACTATTACAGACATGAGAAACCATTGGAACATAATTATAATGGTTTTTGGTTACCCATAGTGATGGAATTTTGTGATGAATGAGATGGTTATAAACTAGTGATGGATTAATATTAGTGGAGTTTACTAACATCTCTATAATAGTGATTAATATGTTTTATTAATCCCATTGAGTAATGAAGAAGAACAGAAGCAGCCTCATAACATTCGATCATCATCCTAATTTTTTCAAATTGATCATAAATCATTAATATCATCCATGATAGTATTATACACACATTTATATGGTGAAATGAGGTGAGAACCCTAATGTATTGAAAAGATATACTAAAAAATATAAGATACACTAAATTCATTACTCTAAGAGGACAACAACAATAAGGAACCCAAAAACTCCTTTCATGTATTTGAATTATTTTCATCATGATTAACTAATAAATCCAGTAAATTAAGAAAGAAACACAAAATCATGTTTTCCCATTATTCTCATTTCTTGAATACATCATTATCAGGATATGATGATAATGCAACTTGAAGATTATAATTACCCATACAATTGAGTGTAATGATAACTTCCTTCTTCCAAGTATTGATATTTTTGGAATTGAGATCATAATCCACAATTCATATGGAAGATTTAATGTTGTTTCAATGGGTGGATGATGACGAAGTTATTATATAGAAAATCTAGAAATAATTTAAAATATAAAAACTAACCTTATTAGGTAACTATAGTGAAAACCAAGATGAAATATCAATGATGAAAAGTGTATATATTGTAAAGAATTAATTTTTTGAACATGAAAAATAATGTAGTGTGTAAAATATTCATAATTAGTATGTCAATAATATCCATGATATCGTGAGTTTATTAGTATTATAGATATTACTATATAGGATGAAAAATACAGTTGTATCCCAAAAAGGCATCATAATGGAAGAGGTATCCATCTATGAATGGTGTCCATTGAGAGAAAGACATGATGGAACCCCCCAACATGAACATGTCCAATAGTAAGGATAAATGAAAATATGTGAGGATTGATAAACACTATAAAAATATCCTAAAAAGGTGGAAGTAATGTGTAATATATTTGGAGTTGTCAGGTAGGGGCTAATGGTTTTGTTAGTAGGGTGAGAAGTAGATGAATCTAGGGATTGATGGTGGGATACATGAGTGAAATAATCTCTGAGACTAGGTAGAATAAAGGTATAATATTTTTTATCCTCGAAGGAGGCCAAAGAAATTATTTATAGGGAAACCAATATAATATATGGGCAAGAAATAAAACATAAAAATTCATAAAATGATTCATGGATATGATAATGTTATCCCCACACATAATAACACCAACACACTATGATAAAACATCTCAAATTTGACCAAATTCGTACTATCAATCAAAATTCAACAAGGGATTGAGGATATGAAAACAATATTCACACACATAGCAGATAAAATAAACTTCATAAAAAAATAACATTTGGACATATGTTTTACTACTAATAAGTGGAATACCCTCCAGATTAAATACCTGGAGGGGGGCGGAATTTGTACATGGATGATTTAAATTGCTACCCATTCAGATCTCGTTTTTTTATTAAACAAAACACTATTCTCTATCTATACCATAGATATGTATGAGAATAAATGATTTATATAGGAGGAAAATAAATTTTACTTGGTTTACTTGAACTAGTCTTTTTCCAAGAAGAATATGAATTCAGTGTTCCTATCTTCAAAATTACCTAAAGAAAACTGTAGTTACAATGTTTGGGGAAAACTCACTACTTCTCCTAGTTTGCAAACAATCACAATTTGAATTATAATTGATCTCTTAATTAATGTTTTATATATAATCCCTCATATAATAATTATTTTTATCAGTTGAATCAATTTGTTTTACATCTCATTTGGTACATAATAATGCTCTACTTTCAATCAATTGATGAATACTGATTTTATATAGATTAACTGGTAAATACCTTATAGTTCGCATAAGATTTAATTTTGTGAGACCCCTCCTTACAACCATTGAGAGATTAACAAATTATTCAAAATAATATACTTATTTCATGATTCTTCATATTTCATATCTCTCAACACTTTCATGAATCTCAACATGTTTTCAAGGCTTATAAATTTCATGAATGTAAAAAAAATATAATATTTCATAGCCTTTATGATTCCTAAAGGATTCATGAATCTTACATAGATTTTCTCAAATTTCATTATTCACTAAATAAATGATCTTTTTAAAAAATATGGGAAATAAAAAAACTTCTCTATCCACCATCAGGAACCAGCTTTATTAATTCAAATCCTTTGATTTTTCTTAATAGCTTGCATGCTCCAACATAGTGGGTAATAACCTATTTATAAAAATTTCCTCCCCTTAATGAAGATTTTATCCTCAATATGAAATTTTTATTAATTATTATTTGTGAAGATCCATATTTTCATAAAGCATCAGGGATGTTATCCCATTCATAAAGCTTATCATAACCATGTATCATTCAATATTTCAATTTCAACTACCCATCTTTGGCGAACTTTCACACCTTCATGAAACACCAATCATTCATAAAGAACATGAAATTCATGAAACATATAACCACTGTGAATTCCATAATTTTTCCATATTATTTCGAGGAATAACTGTAAATCAAACTTTCATGAAGCTTGAGTCATTCTACAAATTTTGGGTCCCAAATATTTTTCAAACACTTGAATATGGTTCCACCTTGTACAAAAAATCTACTATAACAATTATAGTGTTTCAAGGACTTTTTTTGTGATCATTTTCAGCATAACATTCATAGATCATGTTGTAACTCCACAAATGATATTGTAAACCTAATTTTTCAACCAAAAATAAACCCCCAAACACTATAAAGTTGAATTGAGGGATTTCGTCCCAATAATAACTTATTTGAAAACATCACCAAGTGGAAATAAAAGATCTAGAGTAAAGTGTCACTATATTAATTTAGGTATTCTCAACATCTATGACCCAACATTAGGTGGTGTTTGTAGTAGATTTATCCATTTTTTTGAGAAATCTTTTAATAAAAAATAGATAACTTCTTACTAAATTTTCTTGGATCAAATTCATTAATGAATTTCAATTTCACATTACACATTGGTTTTCTCCGATGATGGATATATGTTGTAACATTATTAATGAATAGATGAACTCATATTAGGAAGGATGTAAACAAATAAGATTATGTATGGTAATTTTTAACATAACATAATAACTCAACTCAATAAAACATGAAAATAGTTAAATAGGTTTGGGTTAGGCCTAAATGAGTCGAGGTTATAATATTTTTGAGTAATTTGACCTGAATAATATTCATGTAGGATTAAGGTTGACCACCCCAGACTCTTCCGATTAAAAATATATTTATCATATATTATATAAAAAAATATTAATAATATAATTTTTGATAAATTTTTTCTTATAATTATCTTAATTTGAAATAGTTTAACTATTTTATAACCAATTATTAATTTTAAATTATTTAAAATTGTTAAATGTTAAAGTGGATAACATATTTCACATATTAATTATGTTATTTTTATTTTAAAAGGGATAAATCAATTTTGATAATCAATTGGTTTTATGTGATATAAACTCGTTACACTTTTTATGGTGATATCTAAATAATATACTTAAAATTAAATTCATTAAAGGGATAGGTTAGTTATGAAGCCTTTATAAATGGGTTGGGTTGGTTTAACCTATTTAATAAGATTTCATGAGTATGGGATGAGATGACATAGGTTCATATTGTTCCCATCTCATCACAAACCCAACCCATGAACCAAAACCTCCACCCTTAAATATGACAAAAATATTCAAAATAAATTTTAAGTACTATTATTTAACTGTAACTTGTTCCCATTATTATAAAAAACATTTCTTTAATAATTCATCATTCATGTAATAAATATTTAAATTAGATATGGATTCATGATCAAAAAATTATTTAATTCTTATACACTTAAATGAGGATGGGCTATATTCGTTGGACAATATTAGATCATAGTTTTTATGTACAAATAACTGAAATAATTTTATTCAACATGAAATGGTTTAAACAAGGACAACACATATTAATAATAATTTACTTTAATATTATTTAGGGATAGATCACCACCAACAAAAGTGTTTTTACCTTTTCCTATCTTCCTAATCAAAATTAAAAAAACACAGTTTATAGGCTTTTAGGGATCTCAAACATTTTATAGGATTATTATATAATTTTATTATTTTACAATGATGAATAAAATAAAAGTATCACCTTAGAATGGTATGTCAATATTGATGCTTTTCCCAAATGATATTATTCTACTTTTAGATAATTCACTAATTATTTAAACACACTTTTATTTATTTATCAAAAATTCAATATGTTCTCATTTTGTCTATATATTTAATAAACCATCATTTTCACTATCTCCTTCCTCGTGAATATTTATACCTAATTTATATAAAATTAGATCCTTTAAACACCTATAGATAATGGATTTGATTCCATGATTCTATTCCATTTCGATTTTATAAAAATATCTTCATATCTCCTATTTTAATCCACAACATATTTTCCATTTACAATTAATAAGATCATATTTTTTTACATGTTTTTAATTTTAATTATTAAATGTTTAATATTTTTATTGGATAAAAACCATGTTTAAATTTATAAAAATAATTTTTGGGAATTATGTATATTTGAAAAAAAATTACAAAGGAAAAAAAAATAATTTCCTACATTATTTTATTATTCCAAGTATTTTGTTTTTGTGTGATATAGATGGAAATTATGATGGAATGAAGGATTACCTAGAAAATATTGGGCTACTACCTAGAAGACCTCAACCGAGGTGGATCAAACCACATAGAAAATACTCGGGGTAGCTATCCATGACCCAAATAGTAATAAATAATATATGTAATAAGCCCCTGCTTGGGTCAACGTAGGGGTAGAAGAGCACAAGTGGGAGAACGCGTCGATATATAGGGAAGGTTCCATGTGGTAGTGGGAGGATAACTACACTGACCAAAGGCAATGAATAGAGGTGTTGGGGATCCTACAACCCCCATAAATCTTACAAGACATTAAGGGATAAAAATAATTTATAATGTAGAGGCCTACTTACTAATTTTTTAATGTGGGACATGATCTACACATGATCATTATGCACTTAAATTGAACAATGTTGTCCGAGCGAGCACAAAAATCACCTAAACTGGACACAACCATCATTGAAGCTATTATATAGGACTCCACCACTATTATGGAAGAATTTACACATACAATGAAAGAAGAATAACGCACAAACAATGATTATTCAACCTCATATACAATGCAACTGTGGTTACATTTTTCAATGTCCTAAGGATTCCATATCCTTCATCATATACTATGATAATGGACTTTATACTAGGCCATTACCACATTAGGATGAGAATAGAAGAATAAGTATTTTTACATCAAAGATAACCAATGTTATATAGTTCCATATAGTCTGAAATGTTTAATAAGAAGTCGTGATATAGTGATAAAGGTGAAACCATTGTAGGAAAGCACCTCGAGTATCTCAAGACCAGTGCATTGCAACAAATGCACAATACCATATGGGTGAGAAAAATGGAATAGATGATGATTTTAGGAAGATAATACACTGTAACGATAGATAATGGCCTATTATATATATAAATGAATGACCTTACACACTTAGAAATGGCTATACCATAAAAATAAAACATTATTTGGAGGGTGAGAGATTATACTAATTCAGGAGATTGATACTTTTCAGCTATCCACACATTAATGCCGGATATTTAGTTGAACATAAATAGAAAAAATTTATGGTCCTCGCTTATACCCATGTTGATTTAATATGTACACTAAAAAACTAATACCTGACCAACTATAAATGATTTGAGGGAAAACCTCATATTGATCACTCAATTAGTCAGGTTAAGCACTGATAAGTAATAAAATTCCAGAAAAATATAATTATAAATAAAAATATTAGATAGACTTATCTCTATAAGAAAACATTTACTAGCTCTATATGGGTAATGGACTCCTAGAGGAATATTGGATTTACTTTTGATTTGTACCATTACATCTAATATATATCAAATATTATTTTCCATATCCCTACATGACTAGAATGAAGAGGTAAAATATTCTATACTAAGTAATGTAATTAAAGGTGATTTCAAAAATAGCAGGGAAGTGTTTATAATTTTGAATTATGAGTGGTTGAGTATTTGTCATTTTTATTTCGAACTTACCCTCCACCTTCGTGCATGACCTACAATGTGAGTGGATGGTATGCTATTATATTCATCAACTGTCTAATCCTATAAAGTCACAAAAAATGCATAAGTAGTTGTATTATGTTTGAAAAGTAGATTTGAAGACACCTCTATAAATTAAACTGAGTAACTGAGAGGGGAAGGGGATTTATATATTAGAGCATTATTACTCCGATAAGAGGCTCAACAAGGTTCAATTTTGACAACACCCAATATAAATCCAAACATATTTACTTAACTAAATATATGAACATGGATTTTTATTTCTTGGAATGTTCATATCAATAATGCAATAACAAAAACATCAACCTTGTGTTTTCATTATGTTTCATTATATTTTATAAACAATTTATTACAGTTATCTATAGATTGAACTTAACCACAAATGCACCATAGTTTTATATTATTTAGTTTATATTTGAGTATATATTTTTTTTAATTTATTTTATCAATAAAAGTAATGATGATTTTAGGTTCCATTGAGACTGGAACCATTTCCAGGATACACTATCTAGTAATGATTATATTTTTTTTATGAATTTCCCTTTTATTTTATCATTTTTTTCACAATTTTATACTTATTCTTCTTATTATATGGGTTTAGGGATTAATTAAATCTAAAATTACTCATATAGAGAAATTCATAGAGAAATAAATCATACCTTCAATCATGATATCATAAGGATGTTGGTAATATGGAAGGAAAACATGTTTCAAAAATGGGGCATCATGGCTAGAAAATATCAACATCAATTAGTTGGATATGGACACAAACAAGAAGCATGATAGGATATCCCAGTAAGGAATATTGGGATGGAAGCTTTAATAATTTATGTAAGACACTTGAATTTTGGGGTCAATCCAAGTATCCTTGTATCCACAATTTCAATTATTCATTTTGATATAAATATAATGATCATAAAAATGATCACACACTCTATAAAATTCAATAATATACCACATAAAGACACAAATTATCACATTGGGAGTTTCTTAGAATTGTGTGACACATTCAAATTCAACAATGTCACAAGATATTAAGTGAGGTTATATATCTCTAGGTTCTCTATAATGAAAAAACTATCATGAGTAGATCAAAATCCTACCCCCACACTTTATCTCAACATAGGAGGATTTGGTAAAAAATCATTACAAGGGTTTTATCACTCTAAAAGGAAACATATTTATAGGTACACATTTCATATTTTGATAAATTGATTAAGGATTAATTATATAACATTTGATAATATTTTAGGATTCTTATTTGAGAATTTCCCAATCACAATGTCAAAAAACTCTATTCCAGTATTTTTATAATGGTTTATCATAAGTAAATCGTTCGATAATTGATGTTGCAGCTAGAGGTTCACTTATGAATAAGTAATTTCCAGAGAACCATGAATTGTTGGATGAAATATCTAGAAATATATTTCTACAACAGTTGAATAGAGTTTAATTCTATGTAGAGCATGGTAACACCCTAATATTTTAAAATAACATTATTATTGATAGCGTATCCAATACACAACATCAAGTTTAAAATCATCATGATATTATATTAAAACATTATTATTTAAACGTGATCAATATAAAATAGTTATAAGATTTTTGGGTTTTAATAGTTTTATGTTATTTATGAATTATATATAAATATATTTTAAAATAATAATTTATTTAAAAATACTTAATAAATAAGTACTCAACTTTAATAACGATATTCAATTCTACAAAATATATATATCCCTCAATATTTATTTTTATTCATTTTGAGAGAAGGTATTATAATTAATTTATAGAAAAATAAGAAATATTATTTTATAAAATAAAAATAATTTTTGACATTATAATATCAATATTAATATAGGATTAATTTTTATGATTTTATAGAAAATTTTGATTCCTCATTGAAGAGTGAAAATATCATTTTTTGTAAAACATTCATTTATTTTAACAAATTATGTAATTTAATAATTAATATTTAATATAATTTTATTTAAAAGTTAAAGAATTACTGTTTAATTTTGTATAATCTAATTAATTACTTTTAAATGTCCTCTATACTGGATTTTAGAATAATCTTATTTATATATACTTTAAACATTTTTTTAAAATTGATTTAAAGTTCCAAATGTTACTCAATTTTAATTAATTAATATAACCCCTAATGTATAATAATTTAAATTTAATTTATAAATTATATATATATACATTTTAATTTAAATTCATGTAATGATGATTTCTATTTGTAATGTTAATTAAAGTTCATTTTTCCATAATAAATTCATTGTTCGGAAAATAGATTTTCCTCACGCATTCACACATTAAATTAAATTAAATTATGCCACTTATATGAATTCAATTTAATAAAATGGATTGCATATTTTGAATTAGAATAATATATATTATATAATAATTTCAATTTAATTTTTGGCCAAAATTAATAGTTAAATTAGTAAAAAAATTGTTAATGTGTTAGAAACATTAAAATGGTAAATGTGACTAACATTAAAGGTAAAGAGGTTAACATGTTTAGAACATGTTTATTTTTAATATTATAGGTTTTTATAAGAAAAATATCTCATCCACTCCTTTATTTTTAAATTTTTGAGGCTATTGACTTGAGAGTGACTTTCCAATATTGAATTTGTTTGTATATTTACAAAAATTTCACTCTTCAATTATAAAAGGGCACACCTGGCCTCACTTATTGACACATATAAAGCTATTTGAATCAAACAAAAAATCCAAAATAGGTGATAGACATCCTTATACGAATTATAAATATTATTTTTTCCCAACACACAGACTATATGGTCCTTAATAAGACACCCAAATGAGGTTATTTTAAGTTAAGGTAATTGTCTTCACTAAGCCCCTTATTTTTTAATTATTTTTTTCTAAAATAAATTATATTTTAAAAATTAAAATATAATATTACTATTATCTCATATATACTATTATTTTATTAATTTTATGTAATAATGCTCATCCATCTCCACTTCCATCAAATGTGAAACTAAACCGTCAACTATGTGTATGGTAGACTATGACCTCCTGAATCGATGTAATTAATTTTCCATAATCACTTCAAACAGATCATAAATGTGATGGTTTTAACTTTTATATATTATATTCATTAAATATTAATCATTTTGGAAAATCAACATATCATATAACTTCATACATTATCATACATTAAAAAATGATATAATCATTCATGTGTACAATAAACTACTAGCTCGTGAAGAAATTATATTAAATATTTATTATCATATCACATGGATTTTAAATTTAAGTGTATATAAATAAATAATACAATATTTATTAAATTATTGAAATTATTTTAATTTTGAATAACACATACCGAGTTTCCATTAGGATCGTTGAAAAATGGAAACGTTACTCGTGTGTACGTCTGAACAACCATCTCTATGATTATAACGAGGTTCATTTTTTATATCTGTACATCTTGATTAGTTTTAAAAATAATAATCTGTGTATAAAAATGAAAATTATTTAATAATTATTATTCTAGATATTATCGATAAATTAACCCTTTGACCATGGTCAATAAAACAACGTCATTTTCAAATAATGAACGGATCACCCTCAATGTACTCAACGTTAGCATAACTGAATAAGAAATTAAACATTAAAAAAAATTATTTAATAAAATAAATTATGTATATGGTATTAAACCAATAAAATATTATTAGTAAAAAAATTATTGATTTAAACTTATGATATAGTAAATAAATCATATACAGGACAAAGCCTAGACTTGAGGTAAGGGTTTCGACTGAAAACATCCCTCTTTGAGACACATTTTATTTTATGAACCTAATTAATATTCAATTGTGTGTATAATACAAATTTACAAATTATTTCATTAATCCTTCATACATAATGGTATTTTATGTTACAATTCATCTATTTCATTCAGGGGAGTTGTGGTTCAAAATTTACCAAAGACATATGGGTTTATGTTTCAATCACATTTTTATTGGGATTGTTTAAGAATTAGTTTCCATTTTAAGAAATTATTTATTAATTGTATAATAAAACCCATTAATTTTATTCCACCAAGATATTCATGAAAGTTTCATGTTATAGTTCCATTTTCATCTCTTTGGTACTTAAAATGATTGAGAATTTGTCTATGAAAATATGACATCATTTCTATCTTCAATAAAAAATAATTTTCGTTCTATATTCATGTTTTATAAAAGTATTTTGAAGATTGATTTTAAATAACATAATTTATTTATTGAAAAAAATTACCCATTTTTTAATTTTTATAAAATTGTTTTTTCAGAATCTTCATTTCATTTTCTGAACGATGAACTTTTTTTCCTTATTACAATAGTGTTAAATGAACATCTCTTTTTTACTTATACCATGTATAGAATTTTCTGTAGACATGACCAATAAAATCATTTAATATTCATTTATAAATTTACAAGGTTATTTTTTTAATGAATTTTTAAATAATTTTTTTATAAAGTTTTTATTTTAAATAAGTGATTTCAAACTGAAAAGGGTATTTTTATCAACAAATATTCCATGTAATCAATTAAAGACATTTTCATAAATTAATAAAACATTTGATGATATTTATTACTTATAAATTAGTTATATATGTCTCTCATATATATACATAATTTATTATCCCATAGTTTTATTGGGTATTTTATGGCGTACATGTTAATTTATCAAATTCCCTCTTTAAGAAGCCTCTTTTGCATATAATACAAGGCTATATTATGTAACCCATATTTATTTAATTTGTAATAAATATGTTTCCATATTATTATTAATTTTCTTATCTGGATAACTTATGCATGAGTATGATATAAATGTGATGGGTGGTCTCAAAAATATATATCCCTCCAATGCATTGGGTAATTTTTTAGTATCACGAGACTTCATGTATGAAATTAAGGAGTAAACCTAACCAGTTATGAAACTCTATCCCCCATGTCAATATGTCTCAATTGTTATAGATGAGCTAGGTTTATGTCATGTTTTATGTTTATTCCACATTTACAAGGATTCCATGATCTTATGATACCATGTTAATAATTTTATTCTATCATATGTTTAATCTTGAGCATTATATTTTATGATATCATGTTATACCATTGACTCACATATTATGTTTATTTTTATATTTTATTCCCTTACCTGGATTTCTATCTCACCTTATTTCTTTAATGTATTTCCCAGGTTATACCATGCAGTTTTAGGAGTTCAAAAGGATTTAGAATCTCATTATGGAGAAAAAATAAACATTTTTTATTTTAGTTTTAATTTGATGTAATATAAATCATGTATTACAAATAAACTATGAATAATTATATTTGGGTAGTAATTAAGGGATATATATGTTGAAAATAATGTATTAATATGTGTAAATGGATTGGGTCACTATATACATATTTTGGAAAATAGTGTTGTTTTTACCCTAATAAATTTGATGTCAAGGAAACCAGACACGACGATGGCTAGTCAATATCTCCATGGTATTTATTTTGAAGATTTGAATTATTTAGATTATTATTTTATAAAACAATTTTTATAGAGGCCACAACAAATAAAACCGCAGAATCAGAATCATAGGAATGGATTTTATCTAGTACATGGTATTGAACCTCTACACTAAGGTCCAATACTTACAAGTCATATACACTCAGTGGAGAATACCGTAAAATATTTCATGAAAATGATAGTAAGTGAACATAAGGAGTTGGTATCCTACTATAAGGATCATGATGTAGATATAAGGGAATTAAATTTGAACTCATGGAACTAAAGAGAGACCATGAAGAACTTGGAAATCCAAATGGGTCATCTTGTTTACCAACCAATGTAGAGGCCAAGGGTATTTCCACATGGTGACATTGAAATTCTCGGACATGGTGATTTGAAACCCATTACAATAATATGATTAAATATCACCCCAGGAAGTGATGAAAAAACTAAAAGATCAAATTAATTATATGTAGTGTAAAAGAGAAAACTAATGAATATAATCAATAAAAAAGGAAATGGAGCAGAGAAATTAGTTTGACAAAAAGAACTGCCAGTATATTGATAATTACCCATATTTTTAGAGTGATCAAGTTAGGTAAGGATAAATGATTAAAGATAAAAGTTTCTTGATATGTTGAAAAAAACATATATGAACATACCATTTTCCAATGAAATCATGAAAATGCTAACCCACATGAAGCTAATGAAAGAGTTAGTGTCAAAAAGACAATTTTTGTGGAATTGTTCACAATTCCATTAAAAGGAATGTTCATATATGGTATGAATAATTATATCGAATAAGAAAAGTGAACCATGTAATTTTTCTATCCCGGAAAATATTTTTTAAAATTAGTTTTGTAGTGTGTTTTGTGATTTAGGTGAAAGTGTAAATATTATATCATATTAAAAATTAATGATCTTGGGATATATTGAGTTAAGTCAAAATCATTATATACTTCAACTAGTTTAACAAAAGTGATATATCGTTGAGGACATCACGAATATTTCATATCATGGTATAAATGATTATCTTTCTTGAGGATTTTCTTATGATGAACATGGAAGAGATAACAACATAATTGTCGTGATATGAACCTTATTATATATAAGAATAGAACTTACTATTTTTTAAAGTGAGGGGATAAGTTCATAATTTGTTGGAGAATAAGTGAATTTCAATATTCACCAGGTGATAATGAATATAGAAGAAAGACGTGAAGGGTTGACAGAGGATAATTTATAGGGAGTTTAGAAAACCGTTTTTGCATGGAATAATTGTTGATTTAGATATTCTAAAAAGGAAATAAGAATTTGAAAAATATATTAAGAAAGTTAATATTCATCTAGAGACATCTGGAGAAAGTGGATGAACTACTATCTATAAAAATTTAAGATAGGGCATGGGTTTATTCTATAATTTACCTACCCTTTGAACAATTAATATGGTCCAAAAAAAACTATATTAGGAACATAGACATAGATAAAGTGTTTCATATTTGAAGAGTAAATTTGGTTTTATAAAAAGAAATGGGTATTATCTACATGGATGAATCACAACGTCAATAATTTTTAGATTTGGAATGAGTAACCTCTTTCCCAACCACAACCGCATAACATTAAGAGGTAAATCTTTTCTAAAAAACATAAACCAAAGAATGTTTTTATAAAAACCACCTTTTCTAAATATTTTGGAAATAATTTCAATTATTTTTAAGAAACTTTTAGGGGGTGTATTCCCTTTTTTAACATTCATGAGAATGAGCTTCCACATTCATTGGTTTTTATTTTTAGTTCCACAAATATTATTGCGGTAATGAACTCATATATTAAAAGGGAGGAAAATATATTTATATGTTAAAGGTATTAAGCTTTAAAATTTAGTACTAGATTATAATACCATACTTATAAAATATTGTTTTGATCTCTAATGAAAATAAATTAATACCCACACTTATATTAGTGTTTTTTTTCATAAAGGGAACTTAGATGTTTTAAGAACCCCATGATGAAAGGTTTTAATATTTTTGTTGATATAATTGGGCATGTAAGATGGATAAATTGTATTATTAATGTTAATCATAGAACATGAATTCAATATATCATTATGTTTATTTTTAGTCACCTGTACCAAATTCTTCCCTTCTATATTTAACTATTTTAATTTCATATTTTCACGATGATTAATTTCTTGTCATAACACATTCCATGATTGATTGACTTAATTTACATGCTCTTATTCATGAGATTATTTAAAAAAAATATCAAAACATTCGTAGTAAATTTATTAAGAGATTTTTTTACATGTTAACTACTAGGTTTTAGATATGACTTTTTCAATTGGATGTATGTGAACAATTCACTTAAAAGGTTATTGAGTCATTTTATTAAGGTATACACTATCATTGACACATGAGTAACATTAATCCTCCATTTATCCCTTAGAAAACATGAATGTAATTTTATAAGAATGATCTAAATTTGAAGAAAATTTATTCATTCCTACCTATATTCTAGTGTTTTTCCAGATATTTAAAGTTCAAGTGTCAGTGTAGGGTAATTTTATGGAACAAATGATATTCTTTGTTGAGATGAATGTTTTAGGTGTTTAATTTGGTTTCGGAGGAGGTCCTTATAATATTTCAATATAATTAATTCATACACATTTAAAAAAAGATGATTTTGTTTGGGGAGTGTCAAAAATAACCATCACTTGACCAATGATATTCTTCATATATTTTTGGGTGATTGATGTGATACTTATCCGAGAACAATTTTCAAAAAAAATGAATAATTTGAAAAAGTAATATAAAATTTTGAGGGGTTACACATTCATTATTTTCTATTTAAATTGCCTTATATGATCTTTTAAAGTGTTAGAGTTTTCACTTTTTTGAGAGGATAATTTCATTAGAAATATTATTATTATATTGTATTACTCATAGAAAAAAAATCCCTTTTGAGCCTTAAATTGTTTCACCAATTTTATACCATCCCTTAAACTAATTATCTTTAAATACCTATTTCAAATTCCTCGCTGTTGTTTTTTTATATTTTTCCATAATGAGTGGAGAATTTAAATAATTTTCAAATTAATATATTTGGTACATGTTCACAAGTTACGAGGAAAACATAAAAGTTTTATTTTACCTTAAATGGTGAGAGATTAAAATAACTGGTAAGGTAGATCATGAAATGGAATGTTAACTAATGATAATATACAATTATTGAATTTATTATAGGAGAAGTTCTATTACTTGTCATGGGAAAATAAAATACAACATGAATACTGAGGTGTTAAAACCATTTTTCATATGTAAAACATGAAAATACCCACTCTCCCATTGAAATTTTTTCATTTCATTAATTTTAAATTATGAATATAATTTTATTTGGGTTGTCCTATTTAAGCCATATTTTAGATACACACATGAGGGAAAGAATTGTTTTATTGTGGGGGATTTGATGTGTTCATATATTTTTATATAGTTTAGGGATTATAATTTTTAAATATACTATGTTTTTAATTGATATTAATTTTTTTAATTATTAATAATCATTTTTTGGATGTATTTATATTTTAATGAATTTTTTGAAAAAAAGAAAAAAAAATAAAAAAAATGATTTACTTTGATTTATTATTTCGAGTATTGTGTGTGTGACTTTTAAATGAAAATTATAAAGGAAAAAAGAGTACTTAGAAATAAGTGAGACAATACCTTGAATCCCCCATCCAATTAGGATCAACCCACATATCCATGCTTAAAGGGAAGCTATCTAAGTCCCCCATAGGAATGACAAGCATGTGTGGAATTCTCTGTTATAGATCGTTATATGAGCAGAGTAGCATAATGAGGAGGAAAATGTGTTGGAACGTGGGGAATGTTCCAAGACATATGGGGAGGAAACACTCATTATTTTGGTGTTGTACATGATGATATCATCTTCCTCCAACCCCAATCCATCATAATGGGTTTTTAGGGAAGAAAATCATTTATATTTCAGAAGTGATTTGGCCTACCTTTTGATGTGGGATTCTCTCTACAAACATTTATTGTGAAATTAAATAGAATGAAACAATATTGAGAGAACACATGCCTCATATTACAAGAAAATACACATTAATGAATTTAATCCATATATCATTTCCACTACATAGTAAGAATTCAAAGGCCGATATAAGATAAAGATCCCACCACAATTGGTTATTAAATCTCCACTACGTTGCAACCATGTCTATATGGAGTAGTGACCTTGGAAGTTCAAATCAATTAATATGGACTGTGGATGTTCCCATTATACTATTTTTAATTACATATAGTATTAAAATGGAAGAAGTGGGATTTAAAATTCATTTATAACAAGAATTCCATGAAATAAATTCTTTGATCTGAGATTAAATCCACACATAAGTCATGTGTACATAAATAGAACAACATCGTCTTGTGATAACAAACACATAAACTTCCTCAAACACCCCCATAAATGAATCTACTACATTTTTCATTTCCACTATTCCATAATCATTCCATTTCCAATAGAAGAAAAATATCCCACCACCAATAGTTATTCAATCTCTAATACATCTTAATAATGCTAATATAGAGTAGTGACCTAGGGATATTAAATAAATGTGTATGGACTATTTACGTTGCTTTTATAATATTTTTTAATCCATATATGATAAAAATTCATGGAAATGTTTGTAGCATCTGAGATAATCATTTTTCCATGGTGCCCTATAGTTTGAAATATTGATGAAGAAGTTACACCATAGTGATAAAGGCAACACTGTAGGAGGAGAAACCATGGGTAATCGAGGCCTAGAAAAATGAATACTATAAACTAAACTATAATAAAGAACAAAATGTTAGATCCAATGATTTTAGGAAGAGAAGATAAAGTGTCCATAGATAGTGGAATATGACACATGAACCTAAATATTTTCAGAGGGATTCCTAGACAAAATAAAACCCACGACATTGGGTGTGGTGTTCTTCAAATTAAAAAACTAGATACCAAAGTGGTTTGAATAAATCAAATAAATAAGGAATCCCTAGCCAACCTTTAATGGTTTTAGGAAAACCCTCATAGAGATCACAAAAAATAATGGGTCAAGATATGAGAAAAAATAAAATTTGGTGAAATAGAATTAAAAATTAAAGAATCAAAAAAATAGAGAGACTTATTGAAAAATGTGCTTGATGTTGTATGGGGGACTGGACTACTGAAGGAAGATTGGATCTATTGGTGTTATGGACTGCTTGTGCTTCTATATGTCAAATTTTATTTTCCATATCCCTTCTTGACTAGAATAATGGTTAAACAATCATGTATATATTAATATAATGAATGGTAATTTTACATAGTGCAGGGAAGTGTGTCTTGTTTTCAATTATGATGGGTCAATTATTTTCCACTTTCATTTTAATCGTCCCACCTCCCATTTTCGTTAAAAGAAATTTGTGGGGATGGTATATTGGTAATTTAATCAACTATTTAACACCCCAAGAGTTCATAGTCTGTTATTTCTTCAAAATAATTCAATAACTTGCACTACACACCACACCGAGTTCAAGCACACCAAGACTTACCAAACAAGCCGTTCAAAAGAGGTTATGAATACTATTAACTAAATTTTAAACTTTATATAATCCTTATAATTTTAGAATCCATATTATGAGTTTCTTAGACATAATGTAAGGACAAATTCATTTTCAGTATTGCACTTTTACCAACTTTTAATAGTGAAACCTTTTTAAATCCAATATTTTAAACATTTATATAATCAATTTGACTAAAAAATTTACTTTTTAGAATAGGGACATCAAAAATTTACAATGAAACATCCCAAGCTTCCACGGTACGCTTTCCTTTGAATAATATAATAGCGTGTGTTGTACGTAATTCGAGTTCTAACACACACCACAACCAATCAAACTAGCCGTTATGAATAGTTATACCTATTTTTTGAAATTATATATATATTATATTTCAAAATGTACTACATTTTTGGATACGTAATATCAAAATTATCATAAGTTGAATTTTTGGTATTTTTCTGACAACTTCCAATTTTTATGAATAATGGAAAATACTTAAAAACAACTTTTTAAATAAAAATAATTTATAGTGATAAATTATATTATTGAGTGGTTTTAAAGTATAATTAGAATATATTTTTACCATTTTATCCAATGGTGTTAATTAGAATTAATTTCACTTTGAAATTGGACCTAAACAATTGTCAATCTTTTGGTATATATTGTTTCTTAAAAACACGCTATTTGTTCTGATAGCGGGAATTAATTATAAAATTAATTAATAAAACTTATATGATTGGAATTTTTTAAAATAGACATCATTTTTGAATTCAGAATATCAATTATAGCTTACTGTGAAATTTTGGCATTGTTCTGAAAAACTACAATTTTTGATGAATAGTGAAACTACTAAGTGGTAGTTAAAAAACTGAATTTTTCATAAAACTTAATTTTACCACTTCTGTGAATGGAATTTTGAAAATCCAAGAGACACGGTTCACATCAAGAAGTAAAATGTGGTTCAATGAGATGAAAATAATTTTTGGTGACTAGCAACTTTTTACATTTATTTACCACGGTTAAAAGTAAATAGGGTAATTAAGGGTAAAAATGATATTAATATTACCGTAACACATGTCCTAATTCTATTGGAAAAGTGTATCTCGACCAAAAACAACCTTAGGAATAACATATTATCATTTAGGTCTTCTTGGATTAGATTAGGACATTTATTATTATTTAATTCAAAGAAGAGTTAAAAGAGTTAAAATCAAAGTTTATTTACTAAATAATATTTAATATAGGGTTATACATAAGATAAATTCGATTGTAAATATTCATTAGAAAACTAAAAATATTTCCTACATAATGATATTGTATTTATAATTTTTAGACATTATTAAATTTAATTTATTTATGACACATTGATGATTTAGTAATTACCATAATAGTGAAAAATTAAAATAATTGATATTATAAATACCCAAATAAATATAATTTGAGACTTTTAATGAATTACACTAATTTTATAGGATAATATGACATATTAGGATTGTTTTAATTGACTTTATTCTAAGTAATCATTCTGTTATAAGTTTCAAAAAAATCAACTATTGAATAGTGTCAAAATTGACATAAAAGAGTTTTTAAAACAGATATTATATTATTAATTGATATTAAATTCTTCAAAAATCTAGGGTTCAGAAAAGGGACTTATATCATGATAGGTGTATCATTAATGGACCTCTTGGGGGTCTCTTGGAAGTATATAGTATGTTTATTAACTATATAATATAAAAATACAATGTGACAAGGTAAATGTCAAACTAATTAACTAAGAGTTAAAACAAAAAGATATGATTAATATAATGACCCAAACCTATATAAATTATATTGGTTGAATTTTTTTCGACCTATCCCCACCTTAAACTTTAAATAATCAACTTTGGAGCCATTAGAAACCGAATATGAATTTATTATAAATTAATATTTCTAGCTTTTCCAAAGGTACCCCTCACCACTCTTATAAAAGGGCACTCCTACATCTCATTTCTTAACACCTTAAAAGCCTTTTGGTTCGGCCAACCCCTTACCAAATACTCTCTCAACTTCCCTTACTAGAACCTAGAGGCCTTAGTTTGATCACAAAGCCAACCTAAGGAGCCCTTTTGATCAAATCAAAAGGAAGAACCCGGGGAAGAGGAAATGATTTCACCACCCCTTTTCAAGTTCCTTTCTTCTTCCACTTCTTCTTTCCTTGTTGTTACCATTCTAAAATAATAACTCAAGTATCATATATATACTGTGATGTTATTATAAATATGGTACAACCATATTCAATATTATATCCATCCTTTGAATAACATGTCACCATACGTGCGTACGTACGACTTACCGTCTCCACATCATGGTGTAATTGTTATTCAATAAATTATTATTTGGATGGGTATAATAATGATGTGTAACTCATGTAAATGATAAATATAACATGATAATGATTCTGTATATATGATATACCTTCCAATTATATATTATTTTAATATCAAAAGAATGATATTGTCGCTCGTGTGTACGTACGGATTACCGTCTCCACGAACGCGATGAGATTCATTCTCTATCGTATCCATTCAAGTATAATTCACATTTGATGATTAATAATAGTATATAAGGACTTGATATCATTCTGGATATAATTAGGATACAACCTATCCATTACAAACATGGCTTACGTAACAAAACATATAAAAGAAAACGAGTAAGTTAACACCCGAAACAAAGATAATACTAAGATATTATTTACAAATCAATGTTAAAAGATCATATATGATATCATATTAATGCATATGATTCTTGTATAATTTAATAACAATTATTTCCCCATTATACAGGAGGTTAACCTACCCCCAAGCAAGGAAATGTACAAGGTAAGGGTTTATTTCACAATCTCTTCATTATCCGAGGTTGTTTATACGTAATAATCTATTGGGATATCTTTATCATCCACATCCATGCTTCTTAAAAATGTATTTCAAAAAAAATTTACTATTTAAAATAATACGGGTTAAAGTAATTTATACCCTTGTTTTACTTTTTATAAGAGTTTTATAAAGGAATCTTTCCGTCATTTTCCAAACAAGGTTCGTTTTAACCTTTTCGACAGAATTAAGGTAAGAATGTTTTTTTAACTTATACGGAGGGTGCGGTTATTTTCCGACGTTATAAAATCGTCGAAGATTACCTTACAAGCTTATAAAAATATTTTCAAAGAAAATTTTTTATTTTATAAATATATGACTCTTTAAAGATTTCAAAATAGAAAGAGATATTTCTCTAAAAAGTGTTTTGATTTCATCTATGTCAACATCCTTTGATGGATTTTACGCTTATTTAAAGTTGATTTATTATGATACAAAACTTCTATATTGTCTTGAAGTTTTTGTGATATGTTTGACTGTGGATGTGCTATTTTTATACCATTAATAGTTTATGGTTAAAGTATTAACATTTCGTATGCTAGTTTTAATACGAATGTTTATGTTATGTTTAAACCTTTTCATATGGGAATGCATTGGACATAATATGTGACGGGTGGAGCCCGATATAGCTCCTCGATGCATCGGTAGGTCTCATGAGACAAACTAGTGTCTTGGCACAAGACCTTGGCAAAATTGTATTTGTAGTCTTGGCATGAGGCCTTGGCTATGTGGTTATGATAGTCTGGCATTATTCATTCCATCATTATGAAATTGGTTATTGATATTGCATGTGATTATTCGATTAGTAGAATATCCATGTGAATAAGTAAATGGCGTTATTTCATTTTATTTTTTCCATACTATTTTGAAGTTCAAGTTCAAAAGGCTTTTTTTTAGTTATACACTGCCTTAAATGTTTATTCTTATTTATGAAAGTTTCCGGTATATTGTTATCCTTACTGGGCATTTGAGCTCACCCCTTTACTATGTTTTATTTTTCCCAGGATGTGAAGAAGTAATTTATGAATGACCTGCAAGGATAGAATGTGGGGATATGAGTGTGGAATATGGAGACTATATTATTCTAGTTTTCATTTTGATGATGTAATGTAAAACATTATGAATATATCTAGTGTTTGCAAGTCTACTAAACCAATCGGTCTTTCGAGATTTGATCTTTCTTGTGATCATGCCAATGTTATGTAATAATGCACCGACTCTGGGTAACTGGGGTCGGGGCGTTATAGTTGGTATCAGAGGAAGTTTAGTACAAACCTTGGAAGCTAGATTTAGATAAACTCTGATTAGAGCACATAGATTTAATATGGACTTTGAGGATTAGTATAGAAGAACTTCCTATAATTTTGGTATTATAGAGATTTTGTGAGTTTTCCGAGCAATACATCCCTGTTTGGATACGAGCAGGTAGAGGCAGCTCTGGCACAGATGTAACTAGGGGTAAAACCCGAAAACACCGCTTTGAGCTAGTCTCGAACGGGAACTGGTGCACGACAATGGGCCTTGCTGCACTCTTGGTTATGACACTCCCGGGGGATATGCTTAGGATAACTCTCATTTTCTTTAAAAATCATTATGAAGGGTTTATGATTATATACTTCCTCAAAGGAGACATTTTTATGATTATGGATTATATCCACAAACTATTTAATTTATGTTATGTGTTTTACTTGTTTTGGATTAGGTATTGTTATTCATAAACTAATCTAGTGTATGCCATTGTTTAGAAATGGAGCCCAGTAGAAGAAATGAGAACTCCAGCAATGCACATGATACAAAGAGAAAGAAGGATCATATATTTCATGGTCTTAAGCCAGAATTTATAAGAGAAATAGTCTCGAATGTATTATCATCATATGAAGAAATAATATCATGTGTTGATAAGATAAGTAAAGAGTTTACTGAGTCCTTTGGCTTTGAAAGGAATCAAGAGAAGAAATGGATGGAAGAGAGAAAGATGGATAAAGGGAAGATGGAGAAGAAGAATTTTCCCATATGTGATAACTATGGAAAGAAACACCCTGGAAATTTCCTGAAAGGAATGGGAGTTTGTTATAAGTGTGGAGGAAAAGGGAACAAAGTACGTGACTACAAGGGTAAGAAAATAGTTTCAAATGTACAATGCTTCATTTTCAAGGAGTTTGGACACTACACGAACCTATGTCTCAGTCATCAGACTGTGACGGAAATGATGCTATTGGATAATAATCAAGTTATGATACTAACACAGATGAAGAGGAATGATTAGAGTTCTTATGTTGATTATGTCATTTGAGTGTTGTATCAACAATGTACTTATTATAATAATTATGGAGTATATAAGGATTGTACTGTAGTACTATTTCATTATGGACTTGAGATTGTGTGGAACAAAGAAAAGTGACTAAATAGCAGGTTACATTTTTGGAAAATATATGGTTGAGAGAAAGATAAACCATAATATGGTTCTAATACTGATTTAGTGATTTTAGAATAATACATGATTGTTTTGGATAAATTATATTGTATATTCTTGACTACCTCGAAACTGATTAATGATTTGTATATTCCATCATTGTTGGGGTTTACAACATTTTTGGATTGAAGGAGTATATCTATTATTCTACAAGGAATAAGGGATCATGAATGTAATCAATAAGGTTTTATGATAATTCAGGATGTTGCAGTGTTTTAAAAGAATACATGATGAAGGTGATCACATGTTATTACACAGCACAAAAAGGATCTTCATTGTGTTTACCTTCCTTATAAATTTTGGACTGAAGTATTTTGGGTAGTTCTAGTTTGGATTATTTTGGATTTCCATAAAAGGACAACTCGGAGGTTGGGCGGCAACCCGTCACGTCCGGAAAGGCCGTGAGACTTGAACCCACAACCGAAGGGCGACAAGGGTGTATCACCTACCACTGACCCACGTGATGTCCTGGTTTGAATAATGTCATTTTTTAATGGTTCTTCTATATGAATTATAAATTCATTTTTTTAAACTTATACGAATAGGATAAATAGAATATTTTTTTATGTTCTATTATCTTTTAGAGTAAAAGATGAGTTTTTGGTAGAACATAGATAAAGTTTGAGACTCTACTTGTCAAGTATACATTTTTCTTCTTCTCTTATTCAATGAAGAAATTAATTCTTATACTTTAGTGAAGGGATCTTAAGAAACATGTGTTATCTTAATACCATATGTTTTGCTGAACCGATGGTATTTTAAATCATCATAGATTGATGAATTTAGGGCCCTAAATTTTACACTTGTTTTTGATTGATGACCTTAATAACTACCTATAAATATTTATGTTTTCCTCCAATTAAATGTCTCTAATTACCACCAATGTTCTCCAAATAGAGATCATAATTTGGTGGTTACCCTTTCATTTCTCTTTTCCTTATATTAAGACTAAACTTTATCAACCCAATTTCCGATGTGGGTTTTCCCACAAAGATATTTTTTATATTCAACCTTTTATTATCAAAGAACAATTTAAAATTACGATGACGCGATTTATTGAAGGAGGGGAGAATGTAACACCCCAATATTTCATAGTGTGTTATTTCTTCAAAATAATTCAATAACTTGCACTACACACCATACCGAGTTCAAGCACACCATGAATTACCAAACAAGCCATTCAAAAGAGGTTATGAATAGTATTAACTAAATTTTAAACTTTATATAATCCTTATAATTTTAGAATCCATATTATGAGTTTCTTAGACATAATGTAAGAACAAATTCATTTTCAGTATTGCACTTTTAACAACTTTTAATAGTAAACCCTTTTTAAATCCAATATTTTAAACTTTTATATATTCAATTTGACTAAAAATTTTACTTTTTAGAATAGGGACATCAAAAATTTACAATGAAACATCCCAAGCTTCCACGGTACGCTTTCCTTTGAATAATATAGTAGCGTGTGTTGTACGCAACTTCGAGTTCTAACACACACCACAACCAATCAAACTAGCCATTATGAATAGTAATACCTTATTTTTGAAATTATATATATATTATATTTCAAAATGGACTTCATTTTCAGATACGGAATATCGAAATTATCATAAGTTGAATTTTTGGTATTTTTCTGACAACTTCCAATTTTTATGAATAGTGAAAAATACTTAAAAACAACTTTTTTAATAAAAATAATTTATAGTGATAAATTATATTATTTAGTGGTTTTAAAGTATAATTAGAATATATTTTTACCATTTTATCCAATGGTGTTCATTATAATTAATTTCACTTTGAAATTGGACCTAAACAATTGTCATTCTTTTTGTATATACTGTTTCTAAAAAACACGCTATTTGTTGTGATAGTGGGAATTAATTATAAAATTAATTAATGAAACTTATATATTTGGAATTTTTTAAAATAGACATCATTTTTGAATTCGGAATATCAATTATATCTTAGGGGGAAATTTTGGAATTGTTCTGAAAAACTTCAATTTTTGATAAACAGTGAAACTACTAAGTGGTAGTTAAAAAACTGAATTTTTCATAAAATATAATTTTACCCCTTCTGTGAATGGAATTTCAAAAATTAGAGAGACACGGTTAATATCAAGAAGTAATATTTGGTTCAATGAGATGAAAATAATATTTGGTGAATAGTAACTTTTTACTTTTATTTACCACTGTTAAAAGTAAATAGGGTAATTAAGGGTAAAAATGATATTAATATTACCCTAACACATGTCCTAATTCTATTGGACAAGTGTATCTCGACCAAAAACAACCTTAGGAATAAAATATTATCATTTAGGTCCACTTGAATTAGATTAGGACATTTATTATTTTTTAATTCAAAGAATAGTTAAAAGAGTTAAAATCAAAGTTTATTTACTAAAACATTTTCCATATAGTGTTATACATAAGATAAATTCGATTGTAAATATTAAATAGAAAGCTAAAAAGATTTCCTACATAATGATATTTTATTTATAATTTTTAGACATTAAATAAGTTAATTTATTTATGACACAATGATGATGCAGTAATTACCATAATAGTGAACATTTAAAATAATTGATGTTATAAATACCCAAATAAATATAATTTGGAACTTTTAATGAATTAAACTAATTTTATAGGATATTATTACATATTAGGATTGATTTAAATTACTTTATTCTAAGTAATCATTCTGTTATAAGTTTCACAAAAATCAACTATTGAATAGTGTCAAAATTGACATAAAAGAGTTTTTAAAACAAATATTATATTTTTAATTGATATTAAATTCCAAAAAATCTAAGGATTGGCCAAGAGACTTATATCATGATATTTTTATCACTAATCGACCACTTGGGGGTCTCTTGGATGTATATATTATGTTTATTAACTACATAATAAAAAATACAAAGTGACATGGTAAATGTCTAACTAATTAACTAAGAGTTAAAACAAAAGGATAAGGTTAATATAATGACCCAAACCAGTCTGAATTATATTGGTTGAATGTTTTGCAACCTATACCCACCTTAAACTTTAAATAATCATCTTTGGATCCATTATAAACTGAATATGAATTTATTATAAATAAATATTTCTAGCTTTTCCAAAGGTGCCTCTCACCCCTCTTATAAAAGGGCACTCCTACTTCTCATTTCTTCACACCATAAAAGCCTTTTAGGTCGGCCAAACCCTGCCCAAATACTCTCTCAACTTCCCTCACTACAAACTAGAGGCTTTATTTTGATCAGAAAGCCAACCTAAGGAGCCCTTTTGATCAAATCAAAAGGAAGAACCCAAAGAAGAGGTAATGTTTTCACCACCCCTTTTCAAGTTCCTTTCTTCTTCCACTTCTTCTTTCATTGTTGTTACCATTCTAAAATAATATCTCCAGTATCATATATATAATGTTATGTTATTATAAATATGGTACAATCATATTCAGTATTGTATCCATCCTTTGAATAACATGTCACCATACGTGCGTACGTAAGACTTACCGTCTCCACGTCGTGATGTAATTGTTATTCAATAAATTATTATTTGGATGGGTATAATAATGATGTGTAACTCATGTAAATAAAAAATTTAACATGATAATGATTTTTTATATATGATATACCATCCAATTATATATTATTTTAATATCAATAGAATGATATTGTCACTCGTGCGTACGTACGGATTACCGTCTCCACGAACGCGATGAGATTCATTCTCCATCGTATCCATTCAAGTATAATTCTCATTTGATGATTAATAATAGTATCTAAGGACTTGATATCATTATGTATATGATTAATATACAACATATCAATTACAAAAATGGCTTACATAACAAAACATATAAAAGAAAACGAGTAAGTTAATACCCGAAACAACGATGATACTAAGATATTATTAACAAATAAATGTTAAAAGATCATATATGATATCATATTAATGTATATTATTCTTGTAGAATTTAATAAAAATTATTTCACCATTATACAGGAGGTTAACCTACCCCCAACCAAGGAAAAGTACAACGTAAGGGTTTATTTCACAATCTCTTCATTATCCGAGGTTGTTTATACGTAATAATCTACTGGGATATCTTTATCATTCACATGCATGTTTCTTAAAAATGTATTTAAAAACATTTTTCCTATTTAAAAGAATATGGGTTAAAGTAATTTATACCATTTTTTTAATTTTTATAAGAGTTTTATAAAGGAATCGTTCCGTCGTTTTCCAAACAAGTTTCTTTTTAACCTTTTCGACAGAATTAAGGTAAGAATATTTTTTTAACTTATACAGCGGGTGCGGTTATTTTCTGCCGTTATAAAATCATCGAAGCTTCCCTTACAATATTATAAGAATATTTTCAAAGAAAATGTTTTATTTTATAAATATATTACTCTTAAATGATTTCAAAATAGAAAGAGATATTTCTCTAAAAATGAGTTTTGATTTCATCTATGTCAACATCCTTTGATGGATTTTACGCTTATTTGAAGTTGATTTATTATGATACAAAACTTCAATATTGTATTGAAGGTTTTGTGATATGTTTGACTATGGATGCGCTATTTTTATACCATTCATAGTATATGGTGAAATTATTGACATTTCATATGCTAGTTTTAATACGAATGTTTATGTTATGTTTAAACCTTTTCATACGAGAATGCATTGGAATTAATATGTGACGGGTGTAGACCGCTATAGCTCCTCGATGCATCGGTAGGTCTCATGAGACAAAGTAGTGTCTTGACACAAGGCCTTGGCAAAATCTTATTTGTAGTCTTGGCACGAGGCCCTGGCTATGTGGTTATGATAGTCTGGCATTATGAATTCCATCATTATAAAAGTGGTTATGATATTGCATGTGATTATTTGATTAGTAGAATATACATGTGAATAAGTAACTGGAATTATTTCATTTTATTTTTTCCATACTATTTTGAAGTTCAAGTTTAAAAGGCTTTTGTTTTAGTTATACACTGCCTTAAATGTTTATTCTTATTTATGAATGTTTTCACTATATTGTTATCCTTACTGGGCATTTGAGCTCACCCCTTTTCTATATTTTATTTTTCCCATGATGTGAATAAGTAATTTATGAATGACCTGTAGGGATAGTATGTGGGGATATGAGTGTGGAATATGGAGACTATATTGTTGCAGTTTTCATTTTTATGATGTAATGTAAAACTTTATGAATATATCTAGTGTTTCCAAGGATAATAAACCAATCAGTCTTTCGAGATTTGAACTTTCCTGTGATCATGCCAATGTTATGTAATAATGCACCGACTCTGGGTATCTGGGGTCGGGTTGTTACAAACTAGTTATTCCTCTAATGGAACAAAAAGCTCATAATTAAGGGTAATATCATTTAGAAAATTGTTTACACCATCTACCTTTTAATTAAATTCAGTATGTAAAAGCAGAAAATGGGTATTTATATAGTATAAAGTGAGTACTCTAAAAGGAGTCTCAATGAGGTTCAATTCTAATAACATCCAATATAAATCAGATCCTCTTTTGTTTAACTAATCCCATGAACCTAAATTTATATTGCATAGTATATTCAACATTTTAATTCCAAAACTAAACATTTAACCTTGTTTTTTCTTTTTTTTTTAAATTTTATAAAAAAGTTCTACATGTTTGATATGTGTCTATATTGACCACCAAAAACCTATTGTTCTGAATTAGTTTGTTTCTATTGGAGGATAAATTTGTTATTTTATTTCCCCATGATAAGTAACAATGTTTTTTAGATATATAATTTTTAATTAAATAATATTTCGTCTAGTATGGAAACCACAAACATCAATTTTTATGTTGAAAAAATGATATTTTATATATATTGAAATGGAGGTAGTGTATATAAAGATCCATTTTAGTTTAGTATATATTATCATAGGTGTCCATGAATATTTATCTGGATCCATTACAAAATAATTTATTTTAATGAAAAATATTTTACATACAAATGATTTAGTTATACTCGCAAATTCACAAACTAAATTAATTTTTCATGTGTTGAGTGTTACATCATGTTTTTTCCCATTTGACATTGTTCATTATATTTGTCACAACACTATTTACATATAATACCTATGTTATACAACACCATTTGAAATTCATGATTTATTTTACACAACATTGAACTAATTTTTCCTATTTTGATTCACTTTAAGTTCTTCCTCATAAAACAGGTTTCATTATGCCTCACATAACACTATTTAATCACAATACCAATTGAAGGTTATGACCATAATGAAAATGATGAGAGGGAATTCACAAATTTAATTTTTATTGCAATCAATTATTATTACTAGATTCTCATGATTTATAATTTAATGAAGAAAATAATTAATTTAAGGATTTATTGAAAAAATAATACCGAGACCCAAAAAAAGATCATCATATAATAATTTATAATTAATTTTGGAAATTGATTAATTTACTTATGATGAAATCATAATTTTTTGATGAATCTGAATGTTTTTACATCATATCGTAAATTCATTGTATAAATGATCTGAAAATTCCCCCTAGTGGTTATCAATACATGCACCACGAACCATCGAGTGAAACTATTAGAAACTCAGAGTACTATCACAACTGATCCAAAATCATTTTCCATCAATCTTTTATTTCCATGATAATTTATTCAACAAATCACTATCCTATTATCTCTAGAATCGATAAGGTAAGAGGATGAGTACTTATCTAAGTTCCTAAAATTTTATTTGGAGAGTAGTTCTATAACGAATGCGATGATTCTCTAGATGTTGATGTATATAGAGAACCAAATGGATAGAATTCAGGATGTGAACAATATAAATAGGTTTAAAATTTACAATGGTTAGAAAATAATAATTACACATAGTTCCTTATTATTTTCTTAATCTATCATGAAACCCATCTCAAAATAATAATAATATAATTATTTTTCTTGAAATTTTCAAAATTGATTTATTAATTAAATATTATTTTGTTGACTGATTTGTTTAAAATTTATTAAAATAATGTATAATATATAATTTTTAGAGAACATTTAAATCCAATCCACTATTCCTCCACATTATTTATTAGTCCTCAAATAATGTATGTTTAATTAAGAGGTAAATATAACTGAATTTATCTCAAATAAATAAATAAATATTATATTTATTTTTTAAAAAATAAATATTAATGAAACATCACACTCAAAATTATTCTATTGAATAACTAGTGACTACATATATAAGATCAAACAATCATGAATTATTGTTAAAACAAAAATGAGAATAATATTTATTCAAATTTTAACATAGTAGTAATATTAAACTAGGTTTTTGATATACATAGTGTGTGACCCTCAAGGAATCTCTCTAAAAGGCATCAGGGGAAGAAGTATACAATCAAAGGAAGACAACTATAAATACACCAAGAAACAAATAGAGAAAGAATATGATGATTTAATGAAATACATTATTCTGTGACTAATTACTATATAACATATTATCTTTATCATGTTATCTCATATCGAGTAGGTTTAATGTTGTTATCATAAACCTATGTACTCAATATGCATTTCATTGAATTTTTAGAAATAAAATTTCATTTCCTCACTATAAAAATGTATTTAATTATGTTATTCCCTTCAACTAAAATTTATTGATATTTAAACTCACATTTAAGAAATTATTGTATAAATCTTTTCTAATATTATTATTTAAAGAAATATTATTTATTTCACATTGAACGTATCCTAATTCGCGACTTGGCGTTGGTTCGCCGAAGGTGTTGGTTTAAAATCCGAAGGTGGTTCTCGTTTTGGTGCGGGTCCGCAAAGGCGCTTGTCTGTGAAGGTACAGGTGTGTGGAAGCTCAAAGCATGGTGCCTCTTGAGGGGAGCATGGGGAGGACTGTGGATATGCCGCCCGGGGACGAAGGGGTTTGTGGTGATGAGGGATGTCCTCAGTTTTAGTTAAATGGAGCTGGACCTAATGAATCGCTGGAGAAACCACTCTTTAACTGATAAAGAAAAATGGGAAATAGAAACATGGAAGAGTGAAGTTGTCTTTCTCTCATAGAGACTGTCCTTGCTTATTTTTTGAAAATTTATAACAAAACATTCCTTCAATCTGGGAGCACAGAAAAATACTCTGCAAAATATCTGGCGATTGGAGGATGAGGTTTCTATAAGATAAGTTTAAGTGGGACTCCTAGTCATTGAATTCATTAATGAAAGAGATAAATTAAAAGTCCCCAATGGTCGACCATAGTCCATTGACAACCACATCATTCTCATGGAGGACCTTAAAGGTGACGAATATTTTTAGTTAGTTAATCTGTCTTGCTCACCTTTCTGGATTCAAATTAGGGGAATCATCTTTCATGGTATAATAGAACATGTTATGCATGAGATTGCAGGACACATCTGTTCATTTCTGGAATGGGACCAGTCTGAGGAGAAGGAGGATGTACCAGGAAATGTTATTTTGCAGTACGGTCTCTGGCTCCATGCAAAAACCTACGAAGCGACTTTTATTTCTGAAGTTGAAAAAAATAGGACCATAAAAAACCAGCGAAGGCTCTTAATACATGGGCTGAACCAACTCATACTAATATAATCATGCTTGGGCCGTAAAATATTTCTACTAACAGTCATGTGGTTCAACATGTAGAAGGAAGGAATCTAAACTGGCTACAGATCTCTGTCATGCCGAGGGAACAACACATGTGCCCGGGGAAGGGGACGATTGCCCCCCCAATCTAGACCACAACTATTTTGAAGGCCATTTCCTCCCCATCTGCTAGGCTATAGGAAAACTGCAAGGAACCACCAGACCCAGGCCCAGGGGTAAAAATTCTATAAAATGACCCACCAGACCCCGTTTTCAGTGCAGATGATGTTTCTCCCAGTGCTACCCCTCAGACAGTAGATGACATAATGGATATCATGTTGACAGGTACTATAAAACATCTGACATGGAAAAGAATTATTAGGAGGAATAAGGGTGTGGATCCCCCCAGTTCACGGGCCAGGGACCATAACCGATGCTTGGAGGATCTCATATGACTGAGAGCCTTCCCAGTAGGTGGAAAGTGGCAGATGACAGGCATTTAGTCGATGTTTCAGAGGCGGCGGTGGGTGTGTCCCAGGCCCGCCTAGGGAAATGATAATCTTATGCTTGAACTGTTGGGGGCTTGGAAATCCCCGAACAGTTCGCGTTCTCCATCACTGGAGTTCCAAATTTTTTCCTGAAATAGTTTTTGTATCCGAAACTATTTTGGATATCAAGGATGCGGGCCTTGTGGTCTAGAATATTGGTTTAAAAAATGTCTTACCCACTGGAAGACAATGACACTCAGGTGGACTTTGCCTCTTGTGGTAGGAGGACCTTGGGGTCAATATCTCTAATTACTCAAGTAACCACAACGTTGTGACGGTTTCAGGACCAGGGGCTCCTCCTTGATCGTTTGTTGGGTTCTATGAGTGGTCATGTGGGCAGGATAAACACATATCATGGGACCTTTTTAAGTGACTGTGGGACTCCCTTCCTGGACCTCTTCTGATGGGGGGGGGGGGGATTTTAACGAGGTCCTCTCTCCCCATGAAAAATAAGGGGGACAAGTGAGGAGTGTTTCTGTGATGAACGATTTTAGGATTTCTCTTGTATCGAACTCTCTTCACGACCTCCAGATTTTTGGCTCACCATTTACCTGGCATCAGGGTAGGTCAATGGAGAACCTTATGGCGGAAATTTTAGACATATCTGTTGGGAATAATGAGTGGAACTCTCTTTTCAATTCCTTCTCTATCATCCACTTTCCCCCCATCTCTTATGAACACTACCCACTCATGTTGTCAATAGTCTTCACAAGGGAAACCGAGGGGACTTGAACGAACCTTTCACTTTGAATGTATGTGGCTCCAAGATAGTGACTGTGAAAAGGTGGTTCAAGTGGCTTTGGAGGGATCGAATTGGTGCATCATGTCCAACTTCCTCACTGTTTAGTCTCGCCTTCAGAAGTGGAGTTCAGCTAGGTTTGGTAACTTTGACCGACATATTAAGGATGTGGAGAATCAATTAAAGAGACTCCACTCATATCCTTTTTGAGACTCTGTCCTTAGGAGCATCTCGGTGGCAGAAAAGAATCTTAATGCAGCTCTGAGGGAGAAAGAGATTTTTTGGTTAATTCGGGCACGGGAGTCCCATATCAGAGATGGTGATCAGAACACAAACATTTTTCACCCATGAGCATTTTCGAGGAGAAGGAAGAATCATATTTCTCATCTAGAGGACCCCAATAGAAGAGTTTCACATGACATAAATGATATTCACTCCATTATCCTGAACTTTTTTAGAATCCTCTATGCAGTAGAAAGTATTAGCACTCCATCATGCATGATTGGATGCATCCAAAAGTTGGTCACAGAAGGAATTAATTGGTACATGGAAAGCGATTTGTCTTAGGGGGAAGTGCTTTGCGACCTGCATCTTATTCACTCTACCAATGAATCGAGGCCTGATGGGTTTAATTCACTGTTCTTTAAACACTTTTGGAATATTGTGGGGCCTGATTTGGTGGCCCTACTGAAGGAGGTGTGGGATGGAAGAGCCTCTCTTGAATCCCTAAATGAAACTCTTATTACTCTTATCCCAAAATATTAATGACCTTTGAAAATATCAGAGTTTTGATCAATCAGCCTATGAATGTGATTTACAAAATTTTCTCCAAAATCATGGTGCCCAAACTTAGGAATTTTCTACCGTTGCTTGCCTCTGATAACCAATGTTCTTTCATTCCAAATAGATCTATTAAGGACAATTCTACCATTGACTTCGAATTATTCCACTCTATGAAAACTTGCTTCTCATCCAAGAGTGTCACCATGGCAATGAAACAAGATCTGATGAATGCTTATGACAGAGTTGAATGGCCTTTTCACAAACTTGTTCTATCGAGGTTTGGATTTGGGATGAAATGGATATCTAATGTCATGAATTGTGTTACGTCTATCTCCTACAGAATCAATATTAATGGGGTCCCTTCAGTGAGCTTTAAACCGTCAAGAGGCTTGAGACAAGGGGACCCTTTGTCACCTTACCTCTTCATTCTGGTGGCAGATGTATTTTCTCATCTCATCCTGAATGTTGAGGATCAAGGAGTAATCCATGGTTCTACGGTATGTAGAAATGGCCCCTATCTCTCATCCATTCTTTGTAAAAGATAGCCTCCTTTTCGCATGTGCTACCCCACAATAGTGCAGTGTAGTGCTAAATATCATCAATTTATACGAAAAGGCCTCTGGGAAAAGTCTTAATTCCTTGAAATCAGAGTTATCTTTCTTTAAAGTCATCCCATAAGAAGAGAGAGAGGATTTTCAGCGAATGTGTGGGTTTTCTCTATTTGATAAGCATCCTAAGTACCTTGGCCTCCCGACCCTAGTGGGTAGGTCGAAGAAACATGTTTTTGGAGCGATTGTGGATAGGGTGGATAATATGATTTGTCTTTGGTCTAGTAGGATGATTTCCAAGGCAGGAAAGTAAGTTCTTGTGAGGTTAATGGCCCAAGAAATCCCTTATTATTCTATGTCGCCATTTAAATTCCCAGAAACTCTCGTTGATCAAATCCACTCCTGGTTGGCCAATTTTTGGTGGGGCTCCCATGAGGGAAAACATAATTCCCATTGGATGTCTTAGGAGATACTGTGTGTTTCAAAATTCCGTGGCAACCTCGGATTCCAAAATCTCAAATGGTTTAATGAGGATCTTTTAGAGAAGCAACAATGATGCCTTCTATCCCACCCAAATGCCATGTTCTCAAAGGTGATGTGAGCTAAGTACTTCCCTCATTCTATCTTCTTACATGCCCAGCTAAGGCCACGACTGAGTTTTATGTGGAGGATCATTTTGGGAGAAAAATATCTCATTGATTTGGGTTGCGTGTGGAGAATTTTTTATGGAAATAATATTAACATTTGGAATGATCCATGGCTGGAAGATTGCGTCAATCATAAGGTTTATTCACCGGTTGTTCTTGGATTTGAAGATGCAAGGGTACGTGACATGCACGATGACTCTCTTGAGGAGTGGGAATCGGGAGAAGTTTTGTTAATGGTTTAACAAGATGGATTGTCAACTCAACCTGAGTATCCCTCTCACACCAGGAATGGGTATTGACCAGATTTTTTGGACCAGGGAACCTCATGGGAGATATTCGGTTCATTCGGTTTACATAATGAGGGTTCAAGGTTTGGCCTAGCTCTTTACTGATAATCAGTTGAAGTGCCTCTGGTCCCTCACCGCTCCCCCTAAGGTGAAAGTTATTTTGTGGAAGGTCTGTGATGGGGTTCTTCCAACCCGTGACTTTGCGATGTAGCTACATTTGGAAGAGGAAGACACTTTTCCTTTGTTACTCCATGAAGTGGAATCGCCTTTGCATGCAATTATTTCTTTTAAGGGTGTGGAAGTGGTGTGCAAGGTTTGGAGGCTGGATTTTGGTATTTTCTTTGATCCTTCAATTGGGTTGGTCCCAAACCATACTAAATGGCTATCTTCTCTAGAACTGAGAATGGTAGGGCTGATATGCACAATTTCTTGGTTGGATTGGACTCGACGGAATGAATGAATTTTCTAAATGAAGGTGACCCCTGATCACCTATGGGTGGATAGAGCTTTGGAGTGGATGAATTGTTGGAAGAAAAGTGATTTGGGGAATTCTTTGAGCCACACTCGACGAGCGACTCCTTTTTGTTCTCCCCCCTTAGGGTTTCTTCAAGATTAATACAGATGCTGCTATCTCTGCTAATTCAAGGGTCGGAATTTGTCTCATTCCTCATTACATTTTTGGCCAGATTGTGGAATCTCAGTGTAGGAAAGTGCCTAACTCATGAAGCCATGTGGTGGTAGAGTCCTCGACCATCCTACATGGGATTATATTTTCCCATTCAAAATTTTGGCCCAAGATTCTGGTGGAATTCAACTGCCTCAAAGTGGTGAACGCTCTCTCAACAAAAGGTGAGGATTCCTAGCCTTACGACCTCATCTTGAGAAAGATATAGTCCCTAAACGATGGATTCGATGCATGCAAAAAAATTGTCATCAAAATATTTGGTAATTAGAAAACCCATCGCTTTGCTCTTTTTGGGAAATATTGGGGTGACCATTGTTGGGTGAACTCTTTCCCTAATTGGCATTGTAATGCAGGTTTTGATGATCAGACATTTATCTTTTCCATAAAAAACTATATATAGGAACACCCAAAGTTACTTATAAATATGGATCTCTTATTGGTGGGTCGTGTTCTCATAATTTCTTTCACTGGAAATCACCATGGGTGTACACTATGACATAGTTCCTCAATGTACAATGAGTATCCACCCTTGATAGTCAATATCATTTGTGTCTAATCAAATGATATCATCCTTATATAGAGTATCTATATATTTTAATAATACTATCACGATACTTCTAGATTCTTGTAATAGTTTGGAACTACTATGAACATTTAGTGTGACCATTAATCTTAGGAAATTATGACATACTACATCATGTAAAAGAAAAATCATTATGTGATTATATGTTTATTAATATTAAAAAAAGTACTATAGGTACTCACAATTTACATAGAATTTGGTTTTATGTTACCGAATACAATATAATTCCACATTCACTAGAGCCAACTATTAACAACCTTGTGTCTCATAGATTTCTCAGGATACTCATTATTCTAATGATATTTGGATTTAATCATGGGGTCGTCAAAAATATCTTTCATGTAAAATTTACACCATAAAAATTCAAATAAAAAATACATCAATAGGTGATCTATATAGATTATTTTATTTTTATGTTGGTATGAACTAGAGTCCTCCACAAGATAACTTGTATAATATTATCATAATATAATGTGATAAGGTATTTATTTACAGGTACCACATTAAGATCTTTGAATAATTTTCATATAAACACAAATTTTTTTAATATATCATAAACTACTATATACTCAAACCCAAATATATATTTATGGAAAACTGACAGCTTTGACCTATTCTGTCTTACAAATCCTCCATTATGACTGAAGAAATTTCTTTACTACTTATTCATATCATTTAGATATGTTTAATAGCAAAAATATATGTAACCCCTAATGAATTTCTCATTGTATCCTTTATACATCAATACCATATCCTTAGTTCATCTCAGATACATAAGGATGACAACAATAGTTGACCAATGTTGTTCACTTTGATCATCATGATGTATTCCAAGAATCATAAAGTAATATACAACATCATGACTAATAAATAACATAGAATACATGATTGATCCTATCCAAAATGAGTATGATATACTACCCATTCACTCTATCCTCTTGTGTTTGTGGAAACATTTCTTAAAAGACTTGTATACCATGTGAAACTAGAACAAATATTCTCTTGTATTTTCCCATAATAAATATCATTCATTTATGGTTAATGTATGTCCCTTAACATATTCCAAGAAAACTATTTTATTTATTACAAATGATATTGATACCAAGAATTTAGGCTACTTCGCATATATAATTCATAGAGAAGCACTTGTTTAAAAATTCCTTAACTGACTACATGGATGGTATATCATTTCCAATAATTAATATGTAATCAATATATACTACTAGGATAATGAACACAATCCAGATAAATGGTTTTTAATAAAATGTATCTAATTCATTCGTAATGAAACTAAATTATTTTATGGCTTCATCATACCATGTTTTTTTATGACCTTGATGCTTGATAAATTCCAGAAATGGATGTCAAAAATCTTAAAAACTTTTTGAAAAAACCTTGGGTCACAAACCATACTTACTATGTCATATATACATCTTCGTTATAGTTCCTATTTAGGAAATATACTTTGAAATCCATCCAATAAATTTCAACATCATGGTAAGGTACTATAATGAGTATAATTATAATGGATTTAAACATAGATACTTAAGAATATGTTTTTTATAGTCAATTTCATGACACTAATTAAAGCCTTTATCCATTATCCATGCTTTTTTGATCCTTCATTTATCATCCATGAACTCTTTTATATCTATTTTGTGTCCCTCAAAACATGTTTTATAGTTAGGAATCACAACTCCTGGATGGATTCCATTGGATTTATTTATGAAACCGAAAACATACAATTATTATTTATCCAAGGAAATTTCATTCCAATAGTATTTGTTCATTAGTTTTTGACCTGTGATACATAAGAACATACATTGGTCGAGTGGATGGGAGGTCATACTCATAAAACCCTTCTGGGGGGAATTATTTCAAACTCTACAACTCTCTTATAGATTTAATTTATTTTCATGAATACATATTAATTTACCATGTACAACATAGGTTTTCATTGATATTTCCAATCAATTATTAGCATCGGTGAATTTTATAATCATCCATATGTATTTAAGGTTCTTCATTAATGGAGACATTCATATGTTTTTGAGGTTCACCATCAATTGTATACTCTAATACACTATTTAGAGATTCATTAAACCATTGTTGTGATAATAATTTCTTTTAATCCTCTCATTGGGGTACTGTAAAATGTATTGTTGTCCCTTGAGATGACTGTATGTTTTGATGTCGAGATTGTACCCATAAATGGGATACCTAAATATCAATGTGAATGTAATTAGAACTATCATAGATATGTTCCACTTACTGGGACACATCATGTATTTTGATGTAATGTGATTAGGACCTAGTTATACAGTTTAATGTCATGTGGTAAGGAAATACAAGAAGAAGGTGAATATTCAAATATGGTTGTGGGAGTTATGGCTATGAATCCCAATAAACATGGAAATGATATGAGTTTCCATGTTGTATTAGACCTTGTTTGGAATATGGCCCAGGAAGAACAAGGTTTATTTGAAGTATTGGGTTTGAACCTTAAGGAGGCTTCCAATGTACCCAACTTGGATGGGAATAGAATACCATTATGTTCGATGAGTCTCATACTAGAGTGTAGTCCTTTGAGAGAGTTATGTTTGGTTTTACTTCCTAAAAAGTATTCCTTGTTAATTTTGGAGTTTAATATAGGAATTACTCCTATGGAGGATGCGTACATGGGAATTGGTTGGGGATTACTCCTAAGGAGGATACTAATTTATGGATGAAATGAGTTTGATCTTGGGGAATATGATGGATCCTATGTATCCCAGAATTGATTGGAATAACAGTTATCCTAGTTACTTATAATGAGATGTTTGTAAAAAATTTGTGATAATCACAAATATCTATGCATGTGTTAGTCATGCTCGGTTTGAGAAACAGGCGGATGTGAATGATTCATCCAAGGAACACAGACACACACTTTTACTCAACCATTAGGGGGAGTTGAAAAGCGCATGATGTTGAGGGTGTATAAGGCCAAGGTGAAAAGCCTTACCTATGTTCACATTACATTAGAAACGGGTCCACTTTAAGGAAGGAGTGATGGTGAAATAAGTAGATAATACAAATAATTCAACCTCTTACATGAAAGGCGAGGGGATTACAACAAGATTATTGCCCTAAAATTTATAATGGTTGGAGAGGGAGACTTATAATTTGTTCAAAATAAAAATTAGGTTTTCACCATACTTTTCTAATGGAGACCTGATCTTCCAGGTTATAGATATGAGAAGGGGAGGTCTTGACTCAAACCATAATCCTCCAAACCGCGAACTCCCCAACATTTTTCATGGGAAAAATGTCCGGAGACTATAGATATAAAAACCCAGATACACTCACTGAATCTTAACCCAATTGAAAAACAAATGTGGGAAACCACTAACATGGGATATACAAACCCACAAGAAGACACATTGATGTGACATTCCAAATGGTTTGGTATGTTAGGAGTTTTTCGTAGAGGTTTCAACATAATCCCTTTCAGTAAAAGGAGCCAATGCAGAATATTTTTTGAGATGAATGAATTTGAAAAATCCTTGATGAAAGTATTATACAGGTTGAAGGGGTAAGATGAATCAAATAAAGACACTGTGCTGGTATTTGTGTGAAAGCAGGCTTGGGTGACCTAATATTGACTTCAGGGATCAAAAACTTGGATTTAATACTTGGGGGATACTTGACTCAAGCATTCATGAGTATTCACAGGAATTCCAAGAAGTGGGGTTCTCAAGTTCCTTTCAGAGGAATAGGTGATGTGTATGTGTTCTTGATTAATGGATTTTGGTCTCTTTAGGAGTGTAATTTTCATCGATTTAAAATAATAAAGGGACTTAAACCCAATGATCCTCCTTCAATTCCTCTTCTATAGCTGTTAAAGAACTACCTTGAAGGTTTTAGAAGACATGGGTGATGTACTAGGGTGACCAGAGAAACAATTCGGATTTAGGGAAATTCATCCATACAAATGGAGTCCTCGATAGTATATTTATAGGAAAAAATAGGACCCTATTTGAAAGGAGTTTGGGAACTCATGTACGGTTGCATTCCAGATTTGTGGTACACAATGGTCTTCATGCTAGATTTTTGGTACCGTTGTATTCTTGTGAGCCACCAATAATTAGGCCTAACTGGGGTGCTCATTTGAGGACATGAAAAAAATAATTTGTTTATATTGCTCTAGTATGGCAGTGCGTAGGTTCCTTAGGAACCACTATAGGGACATAGATAAATTTATTTCTCCAAAATGTTGTGTATGCACCCCCGCACCCTTTCTTGGGTCGTATGTTGGGCTACGGACCTGGCCCTTCAGGCCCCTACATTTTCTACCATCACTGTCCCCCGTGATAAATTAAGAGTCACACCACAAAATTTTTTATCCTCTTTTAGGTCATTTGGCAAAGACGTGCATGGGACAAATTTAATGGTGTCCACATTTCTTATTCCCATTTAAACTCCACATTTTTATATCATTTATTGGATCAATAATGACATAAAATTTATTCTAATACATGGAATCCATCTCATAATTCAAGGATTATTGCGATCTTATAGCTTTAGATCTTTCTAGTTACTCATTATAAGAGATAGGTTCATTATTATCAGTCAATAATGAGTCACCATCTTAGATGACTAGAAAACCATATATTTCTAGTTATCTTACCTTTTTTCACCTACATATTACTTATAATCCAGAAAAAACATTGGTAGAACCTTATGATTTAAAAAAAGAAACTTTTTTTTGATATCGCATATGATAAGAAACACTGAGATTAAATGACCAATGAAATTTATTATTTAATTATGAAATTTATATCCTACACATTAAATTATAGGGTATGAATAAGATAAACATGTTTATGAAATATAATTTTAATTAAAAACAAATATATTTTTCAATATATTTTTATAAAATAATCTATCAATTCATATTAAACTAAGTTTATTCTTCTAAAATATATTTTATTCACATTGGTTTTTCTGCTTTTTTTGAGAAAGGAATATAAATAAATATTCCCACATTCTGAAAATATATTTTATAAAATGAAATTTATTTTTAAGTTTAATATATTGAAATAATATTAGTTTTAATGTTTGATATTTTTTATGAAGTTTGATCTTTCAATGAATAATGAATAATACTGCTTTTGGTTGAAAAATGTTTTTAAATGCATAACGTCATTCCATTCTAATTAATTAAAACATTATTAAAAAGTGAATAATTTAATTTAAATTTAATGATTATAAATATTACTATATGAATTTAAATCCATATAATTACGATCACTAGTCATATAATTAATGTAAGATCATATTATGTGAGATAAATGAATTCTTGTAAGTTGTTTTCTAACATGATTGCATGATTAATGTTTTGTTAAATTTTGATTCTTATGTGAATTTAATATTATAAAATTTATTCCATATTTTTAATTATCATTACTATGATTAGACAATAAGTGGAAATTTTTTTTTCATAATGAATAGTAAAAATAGTAAAACCTTTTTACCATTGTTTCGGGTAATATAGGATTACTAGGGGTTAAAATAAATATATAATGGTCACAATGACCTAAACAATTGTCTAATTTCTATTATATGAACAAATTTCCACCCTATCACATGAAAGTTATTAAAATTTCACTTTTTTTAGAAACACGACCATTATAGTAAATTTTATAATAAATTGTTTTAGAAAATCCATAAATGACACTTTATTACTTTTGATAACTATATTGTTTTAATATGGGGATAAAAATAAACTATTTTGGTTATAAATAATAATTTCAAATATCATCAATTTTTTATCAATATTATTTATTTCTATTTTTTAGTAATTAAATAATTACCTAAAATGATTATGTAATTCTGATGCAGTGATTATTTAATTAAAAAGGAAAATACAATAAATGATTTGAAAATAATAAATGTAATATAATTTGAATTATTTTCTATGCTACAATTTTTTTAGATAATTATAACACATTGAGGATTTTTTAGTGGTTTATATCTTAATTATATAATTTTATTTATATTTTTAAAGTCAAATAAGATGAATAAAATCAAATCTTACATTAACGATATATTATGAAAAATAATATTTTATTAAATTATTTTAAAAAATAAACAATATTATATTCAAAATATTAAATGGTATAATATTTATAATATCAACCAAATTCCATTTATTTTATGTTATTTCATTTTATATGATCATTTTTAACTAATAATGAGTAAAAACTCTAAAACCATTGTAATTGTCAAAAAGGGTTTAAGTGTGTGAAAATAAAACAATCAGTGTAAAATAATATTCTAAACATGCTGAAATTTTATTGGATATGATTATTTGAAATTTGTATCATATTTTATAATAATATTATTATCTTTCTCATTTGAATAAGAAAAATATTTTTATTAATTTAATACATTAATAATTTCTAGGAGTACTCCACCCCTATCTTATAAACAAGAACAATATCTCCTATTTTATTAACACATCAGAGGCATTTGGTTTGGACAATAACTACCAAATTACATTCCACAAATCCCTCCCCATTTCTTATGTTCCTTTTATTGATCAAAAACCCATCGTAGGGAAGATTTTATGGGTGGATTTACTATATATATATATGATATAAATTAAATATTTATAATTATAAAAATATAATATATCCTATATTTCATTTCCCTTACATACATTTAAAAATTATAACCTTATCTGTACATATGTGTGTATTACCACCTCCACGAAGTGATGTGATTAATTTTTCATAAACATTTCAAAATAATTGTATATATAAGTGAATTTAATAAAATAATTTTACAGTTATATTATAATTATTATTTTGGAAATATAAAATAATAATTATGTTTTTTTCATCATTATCATTGAAAAAAGTAAACATTACTCATGCATATGTAGGGTTTACCATCTCCATGATTGCAACGTAGTTAATGTTTTATAAAAATACATAATGGTTTGTTTAAAAATAATAATTTATGATATAAAATGATAATTATTGCATTTATTTTACTCCAATGATGATGAATAAATTACCATATTTACAATAATCAAACTACCAAAATCATTTTCCACATATGAAATGAATATCTTCGAAAAATTCCACATGAACTTAAATGATTGAGTAAGTATATATAACTTGGTATTAAATAAAATATAAGGAATTATAAAATTGAATTTTATTTAATAAAGTTAAAAAATTAACTTAATTTTGTTATTCAGGAAGATAAATAACATATGTGACAATCCAGACTTTAAGTAATGGATTTTGTCTCAATTTTCCTTTCCTTAATGTATATTTTAATGTTATGAACCTGTTTATTATATAAAGATTACATAATAACCCTTTAAATTTTATATCATGAATCCTACATGATTAATGGTATGTTATGTTTCAATTTAAAATTTTTCATCCTAGGGGATTTCTTTCAAAATTTACCATGTGGTAAGTCATTTTACATCCCAATTTGTTTTCGTTGTATTCTATTACTTAAATGTTATATTTTATATTTTAATATTATGTGTACAATCAATTCTTATTAATTTATTTTATATAAAAAAATTTATGTGGATTTATATTTTGTCCACATATTTAATTCATTGATTAATTTTTACTTCAATTGTACGATCGTTATAAGATATTTCATCTAAATTTTCACACTATTTATACAGATATTGTAATATATATCTACTTATTTTTTAAGGTGTAAATACTACCATTTTATATTATATGTCATTAATCTTTTTATATTAAGTGTACATAATTTTTCATAAGAATAAATATTTTATGGGGGTTATGTTTCAAAAGTTATCAAAGTGGTAAATGATTATGCTTCAATATAATTTTAAATTGAGATTATTTATGATTTATTTTCAATTAAATGGTTTTATTAGATAATTTTATAATAAATTCTTGTAATTTTCATTCCTATTTATTAATAAAAATCAAATTTTATAGTAACATTTTTCCTTCTATAGGACCTTAAAATGATTGATGCATTGTTTTAAATAAAAACCAAATTTATTTCTCTTTTATGTTGAAAATTATTTTTATTACATATCTAAATTTTCCACAATTTTTTTATAGAATATTATTAATTTTTTACACTAATTTATTATATAAATTTTTACCAATGTTTGAATTTTTATAAAATGGTTTAAAAGGAATATTGTTCTCATTTTTTTGAATAGTATACTTTTTTACTTTTTAATGAAAATGTAAAAGGAATATTTATTTTAATATACTCATCATGAATATAATTTTCTCACCATCATGACCGATAATTCATTGTGGACTACATTAAAATTTTACAATGTTTATTTAATGGGAAATTTCATTCCTGATATTATGGAAATTTTTAGTTTATAAATTTTTTTTCAATGTGAATTGTTATTTTCATCATGAATGTTTTGAATTATATTTTTATGGTATTTATATTCGTCAATGAGAACAACCCTAGATTTTAATTAAACTCCACTAGGGATATATTATAATGATACCATCTTTATTATTTCTCTTTATTTTTTATTAGTTTTGTAATGGATTTATTGAAATTCACTTTCTAGACTAATTTTGTTATCATATAATTTCCAATGAAACATTAAAACTTTTTTGATCATTGGAAATTACATTTTTATTTAATATACATTATATTTATCTAGAATATTCTTATTACTTAAATATTATACCATTTATGCATACATTGTTTTGCATTAAATGTTATTTGATTAACATGAGAATTATTGATATTCCATATTCTTTGTTCAATAAAAACAATTTTTGATAAGGATTATTCTTTATGATTTGAATTAATCATTCAATATATGAATAATGAATTTTACATGTAGTAATTTATGGGCTCGATTATATATATCCATTAAATGTATTGAAATGTCTTATGATACAAATCATTAAGCTCTAATTAAATGGGGCTTTATAGTTATACCTACTGATCAATGAAATTTTCTTGGAACATGGTATTGATAGTTTCTATATCATGATTTTTGAGATCATGAAGTCCAGTATTCATCATTTCATTCATTGATAATTAAATTATTATTATCCATGAGATTTTTCGTGGATATTATCCATAGATTTATTTTTTTGAACAACTTATTAATTAAATGATATGAATTTTCAATTATTTACCTTAGAATATAGATTATTCCTTATTTACTCATGATAGAATCAGTTTTATGTATCACTTATTTGTCATATTAGATCATACATTATTTTATTATTTTCCTGTGATATGAAGAAAATATATTTAAATGAGTTAAATGATAAAGACTATTTACATTCCCTATTTTTTAATTTTATGTTTTCGAACGTAAATTGAGTTTTATTTATGTATTTAGTTTAGAAAGACTACTAAACTATTTTGTCTTCTAGGATGTGGTTGTCTGTATCATATGACAACATAATAAAGTAACCAGCAATTTGAGGAATGTGTAGTTGGGTTATTTACAACATTTTTCATGGGGGGGGGCTCTATATTTAGTCCCTATACCAACCCTTTTGTATATTGAGCATCAAATTACTCAATGTTAATATTACTCCATGTATCCTTTTTAGTGGTGTGATCCATATCTTGATATATTTCCTATCTTATGATTGTTACTATCTTGTCTAAGGGGTCGTATAGATAGCATAAACTTATTTCTATGGGATACAAAATAATGTAAAACTATGTTCCTTAGGGCTCTAGTATGTTTCCTATGACGGCCTAAACAAAATCATCCCACCCCATACATGAGTGTGAGACAATAAAAACTTATTTCCATACATTAATTCATATGATATTAAATTTGATACTTTAATAGGTACTCAGTTTATAATGTATGAATAATAATGTAATTAATATCCCCAAAAGGATAATATAAGATCTATATGAATCATCATTAACCTCCCCATTTTTTGTAAGGTATGGTTAATAATTTCACTAACACCAATCCAATGTAGTATATAAGGTTGCGTGAGTTGAGATTGAATCCAGAACTCATATAAGATTTAATAAACTCTTGGTAAAGATATTCACTACCTATATCATATTAAATATTATTTATCTTTTTACAAAGTCGATTCTATACATTATTTTTTAATTAATTGAATTTTATAAAGGAATCTAACATATACCTCATCAAGTTTACATATCCACATCTACTCAATTCATTAGTGATAATTATAAAGTTTGAATATAAACATATAGTCTATACTATAAATGTTCCACACATATAAGTATGTTCCATTATTAGAATATATATGAACCATTCACTATATCCAAATAATAGTGTTTTGTACATTTTTCATTATAAAAAATCATGAAATATTTAAAGTGGACGTAGATCAAAAGTGTCAAAATAACAATCTTGAAAGATCTTTGTCATAATTTTCTAGTTTCTGTTACCAAGATGGTGATACCACAACTAGGACTTATATGAGTCATTAAAACATGATATTTAATCAATTGAAAATACTTTTTTTAATCAAATATATAATGATTATTATTTAGTTGTTCCATACCATAATAAATGTTTTGTTTTTGAAAATTTCATTTTTTATTTACCAATATGAAAGTAAATCCATCCATATTAAGGTAAGAAATATATATTTTGTTTTATCTGAGACTATGAATTAATATAATAATTATATTGAAAAATAATTCAATTTTTAAATATAAGGTTTTGGTATCCTATAACCAATATAGAAATCCACAATCCATTGGCTTCTCAAAGATCTATATATCCTTTCGAAATCATTAAAAATCCAATTGGTTCTTTTATTATGATATATATATGATCACTACAAGATGTATCTACTACCCAATGGTCATATATACAAATACTAAAATGGTTAATGATCACAACTTTAGATTACCCATGCTTTTGGGTTGCTTCACAACAATTTTCAGGTGGATTCTGATGGGGTTTATTTGTGGAATCAGAAACACCCAATGGTTCCCCCATCCATGATAGGCCACATACCTTCTTTCCAATGGTATGTGACCGTTGAGTATTTTTTTACAATAATAATTATAAACTCACATTGGAAGAGATTATTGGAGTTCATGATCATCACACCCTTTTGGGAGGAATTTTTGAATACTCTAATATTGTCTTATATATTTGATATATATTCGTGAATCCTTTCCAAATCTCAAGTGTGATATTGGTATCCCTTATATTAAAAATCAATTATTTACATGTTCTTAAGGGAAACCGTCCATATGTATCAATGTTTCTACATATATGGAACCATCTATATATGTTCTATGTTCTCCATAAATGGAACCATATTAATGTATTATAGGTTCTCCATTTCTTTTTTTATTTGCTTGCTAATGTTGTATTTTAATGAATTATGATTAAAAGCCTCATAATTGGGAACCCGAGAATTTATTTACATCTATGGAGATGATTATTGTTAATGTTGGTATCATCCCTATGAAATTGGAATCCTACATATCATTGTGAAATGAATCAGAATCCACATAGTTTTGTGCCACATAACGATAAAATTCATACATTTTAAGGTCATGTGAGAAATACCAGACCATACTTTTTAACATCATTTGTTAATGATATCTAGAAAAATGGTTCCAAAAAATGACTTGTGTGTGACTTATTCCTAATAGAACCTTCTGTAGTTGATCATGATGGAAATATAGTCTAATAAAATTGGATCAATATATAATGAACATAGTCTGATGAAGATATATCTCATCATAAATATTAGTTGGTGTGTATGAGAGTGGATGGATACTAGAATTAATACAGCCTTTCAGGTGGGGTTTTGATCTTACTCATAATATGTCACATCAATGATGATAGTGGGTTGAAGTTGTTGGGTTGAACCTTAAGATGTATTCTTATGTATCACGTTAGGAAATGAATAAAATCCCACCTAGATTAGTTGGTTGGGGATTACAAATATTAGGGAGGACAATATAGAATATTTTTAACTGGATAGTAATGTGATAATCATTATTTTCTAAGCCCACATGAGTCAATCTCGATGTAAAAAATAATAGAGAACATGGTATTTTTATGTTTCAGGATCATCTGTTGGAAGGAACTTACACGGGAATTGGATGAACATTCTATGATTTCATCATATTTTAATGATGGAAAAGGGTGGGATATGGATGTAAAATGATATCATATAAGAAATGGTGTGGGATAAATCTAGGATGGGATCCCATTATTGATATTTTATCCTTTTCCACTGGTAGATTATGGATAGGACATTATTGGATAATCATAAGGGAAGGAAAGATTTTCCCATTCTCACATTCTTTCCTTTGCTTATACCCCCATAACATAGGAATACATATCTATTTAATTCGTATATACCACCGAATTTTCATCACATTTTAGGAAGAAATCATGGGATGAATTCCACTTCCTAATCCACTTACATCATATCTAGGTATGGGATCATTATTACGATTAGATTGCAAGATTGTGAAAATTCCAAGGACCATGGATACTATTGAAGTTAAAATAGGGACTTCCATTACCACGATAATTCATGATTTTGAATACATGATATTGTGTATATACCCCAATCGTATAGATCTGTTCGTCATGTAGGAGGCCTTGATTTTGATTCCCTCATATTGAAGTATAATTTATAAAAGTTCCCATTAATGTTTGATATGAAAGGGACTTTTAATTGGAGGATGATTCACCCTTGTAGTATATGGTACAATTTGAATTTCTATCACCCAAGTGATAGTTGGTAGAATTGGGAGGTGTCTTCCCGAAGTGAAACTTGGGTGAACTGGGTATTGTCTTACCCAAGTGATACATGAGATATTTGGAATGTTTATTTATATGCGATGAGGAACCTGGATGGAAACACTTTGTTGAGAATTTTTCCTTGTGAACAAGGGAGTCCTCGGGTTCTCTTTGAAGAATAGAACTCATGTTATGAGCTCGGTAGATGTACTTCACCCTAGTATGCTTATAATGAGAGGGATGTGGTTCCTTGTATAGGTATTTAATGTTTTAGTCATTTTAGGGAATCTATTAAATTTTTAATTTAGTTAATTACCACTTATTTTGTAATAATAGAATGTTACCTAAGGGTTTTAAAGTCTTTGGTGAGTATAGATTCACGTTTTCTCTATGTCTTGGTAGAGTAAAAAATGAGGATCCTTATGGGTATTTTTATTACAAAACATTGTAACTTAGGTGGAAGAGGTAATCCCATTCATGTATCTTGTGATTGTGGTTTGCGTAGATGGTTCACGTATTTTTTACTAGTGTGGTGTGATCTGTATGGGATAAACCCATGTGGGAAGGTTGATTGTGAAAGTGGACAACATATATATCACATGCATGTCTGGATGGTGGTGCAAGTACTATATGTAAGGACCGAATTCCTCTATCCCAATGAAATTTGGTTCATTATTCATATATATTTCATGTTCGATGTATTTTATTTAATTTTCATTTGAGTGTAATATCCCATTCCAAAACAGAGTTCTATGAAATACCCTACAAAATATTGGATATGATTGGAACAATAGGATTACATCCTCCAGTATAGATGGAATAAATTGTAGATAGAACCTTGGTTCATTCTGAATAATGTGTTGGGACACATCAATCATATTCAAAAATTGGATTAGAATTTCTGTGAATGTATCTCATAAAGGTGTATTTCAGAAGCATATCATGCAACTTTATTTCAAAAATGTATCGTTCTGGTATATCATACTAACAAATCACACTGATGTTCCACAGAACATTTCTATGTCTGTATGTATTTTTTCCACCACGTGGTCCTCTGTTTATCCCAAATGTTATACTCTCTTGTGTGAAGTCCCATTATTATGAAATTATTCCATAAACACCATCAATTCTTACACTTTATAATAATTTATTTGTGTTAGTTTTATCCTCAAATTGACTTTATCGATATAAATTACACAAGGTCACTTGGGGTGTGTGACTTGTGAAATGTAGCGGGGGTGAGTGACAGGCACTATGACACTTTGTCGAGTGACTTGAATGATGTTACATGGGTGAGTTGTATTCATGATGTCACATAGGTGATTCACTTATGAGAATACACACCTTTAATTAATTTTAAAAATACTCAAAATTAATATTTTAGATCTAATGAATACATCCATGTTTCTTTATATATTTCCAATGTCTAGGAAAACAATCATCGTTACTGGGAAAATGTTGTTGATTTCATAATAATGCAGTTGGATATTGACAGGCTAGGATCATATTGAACATACTACCTCATCCTTGTGAATTCATATGATGAAATACCATTTTGAGTATACATATAGTGGAAAATTAATGTTATATGATCATAGAATTTTGAAGGATGTAATCATCCCAATGATGAAGAATTACATGTCATGCACCAATTTCAAGGACTAAATAAACCATAGTACTATCAACATTTCCTCTAAGGGATAATATATTAATAATAGGAATTAAACCTCATCATATCTCATTAATCATAGTATAAGTTCCCAGAAATTGAATCCTTATACTCTTGAGTTAAAACTATATTTCCAATCATCCATTTCCAACCATTCCAATATGGACTAATCAACAGGCGAGAAGGGTGACTATGAAATCTGTGATGAAGGTAGTGTAATACCAAACTGAATATGGGATTATTCTGTGTAAAATACATTTCACTAATTTGAAGTTGAGCTTAAGGGGGTTAGTATCTATGAAGTGTTTTGGCTAGTGAAGACATATGTGTATAAGAATTTGGATGTTGTATCAGTTATTATCATTTGATGGGGATAATAGACTAATACATTCCACCTAATGCATGGAGAAGTATGAATTATTTTATAGTATTTCTATCAAATCAGAGAATCCCTCATCCATGGTAAGATGCATGATGAATTCCACCCACTTAAGGTGATGCGAGATGACATTGAGTGAACATGTTCCTTGGATCATGAGTTATTAAAGATAATCAAAAATCACCTAGATAAATACCCCCAATCAAGGGGTTATGTTCATCTTTAATCATTGATGAATGAATTATTAAATCCCCAAATATTGTCACCAAGCTATATTCATTTGAAATAGGACACTATAAAGAAATCTGTGGAATCCGGGGAAAATATTTCCTTCGGTTGGAGAATGTATAATAAAAAACAAGGGGGATTACCATGCAGATCTACATATCTACCAAGAAATAGATTTTTTTTTATTTTTAATAATGTTTATGAGTACGTTTATGTTAGTGGACCGTGTGTCCAATGGATGTGTAAGAATAGGGCAATACATCATGGAGGTCAAGTTAGTATGAGTGAAGCATGAATGGATATCAACCCTGACCATAGAAAAGATAAACATTTTCTTGTTGAACATTTATATATGGAATTCCCCTTCCAAATTTCAGCTCCATTCCATGTTTTATGGAGTTAGATAATAACATATTTTTTATCTTATTCAATTGCAAGATATGTTAGTATCTCTAGGTGTATTTTAATGAAAATTTTTAATATTTATTTAGTGGAAGGACATCGACTTTGAAATATAGCATATCTTTAAAGACTCTTGTATTATCTAAATAATTCATTATATTCCCCTATGGAAACCCACACATCAAAATTATTATCGATAACTTCTATGGGAATTATAGGATTAGATCATATATGATGACGTTCTGGGACTCTATGTTTCCAACATGAATAGATGGAGAAATTATTTGTGAATCCTACAAGAACAATATATTTTCACACCAATTCAATTGACCTTAATAACCTATCATGTCCCCACCAAAATATTTCAGATTTAAGAAGCACCAAATAATGGCTTGATAGCTCTGGGTACTCCGATATCAGGAGGTATCTCAGGTTTTTATCATATTGACTCCAAAAGATATAATCATTGGGTTGAATCCATTGTATAATAAATATTTATTTTGCTCATATCCTCAAGGTTTTGTAAAATAGAGTCCCCATCCTATGATGAAGTAGTTATAACTATTGGATGAGGAAATCATAGTAAGAAGGCCCAACCCACAGATGGTAACAATGAAGCTCTGAGATTGTCTGAACAATATTGAATGTGGGTCAAGAAAGAATATTGAATTGAAAATACAACATCAATTAGAGTTGATCCATGATTATCTAACCACTACCATCAAGAGGAAACTCAAGCTCTAGTTACCCAATGTTCTATTGGGATAGATAAACATTGAAATCCTATTATGTGGAGAGGTATTATATATTTTTCACTTTCATCCATGAAAAAATCAAATTATGTGTGGAGTGAGGTGGATCAATTTTGGAAAGATAAGTACTATAACATAATGTATGTTTGGACATTTCTTAAATATTGGGATTAATATTCCACAATTATGTGATAATACAGAACCATATTAATTCCATTATGATACTCAATGAGGTGGAAAATATACTGAAAACATAAATCTATATATATATTCCACCAACCACTAGATATCTACCACAAAACAAGCTAATGATATGATGGATCAGGTAATTTAAGAAGGGGCGGGTGACCAGACCACTAAAAAATGGGATGGGTTTGTCGTTTCAGATGATTCAATCCAATTAAATTATATACCCATGCCCTCATTTTTTCAAGAAAAGGGGTTATTTCTAATATATATTGAAAATAAAGATGATATTTGAAGAGGAAGGGTCACTAGAACAAGAATATTCAAGATATACATTGGATGGAACCCATATAAGGGTATAGTGATCAGCTCCTTCTGAATCAAGTGATTTATTCCTAGGCCAGAGAATAATAGAGGAGTAAATGGTGGGATGATATTATACATTTCCTCCTTATAAACAAATATATTAGAAGGAAATATTTAGTGTTCCACCATCCAATGTATAATTTTTTTTAGAGATTAAAAACACTAGTTAGATGTATAATTCTCTATGGTATGTTTACAAAATTTCACTTATCCAATATCTATTTAATTTTTTTTTTCTAATCGTTATTTCAAATTTCAGGATCTTCTTCAATTTCCTCTCTCAAAGGTTCTAGCACTGATCTTTATGGTAAATGAGGGGGATAATCTTGATGATTCATGAACACATATTGGTGAGTCCATTCCTTTGATGTGATAAGTGCTAAGATAAAATACCACACCTACTCTTATTATATGGGGTTAGAAGAGAATCTAGATAATTTCAATCAAGCATAGCATGATTTTTCCCTTCCTTACATTTCAGATCAATGACAAATATCGAAGGACCACATGACCACCAATGCAGACTCTGTTATAATCCTAGAAGAGAATGATCAGAATGATGAATAATTTTCTGTGGGTGGTTGTGGTGATCCTAATTCAACTAGTTCTGAAAAGTCTATTCCTGCTAAAACAATGGTAGGTGGAGTGGATGTGACAGATTTGGGTCTGACCCCTAGCGTCTCAAATTTCTCAAGGGGTGAGTATGTTTAGATACTTGAGAAAATATTTAATGATATATTAACAATGTAAATGGATTTTATTTTCATACAATAAATGATATTGCTTATTCACTATAATAGAATGAGAACCTTAATGAGGATATGGATATATATGAGTTTTAATTTATACATATGTGATATTTTTTAGGTCTAATGTGAAAATAAAAAATATAAATATATATATAATTTTCCAAAGATACTATTTTATTGGAAATCCAATAACAATATGATGAACCTCCTTATTATTTTCATATAAAGAAATTGCTAGCAAGGTCTCTTGGGGAGGGATATTTCCATGAATATTCTACCTTAGAAATGAGGAAACCTCAAAAAGTTTTTATTTCTTAGGAGAACATAATTTAGGATGATGTGTTCATGGAAGTAGTAGAGACTCAAACAAATTGTTTTACCCATCAATGGCTGAGTATTTTAGGCTTCTTTAATTATATATATTCCTCTCTCTTTATCATTTACAAATATCAATGAAAATTTCCATGTGTTCTTCAGAACCATCAGATTCTATATCCATTATTGAGGAGTAATAATCTACTTTGATTCAACCCATGGTACCAAAATAAAATGATGTCACCCCAAGAAGAAAAACCTTTTCTACATATCTTTTTTAATCAATTATAGGGTATGTGTCCCCCCTTAGAATGGTTCAATGGAAACTCGAGGGCCTAAATTGTTTTCTGTGTCTTGAAGATTTATTTGGAATGTAATATGGAGGTTATTATTATATACAACCTTAGAAGGTATTCCATTTCAACTCTACTAACATTAGATATTGGTCACCACAATGGGGTATGGTCGGTTTGACTACCACAAAGATCATTATGTTGTGAAGGAATCCATTCAACAGAAAGAGTTTGAGGAAATTTCTAAACAACTTCCAATCATGGAAAAATTAATTAAAAAATATGATGATATCTGATCCACATTATCCTATGAAAATCTTTAACATGAAAATGATATAGAATATTTCTTATGAAAAGTGTATGAGAAATCACATCATATAAGACATCTCCAGTAAGCATTGAATGATGATGAGAGAGATCTTCTATAGCTTTATCAATATATAGAGGATTTATATTATAAATGAAAAGATAATATTGTTCTTGTAGTTAAAACCCTCCATATTATTGATGAAGAAAAGTCAAGGGAGATGTTCATGTTTCTATAAGGATTTCAAGAAGCTCGAGTAGTAATTTAATGACTCCAGAAATAAATTCATATAATGTTGAAATCCATTACTATATTAATGATAGTCTCCAACTTGTGGATGATCCTCTCATTTTTTATCCATTAATAGAATAAGTCATGTTATTTAATTTTTTTTCTCCAGTCTTACTTTCTGTTAAATAATAATATTAAATGTATGAGTTAGTTGAGGTATCTAGTGTAAGATATAGGTTTAATGAGAGTATGAATAAATAGAAAGGGTTATTAGCCTTTTGTGATTGTAACACAATGTATGGGGTGTAAAATATATATGTTTGGATGTAATTTGGAACCAAATACATAGGGTTTGTGCACTCAATTTATGTTCATAGTGCTCAGACACTTGATATTATGAAAATTACTTGATAAATACTTATTAAGTGAAGATGTATCCAAATTCATCCGAGTGTGGATAAGAATATTTGTAAATATTTTTCTTAGGATTATATAATATGTGAAAATGAAGTGTTAAAAATATGTTGGGAATGGACATGGACCATATTCAAAGGGTGGTTTACTTTACGATGATATCAGGGTGTACAAATGAAGAGGGACATCATCTAGAGGACAAAGATTAAACTGGTTGACATGCCACATTAGGGGCACAGTTTATTTAGATACATATTGGGTGAAATATAAATATTAAAAAAAGTTTCTTATGGAGTCAGATTGTGTTTTTCTTAATATAATGTTATTTCTTTGAAGATCCTTGTTTCATAAAACTGTGAAGTGTGATTTGTGAAAATTTGAGGTTTTTAATGAGCGATGGAAGAATTTATACATGATTTTTACAATAACGGTTGCTTACAATACCATTTAGATATGTATACAAAATTTATAATTACTCTTATAAAAGTTTTCATTCACAACTCTATCTCATATGATAGGTAAAATTGGAATTTTCATCACCTCATGCATGGGAAATTATGTGGGATCTAGGATTCCCTATGTATCTTGACAGATCAAGAATCAATCCACATGTAATTCTATGAAAATACATTATAGAGATCTATATAATATATATAGAAGAACATACCATATGAGGTGGGCCACTTTAACAAGTTTTAGGTATTGTAATATTGGCCAATTTCATCTTATATTAATGATGAGGTTTAATTGAAAAGATTAATTTTTTTTTTCTATAAATCTCTAAACTCATGTGATTCATGATCAATGTGTATAAAAAGAATAAATTGAAATATTTATCATAATGTACCATAAATTCAAATCATGGTTTATTTAAGGTTTGAAACACCTTATTTTTTATCCCATGGTTTAAATATTGTCAAATCTGTAATATTTTATTATATTACTTTTTCCCACGGAAGAAAACACCTCTATTTTAATGCTCCATTAGGGGAACACCTTATGAAAATAAATACAATCAGTAGAATGCATGGACAAAATAAATGTGTCCTTCAAAGCTAGATGCTTCCATCACTTATGTCTGAGGATGGTTTCTTAGTATCTATGATTTTGAATAAAATGAGTTTGATTTTCAAATTTAAGGAGTCCATGTAGTATGAAGTAATTATAAAAGATGGGGTTGAATGTGAATAAACTATTATATACATAAATTTGATTCATATGTAAGTATGAGATATTTTATTTAATAATGTGTTCTTAAATGAGGGAAATAATATGGGATAATCCTAGTATGATTGAGGATTTGTGCACAAGAAGGGTTTTTTATTTTTTTGAAGTGCATAGAATGTGATATCAAACTGTCATTGCATATATCAAGGGAGAATGAATCAAGACACTATTGTTTTATGATAATGTTCCCCACACATAAAATCTTATTAGATTAGGGTAGGTAATAATTTATCATATAGTGGATGGTCTAGGATATAATATTAAAGTATCACAATGTTACATTTTAGAGACTAGAATCGAGCCACATGTAGTATTTGAAAATAATATGGGTGTGGTAAGAGATATACACCGAATGTACGAGATCCTTTTAGTAGAATGATGAGGTATCATGCAATTTTACATTGTGTGATAGGGATGTGAACTAGAATTTTAAATGTCGTGTGATTAAGACATAAAATTACTAAAATTTAATGTCATATATTTTTGACACAAATTGTTTACTGAAATAGTATTCACAACAAAGGAAAATAGAAAATGTGATGTGAATTGGGGGCCCACTTGCTAGTATAAAAGATATCACATAGTACACATAATTTAATTTAACAATGATAAGATAGATGGGTTCCTAGAGTTTAAGGTCCTGTATATTATACCAAATAATTTTCCTTTTACGATCTTTCATCAAGGAATAGTTATTCCATTTAATGTAGTGAGACAATAACCAGTAGGCTAATTTGGTTATGGCATGAATTAATCATTCAAATTGGCATAATATCCTAAATCTATAATACCATGTTATTCATGATCAATATGAGAAATTATTGAAGTTAGGGATTTATCTTAATTGTAACAATAATACAAATCAAGGTTCATCTTTAGTGTGTTCCACATGATTATTCATTCCATAGATTTCCAGAAAAGAATGACTCTGTATTTTATAAATGTGAAGTGGATGAGTTGTAATCCCATAACATGGGGGTATAAAATATTATAAACTAACATGGGACAAGTACGTATGGAATGACTACTGACCATGCTTGGAATGTGGTTTCTATTATAATATTTTCCTTTTGTATGGATAAAATATGAATTTATCTCAAAGACTAAGATGCCTTAAGTTTACTGAACATATTAGGGGATGTAATTATGTATATCCATAATAACTGTAGTATGCATAGTCAAAAAATATGTATCCATCAGAGTTTAATACTTTTTCTCTGGTAATAATGACATTTTTTGGAGTCCCGAATATCATGATACCTAGTGTATGATTTTTGAAATGAAGATATATGAGTATTAAGGGATCATTTAGAATATAATTAGCCATGAATGGGTGGAATATTCATTGAACAGATCTTACCTATATGTAAGTGGTGAAATATTTTTCTCAACTATGATTTTTGTTAATGATGGAACCCATGATGAAATTTACTATATGAATAAGGGTCCTATGCAAAAAATACTATGATTGTTATTCTCTTTTTATAATGTATGGGACTATAATGACGGATCAATGTGTAACCCTGTATCTCTTTGATGTTATAATCAAGCCACACATAGTTATAAGGGTACGTCCTCCATATATTATCATCTTCTTGGGTGGGGATTTCGCATTTTAAGCATATTATTGTTGAAAAAATAGACAAGATATGGGAATTAATAAATATCACATTGTAGTGATAATAAATCAACACATAGTTCTATGGTATATATTCGGTAAGATCCCTAAAGTAGGAATGAGGGACCTCTAGGTAGATGTTCACTATAATACATTGTTTTATGTCATATAGAATGGTGGTCAACCATGTATATTAATGTCATGCATCAACTATGAGATGTTGTATATTTTAATTTCTTATTACATGAATGTTGAGATGAAGATTAATATCACGTGACTATAATATATTTTTTATGAACTTTGACAGTGATTGGTAGTGAGTATCATGGTCATATGGAGTATTTATTAAGAAACATTATATTTCACAGGGGAATGATATGGTCACCATCCTTTGTAATTAAAAAATATTCACCATTGGAGTATAAATTTTTGATGAAAAAAGTTCCCTCCCAGTATGGATCAAGATGTGAAGGTTTCTTCCAAGGAATCATTATGGTCTTAAGAGACAAAATGAGTTCTCCAAGGAAAAATGAACAAAGGTAAAATTTCATATTAAAATATCATGGTATTTTATTTTTAGACACCCATAAATTTTCAACATATGAAGTCTTTTATCATATAGCCATTCCAATACATTTGGTCACATTTAATATTTCTCATATGTGGATATTTGATCACAAATAGAAACGTGATGTGAATTAAATAGGACATTGATGGGAATACCTACTTTTGACCAATATAACATTGAATAAGGGGTCACATATGTGAAGGTATGGGTTGTTGTATGGTGGGACCACCGGGAATGAAAAATATTATAAATTCATGATTTATTTTATATGAAAAAAATTTAGGATTATATTTTACATAGTTCTGTTTCAAGATTCTATCCTTCCACTCACTACTTCATGGTAGACAAAAAAAAGTTTGTAATAAATTTTATACTCATCGTACAACTTATTTAATTTCAAAGAGTATAAATTGGAATCATTTACAATCAGTATATTTTGAGAGACACCAGATGTTTTGATGATGTTTCAATTTAATAAATTGATGATTATTTTTTTATTAACTTCATTTATGCTTATTGACTTTTCCCATTTGAAAAAAAGTCAATTTTCCTAGGGATGTACTTGAACTAATATGTTGTAGTGGGAGGGTATGGCCCCACAACATCCTCCCAAATAGTGAATAGACTTGAGTATTAGATGGTGTACACAAACTATAGGGATTGATGGATAAATATGGAATTTATTTGAAAAGAATGAAATCTCTTGGTAAACTGCATGCAATCCTACATCATTGATGGGAAAAATATCAAATATTTTTAATTTTATGAGGATGAATGATCCCTAACTGATGGGTAACATAGGATATAGTACATAATTAATTCTTAATGAAAATAATATCTTCTAAATTGATCCATATGAGGAGAAATCAATCTAAGAACTCTTTATAGAGTAACTTTTGGTGATTTGGGTTACCATAAACGGTGACATTGACTTCCCACTGTTATATTTTCTATTTTTTGGCTATGTTTGATGGAATAACTCCTTTTTTGAGATATCTCTATAGAGGTATCATCCAACCATTTATAGGACTATAAATTTATTGTATGGAATCAAACTTGTAGATCTCTTCCATTCTATTGTAATCAAACACTGATATTATTCCGTGGTGGACAATGATGCATACCGATTTTTCCAAGTTTGTACTTTCCACTATTGCAGATGATTTTTCTAACACATCTTCCTAGGAATTATGTGTGTGCATGATGTGAGTTAATATTGTTTCTAAATAAAATTCCTCTATCAAACCTTGAACATAGTCATGTCAGGGGTATACCCTTCCTATATTATTGTATAATAACCATTAATACACTTAATAACCAACTCCAAATCCCCTTTGACCATTGAATTGTCCAAATAAATGTTCATTACTATTTTTAGAAATATTATGAGGGATTGGAACTCTGCAGCATTGATGTACAATCCTTCAAACAACATAAAATAATAAGGTTGAATAACATTTTAATGAGAGATATGAATAACTCCCAACATGACATTATTGAGTTTGGGGTCTTCCATTCACTATTCTAATGGACTTATTTACCCACCATTCTAGGTTCCTAGTCATTATAAGGCTGTTGAGGATATATTTCAGCATATTTTCATGGGACACCAATTGGACCTCATGATGCTATAGTTCATGTCTAAGTTACATAAATGCAATGATTATTTAAAGGAAACTCTTTATGATGTCAAAATATACTTCCGTAGTATCAATCCTGGTTTACCATGATAATAGAAGGTTTTCTCACTTTTTATGTCATTATTTTTGTGTGGAGAAAGAACCCACTGATCTCTCTAAATACATCACATATAAAATGATTGGATTTCATTCAATAGAGTGAATTGTTAATGGTGGACACAAATGATAATTATTGATAGTTTAAAATATTTTTTTATAGTCATTTATCGATTGATCAGTGATTCATTTATTCATTAGTTTGGTGAAAGGTTTAAATTTTTATTCTATATTTTCTAAAAAGTGTCAATTTTTTCCTAAGAGCCTCCAAAATCCACTTAATGATTTGTATATTTTAGGTGGTGAAATGTTAAGAACATCATTAGTCTTATGAGAGTTAACATTGATTCTATAATTTTATAACAAAAAGGTGATAAAATTTCATCAGGTGACATTGAAAGAACATTTTTCACAACTTGTTAAAAATGACCTCAAGATCAGTGAGATGATTCAGAAGATGTTGGGATCTCACCACTAAATCTAAAACATAGTATTCAACACACATTCCTAAGAAGGCTTTCAAAACATGATTCATGGATCATTGATATGTAGATAAAATATTACGCAAACATAAAATAATTACTCAATAGAATTATATCCCATAGGGTTCCCTAAATGTAGTGGCTTCTTTAACTTAATAATCCATCTAGATTTGGTTATACCCAAAATTGATAACCATGAAAGATATGTTTTGGAATCCTACTGTTTCATCAATGATAATTTCTATAATAGGGATGATAAAATAATATTTCAAATAATTCTTCTCAGGATTATTGAAATCAATGAAAACTCTAATATGAATTTTATTCTTCATTACCGGGATGATATTGGTGAGCCACATTGTTTAATATACATCATATGAAAAGTTTTTATTGGTGATATTTTCATATTTAGCTTCATCATTGGTAGTGTGAGTTGGATGTGTTCTTATGGAAACCTACTTATAACCACGGTTCTCATTCAGTAGACCTGGGTGGGGCGTGGCTATATCAGAATCAAGACCAAAGATTTTTGTTTAGTTCCAAGTCAACACATCCCAATATTGTTTTTGAAAATAGGTTTATGACCCTTTATCTTTGGTATACATGGACATAATAATCAATTTTGTCAATAGATATTTTTATAGAAAAAATATTATCTGTTGAAGTTCATCAATAGTTTGGGAGACACCATCCTCAAATGTTCGAGGAACATATATATAATATCTCTCTTCCTCCTCCTCTTCCACTTCCTCTTCCTCTTTCTCTTCTTGTTCCATTTTAATGAACGCATCAGGGGGTGAAATATGAAAGGAAATATTTAATGATATAATATGGCTCATTTTTTGACATCTAATAGGTGAAGTAGTTACATTTACAGTCTCCATTTTATATATGATACCTCTTTGTATATTGGTCGATGTTGAAGTGTTTTGTTGAAGTTTTGAAGATGAAGAGAGTCATTTTGACCTAATGAATCACAAGTTATGGGAGAATGAGAGACCCCTTTAGAACTACCATGTTTGGATAACATGAATGATATCATGATAGTTAATGATTACATGTAAAAATATGAAATTAAGTTATTTATATGGCTGATAGTAAGTGTATATTCCCCACCATTATCCTTGACTAGGTTGGACATGGACATTTCTAGGCCATTTCGGGTGATTTTCCTGACAACATCATTAGTCATGGGTTGTTTCCCCTCCCTTTAATAAAATCCTACATCACTATATTGGGATTCAGAGAAATCAAACATAGCATTATCACCATGAAATGTTCATATATATCCACTGAAAAAATATTTCAGACATTGGTGGTATAATAAATTGATTTATGAATTTTTATCCAACCATGGTCTTCATAGACGGACATTGAAAGAAACATCACATCAAACTATTAGGAATTTGGAGTCATATATAAGGTTCCTGAATTGAGTTTTGATCTTAACCCAACTGAGGAGATTATTTTTACTCATAATTTAACCCAGTATTGTTAGGGTGGATATTGAAAAATTGGATTCACAGTAACCTAATCAAAAAAGTATTCGAACAAGAATAAGGTTGGGTATGGATCCATTATCAATGAAAACTCTTCGAATATTAATGTTTTCTATCTTCCCAAACACATAACAGGGTCTGATGTTCCCATTTATAATAGCTTGATATTCCAAATCTATAAATGGGGTGAACCTATGGAAATACATATTATTGGTCTCTAAAAGTTAAACATTAGAAGTAGTGACCCCATCTTAATGATCACAATGGATTTTTAAGGACATTATAATGGATTAAAGAAGGCCATTATATAAATTAATTCTATATATGATTGATATCATTGCCCAAAATAGGGATAATATCTTCAAGACATCATACATTTGAGCAATAGGTTTACACTTCCTAGATTGATGCTTATCCTTTGTGGGTGTTTTAGGAGATGAATCCCCTCACATAGTTAGGTCGTGGCCTTGAATAGAAGTTGAAGACACACCCATTTCTAGTAAATCAGGATGAATTTTTTTCCCAACCATAAGGGAGGATGGGACTTCATCACCCCCTCTATAAGTTCTTTTAAAACATTCCTTTTTAAATTCATAGTGAATTTTGGTTACATTCCTAATATTTTTGTGCTCAATTAACTAATTCCCACCAGATCTTTTGTGGTGTAAATAGTTTCAATAGGGATGTATTTGGAGGATTGGGTTTTTTCTTGACTATGTCTTCTTCTACACCATTATCATCAATGGACTCTTCCCCAAGTTCCCAAATCATTCATTGGGAAATTAGGTTCTTAAAAAAAATATCATCAAATAATTGGTCCATTGGTTGAATTAAATTAATATAATTGAAGATAAATACATCATATTATGTGGATTTTATGTGATGGGGTGGTTCCCATGGTGGAATAACTAATGGCATGAAGTCTGAAAGGGACTTGTTCATCTTTGGTGCTGACATGGGTTTCTATTCCCTTTGGAACTTTTTTTCTTATTAAACCATTTCATATAACATTTTATTCGAAATGATTATTGTACTAATTAGGTCAGTCACAAAATGGTATAGAGGTAACTAAGGGAACAAATCATTTTTTATACTATGCCTTGAGGATGGAAAGAGTATGATTGATTATATTTCATGCCATATAATCAGTAGACTTTAGTGTTAACATGATTTAAACCACATTCCATTCACAATTTTAAACCATGGATATAGTAAAAACACAAACCACTTGTGTTGATAGCTTACCTAATTTTACCATTCCTTAGTTTACCATTTGATAGACAATATATTTAAAAATAAGTCAATCCATGATGGTATGTATCAATATTCGGTGGATGGTGAAATTATTCAGGTGTTCATGAATAGAAACTTGATCCAGGATCTTTGGTTCTACAGATTTTTGTTTGTTAATTTCCATATCTATGGAAAAGTAAGAAGGAATCTATTCATCTCAAAAGGAATAAATTTTAATCTTATAATACTCAAATTGATTTAATGTCTATGACCTTTTCTCATACTGATGGTAATATTTTTGATATCTCTATTCAGAATGATGTGTCACGTTATAGGGTGCATGTATTGGACATATTTTCTATTTTGGAGATAGATTAAGGTTTACTATCACGGTTTCCAATTTACCCTTATCTTCCCTTTATCAATCAGGATTAGTCACGACATGGATTTTGTTCAAAATTAGGACTGATCCAATATTTTGGAAACTATGGTATGTCCTCAAATCCACATATATATTTCAATTAAATTAGCAATATATTGAACTCATCATGTTATTTCTTATGCAGATGGAAAATTAATATTCCTGGGGTATTTTCAAGTATGGAGATTAATTAAAACCATTCCACCTCAGGATGGAATCTGAGTGTCTCTAATTATCCCAATTTTTTCAATTTGAGAGGTATAGGATCATTTATTTATATTATTTTGAAAATTTGATATAGAAACTACCGATGAATATCTTCCAATCCATTTATTGACATGTCTAGTAAAATACGATTAGAAATTAATCCTAGTATCTCTATGTTTTGAATAGAAAAACAAAGCCCAGATGCTTATTTTTTCCAAGGGTTTCCATCATGGGACCATAATAGGATAAGAAACGCATCAGATGATGTTCTAGGTCCCATAATCCATGAAAGTTCTGAAATTTAGTGTTTGCAAAGTCAGGTGTAGTAAGTGTCACATGTACCCATTAGGGTAAAGTCAAACTCATTTTCTATACCTGTGCATGATTTTTTTCCATTTCATTGCATTGAGATTCCAATGATTTAATAGTATCAGTGAGCTCTATGGGGATGATGGGCTATGCGAGGACATAGTGAGGTTGAACAATGTTCTAAGAGGAATGGGGTAGTTCTACATTTTTTTTTCATAGTGGATAACACAAGAGGGTAGTGAATGGTGGAAAATTGAGTATCATATAAAATTTATGTTAATTTTTTGAATAAAATAATCCCCCGTTTTCATAATGATTCCCAATAAGCAATAATAATATAAATATATAATTTGTCATTTCGAAAATTCCCCCAAATATCAATGAATGTATAGTTATAATACTTTTGATAATACTCTAAAATTTTAAAATAATCAACTCATATCAAAAATGTTATATAAAAAATTAGTTTATGTTAACTATTATAGTTTTCTTTATATGTTCAAAAATTGATACTGGTTTGATTTAAAAAAATGAAAAAAATTTGATAAATCACTCCCAAATTTTAAACAAGGGGTTTTGTTTCATGTAAATACAAATTCACCTCCACTATTCAATAACACAATGTAAATTATTTTATTATAAAATAAACCAAAAAAAACCAAGATTGGGGTTCACAAACAAAATCACATACATTTATTCGGGCATATAACACATTCAATAGTTATGTGTGAAAATAATAAAATAACAGTTTTGAGAGGGTTTCTTGTACACTTTCGATTTTCTCAAGAAAATTTGTTATAAAAATAAATTTATAAATTTAAAATACATATTTAATTCACATAATAAACAAATATATTAAGAGATAATGGATAAAAAATGTAGTTCAACTCTATAAGAATAGTTTTAGTTATCTAGGAGTCCTTTGAATTTCAATTTGTAAGGATCATTGAAAATATTCATTTAAGGCTTAGTAAAACAAAGTTTTAGTAAATATTCTAAATGAGTGATATATTTTTGATAGGTTCACAAGTAAAATTTTATGATGTTTTTTTATAAGTAGTTGTCTTCATCTCCTTCCTCTCTTCTTTATTTGATTATTTTTTCCACTTAAAAATATCTTCATCATAATTATCCATTGCAGAACAATAAATGTTGTCATAAATGAACAAATGTATCAATTAATGCTTCAATAACAAGTAATTGTATATTTAAAATTATCGACTTCTAATTTAGAGATGGTAAGTTTTGTTTACTTAATGTAAGCTTAGTTTTCATGGTATCTTGACCAAATTAGTTGTCCTGAAAATTTTTATGATAGGTTTATTCCATTATGTGGTTAGTATGTTTGATCCATTATTTTACATTAATATTAATATAGTTACAACAATAAAAAAATTATAGTACATTACATTGTGAAAAATTTACATAATATTGAATGTTAACCTTATTTATTCATGTGGTAGATAGTTTCCTTTATACGATCACTTCACTGATTTGAAAGATGAATTCATTTCTAGTCATTTAAAATACATATCTATCAAATGGTAGATTTATTTATTTATGTGGTAAGTTGATTATTAATTTAGTACAAGATCAACTTCAATGCATGGCCACTTCATGACATTGACTATTTCTTCCATTTAATACACGATATGTGGTTTTTTCATGCGACAGGTGAAGGAAAACATTCGGTAAGATGACACAATGAATTGTCTTGTATTGCTATTTTAAATTTATCACATGTTAATAATGTTTAACATTTGATAGGTTTCATCTAAAGGTCTATAATTATATGATTTTTTTAGTTTTGGATATAAAATCACTTACTAACATAAAACATTAAAATCCATAATAACATTAAAAGCGTGATTTGGGATCATTAAAATAAGGACGTGATGGAAAGATCAATAAATCCACCACTTTTAAATTATCATTAATCCTGAAATTTAATGTGAAAAAATGTAATATAACAAAATATATATTTATAAATAATTGAATTAACTTTTTATAGTTCCCATAAAATTCTTCGAAGAATTAAATTGGTTTTAATTTTCTCTAATCTCACTTTTGGTATTACCAAAAAGTGATAACATATAAAAATAAACTAAATAAGTTAAAATTATAAGGATAATGGAAAAATCATATTCCATTCATATATAACAAATACACAATAATAGTTAAAAAAATTCCTATCATAGATTCTAGTCAGAATCTGAGTCCGTTATATCGTTTATTTATAACGAAATGATAGGATTAGTTCCTCTATAAGTAGAATAATGATAATAGGTAGTCTGGGTATCCGAGGTGTAATTAGGGTCCCCAATTACTATACATATGGATATAAGACATAGTTTGTAAAATTTTTTTCTAAGAGACATTCCGAATAGATTAATGGTGGGGCAGGTAGTGGTAGTGGGTAGGGACATAATAATGGATGAAGGAGATAGAACAACATTTTGAGAAGTGTGGAGATATGGTATAATCTACCTTTTAACATAATTTTAATCTCTAAAACCATTCTCTAAAGTATTTAGGAACTAAACTCTATTTTATATAAAATATTCCCAAATAGGATTCATAGCAATTATATTCTCAACAAGTGACTTAATAACATGAGTCAAGGGATGAATATTTAAATCCAAGGCATGGGCTCTAAAAATCCCCTTAAAATATTAAATAGTTAATATTTAGCTAAGGTTGTAATATATAGCCACTTTAATTATTTCTCAGTATTGATTAAGTTTCTTTATATCCACTCTAACAACTTCCATGGTTTTTGTGTCATGTTTTTGAAAATCATCAAATACCACTTCATTGATCATTCTAAACTCATCAAACATAATATTAAAATAATACCATATGATATGTCTAATATTTCCCCCATCAAATACATGATAAATATTAGGATTTGGGGGAGGAGAAGAAATGACTAAACTCATAAAACGATGGCCTTTCTTCAAAAGTATATCATAAAAATCATCTTTTAGAGAACCCATATATACTTTGAGATCATTGATATAATATCTAAAAACAAAATTTTAAATAAAATATTTTAGCTAAAGATCATAAATCATAATTTAAATTTTTCTTTAGATTCCTTTTTCTGTGGAAGGATCAATAAAATTCCCAAAATTGGAAACCTTTCCTTCAACAAACCTATAAGATCATATTTGAATTAATTCAAATCATGGATGCTAAAATATGATGTATATGGGATATAGGTACATGGATAATAACCATATTTCTTATCATCTAACTTTGGGTCATATTCAAAAAATTCAGTACTATATGGATGATCTAAAATTCTAGCATCAACATGCACTTATTCTTAATTAACTACAAGAGAGGCATCCTCAACATCATCACTATGATCACTTCCATGATTATCTTCTTATCATTTTTTGGTTGTATTAGTACCAAAATATATCATGGGGTGTCTTTTAAACATACCATTTGATAGGAGATACCATAATCATATCCTAAGTATATATATAAACAATAGGAGAAAGGTATAAAAGTATCAAAGAAAAATGGATGGTTGGTAAGACATGATTAGTTGAACATTCCCAATCATAATCATCAAATTCTGGATAATATATCCCTAAACCAAGGGATCTAGGAGACTTTTCCCCCTCAAAATTTTCTTCTGGTATAGGCTTCCTAGGTGTACTTCCAATCATATGTGATCTTTCTAAACTACTTTCATTATTATATTAAGACACATACAACTCTTACATACATGCACTGACTGATACATCTATGATAATGAGACACTCATAATAAATATATTCTTTATATGATGGAAATGGAAAGGGATATTTAGGAGGTAAAAAATATATCATAGGATAGGCGTCCCTGATATACTCCTAAAAAGTTATATCTTCCTCATCCAAATCTACCATTTCATTCTCCTCTTATTTATCTTTCTCAGAAAAACCTACCTCTTCATATATATATAGGACACTATCATTATGTCAAATAACCATATCTACAATATCACTATGTCTAACAATGAAATTATATAAATCAATTGTAACAACCTGAGATTTTATAAGATACATTCTTTTTAATTTCATTCATATCTTCTATTGTACGACACACCAAGATTATCTTACGCTATACGCAACACCGTATTATCTTGCAGTATACGCAACAATTTTCTTGGATCTTGTTACACACAATTTCAAGTTCGTTTGATAGAAGTTATTCTACGCAACATTGAGTGTATATATATATATATATTCAATGTATAAATAAAATATGGTTGGATTCTATTATACGCAACAAAAAAGGAGTCGTGCACTACACGCAACCCTGACTTGGCTTGCATTACACGCAATCACGACCTTCCTCGATAGCGTGTGTTGTATACAATACCAGGTTTTAATAAACAACGATATATTATTATAATATAGTCATGAACTAGCCGTTATGAATAGTGTTAACTAAATTTTGAATTTTATAACATTATTATTCATCTGACACATTTTCTAGAACATGGTATAAGAACAAAATAAATTTTTCGGGTAAAATAAGTATTTTTAAAAAAATGCAGTTTTGCCACCTTTTGATGGCACACCCACTTTAAATCTAGTTTTGACATGTTTATAAGTTCAATGTGACAAAATAAAATTCTTATTTTGAATCAAAATATAAAAATTTAAATTAGATAAAGTTTTGATATTTTTCCGATAACTTTCATATTTTATTGAATAGTAAAAACATGCTATATTTTAATTAAAAATAACTTTTTTCATCGTAATATCTTATGTGGTTAAATTATAATATTTAATGGGTTTTAAAGTATAAATAGAATAAATTTTTACCATTTAATATAATTTATGTCATTATCATTTATTTTACCGTGAATTCGTAGGTTAAATCAATTCAATCTTTTGCAATGTTTTAAAGATAAACCCGTTTTCCTTCGACAATGGGATTAATTTTAATTTAATTTCTGAATCTTTTGTGTATTGAATTTGGAAAAATGGATTCCATATTTGGAATCAGTGAGTCCAAATTATGTTAATAAGCTACTTTTTATTTTTGGGCATTGTGAATAGTAACTACGGTATATTTTATTTACTATAGTTAAAGGTAAATCGGGTAATTAAGGGTAAATATAAGATTATAAAATTACCCTAAAACTTGGAAAAATCATATTTTTTGGCTAAAAGTAGACCCATATAACCTAAGGGTAGGATTAGATTCATTTTATGGACTTTGTTCCATGAAAATAATTTATTTATTATTAAAACCAAAGAATGTGACAACATGTCACTTTCTTAAATGTTATAAGTATAATAATTTTAATTTAGTGATAAACTTCATGAAACTTCAAAAATGAGTAGTCTCCAGAAATATAATACCATTATCTACATTATAGGAATTTTTTTAGAATTTTTAGGGATTAAATAATTATCATTTATTATGACACAAAGATGATACAATAATTTTCTTATTAATGAAATATTAACATAATTGATGTTATAAATGCCCAAATAAATGTAATTTGAGACTTTTTATGACATACATTAATTTTATAGCTTAATATGACATGTTAGTGGTGATATAAGTAACTTGGTTCGAACTTATCATTCCTTTATGAATTTCATAAAAATCATGTACCAAATAGTGTCAAAATTGACATAAATTAGTTTTTTAAACAAATATTATATTATTAGTTTTTATTTAATTCCTAAAAATCTAAGGATCAGCCAAATGACTTATATGAGGATATATATATTAATAATAAACAACTTGGGGTTCTTTTGTCTTGTTATGGTATGTTTATTAACCATATAGTGTAAAAAAACAAAAAGACACGGTAAAAGTTAAATTATTTAACTTAGAGTTAAATCTAATTGATAAGGTTAAACTAATAACCTAAACTTGTCTAAATACTATTGGATTAGAGGATTTAGACCCATACCCACTTTAACTTCTAAATAAGACCCTTTGGAACCATTATAAACCGAATTTTACCTTAATATAAAATAATATTTTGAGATTTTCCTAAGGTGCCCCTCTCCTCCCTTATAAAAGGGCACCTCCTCCCTCTCCTCCTCACACCAATTTGAGCATTCAAGCTCGGCCAACCCCTGCCAAAATCTCTTCTCCACTTCCATATTATAATCCTAGAGGTTCTGGTCTTCCTCAAAGACCAATTTTAGTGCCATAAGAGGAGGTCTCAAAGAGGCGCTTCAAAAAAGAGGTAATTTCCGTTACCGATTCTTTCACCTTTATTTCTTCTTCCACTTCTTCTTCATTAGTTGTTTCATTATGAAGTAATAACATCAGTATCACTCATATACTTATACGTTATTATAAGTATGAAACAACCCTATTTCACCATCTATCCATCCTACAGAAAAAGAAATCACCGCGCGTGCGTACGTACGGAATACCGTCTCCACGCCGTGGTGAAATCTATTTTCCACCACCACCTTAATTGGATGGGTATAATGGTGTAAATAATGACTATATATAACTATTATAAAGTGATATTTATTCTTAAATAGTATTCATACACTACAATATAATTCCACGATCATAGGAACGATATCATAACTCGTGCGTACGTACAGAATACCGTCTCCACGATGTGATGCGACTCGTTATACATGATCTTCATTGCATAATGATTATATAAATGAATTGAATGAATTCATATGATATATATTACACTAATACCATTCTGGAAATGAGGTATTTATAACCTAAAGAGAAGAATAAGAATTTTTTCGACAAAACACGCATAAGAACAAAAAGTAATAAACACACGAATAACAAGTAGTAATGAAATATTACTAATAAGAAGCTAAGAATATTACCATATATGACATCATAACAATAAGTATGATTCTGTAATAAGTCAATAACATTATTTAAATCATTATACAGGAGGTTCAGACACTTACGAAGCAAATCAGACCTAAGGTAAGGGAAATATCACAATATCATTTTTTTCTAAGATTGTTTATACTTTGGCATTTAATGGGGTGTATTTTATCATCCACATCCATGTTTCCTCAATATTTAATATTATTTCCATTCAACTAAAATTGTTTAAATCCTATTTTACCCTTCGGTGAGTTTTTAGTATAAGATATGAAAGGAATCTTTTGTCGTTTTTCGTACGAGGTACTTTTTTTGACTTTTCTGACAAAAGTACGAGAAGAATGTTTTTTGAACATATACGGAATGAATGGATTTTAAAAACATTATTTCCAAGAATCTTCCTTTACAAGTTTTCAAGTTTATTTTTAATAAAATTACTTTAGTTTATAATTTTAAGACATGTTAAGAAAGGAAAAGTATTTTTGAAGTAGAAAGGATATTTTCCTCAAGAATGGAGTTCAAGTGTTTTATCAAAATTATTTTCCATCAAAGATAATATAGGGTTCTGTTTCTATCCCTATTATTACATTGATTTGATTATGTTGTGATGGAATTATTTTTATGAAATCCTTTATCTTATATGAATTGTTTTATGATGTCATGTTGTTTAAGAATCCCATTTTTATTACATGGGTTATGCAATGATGTATGGTTTATGATTTTGTGCACACATAAGAATGGTATCATTATGAGATGGGTGGGACCTATATCTCCCTCCAATGGATTGGGTAAAGATTTTATATCTCATGAGATAGACATGGATGGAACGGTAGGTTATACCGGTTCAGTGAAACAGGACTGAAACGAAGGTGACTCGGTTCAGAAATGGACTTTGTCCACTAAGATTATAGCGACCCAGCCTTTTCTAACATTACTATTACATCATTTCAAATATAAACAACATAATAGTATTACACATGGAGGATCCAGAGGTATATTGTTTGGGGAAACTAGGACTACACATAACAAGTACAACATCAAGCATAAAAATTCATTTAATCTCTTCTTCTATAGCTTCTTATTAGCACTTGTCCTCTCCTTAGTGCATGTAGCCACCTGAGGATATACATCAAAAGGGGTGAGCTAAAAGCCCAGTAAGAGGATAGATAAGAACAATATATCATGGGGTGAGCATAATCATGACATAGGAAGAAGATCTTAATCATGAGAGGAGCATAAACAATAAACTTGAAATGTGGCAAAGCATAAAAATGAAACATCATGTCTTAGTGGTTAACTACCACACATAATTGTGAACAAAGATAGCATCAAGTTCACGCATAATTTCACATTTACTCATGAGATTCATCAATTTACCCAATGCATTGGAGCGCTATATAATTCCGGGCGCACCCGTCACATTTGAACATTCATATTGCGCTATATAATTCCGGGCGCACCCGTCACATCATAACATTATCATTATCATGCTTGCCACATAGAACACATATCAAACATGTACATAAATAACCCATGTAAAGGAATGGGTTTCATCGCATAATAACACATTCATAAGATTTGGGTTCCCAAAAGAATGAGGGAACAACATACTTGATATAAGAACCATCAACCTTGAATGAGAGGCAAAATGTGAGATCTTGAAAGAAGTGTTCTTTTGGAAAACATTTTGATGGACATAAAAACCAGTTACAAACATGTATATCCCAGAAAAGTAAAGGAAATGATGAACAAAAGACCTTTGAGGAGTAACCAAATCAAAAATGGAGTGAAAGAGGGAGAACCCGAAGGAAGACAATTGGGTTCGAGATTTCCCCTTACCTTGTACTCGAATGCCTCCTTCTCTTTAATGTCTTGTATAATGACATTATATTCATTAATTAGAAATTACATAACCTTTTATACATTAATAGGGTTCATTCTGGTTTTATTATTTCATATTATGTTCCTTTGGATGACTTATAGAGTTTAAAAACATTGATCGGGGATGTTCTTTTTCATGGTTTTCTTGAGCGGTCCACTTGTATTCTTAATTTTATGTTTGGGTAGATCATGGTTAAACATCCAGAACTGATATTACATGTAATTAATGATATTACAGAAGCTTGGATGATTTTATAATGAGTTATATTAGATCCATGTGGCGGAATTATTAGATAAGAATTAAATGAAGATTATTTGGGCTAAATTGAGCGGTTTTTGGATCACAACCAACTCATTTTAACTTTTCACTTAGTAGTATGGCAATAGGTTATTTACAGAACTTAAAATAGAACATAATACATATAAAACATTCTGGTTCAACCATAAAAAAGGTTTCATGACCAGATTGAAGGTATAAATGGAAGAAGAGAGCATGTTGTTTTTGAAGGTGATAAATTATCACCACATGAACAACGTTCTCTTTAATAAAATAAAAGGAAGGGGGAAAGGGTGAGGGGTGATATAATATAACATTAGAATCATTATATATATAATACTGGATTTACAGAACAATTCGGATGAATATAGATAGAGGGAGATCAAGAAAGGAACTTGAACTTGAAAGGAAATTAAAGGAGAAGAGGGAGAGAAATTACCTTTAGAATCCTCCTCTTGAGTTCCTCTTTAAGGAAGCTAGGCTTGGTCTTTTGATGAGACCAGCAGATTTTGGACGTGGGGGGTGAACTAGGGAAGGTTTTTGGGCAGAATTTGGAGAAGGCTTGGAGCTTGAGAGGTGTGAGGAAAAGAGGGAGTGAAGGGTGGCTTTTATAGTGGAGGGGAGAGGGGTTTTCTTAATATTAAATTGATTAGTTTATTAATTCCACCAAGGACAAGGAATAGTGAGTCTTGGATGACCAAGAATAGTAAATTTGACTTGTGAATTCGGGATTTGAGTGCTTACATCACTTGTGATGTCAGGAATAGTGGGTTTTAATTAAAATGCATTTATATGATAAATTAATGTATTATACTATTCATCAAAAATTCAAGTATCTCAGAAAAATCCAAAAATTTTACCCTAACCATTTTTCGACGTGTAGAATCCAAAAATGAAGTCCATTTTTCAAAAATAATTTTATAAATATTATTAATTTAATATTTAATTAAAATCATAATTTACTAAAAAAACAGTTTTTAAAATTAAAACTGATTTTGCAGTTCTTTCAAAAATTACTTAGGGTCTTATAAAATTATCTAAAAACTATTAGACATTGATTCAATAATTTATGAATATATTTCAGGAAAATAAATATTCTTTTAAATTAATTAATTAATTATAGTTAATTATTTATGACTTATAAAATACCAAAAACGTTTACTAAGGTCAAATTATCACTTTCTATGATGTCTAAATTTTATTTTATTATTCATAGGTAATGTTACTCTTATTTACTATTCATAAGGGTAGGTTACTATTCATAAGGGCATGTTACTATTCATAAGGGTATGTTACTATTCACCAAAAATTATTTTTGTTTCATTAGACTCCAAAAACTATCTTGAACACAACCGTGAATGTTGGATTAAAATCCCAAACATAGGGGTGACAAAATTATGTTTAAAGGTCACTTATCACTTAGTAGTTTATTATTTTTTGTTTTTATGACATAGATATATGAATGAAATTTTCCATTGAAAAACTTTGGGTCGTTACATTCTCTCCCCTTAAGAAATTTCGCCCCCGAAATTTCAGTTTACACAAACAGGTGAGGGTACTTCTCCTTCATTGCCTCTTCCGGTTCCCAAGTTGCTTCCTCAAACTTTTGGTTCCTCCACAACACTTTGACAAGGCGGGTTGTCTTGTTGCATAGAACCTTATCACTTCGGTCCAGAATTTTTACCGGCTGCTCCTCATATGAGAGATCATCTTCCAACTGTACCCTCTCTGAGTTTAGTACATGTGAGTGGTCTGGAATGTACTTCCTCAGTAGTGATATGTGAAACACGTCATGAACTTGAGCCATATTCAGTGGAAGTTCCAGACGATAGGCCACGGCTCCTATATGATCAAGGATCTCAAAGGGGCCAATGTACCTTGGGCTTAGCTTCCCTTTCATCCCGAATCGCATGACTCTCTTCCATGGAGATATTCGAAGGAAGACTTTATCTCCAACGTCAAACTCCAAGTCCCTTCGACGATTGTCAGCATAGCTATTTTGCCGACTTTGAGCAGCTTTGATATGTTTCTAGATGGCTTGAACCTTCTCTGTCATCTCTTGAACAAGATCGGGACCAAGTAGTTTTCGTTCTCCAACTTCATCCCAACAGGTTGGAGTTCTACATCGCTTCCCATAAAGAGCTTCATACGGAGCCATCTGAATACTCGAGTGGAATCTATTGTTGTATGAGAACTCAACCAATGGAAGGTGCTGATCCCATCCACCTTTGAATTCAAGAGAGCATGATCTTAGAATATCTTCAAGTGTCTGAATAGTCCTTTCAGACTGGCCATCAGTTTGGGGGTGATAGGCCGTGCTGAAGTTTAATTCAGTACTCAAAGCAGTTGAAGGCTCCTCCAAAATTTAGAAGTGAACCTTGGATCACGGTCAGAGACAATCGAGAGTGGAACACCGTGCAACCTCACTACTTCCTTAACATATATCCTTGCAAGTTGTTCAAGTGAGAGGTCTTCCCGAATAGCGATAAAATGGGCAGTCTTGGTGAGTCGGTCAACCACAACCCATATCGCATTATTTCCCCTTGACGTTTTCGGGAGGCCGATGACAATGTCCATAGTGACATTTTCCCATTTCCACATGGGTATAGGCAATGGCTGCATCATACCTTTGGACTTTTGCCGCTCAGCTTTAACTTGCTGACACACGAAACACCTTGATATATATTCTGCAATCTCCTTCTTCATGTTATCCCACCAGAAGTGTTCTCGGAGATCACGATACATCTTGGTACTTCCAGGATGAATAGAGAAAGTTGAGCTATGTGCATTATCCAATAGCTCCTTCTTTATTTCGGGTGATGAAGGCACACAAAGCCGCGTTCCAAACCGGATCACACCATCATCGTCGATATGGAACTCTTGCAGCTTCCCTTCCTTTACTGCATTCACCCTCTTTTATATCTCCGCATCATCCCTTTGTGCTTCCTTGATCTTCTGTTGGATGGATGGTTGCGCAATCATTTGGGCAAGGTAGGATGTATCCCCTGCCCTTACGATTCCCAAATCCATCCTTTTCATATCCAAGAAGATATGGTCTTTCTCAATCCTCAACATGGATAGAGTAGCAGGTTCTTTCCTGCTTAGAGCATCAGCTACCTTGTTCGCCTTTCCAGGATGATAGTGAATAGAGCAATCGTAATCCTTGATTAGCTATAACCATCTCCTTTGACGCATGTTGAGCTCCTTTTGTGTGAATATATACTTTAGGCTCTTGTGGTCGGTGTATATGTCACACTTCTCACCATAAAGGTAGTGCCGCCAGATTTTCAAGGCAAAAATCACGGCTGCCAGCTCTAGATCATGCGTCGGGTAGTTCTGCTCCTGGATATTCAACTGTCATGAGGCGTAGGCTATCACATTATCATTTTTCATGAGTACACAACCCAAGCCTTTCTTTGAAGCGTCACTGTATATCACAGAACTTTCTCCACTTTTCGGTAGTGTGAGTACAGGTGCAGTGATCAGCCTTCTCTTTAGCTCCTTGAAGCTTCCCTCACATTCTTTCGTCCATTCATACTTTACCCCTTTCCTTGTTAACTTAGTTAGCGGGCTTGACAATCGTGAGAAGTTTCTCACAAAACATCGGTAGTACCCAGCTAATCCAAGAAAACTACGGATTTCTGTGACACTAGAGGGACTGGGCCATTCTTCAATCGCCTTTGTCTTTGAAGGGTCCACAGAAATTCCCTTGCTTGTGATCACATGTCCCAATAACGTGACTTGATTAATCCAAAAGTCACACTTGCTGAACTTGGCGTACAACTTCTCCTTTCTCAATGTCGCCAACACAAGTCTTAGATGTTCTTCGTGTTCCTCCTTACTCTTGGAGTAAATGAGAATATCATCAATAAACACTACCACAAATTTGTCGAGGTAATGTCTAAAGGCTCTATTAATCAAATCCATGATGATTGCAGGGGAATTAGTAAGTCCGAAGGGCATCACCAAAAACTCATAGTGCCCATACCTTGTACGGAAGGTAGTCTTCTGAATATCTTCCTTCTTCACCTTTACTTGATGATATCCAGAACGAAGATCCACCTTTGAGAAGTATTGAGCTCCTCTTAACTGATCAAACAAGTCATCATTCCTTGGGAGAGGATACTTGTTCTTTATGGTGATCTTGTTGAGTTCCCGATAATCGATACACAGCCGCATGGTTCCATCCTTCTTCTTCACAAAGAGAACTGGTGCACCCCAAGGTGATGCACTAGGGCGTATGAACCCTTTGTCCAGATGCTCTTTCAACTGCTTCTTTAACTCCTCCAATTCGATAGGAGCCATCTTATAGGGGCACTTCAAGATAGGAGTAACTCTGGGTATGAGTTCAATTGAGAACTCTACCTCACGATCCGGGGGAATTCCGAGTAACTCTTCGGGAAATACATCACTGTATTCCCTTACGATGGGCATTTCCTCAAGGTTGGAACTTTCCTTTGACTCAATCATTTGGGAGAGGTATGATTCTTCATAGGGAATCATCACCCACACCATTGAAGGATTTCTCAAAGGAGATTCATGATCTTCCTTTCATTTTTAGAGGAGCATGGGATGGTTCGGAATACGAAAATATATTTCCTTTTCCCGACAGTTGATATGTGCTCTATATAACGAGAGCCAATCCATTCCCATTATAGCGTCGAATTCCACCATGGGAAGTATTACGAGATTTGCCGGAAGAATCTTCCCACATACGTCAATAGGAGAAGAATCAAACACTTGGGTTGCAATGATTGCACCACTTGGTGTTTTTACAGATATCACTACTTCAAGGTTTCGGGGCTTCGATTCTATAGTTCTAGCAAACTTGCAAGATATAAAGGAATGCGTAGAACCAGAATCAAATAAGACTTTTTCCATTCTTGAGTGAATAGGAAGTGTACCTTATATGACTTTAATATCATGTTCCACCTCCGCAGTAGTGATGGCATAAGTCTTCCCTTGTTCCTTTGGCTTTGGTGGTTGTTGGCGCATATTACCCTCGAAAGCTCGAGGTTTAGTGCACTGGTTTGAATAGTGCCCTAGCTCCTTACAGTTGTATCATTGAAACACGAGTGGTTCTTTCCTTTCATCGGCTACATTATCCTTCCTTTTTATGTCTCTTCGACACTCGTGAGCTAGGTGTCCTTCTTTCCCACACTTGAAGCATTTACCCGTCCCTTTGAGGCAGTTCCCACTGTGCAACTTCCCACAATTTTGGCAAGTGGGTCGTTGTGTTTTCTTCCCATCTTTATCACTAGATCCTCCAGCTTGAAACTCCATCTTTCTTTTCTTATCACCATAGCCATGGGACCATTCTCCAAACTCCATCTCCACTTTGATGGAACACTGAACAACTTCTTCATAACTCCCAAAGTCTTGAATTGCAAGAGCCTTTCGAAGATGTGGTTTTAATCCACTAAAGAATCTATCAATTTTGCTATCATTGTTGATAACAAAACCCGAAGCATACCTTGCGAGCCTTGTGAAATTTTCTTCATAGGTTGTGATAGATTCTCCTTCTTTTTGCTTGAGCTCTATGAATTCTCTCTCCATCCTCGTGCGAAGAGTTCGTGGGAAGAACTTATTAAGAAACATTATCTTAAAGTCTTCCCATTCCATCTCTTCAATTTCATCCCTTGGCTTGGTGTTCTTAATCAAAGCCCACCATTGATCAGATTCTCCATCTAGACGATAAACGGCTAGAGTCACCTTCTCTGTCTCGGAATAGTGAAGAACGGAAAAGATCTTCTCCATGGAGTTGACCCATTGTTCTGCAACTAGTGGATCAGAAGATCCACAAAACGTCGGTGGTCATTGCCGCATAAAACATTCGATAGCTAGTTGCTCCCTCCTTGGTGAAGGAGGACGTTCCCCATTATTATGGTTTTATTCATAACCCGGGATAATTGGGTAAGCATCGCCATGAAGTTTTGAACTCCACCTCCAAAATCATTGGGGATGTCGTTCGGGCAATCGTTGCATTGGCCTTCGCAAGAGTTGTTGGCCTGATTTCTCCTGGTTCCCACCATTTTCTAAAATAGAAAAGGTTAGAACAAAACATAAGTAAACAAGTCATGAAAAACTTATCCTTTTAAACAATTATACAAAAAACATAACATATGGGATCCCTAGGTAAATATCCTTGTGTGCATATTTGTACTTAGTCTCATGCTAGAGGTTTTCTTTAGGGTTCACTAATCCTAATTCCCAAATTAACTAAACCTTTCCTCTGATACCAACTATAGCGACCCAGCCTTTTCTAACATTACTATTACATCATTTCAAATATAAACAACATAATAGTATTACACATAGAGGATCCAGAGGTTTAGTGTTTGGGAAAACTAGGACTACACATAACAAGTACAACATCAAGCATAAAAATTCATTTAATCTCTTCTTCTATAGCTTCTTATTGGCACTTGTCCTCTCCTTAGTGCATGTAGCCACCTGAGGATATACATAAAAAGGGGTGAGCTAAAAGCCCAGTAAGAGGATATATAAGAACAATATATCATGGGGTGAGCATAATCATGACATAGGAAGAAGATCTTAATCATGAGAGGAGCATAAAAAATAAACTTGAAATGTGGAAAAGCATAAAAATGAAACATCATGTCTTAGTGGTTAACTACCACACATAATTGTGAACAAAGCTAGAATCATGTTCACGCATAATTTCACATTTACTCATGAGATTCATCACTTTACCCAATGCATTGGAGCGCTATATAATTCCGGGCGCACCCGTCACATTTAAACATTCATATTGTGCTATATAATTCCGGGCGCACCCATCACATCATAACATTATCATTATCATGCTTGCCACATAGAACACATATCAGACATGTACATAAATAACCCTTTTAAAGGAATGGGTTTCATCTCATAATAACACATTCATAAGCTTTGGGTTCCCAAAAGAAAGAGGGAACAACATACTTGATATAAGAACCATCAACCTTGAATGAGAGGCAAAATGTGAGATCCTAAAAGAAGAGTTCTTCTGGAAAACATTTTTATGGACATAAAAACCAGTGAAAAACATGTATATCCCAGAAAAGTAAACGAAATGATGAACAAAATACCTTTGAAGAGTAACCACATCAAAAATGGAGTGAAATAGGGAGAACCCGAAGGAAGACAATTGGGTTCAAGATTTCCCCTTACCTTGTACTTGAATGCCTCCTTCTCTTTAATGTCCTGTATAATGACATTATATTCATTAATTAGAAATTAAAGAACCTTTTATACATTAATAGGGTTCATTCTGGTTTTATTATTTCATATTATGTTCCTTTGGATGAATTATAGAGTTTAAAAACATTGATCGGGGATGTTCTTTTTCATGGTTTTCTTGAGCGGTCCACTTGTATTCTTAATTTTATGTTTGGGTAGATCATGGTTAAACATCCAGAACTGATATTACATGTAATTAATGATATTACAGAAGCTTGGATGATTTTATAATGAGTTATATTAGATCCATGTGGCCGAATTATTAGATAAGAATTAAATGAAGATTATTTGGGCTAAATTGAGCGGTTTTTGGATCACAACCAACTCATTTTAACATTTCACTTAGTAGTATGGCCATAGGTTATTTACAGAACTTAAAATAGAACATAATACATATAAAAAATTCTGGTTCAACCATAAAAATGGTTTCATGACCAGATTGAAGGTATAAATGGAAGAAGAGAGCATGTTGTTTTTGAAGGTGATAAATTATCACCACATGAACAACGTTCTCTTTAATAAAATAAAAGGAAGGGGGAAAGGGTGAGGGGTGATATAATATAACATTAGAATCATTATATATATAATACTGGATTTACAGAACAATTTGGATGAAGATAGATAGAGGAAGATCAAGAAAGGAACTTGAACTTGAAAGGAAATTAAAGGAGAAGAGGGAGAGAAATTACCTTTAGAATCCTCCTCTTGAGTTCCTCTTTAAGGAAGCTAGGCTTGGCCTTTTGATGAGACCAGCAGATTTTGGACGTGGGGGATGATCTAGGGAAGGTGTTTGGGAAGAATTTGGAGAAGGCTTGGAGCTTGAGAGGTGTGAGGAAAAGAGGGAGTGAAGGGTGGCTTTTATAGTGGAGGGGAGAGGGGTTTTCTTAATATTAAATTGATTAGCTTATTAATTCCACCAAGGACAAGGAATAGCGAGTCTTGGATGACCAAGAATAGTAAATTTGACTTTTTAATTCTGGATTTGGGTGCTTACATCACTTGTGATGTCAGGAATAGTGGGTTTTAATTAAAATGCATTTATATGATAAATTAATGTATTATACTATTCATCAAAAATTCAAGTTTCTCAGAAAAATCCCAAAATTTTACCCTAACCATTTTTCGACGTGTTGAATCCAAAAATGAAGTCCATTTTTCAAAAATAATTTTATAAATATTATTAATTTAATATTTAATTAAAATCATAATTTACTAAAAAAACAGTTTTTAAAATTAAAACTGATTTTGCAGTTCTTTCAAAAATTACATAGGGTCTTATAAAATTATCTAAAAACTATTAAACATTGATTCAATAATTTATGAATATATTTCAGGAAAATAAATATTCTTTTAAATTAATTAATTAATTATAGTTAATTATTTATGACTTATAAAATACCAAAAACGTTTACTAAGGTCAAATTATCACTTTCTATGATGTCTAAATTTTATTTTATTATTCATAAGTAATGTTACTCTTATTTACTATTCATAAGGGTAGGTTACTATTCATAAGGGCAGGTTACTATTCATAAGGGTATGTTACTATTCACCAAAAAATATTTTGGTTTCATTAGACTCCAAAAACTATATTGAACACAACCGTGAATGCTGGATTAAAATCCGAAACATAGGGGAGACAAAATTATGTTTAAAGGTCACTTATCACTTAGTAGTTTATTATTTTGTGTTTTTATGACATAGATATAAGAAGGAAATTTTCCATTGAAAATCTTTGGGTCGTTACAAAGATAGTCTTGGCAACGAGTCTTGACTAATAAGAAATGATTCTTTATGATTGTGTGTGTATTCCACAAAGTTTCATGTTTTAAGTTATGATTATTGGGATTTCATTTCACTACTATGATTTATCCCATGTTATGAAATTATTCTCTCTTTTGCAGGTTAAGATTTCCAAAATGTTATGTTCTTATGGATATGATGTGATTGATATTTCTTCTGTTTATCCTTACTGAGCATTTGAGCTCACCCTTTTATGTTTTCTTTTCCCCAGGATATAAAGAAAGGTTTTAGGTAAAAAAAGGGAAGATCTTTATGGGAGATGTTGAAGATCTTTAACCATGATTAGAAGATTATATTCCGAGTTTCCAAATACACTAAACAATTACGATCCTTGTGTGTGTGTTTTTGATATGTACTAAGTATTCCGAAAAAGTAATGTAATGTATATGTACGTCAGGCTTCAGGTCTCTACATCAATCATTTCAATATATCTTTTTTGGCTCATCCACCCATTCCTTATCCCATGGGATCTGGTTTAATTTTTCATACTTACAAGTGTTCTTTGTCTGGAAGATATCGTATGATGTGGTAATTATATCCTCCCCCTAAGGAACTATGGATTTTTACTATTGAAATTATGATATAAAATTATGGTGAGTTAAATAATTGAATATTAAAGCAGGATTACATAATTCAATTATATGTATCATGAAATATCTGTATTGGATAATCTAAACACAACTGTGCATTAAAAATAAGAAAAATAGACCATGATACCATAATATACTGATGTATTATTTTCATTGAAAAATAATATGGTGGATAATCTTGACTAATTTCATATATTAACCATGAATATCCTTATTGGTGGGTCTTATGGTTGTTCTATTCCTAGTGTGCTAATCTAAAGAACATTGAAAATGGAAGTGTGCATAATTAACTGGATACAAGAATTGGTAATCTCCACACTATTTTTGTGACGTACATCTAAACACCTTTTCTAATTCTCAATGATAATTCTAAATATTCACCATTTATCAATTACTTAACTTTATCCTTTTTCACTATAGGGAATTACACAAGGTGTATATATAGTTTTTGGTAAGACATAGATAGAATTACTTAATATTATCATTAAACCAAGAGCCCTACCCCAATTCCTAAATCATATACCAAACTAGGTATTTGTTCTATTTAAACCACTATGCTACAATTTCATATTTTAAATAGAGAGTAAGATTAAATATTTGTAGATTATTTATCTTCACTATTGTTCTTGAGTTGCATTTTGATTCATTCGACATATTTAATTGATTCGAATGAACAAGAAATGTGGTTTCCAAGACACACATCATCCTCATAATTTTTAGATTGATTTGTATTATTAAAATATTTATGTTAGTGAGATAATAATGAAGAAGTGAGGTTTATGTGAGATAGATAGGGAGAGAGAAAGAGAGAGAGTTATATAGAGTTCTTGATAGTTGAATTTTGAAAAAAGGTTTGTATTCAAATGAAATAATGATATTTGGTGGAAAATATATGTAACACCCTGAGATTTTATAGGAAATATTCTTTTTAATTTCTTTGATGTCTTGTGTTGTACTCTACACAAAGATTAGGTTGCACTATACACAACACCATATTACCTTGTATTATATGAAACACTATTCTTGGCTTGTGTTACACACAATTTCAAGTTCTTTCAAATAAAATTTATTTTAAACAAAAGAAATTATAGATTTTGAAAAATGTATAACTGAAATATATTTTTATTATGTTATACAAAACACCAAAGGATTCTTTCCCTACATGCAACACTGACTTGGCTTGCATTACACGCAAGAGAGACCTTCCTCGATAGCGTGTGTTGTACGCAATACAGAGTTTCACTAAACGATATATTATTATAATATTATTATGAACTAGCCATTATGAATAGTATTAACTAAATTTTAAATTTTATAACATTATCATTCATCTTACACATGTTCTAGATTAGGTTATGTAAACAAAATAAATTTTTCGAGAAAACCAAGTATTTTTCAAAAAATGCAGTTTTGCTGCCTTTTGATGGTGCACCCATTTTAAATATAGTTTTGACATGTTTATAAGTTAAATGTGACAAAATAAAATTCTTCATTGAAATCAGTATATAAAATTTTACTTTGGATAAATTTTTGATATTTTTTAGATAAGTTTCTTATTTTGATGAATAGTAAAAATACGCTAAATTTTAGTTAAAAACAACTTTTTTCATCAAGCATTTTTATAAGGAAAAATTATAATATTTAATGAATTTAATGTATAAATAGAATATATTTTTACCATTTAATATAATTTATTCCATTATCATGAATTTTACAATGAATTCTTAGGTAAAATAATTCAATCTTTTGTAATGTTTTAAACAAAAACCTATTTTGTTTCGAAAATGGAATTAATTATAATTTAATTTCTACAACTTCTGTGTTTTGAATTTGGTAAAATGGATTGCATATTTGGAATCAGTGGGTCCTAATTATGTTAATTGGCTACTTTTTTTGGCATTATGAATAGTAACAACGGTAAATTTTATTTACTATAGTTAAAAGTAAATCAGGTAATTAAGGGAAAATATAATATTATAAAATTACCCTAACAATTTTATTAATATAATTTGATGATTATTTTTCATCATAAAACATACATGGGTTGAAATATATTCTATTGGAACCCACTTGGATGTGATTAGGACCTTTAATTTATTTTATTTAAAAGAATGTGAAATATGTCACACTCAAACTTTAATAATTAAAGTATTATTTATATAAGGTTATACAGAATATAAATTCGATTATAATTACAAATTTGAAATCTAAAACGTTTTTATTTGTTATTGTAATTTATTTTTAATTGTTAGGAAATATTTAATTACCTTAATATCTTATACATTAATGATGCAAAAATTATTTACTTAGTGAAAAATTAATAATATAGTTTTTATTAAGGTAATAATACCCATAAAAGGCCCAAAAACTTGACCCAAACCTATTTTCAGAGTATATATATAACATAAGAATCCAAGGGTCTACTTTGGGACCATTTGGATCCGTATAAAAGATATTATCACATTTATATTATTTTGTTATCAATTTCAAAGTTGTCACCTTCATAACTTAATAAATATAACAATTTAAATGTTTTGATTTTAAGATGATAAATTATAGTAAAAGTATTATTATTAAAGGTAATATATTTATATTCATCATATGAATTTACGATTAATTGTTATGAAACAAATAATTATATTAAATAATTATACAATAATTTTGTAATAATTATTTTATTAAGAGAAATATCAAAAAATGGTTTTAAAAATATTAAAATAATATTTTATGAACTATTTAATGTAATCCATGAATTTTCTATATGAATATGACATTTTAGAAATCTATTAAATATTTTTGATCGAATATATCTTGTAACACCCCGAGATTTCATGAAAAATATTATTTTTAATTTTATTGATGTCTTATATTTTACGCTACACCAAAAGGAGGTTGCAAAACACACATCCTTGACTTGTCTTGCATTACACGCAATCACGACCTTCCACGGTAGCGTGTGTTGTACGCAATATCGAGTTTCACTAAACAACGATATATTATATAAACTAGCTATTATGAATAGTAATACCCACTTTTTGAAATTTTATCTTTCAAAATGGACTTCATTTTTGGATTCAGAATATCGAAATTATCCTAGGGTGAAGTTTTCGTATTTTTCTGGAAACATTCAATTTTTGATGAATAGTGAAAACACTAGGTTACTATTTAAAAACCGACTTTTTATTTAAATAATTATTTATTTTATTTAAATTAATTTTAGGTCAAAATTTATACATAATACCTATATAAGTTCAATGAAATTCATTGGAGGCCTTTTATATTAATTTTAGATATAAGAAATTTTTATTGAACTTTTCAACGTCTTTTACCTACCTCCTAGGAGAATTTGGAAATTCACATAAAACTTAATTTTACCGCTTCTGTGAGTGGAATTTCAAAAATACGAGAGACATAGTTAATATCAAGGACTAAAATGTGGTTCAATGAGAAGGAAGTAATTTTTGGTGAATAGTAAATTATTACTTTTTTTACCATGGTTAAAAGTAAATAGGGTAATTAAGGGTGAAAATGATATTATTATTACCCTAACACATGTCTTAATTCTATTGTATAAGTGTAATTCGACCATAAACAACCTTAGGAATAACATATGACCATTTAGGCCCACTTGGATTAGATTAGGACATTTAATACTAATTTATTTAAAGAAGGGTTAAAATAGTTAAAATCAAAGATTAAAAAGTAAATCACTTTTAATATAGGGTTATAAAAAAGATAAATTAGACTATAAATATTCATTAGAAAGAAAAAACGATTTCCTAAATAATGGTATTTTATTTGTAATTTTAGACATTAAATAATTTAATTTATGTATGACACAATGATGATGCAGTAATTATCTTATTAGTGAAATATTGAGATAATTGATGTTATAAATACCCAAATAAATGTAATTTGAGCCTTTTTATGAATTACAATAATTTTATATGTTAATATGCCATGTTGGTAGTTATTTAATTAACTTTTTTAGAACTAATATTTCTGTTATGATTTTCACAAAAATCAATTACCAAATAGTGTCAAAATTGACATAAAATAGTTTTTAAGACAAATATTATATTATTAATTATTATTTTATTCCTAAAAATCTAATATTAGGAAACATGACATAGATAAGGTTATATATATTAATAATAAACAACTTGGGGTACGTTTTGCTTATTATAGTATGTTTATTAACATTATAGTGTAAGAAAACAAGAAGACACAGTAAAAGTAAAATTATTTAACATTAAGTTAAATCTAAATGATAAGGTTAAAATAGAAACCTAAACTTGTCTAAATTATATTGTATGAGAGGATTGCGACCCATACCCACCTTATCTTTAAAATAAATCATTTTGGAGGTACTAAAAACCGAATATGACTTTATAATAAAATAATATTTTAGATATTCCAAAGGTGCCCCTCTCCTCCCTTATAAAAGGGAACCTCGTCCCTCTCTTCCTCACACAACATTGAGACTTCAAGCTCCGCCAACCCCTGCCAATTTCTCCTCTCCACTTCCCTAGAAACACTCTAGAGGTCCCGGTCATCTTCAAAGACCAATTTTAGTTCCCTATAAGGAGGTCTCAAAGCGGCGCTTCAAAGTTGAGGTAATGTCTGTTAATGATTATTTTAACTTTATTTCTTCTTCCACTTCTTCTTCTTTATTTGTTTCATTATGAAGTAATAACATCATTATCAATAATATACTGATATGTTATTATAAGTATGAAACAACCCTATTTCACCATCTATCCATCCTACGGAAATGAAATCACCGCGCGTGCGTACGTACAGAATACCGTCTCCACGCTGTGGTGTAATCTATTTTCCACCACCACCTTACTTGGATGGGTATAATGGGGTAACTAAATAACTATATATGATTATTTGAAAGTGATATTGATTCTAAAATATTATGCATACACTTCAATTCAATTCCACAATCATGGGAATGATATCATCGCTCGTACGTACGTACGGACTACCGTCTCCACAACATGATGAGATTCATTCTCCATGTTAACCATTCATGAATGATTATAAAGTATATATAATAATTAATCATGAAATATATGAAATAATAATGATACTGTATTTATGTGTATATATATTTATGTTATCTACTTAAATTCATTCAATTGAATAAGGGAACGAAAATAACATTCATGCGTACGTACGACCTACCGTCTCCATGAACGGTGTATTTCATTCCATTTAATAGATCTATCATATATATATATATATGTATATACTGAATATATATTATATATAAATCATGTTTTACATTCTGGAATTAAGTAAATCAGTATATAAGTAATAATATCAAGAACAAAAAGTCCATACACGCACGATAAATAAAACGATTTAACCCAAAATGCTGCTTTAACATGGAACTTACAAAAGAACGGGTAACATGAAGTCATAAGTGAACCATATATGACATCATAACAGTGAATATTATTCTGTAATAAGTCTTTGAAATTATTTAAATCATTATATAGGAGGTTCATATACGTACGAGGCATATCGTACCTAAGGTAAGGGATAATTATTCCAATTTAATTCTTATCGGAGATTGTATATTCGTAAGTATTTACTGGGGTAATATTTATCATCCATGTCCAAGTTTTATAAAATTGTTTTCATGTATGTTTAAAGTCCCTTTTTCCCATTTTTGACTTTTACTACATGGTATGTACGGAATCTTTTTTTGATTACCATACGATGTACCTTTTGACTTTTCCAATAAAAGTATGAGAAGAATGTTATTTTTAACTTATACGGCATGAATGGATTTTTACGGTTTCATAACACCTTATTTTCATGAAGCTTACTCTACAAGATTTTATGACAATTTTCAACAAAATACTTTTATTTTAAAAGTTCATGGAATTTTGTGAAAAGAAAATTATTTTGAATAAGAAATGATATTTTCTTTAAGAATTCATTTCAAATGTTTTATCAACACCATTTTCCATCTAAGATGACATTATTTCATATGTGTCTGTTTCATGTTTAATGTATCTATGATTTACATGGTTTCAATTTTCTTATGATGAAATGATATCCATATGTTTTATATGGATTATGTTATGATGGAATGATGTTTATGGAACCCATTTTATTCTTTGGGTTATTATGAATGATTTATGTTTATGTTGTGGCACAATTAAGAATGATTTCATTATGAGATGGGTGGGACCTATATATCCCTTCAATTCATTGGGTAAATATTTATATCTCATGAGATGGACATGGCTGGAATGGTATGTTAATCCAGTCCAGTGTTACAGGACTGGAATGAGGAGTGAACTCTATTCTGAAAGGGACTTGGTCCACTAAGATGGTATTGGCAGCAATGCCTTGGCTACTATGGAAATCATAACATGTGCTTAATGGATGCCAAAATTACATATTTTATTACCATTCTAGTTTATCATGACTAATGTTCCGTTATGATCTATTCTTTGTGTACTTCCAGGATTTATGTCATTGCTCATGATTTTGATGTTTATATTTTATGTTCAAGTTTTTGCATTAAAATGTTTATGGATTGTTTTATGTTCTCTATGCTTACCCTTACTGAGAATTTGAGCTCACCCTTTTTATGTTTTCTTTACCCAGGATTTAAAGAAAGGTTTTAGGTAAGAAATCAAAAGGGGAAGATCTTTATGGGAGATGTTGAAGATCTTTCACCACGATTAGAAGATTATTTTCCAAGTTTCCAAAGACACTAAACTATTACGGTCCTTGTGTGTCTGTTTTCATTACGTATTAAGTATTCTGCAAAAGTAATGTAATGTCCATGTACATCGAGCATCAGGTCTCTACAGTTGGTATTAGAAGAAAGGTTTAGTCAACCTTTGGAAACCAGGATGCGAGAAATTTAGTGAGATCCCTAGAGATATTTCAATGGTATGTCTAGGGATGTCCCTATGGTTAAGTATAAGTATAGGTTATAGTCCTAGAATTACGATAACGATCTTAGAATTAAACCTAATATGTTAGATATTGAAGTTACTCCCCCTTTATTACGTTGTTTTCCCTAGCATGATTTTTTCCTCTCACACTATACTTTTTGGGTTTTAGATGATGGCTGGAACCTGAAGGAACCCTGTTGATCAATGTAATAGACAATGCAATGATTGTACTCATGAACAAACAAATGTTATGGGAGATGGAGCAAAAAAGCTTATTTCTATACTTACACAAGCTATGAATCATTCTGGACATCCAAATGAGCAGAGAAGGGAACAATATTCTATTGAGTCCTTCATGAGGCAACGTCCACCTTCTTTCAGTGGGTCTTTTGATCCACTTGTTTCTGAAAAATGGATTAGTACCACTAAAAAGATATTTTCAGTTCTTCAATGTTCTGAACATGATAAAGTCGTCTTAGCACTATATCATTTGGAAGGTGAAGCTGATCAATGGTGGAATCTTATCAAGAATACGAGGCCAAGAGATGAAACTAAGTCCATGGAATGGGATGAGTTCAAGAACTTATTTTTAAATAATTACTTCCCTCGTATTCTTTGAACAAAGAAGGAGAAGAAGTTTTTTTAACTAAAGGAAAAGGATGATGAATCTATTGGTATATACGAAGTGAATTTGACAAGGCTTGCAAGGTATGCATATGGCTTTATCATCCAACCTGAAAGTAATGTTGATCGATTCTATAGTGGCTTAAAACCAAATCTTCGAAGGGAATTAACTATAAGATACTTTAGTAGCTATGAAGAAATTGTGCGTTGTGATATCAAGGTAGAAAAGGAAGTTGGTGTTACATATCCACTTATGGTTTTGACAAGAAACGAAAGATGGAGTTCAACCAGAAATCTTAGAACAATGGTGAAAAGAAGATGAATGTTTCTTTATGCTCAAAGTGTGGAAAGAAGCATGGTAGAGATTTCCTAAAAGGTACTAGAAAATGTTTTAAGTGTGTAAAAGAAGGTCATCGAGCAGTTGACTGTCGATGTAATGGGAAAAAGGCTTCTAATGACATGAATAGAGAAAAGACTACAGAGAACTCTCCACCAACACTTCAATGCTTCAAGTGCAATGAAATGAGGAATTATGCTAATAAATGACCTAATCCATGGGTTAATTATGATCAACGTGAGCAACATCTTAAAGAAAAATATAAAGGTATGTCTCACGCAATCACTATTTGTGATGTTGAGTATGAAAATGTTGTTTTGTAATATATAGTGTTTATGTAATGGGATTTCAAAATAGTATCATGGAATCTCATTTATAGTATTGTGGAATTTTGGAATATCTATGTATTGGTTTTCAATTATTATATGGTACTGGTAGCCATGAAAAAGTGATTGAAATATTTTTGGAAAGCAGATGAAATGCACATATTGAAGGGATAAAGGGAAAATAATATGATAGTAATTATGAGCTCGTGACTAAAATAAGGAAAAAGTGATATTATGGTTTGAGTATATAGAAATTTTGGGATTTTGGTATGTGGAAAGAGTTAACTTTTTACAGCACTCCTATTTTCACTAAGATTCAATGGGTATTCATTTTTCAAGAGAATACATGATTAAGGACATCGAATATTTGGAATGTGACCAACAAGACATATCTTATGATATATGGGGGCCAACGATGGTATTAACATGATTGTTATATGAAATCTCTGGTAACCATTTTCACTATAATATGAGAATGGACTACAATATTATGGATAAGCCTAACGATTGGAATGGATTATGTTGGACATAAGTTAGTATTGTATTTTTAGAAAAAAAAGGACAACCTGCAAGACGGGAGACAACCCATCGCGTCAGACAAGGCTATGGGAATCAAACCCACAACCAAAGTGCAACTGGCCTTTATCACCTACCACTAGCCTACAAGAAGTCCTTGGTTAGTAGAAACTAGTTTTATTTTATTATATAGGATAATAGATGAAGTATAAGTCCATTTTGGAACCATATATGATTAATCTCACCATAGATGGAATTATGTATATAATTTTTGCAAACTTATGTTTGAGATAGATGGGATGACCTATCATTTTATCACATGATCTGCTAAAACTTCACCAAAGACAAATTCAACTTCATTTCTTAAAGAGATGAAGTGTAAATTGTTCAAGGCACGAACAACGGTGAGATTATACCAAAATAATGTAAGTATTTATTCTAATTAAAATTCTTCAACTTTAGGGAAATGATCTTGAAAACCAGAAATGTTGTCCTAGTGCCCTTATATCTGATGAATTAGATGGTACCCTAGATCATCACAAATTTATGGCTTTATGATTGTTGGCTTTTTCATAGCCATGTTTTCTACCACTCTCCATCAGAACATGATGGTTATATTTTTCTTCCATATCCATATTTTCACCTATGTGGAAACCCAGTGATTAGTTTATTTGGGTAACCGTTACGTTTCATACTTTAGTTTTTAAATATTGGTTTTGGTATTCCTTTTTACGATGTGGGATTCTATTAAAGAAACTTTCGATTAGTAAACCATTTTTAACCCCGACGGATTTTGAGGGAAAAATTCATTTTAAATAGGGTAGAATGTAACACCCTGAGATTTTATGAAAAATATTCTTTTTAATTTTATTAATATATTGTGTTGTATACTACACCAAAAGGAGCTTGCACAACATGTATCCCTTACTTGTCTTGCATTACACGCAATCGTGACCTTCCATGATAGCGTGTGTTGTACGCAATATCGAGTTTCGCTAAACAACGATATGTTATATAAACTAGCCGTTATGAATAGAAATGTCCACTTTTTGAAATTTTATATTTCAAAATGGACTTCATTTTTGGATTCAGAATATCGAAATTATCCTAGGGTGAATTTTTGGTATTTTTCTGAAAACTTTCAATTTTTGATGAATAGTGAAAACACTAGGTTACTATTTAAAAACCGACTTTTTATTTAAATAATTATTTATTTTATTTAAATTTATTTTAGGTCAAAATAGATACATAATACCTATATAAGTTCAATTAAATTCATTTGATGCATTTTATAATAATTTTAGATATATAAAAACTATATTTAACTTTTCACCGTCTTTTACCTACCTCCTAGGAGAATTTGGAAATTCACATTAAAATTAATTTTATTGCTTCTGTGAGTGGATTTTCGAAAATTTGAGGGACACGGTTAATATGAAGGACTAAAATGTGGTTCAATGAGATGAAAATAATTTTTGGTGAATAGTAACTTTTTACTTTTTTACCACGGTTAAAAGTAAATAGGAACATTAAGGGTAAAAATAATATTATTATTATACTAACACATGTAATAATTCTATTAGATAAGTGTAATTCGACCAAAAACAACCTTAGGAATAAAATATGACAATTTACGCCCACTTGGATTAGATTAGGACATTTAATATTAATTTATTTAAAGAAGGGTTAAAATAGTTAAAATCAAATATTAATAAATATAGGGTTATACATAAGATAAATTCGACTATAAATATTCATTAAAGAGCTAAAAATATTTCCTACATAATGGTATTTTATTTGTAATTTTGAGACATTAAATAATTTAATTTATGTATGACACAATGATGATGCAGTAATTATCTTATTAATGAAATATTGACATAATTGATGTTATAAATACCCAAATAAAAGTAACTTGAGACTTTTTATGAATTCCAATAATTTTATATGTTAATATGACATGTTAGTATTCATTTAAGTAACCTTTTTCAAACTAATATTTCTGTTATGATTTTCAAAATAATCAATTACCAAATAGTGTCAAAATTGACATAAAATAGTTTTTAAAACAAATATTATATTATTAATTGTTATTTTATTCTTAAATATCTACGGTTAGGCCAAATGACTTAGATAAGGTTATATATATTAATAATAAACAACTTGGGGTTCGTTTGGCTTGTTATAGTATGTTTATTAACCTTATAGTGTAAGAAAATAAGAAGACATGGTAAAAGTAAAATTATTTAACTTAAAGATAAATCTAATTGATAAGGTTAAAATAGAAACCTAAACTTGTCTAAATTCTATTGGATGAGATTATTTTGACCCATACCCACCTTAGCTTCTAAATAAATCAAATTGGAGCTATTAAAAACCGAATAAGTATTTATAATAAAATAATATTTTTAGTTATTCAAAAGGTGCCCCTCTCCTCCCTTATAAAAGGGCACCTCCTCCCTCTCTTCCTCACACCACTTTGAGCCTTCAAGCTCGGCCAACCCCTGAAATTTTCTCCTCTCCACTTCCAAAGAAACACCCTATAGGTCCTGGTTTTCTTCAATGACCAATTATAGTGCCCTAAAAGGAGGTCTCAAAGAGGTACTTCAAAGAAGATGTAATGTCCGTTAACAATTCTTTCAACTTTATTTCTTCTTCCACTTATTCATCTTTAGTTGTTTCATTATGAAGTAATAACATCTGTATCAATTATATACTTATATGTTATTATAAGTATGAAAAAAAAACCTATTTCACCATCTATCCATCCTATGGAAAATGAAATCACCGCACGTGCGTACGTATGGAATATTGTCTCCACGCCGTGGTGTAATCTATTTTCCACCACAACCTAACATGGATGGGTATAATGGTGTAAAGAAATAACTATATATGATTATTTCAAAGTGATATTAATTCTAAAATATTATACATAGACTTCAATGCAATTCCACGATCATGGGAATGATATCATCGCTCGTGCGTACGTACGGACTACCGTCTCCACGACGCAATAAGATTCATTCTCGATGTTAACCATTCACGAATGATTATAAAGTATATATAATAAGTAATAATGAAATATATGAAATAATAATGATACTGGATCTATGTGTATATATATGTATGTCATCTAATTGATTTCAATTTAATTCAATAAGGAAACGAAAACAGCGTTCATGCGCACGTACGACCTACCGTCTCCACGAACGGTGTATTTCATTACATTTAATCGATCTATAATATATATATGTATATACTGAATATATATTTTATATAAATCATGTTTTACATTCTGTAATTAAGTAAATCAGGATATAAGTATTAATATCAAGAACAACAAGTCCAGACACGTACGATAAATAAAATGATTTAACCCAAAATGGTGCTTTAACATGGAACTTATAAAAGAACGGGTAATATAAAGTCATAAGTGAACCATATATGATATCATAACAATGAATATTATTCTGTAATAAGTCAATGACATTATTTAAATCATTATACAGGAGGTTCGGATATGTACGAAGCATATCAGACCTAAGGTAAGGGATAATTATTCCAATCTCATTCTTATCCGAGATTGTTTATTCGTAAGTATTTACTGTGGTAATACTTATCATCCATGTCCAAGTTTTATAAAAATGTTTTCATGTATGTTTAATGTCCTTTTGGCCCATTTTTGACTTTTACTACATGGTATGTAAGGAATCATTTTTTGATTACCATACGAGGTACCTTTTGACTTTTCCAACAAAAGTACGAGAAGAATGTTATTTTTAACTTATACTGCATGAATGGATTTTTACGGTTTCATAATGCCTCATTTTCATGAAGCTTACTCTACAAGAGTTTATGAAAATTTTCAACAAAATACTTTTATTTTAAAAGTGCATGGAATTTTGTGAAAATAAAATGATTTTCAAGAAGAAAGGATATTTTCCTCAAGAATTCATTTCAAATGTTTTATCAAAACCATTTTCCATCTAAGATGACATTATTTCATTTGTTTATGTTTCAAGTTTAATGTCTCTATGATTTACATGGTTTCACTTTTCTTATGATGAAATGATATCCATATGTTATATATGGATTATGTTATGATTGAATGATGTTTATGGAACCCATTTTAATCTTTGGGTTATTATGAATGATTTATGTTTATGTTGTGGAACAAGTATGAATGATTTAATTATGAGATGGGTGGGACCTATATCTCCCTCCAATTCATTGGGTAAAGATTTATATATCATGAGATAGACATGGATGGAACAGTAAGTTAATCTGGTTTAGTGTTAGAGGACTAAAACGAGGAGTGAACTCGATTCAGAAAAGGACTTGGTCCACTAAGATGGTCTTGACAACAATGCCTTGGCTACTATAGAAATCATAACATGTGATTAATGGATGAAACAATTACATGTTTTATTACCATGCATGTTTATCATGACTAATGTTCCATTATGATATATTCTTTGTGTACTTCCAAGATTTATGTAGTTTCTCATGATTTTGATGTTTAGATTTTATGTTCATGTTTTCGTATTCAAATGTTTATGGATTGTTTTATGTTCTTTATGCTTACCCTTACTGAGAAATTGAGCTCACCCTTTTTATGTTTTCTTTTCCCCAGGATATAAATAATGGTTTTAGGTAAGAAATCAAAAAGGTAAGATATTTATGGGAGATGTTGAAGATCTTTCACCACGATTAGATGATTATTTTTTGAGTTTCCAAAGACACTAAACTATTACGGTTCTTCTGTGTCTGTTTTCATTATGTATTAAGTATTCCACAAAAGTAATGTATTGTCCATGTACGTAGAGAATTGGGTCTCTACATATCTTCTCTGTGTGTTTTAATTAGATTCAAATAATTTAATAGTGTCAAAATTGACATTATTGATATTTTATAAAAATAACATATTATAAAATTGTTTAAAAATCACAAAAATAGTTAAAACTTACAAATTTAAAATTACATGGTCTGAAATGTAAAACATTATCTAATTATGGAACATTCACAACACATAAGTAAGTATTTTTAAAAAATTAAAAATTAGAATTTTATTACCAAAAATAAATTTAAATAGATTAAATAATTAAAAATAAAAATGATAATGTTTAAAATAAATTCCAAACATGTCTAAATATTATTGGTTGATGATATTAAAACCCTATATCATCTCATCTTATAATTTGAGTCATGTGGGAGGTTTTTATGTGGGGTTTGAGTTTATTATAAATTAATATTTTAGAGGTTTCTAAAAGTGCCCCTCTCCTCCCTTATAAAAGGGAACCCCCTCCCTCTTCTCTTAAAACAACTTTGAGCTTTTATGCTCGTCCAAACACTTACCATTTATATTATACACTTCCCTAAAAACATACTAGAGGTTCTGGTCTTCTTCAAGGACCAACTTTTGTGCTCTAAGAGGAGGTTTAGAAGAGGCGCGTCGAAGAAGAGGTAATATCCTTTACCGATTCTTTAAAATTAATTTATTCTTATACTCAATATTCTTTTGTTTTTCCATAATAAAGTAATAACATCAGTATCACTAATATACTAATATGTTATTATAAATATGAACCAATGCTATTTCAGCTTCTATCCATCCTACGGAAAACGAAATCACCGCGCATGCGTACGTATAGAATATCGTCACCACGCAGTGGTGTAATCTATTTTTCCACCACCACCTTACATGGATGGGTATAAGGGTGTAAAGAATAACTATATATGGTTATTATAACATGATACTAAATCTGAGATATTATATCATCCACTCTAATTCCATTCAATAATTATGGGAACAATATCATCGCTCGTGCATATGTACGGATTACCGTCTCTATGACGCGATGAGATTCATTCTCCAAGTTAACCTTTCAAGAATGAATATAAAGTATATATAATAAATAATCATGTAATATATGACATATTAATTATTCTATATTTATTTATATATTATTTACTTACTTCCATTCAATTTAATAAGGAAATAAAAATAGCGTTCATGCGTACATATGGCCTACCGTCTCCATGAACGGTGTATTTCATTCCAATTATCGATATATTATATATATATATATATATTCAGAATATATATTATAAATAATGTTTTAAATTTTGAAGTAATGAATCATTATCTAAGTAATCATATAAATAATTACAAGTCAAAACACAGATGAAAAATGAAGTGATTTTACCCAAAACGCTACATTAGCGTGGAATTGACAAATGAACGGGTAATATAATGTCATAAGTGAATCATATATAATATCATAAATATTATTATGATTCTGTTACAAGATAATAATATGTTTAATCCTTCTATACAAGAGTCTCAGACACATTCAGAATAAATTGGACATAATGTAAGGGATAATAATTCCAATCTCATTCTTATCCGGGATTGTTTATTCGTATGTATTTACTGGGGTTATTATTATCATACATGTACATGATTTCTAAAAAAGTTTTCATGTATTTTTAAAGTCCTTTTTACCCATTTTGAATTTTTCCACATGTTATGTATGGAATATTTCTTTTGTTTACCATACGAAGAACTTTTTGACTTTTTTGAAAAAAGTATGAGGAGAATGTTCTTTAACTTATACGGAATGAAAATATTTTTACGGTTTCATAACTTCGTGTTTTCATGAAGCTTACTCTACAAGATTTCATGATTATTTTCAACAAAATTATTTTCTTTTAAAATTTTATGGCATTCTTTGAAAAGAAAATTATTTTGAAGAGGAAAGGATATTTTCCTCAAGAATTCATTTTAAGTGTTTTATCAAAACTACTTTCCATCTAATATGAAAGTATTTAATATGTTTATATTTCATTGACAATGTATCTATTATTTATATTATTTTAATTTTTCTTATGATGAAATGATATCCATTTGTTTTGTATGGATTATGTTATTATGGGATGATGTTTGTGAAACCCATTTCATTATTTGGGTTATAATGAATGATTCATGTTAATTTTTTGGCACACGTATGAAATATTTCATTATGAGAGGGGTGGGAGCTGTATCTCCCTTCAATGAATTTGGTAAAGATTTATATCTTATGATATAGACATGGCTGGAATGAAAAGTGAATCTGATTCAGTAATACAGGGCTAAAACGACACGTAAGCCCAGTTCAGTAATGGTCTTTCTCCACAATGATGGTCTTGGAAAGAATGCTTTGCCTATTATGGAAATAATATCATGTGATTTATGGTTTTTAACAATTACATGTTTTATTAGCATGCTATTTTATCATGATTAATGTTCCTTTATGATTTATGCCTTATTTACTGCCAAGATTCATGTCATTGCTCGTGATTTTTCTATTTTATTTCCATGTTTTTACGTTAAAATGCTTATGAATTGTTTATATGTCCTCAATTTTTACCCTTAATAAGAATTTTAGATCACCATTTTTATGTTTTCTTTTCCCCATGATATAAACAAAGGTTTTAGGTAAGAAAACAAATCAGGGAAGATCTTTAAGGGAGATTTTGAAGATCTTCCACCATGATTAGAAGTTTGTGTTCCATGATTCCAAAGACACTAAACTAATACGGTCATTGGGTGTCTGCTTGTGTCATGTATTAAGTATTCTGCAAAAGTAATGAAATTTCCTTGTATGTCAATCTTGGGTCTCTACAGTTGGTATCATAGTGAAGGTTTAGTTAACCTTTGGAAACTAGGATACAAAAACATTAGTGAGATCCATAGAAATATTTCTAATGTATGTCTAGGGATATCCCTAAGGTTATGTATAAGTATAGGTTACAGTCCTAGAATTATGACAATGATTATGAATAACCAAGGATAAAAGCTAAGATATTAGAGATTAACGGTACTCCCCTATATTATGTTGTTTTCCAAGTATGATGTTTTCCTCTCACATTATTCTTTTTGGGTTTTAGAAAATGGATGGAAAGAGGAGGATTCATGTTAATGGAGAATTTGATGGACAATGGAATGCTATTCTTCATGAGCAACCAAATGAAATGAGATTTGGATGTCCAAACATCGTTATTATGTCTAATCAGCAATCTCATAAAATGATCAATAATCTCATCTTTGGTGTGTTTCCTGACACATCTAATAAGATAAAGATGGAGTTTTATGATGATCATAGTGGAAATAATGTTTAATTTCCCTCATGTAAATCTTGTGGAATGAGGCATCGAGGATAATGTTTCAAAGGAACTGGAAGATGTTTTTTGGGTGTGGAAAAGAAGGACAAAAATCTATTAATTGAAAAGGAAAATGTTCAATTAACACAATGGAAAAGTACAATGGTATTGCTATGAAATCAACAATGGAAAAATGTTTTAAATGTGGAATGTCGGGCATTATGAAAATATATTCCCTAAAGGAACATCGCATGAAAAGAATCAGCATGGTCATATGGGTAGTATTTATGTTGATGATGATGAAGAGACTAGAAATGATATATGAGATGAAAGAAGTGTTGAAGAATAAAATGAAGAAGCTCGGTCAATGGAAGGTAGTGGAATGATTGCGTGTCTATCAAAAATATGTATGGTACTATGGAATAATGAAACGTCTAAGGTTTGTTACACTATTGTTTTTACTAAAGTATCTAAAAGTATATGTTTGGAAAGCAGATGATATTCACATATTAAAGGGATCCGAATAAAATAAAATGTTTGATATTATTAATGATCTCATGACTGATATAAGGAAAATGTGATATCATGGTTTGAGTATATAGAAATTTTGGGATTTAGGTATGTGGAATGAGTTAACTGTTGAAAACATTCATGTTTTCACTAAGGTAATATGGTAATTCATGTTTCAAGAGAATACATGATTAAGGTATTTACATGTTTGGAACGCGATAAAAAAGATATATCATCTGATATATGGGGGATAAATGATGGTATTCACATGCTTGGTAGATGACCTCTCTAGTAATATTTTTCTTTATTCTATGATATTGGACATAAATATTTTGGATAAGCCTAAATATTGGAATGTATTATGTTAGACATCAGATAGTATTGTTTATGGCTATAATTTTTCGATATTATTTCTGAAATGTTATAATAGTATAGTTTTAGAAAAAGGAAAACTTGTAGAATGGATGACAACCCGTCGCATCGGACAAGGTTGCTGGAATCGAACCCCGAACTGAGGTGCGATAGACCTTTATCGCCTACCACTGGCCTACAGGATTTCCCTAATTTGTAGAAACACGTTTTATTTTATTAAGGGATATGATAGATAAATTATAAGTCCATTTTTTGGAACCATATAGGATTAATCTCACCATAAGATGGACTTCTGTATATAACTGTTTCTTGCCATATGTTTTAGACAGATGGAATGACCTATCATTCTATCGCATGATTTTATAACATTTCACAGAAGACAAATTCAACTTAATTTCTTTAAGAGATGAAGTGGAAATTAATCAAGGTATAAACAACAGTGATATTGTACCAAAATCATGTATGTATTTCTTTTAATTCAAAAATTCTTCAACATTAGAGAAATGATCTTGAAAACCAAATTTTTTTTCCTAGTGCCCTAATATTTATTGAATCAGATGGTACCTTAGATTATCACAAATTTATGGATTAGTGATTGTTGGCTTTTTCATAGTCATGTCCTCTACCACTCTTCATCAGAAGTGGATGGTTAGATCTCTCCTCCATATCCATATTTTTACCTATATTCTCCTATGTGGAAACCCAGTACTGAGTTACATTGGGTGACCATTATGTTTTTAACTTTCCTTTTTAAAATTAAGTTATACTATTCATTTTTACAATGTGTATTTCTATGAAAGCAACTTTTAAGTAGAAAACCTTTTATAACCATGACGAATTTCGAGGGAGAAATTCATTTGAAGGGGGGTAGAATGCAACACCCTGAGATTTTATGAGAAATATTCTTTTTAATTTCATTGATGTCTTGGGTTGTACACTACACCAATATTAGCTTTCACTATACACAACACTGTATTAGCTTGAAGTATACAAAACACTATTCATGGATTGCGGTACACACAATTTCATGTTCTTTCAATTAAAACTCATTTTAAAAAGCACCATGTATATAATTAGATAAATTTACAAATGAAATATATTTTGATTATATTATACACAACACCAAAAGAATCATTCCCTATATGCAACCCTAACTTGGCTTGCACTACACGCAAGAGCGACCTTCCTCGATAGAGTGTGTTGTACGCAATACCGCGTTCCACTAAACGATATATTATTATAATATTATTATGAACTAGCCATTATAAATATTATTAAATAAATTTTTAATTTAAAACATTATAATTCATATTACACATGTTCTAGATCATGGTATGTGAACAAAATAAATGTGTCTGGTAAAATAACTATTTTTAAAAAAATGCAATTTTGTCGCCTTTTGATGGTGCACCCATTTTAAATATAGTTTTCGACATTTTTATAAGTTTAATGTCACAAAATAAAATTCTTCTTTGGAATAAGGATATAAAAATTTACTTTGGATAAGTTTTTGATATTTTTCTAATAAGTTTCTTATTTTGATGAATAGTAAAAATACGCAAAATTTTAGTTAAAAACAACTTTTTACATCAAAAAACTTTATATGGCAAACTTATAATATTTAATGGTTTTAAATTATAAATATAATATATTTTTGCAATTTAATATAATTTATGTCATTATCATTAATTTTACATTGAATTCGTAGGTAAAATAAATTCAATCTTTTGTATTATTTCAAACAAAAACCCTTTTTCTTTTGACAACGAGATTAATTTTAATTTTATTTCTGAATATTCTAGGTTTTAAAATTAGAAAAATGGATTCTATATTTAGAATTAGTAGGTCCAAATTATGTTAATAGGTTACTTTTTATTTTTGGTCATTTGGAATAGCAACTATGGTAAATTTTATTTACCATAGTTAAAGGTAAATAGGGTAATTAAGGGTGAATATAATATTATAAAATTACCCTAAATCCTGTCATAATATAATTGGATGATAATATTTCGTCATAAAACATAATTTGGTTGAAATATAATCTAATGGAACCCACTTGGATGTGATTAAGTCCTTTAATTTATTTTATTTAAAAGAAAGTGAAATATGTCTCTCTCAAACTTTAATAATTAAAGTATATTTAATATAAGGTTATACAAAATATAAATTCGATTATAATTACTCATTTTAAATATAAAATATTTTTATTTTTTTATGGGAGTTTATTTTAAATTTTTATGAAATATTTATTTACCTTAATAGATTATACATTAATGAAGCAAAAAAATTTCAATTAGTGAAAAATCATTAATATAGTTCTTATTAAAGTAATAATACCTATAAAAAGGCCAAAAAACTTTAGAAAAAACAGATTGGTCGAGTATGTATATACCATAAGAAACGAAAGGTCTACTACGGGAACATTTGGAGTCTTCAAAAAGATATTATGATACTTATATTATTTTATTTTTAATAATGTCAAAGTTGTCACCTTCATAACTTAATAAATATAACAATTTTAATGTCATGATTTTAAGATGATAAATTCAAGTAAAAGTATTATTATGAATTTTAATATTTTTATATTATCATATAATTTTATTTTAATTGTTATGCGAAAAATAGGTATATTAAATAATTATACAAAATTGTTGTAGTAATTATTTTAATAAGAGAAATATCTAATAAATGGTTTTAAAATTTTTAAAATAAATCTTATATGAACTATTTAATGTACTCCACAAATATTTTAGATTAATATGACATGTTAGGAATCTATTAAATTTTTTTGATCGAATATATCTTCTCTTTGGATTTTATTTAAATTAAAATAATTCAATAGTGTCAAAATAGACATTATTGATATTTTGTAAAAATAACATATTATTAAATTGTTTAAAAATACCAAAAATATTTAAAAATTACAAATTAAAAATAATATGGTCTTTAATGTAATAATGTATATAATTATGGAAAATTCACAACACATAAGTATGTATTTATAACAATTTAAAAATTAGAATTTTATTACCACAAATAAATTTAAATGGATTAAATAAGGATAAATCAAATTGATAAGGTTTAAAATAAATTCCAAACATGTATAAATATTATTGGTTGAGGATATTAAAACCCTATATCATATCATCTTTTTATTGGAGTCATTTTTGAGTTTTTTATGTGGGGTTTGAGTTTATTATAAATTAATATTTTAGAGGTTTCCAAAAGTTCCCCTCTCCGCCCTTATAAAAGAGCACCTAATCCCTCTTCTCTTCACACAAATTTGAGCCTTAAAGCTCAGAAAAAAGAAGCCCATTTCACTTATATACTTCCCTAGAAACATATTATAGGTCTTGGTCTTCCTAAAAGACCAACATTAGTGCTTTAAGAGGAGGTTTAGAAGAGGCGCATCGAAGAAGAGGTAATATCTTTTACCGATTCTTTCAAATTCATTACTTCTTCTACTTTCTCTTCTTTTGTTTTCTCATAATAAAGTAATATCAAATGTATAACTAATATACTGATATGTTACTATAAATATGAACAAACCCTATTTCAGCTTCTATCCATCCTATAGAAAACGAAATTACTGTGCGTGCGTACGTACGAAATACCGTCTCCACGCAGTGGTGTAATATGTTTTTCCACCACCACCTTACTTGGATGAGAATAATGGTGTAAAGAATAACTATATATGGTTATTATAACATGATACTAATTCTGAGATATTATATCATCCACTCTAATTACATTAAATAATTATGGGAATGATATCATCGATCGAGCGTACGTACGAATTACCGTCTCCACGGCGCGATGAGATTCATTCTACAAGTTAACCATTCAAGGATGATTATAAAGTATATATAATAAATAATAATGAAATATATGACATATTAATGATACTGGATTTAAGTATATGTTATTTACTTACTTCCATTCAATTTAATAAGGAAACAAAAACAGCGTTCATGCGTACGTACGACCTACCATCTCCATGAACGATGTATTTCATTCCATTTATTGATCTATTATATATATGTATATTCTGAATATATATTATAAATCATTTTTTAAATTATGGAAGTAAGTAATCATGATATATGTAATCATATAAATAATTACAAGTCAAAACACAGACGATAAATGAAATGATTTTACCCAAAACGCTACTTTAACATGGAATTGACAAATGAACGGGTAATATAAATTCGTAAGTGAATCATATATGATATCATAAATATTATTATGATTATGTTACAAGATAATAATATTTTCAAACTCATTATACAAGAGTCTCGGACACATACAGAAGAAATTGGAAATAAGGCAAGGGATAGTTATTCCAATCTCGTTCTTATCTGAGATTGTTTATTCGTATGTATTTATTGGGGTTATTCTTATCATCCATGTCCATGTTTTATAAACATGTTTTAATGTATGTTTAATGTTATTTTTACCCATTTTTTAATTTTACCATATGTTATGGAACAAATATTTCTTTTAATTACCACAGGAGGAACTATTTGACTTTTCTGACAAAAGTCTGAGCAAAATTATTTTTTAACTTATACAGATGAACATATTTTTGGGGTTTCATAATTAATTATTTTCATGAAGACCACTGTAAAATATTTCATGATTAATTTCAACAAATTCCTTTTTTTAAAAATATCATGGCATTTTGTAAAAATAAAATGATTTTTAAGAGGAAAGGATATTTTCCTCAAGAATTCATTACTAGTGTTTTATCAAATAAGGCAATGTGTTGGTTTCTGAGGAAGAACGTCAGCTACCTTCAAAAGGGAAGGGGATGATGGTGGACTCATCTCCATTCAGATCCAATAGTGGTCCTTCTATTATTTGTGATAACTATACATCCCCAATGTGTGGTCCCTCCACTGCTCGGGTTGACTCTTCCATGGAGATACCCAAGGATGGTAGTGTAGTTACTCCCATGGGATTAGCTTGGAATGGAAATCATGATCCTCTCTCTGTTGCAGGATCTTGTACTTGATTTCACTCCTCGAAAATATGCCTGAATGATAGTTCTGGTGTAGGTTTGCAATGTGATGAGACTATTGAGGTGACTCTTAATAATGGGGATCCTTCATAGGTTGATTGCCATCAGGAGATCCAAAAGATCTTGACATCCTCCGCGATATCTGGGAAGTGGGGTGACATCTTGGAGGCAAAAGGGAATACAGCAGGTAGCGTTGGCCCTACTTCTTTCAAATATGCACTTATTTCTAGAAAAGGGGAAGTTGACTTCACTCCTACTCCCTAGAAACGAAGGTCAAGGAAGGACTACTCTAATACTCCTCGCACTATGCGTACTCGCTCTTCTAAGATATCAGGTAAGTTTAATTATTTTTTTCTTAAGGTCCTCAATCAGGGTAAGTCCCAATCTAAATGGGAGACTACCGAGGACTCTGATTATGGGAATGATTTGTCTTATTATGATCTTTAGCGCTATGCTTTGACGGATGAGGGAAAATCCCTTTGTTCGACCCTGTCTGTATCCTCTATTCTCTTTTCCATTATTTAATAAATAGTTAGAAGAATCGCTTCTGGATGGGCATGCTGGTTAAAGTTTTATATCTAATGAGATAGACATGGTTGGAATGACAAGTGAATATGGTTCAGTAATAAAGGGTTGTAACGACAAGTAAACTGAGTTCAGTAATGGACTTTGTCCACTATGATAGTCTTGGCATCAATTCCTTGTCTACTATGGAAATATTATCATGTGATTTATGGGTTTCCACACTTCCATGTTTTATTACCAAGCTATCTTATCATGATTAATTTTCCTTTATGATCTATGCCTTATGTACTGCCAGGATTCATGTCATTGCTCATGATTTTGATGTTTTATGTTCATGTTTTTACGTTCAAATGTTTATGGATTATATATATGTTCTCAATGTTTACCCTTACTGAGCATTTTAGCTCCCCCTTTTTATGTTTTCTTTTCTTGTGGATATAAAGAAAGGTTTTAGGTAAGAAAACAAAAAGCGGATGATCTTTATGGGAGATGATGAAGATCATCCACCATGATTAGAAATTTATGTTCCAAGTTTCCAAAGACACTAAACTAATATGATCATTGGGAATCTGTTTGTGTCATGTATTATATATTCCATGAAAGTAATGTAATTTTCATATATGTCATGCTTGGGTAACTATAGTTGGTATCAGAGAAAAGGTTTAGTAAACCTTTGGAAACTAGGATGCGAAAACATTAGTGAGATCTCTAAAAATATTTCTAAGGTATGTCTAGGGATGTCCCTAAGGTTATGTATAAGTATAGGTTACAGTCCTAGAATTATGATAATGATCATGTATAACCTAGGATAAAACCTAATATGTTACAGATTAAAGGTGCTCCCCTATATTATATTTTTTTCATAGTATGATTTTTTCCTCTCACATTATTCATTTTGGGTTTCAAAAAATGGCTATAAACAGGAGGATTCATGTTAATTGAGAATATGATGGACAATGGAATGATATTCTTCATGAAAAACCAAATGAAACATGATTTTTTAGTCCCAAAATCGTTATTATTCTGAATAATCAATATCATAATATGATCAATAATCACATCTTTGGTAAGTTTCCTGAATAAGATAACAAGAGAAGGATGGAGTTTCATGATGATCATAGAGGAAATAAAGTTCAATTTCTCTCATTTAAATCTTATGGGAAGGGCATCAAGTAGAATGTTTCAAAGGAACTGGAAAATGTTTAGGGTGTAGAAAAGAAGGACACAGATCCATTAATTTCAAAGGAAAATGTTCAGTTAACACAATGGACAAGGATAATGGTATTTCTAAGACATCAACAACGGTTAAATGTTTTACATGTGGAATGTACCAGAATTATGCAAATAGATTCCTTAAAGGAAAATCACATGAAGAGAATCAGCATGGTCATATGTGTAGTATTTATATTGATGATGATGAAGAGACTACAAATGATATATGAGATGAAAGAAGTTTCGAGGAATAAAATGATGAAGCTCGGTTAATGGAAGGTAGCGGAATGATTGCATGTTTATCAAGAATAATGTATGCTACTATAGAATAATGAAACATCTAAGGATTGTTACACTATTGTTTTTCCTAAAGTATCTAAAAGTATATGTTTGGAAAGCAGATGGTATGCGCATAATGAAGGGATCATAAGAAAATAATATGTTTGATAGTATTCATGATATCATGACTGATATAAAGACAATGTGATATCATGGTTTGAGTATATAAAAATTTTGGGATTTTGGTATGTGGAATGAGTTAACGTTTGACAACATTCTTGTTTTAACTAAGGTTATATGGTAATTCATGTTTCAAGAGAATACATGATTAAGGTATTCACATGTTTGAAATGCGATCAACAAGATATATCTTTTGATATATGGGGTATAAATGATAGTATTCACATGCTTGGTAGATGACCTCCCTAGTAATATTTTTCTTGATACTATGATATTGGACATATATATTTTGGATAAGCCTAAATATCAGAATGTATTAAGTTAGACAACATATAGTATCTTTTAAGGCTATAATTTTTTGATATTATTTCTGAAATGTTATAATAGTATAGTTTTAGAAAAAGGACAACACGTAGGACGGGTGGTAACCCACCGTGTCGGACATGGTTACAGGAATTGAACCCAAAACCGAAGTGTAACAAGCCTTTATCACCTACCACTGGCCTACAGGAAGTCCCTGGTTAGTAGAAACAAGTTTTATTTTATTAACTGATATGATAGATGAAGTATAAGTCCATTTTTGGAACCATATACGATTAATCTCACAATAAGATGGACTTATGTATATAAATTTTACAAACATTATCTTTGAGACAGATGGAATGACCTATCATTCTATCGCATAATTTTCTAACACTTCATGGAAGAAAAAATCAACTTCATTTCATTAAGAGATGATGTGGAAATTGCTTAAGGCACAAACAACAGTGAGATTCTACCAAAATCATGTAAGTATTTCTTTTAATTCAAATATTCTTCTACATTAGGGAAATGATCTTGAAAACCAAAACTGTTTTCCTAGTGACCCCATATCTGATTAATCAGATGGTACCTTAGATCATCACAAATTTATGGCTTTGTGATTTTTGACATTTTCATAGCCATGTCCTCTACCACTCTTCATTAGAAGTTGATGGTTATATTTCTCATCCATATCCATATTTTCACCTATATTATCTTATGAGGAACCCCATTGCTGAGTTACATTGGGTGACCATTATGTTTCTAACTTTCCTTTTTAAAATTAAGTTTTCATATTCCTTTTTACGATGTGGATTTCTATGAAAGAAACTTTCATGTAGAAAACCATTTATAACCCAGACGAATTTCAAGGGCGAATTCTTTTTATGGGGGCAGAATGAAACACCCAGTGATTTTATGAGAAATATTCCTTTTAATTTCTTTGATGTCTTGTGTTGTACACTACACCAAGATTACCTTGCACTATACACAACACCGTATTAACTTGTATTATACAAAAGACTATTCTTGGCTTGCGTTACACACTATTTCTAGTTCTTTCGAATAAAATTAATTTTACACAACAACAAGTATAGAATTTGATCAATGTATAACTGAACTATATTTTTATTATATTATGCATAACACCAAAGGATGCCTTCCCTATACGCAACTGTGACTTGGCTTGCATAAATGCAAGAACAACCTTCCTCGATAGCGTGTGTTGTACGCAATACCATGTTTCACTAAACGATATATTATTATAATATTATTTTGAACCAGCCGTTATAAATAGTATTAACTATATTTTTAATTTTATAACATCATCATTCATATTACAGATGTTTTAGATTATGGTATGTGAACAAAATAAATATTTCAAGTAAAATTGGTATTTTAAAAAATGTAGTTTTTATTCCTTTTGATGGCACACCAATTTGAAATATAGTTTTTGACATGTTTATAAGTACAATGTGACAAAATAAAATTCTTATTTGGAATAAGGATATAAAAATTTACTTTCGATATATTTTTTTATATTTTTCTGATAAGTTTCTTATATTAATGAATAGTAAAAATATGCTAAATTTTAGTTAAAAACAACTTTTTCCATGAAGAAAATTTATATGGATAAGTTATAATATTGAATGGTTTTAAAGTAGAAATATAATATATTTTTACCATTTAATATAATGTATGTCACTATCATTAAGTGTACATTGAATTCATAGGTAAAATAAATTCAATCTTTTGTAATGTTTTAAACAAAAACCTGTTTTCTTTCGACAACATGATTACTTTTAATTTAATTTCTGATACTTAAGTGTTTTGAATTTGGAAAAATGGATTCCATATTTGGAATCAGTGGGTCCAAATTATGTTAATAGTCTACTTTTTATTTTTGGACATTATGAATAGTGACTATGGTAAATTTTATTTACCATAGTTAAAGGTAAATCGGGTAATTAAGGGTAAATATAATATTATAAAATTACCCTAACACATGTATTAATATAAATGGATGATTATATTTCGTCCTATAACATACATGGGTAGAAATAGAATCTATTGGAACGCACATAGATGTGATTATAACCTTAAATTTATTTTATTTAAATGAAATTGAAATATGTCTCTCTCAAACTTTAATAATTAAAGTATATTTAATATAAGATTAAACATAATATAAATTGAATTATAATTACTCATTTGAAAGATAAAATATTTTTATTTGTTATGGTAATTTATTTTTAATTTTTAGGAAATATTTAATTACTTTAATAACTTATACATTAAAGATGAAAAATTTATTTACTAAGTGAAAAATCAACAATATAGTTTTTATTAAAGTAATAATACCCATCCAAAATCCCAAAAACTTTACCAAAAAATATTGGTAGAATATATATATACCATAAGCATACAAGGGTCGATTATGGAACCATTTTGAGCCGTATAAAAGAGATTCTGACATTTATATTATTTTATTATTAATAATTTCAAAGTTGTCACCTTCATAACTTAATAAATATAACAATTTAAATGTTGTGATTTTAAGATGATAAATTCAAGAACAATTATTATTTTGAAACTTAATATATTAATATGCATCAAAGAATTTTATTTTGAAATTTTATGCAACATATAAGTATATTAAATAATTATAAAAAACTGTTGTAGTAATTATTTTATTTAGAGAAATATCATATATATTTTTTAAAAAATATTAAAATGAATATTATATAAACTATTTAATGTAACCCACGAATTTTATATATTAATATGACATACTCAGAATATATTAAATATTTTGGATCGAATATATCCACTCTTTGGATTTTATTTAAATTCAATTAACTTAATACTGTCAAAATTCACACTATTGATATTTTATAAAAATAACATATTATTAAATTTTTTAAAAGGCACAAAAATATTTAAAAATTTTAAATTTAAAATTAAATGGTCTAAAATTTAATAATGTATCTAATTATGTAAAATTCACAACACATAAGTAAGTATTTATAACAATTTAAAATATTTAATTTTATTACCATAAATAAATTTAAATAGACTAAATAAGAATAAATCAAATTGATAAGGTTTAAAATAAATTCCAAACATGTCTAAATATTATTGGATGATGATATTACAACCCTATATCATCTCATATTATCATTTGAGTCATTTTGGAGGTTTTTATGTGGGGTTTGAGTTTATTAAAAATTATTATTTTAGAGGGTTCCAAAAGTGCCCCTCTCCTCCCTTATAAAAGGGCAGCACCTCCCTCTTCTATTCACACAACTTTGAGCCTTCAATCTAGGCCAAAACTAGACCATTTCTGTCATCCACTTCCCTAGAATCATTATAGATGTCCTGATCTTCTTTTAAAAGCAACATTAGTGCCCTAAGAGGAGGTTTAGAAGAGGCGCGTATAAGAATAGGTAATATCCTTTACCGATTCATTCAAATTCATTTATTCTTCTACTTCCTCTTCCTTTATTGGATAATAATTAAGTAATAACATAAGTATCTCAAATATAATTATATGTCATTATAAATATTAACCAACCCTATATCAGCTTCAATCCATCCTACAGAAAACGAAATCACCGCACGTGCGTACGTATGGAATACCGTCTCCACGCCCTAGTGTAATCTGTTTTTCCACCACCACCTTACTTGAATGGGTATAATGTTGTAAAGAATAACTATATATGGTTATTATAACATGATAATATTTCTGAGATATTATATCATCCAGTCTAATTCCATTCAATAATTATGGGAGCGATATCATCGTTCGTGCGTACGTACAGATTACCTTCTCCACGACGTGATAAGATTCATTCTCCAAGTTAACCATTCAAGAATGATTAAAAAGTATATATAAGAAATAATCATGACATATAAGACATATTAATGATACTGTATTTATTTATATGTTATTTACTTACATCCATTCAATTTACTAAGGAAACAAAAAAGCATTCATGCGTACGTACGACCTTCAGTCTCCATGAACGGTGAATTTATTTCCATTTATCGATCTATTATATATATGTATATTCTGAATATATGTTATAAATAATGTTTTACATTATATAAGTAAGAAATCATGATATAAGTAATCATATGAATAATTACCAGTCAAAACATGGACAATAAATGAAATGATTTTAACCAAAATGCTACATTAACATGGAATTGACAAATGAATGGCTAATATAAAGTCATAAGTGACTCATATATGATATCATAAATATTATTATGATTATGTTAAAAAATAATAATATGTTTAAACCCACTATACAGGGGTCTCAGACACATACAGAAGAAATTGTACATAATGTATGGGATAATTATTCCAATATTGCTCTTATCCAGGATTGTTTATTGGTCAGTATTTACTGGGGTTATTGTTATCATCCTTGTACATGTTTTCTAAAAATATTTTCATGTATATTTAAAATTATATTTAAACATTTTTGACTTTTACCACATGTTATGGAAGGAATATTTCTTTTGTTTACCATACGAGGAACTTTTTTACTTTTTCGACAAAAGTACAAGAAGAATGTTTTTTAACTTATACGGCATGAACGGATTTTTACGGTTTCATAACGCCTTATTTTCAGGAAGCTTCATCTAAAATATTTCATGATTATTTTCAAAAAAATCATTTTCTTTTATAATTTCATGGAATTTTGTGAAAAGAAAATTATTTTGAAGAGGAAATGATATTTTCCTCAAGAATTCATTGTATGTGTTTTATCAAAACTAGTTTCCATATAAGATGACATTATTTAAAATGATTATGTTTCAATTATAATGTCTCTATTGTTTGCATGATTTTATTTTTTCTTTTGATGAAATGATATGTATTTGTTTTGTATGGATTATGTTATGATGGGATGATGTTTATGAAACCCATTTCATTCTTTGGGTTATGATGAATGATTCATGTTCATTTTGTGGCACACGTAAGAATGATTTCATTATGAGATGGGTGGAACCTATATCTCACACCAATTCATTGGGTACATATTTATATCTCATGATATAGACATGACTTGAACGACAAATGAATCCGATTTAGTAATACAGGGCTAGAACGACAAGTAAACCCAGTTCAGTAATGGACGTTGTCTACTATGATGGTCTTGGAAATAATTCCATTGATACTATGGATATCATATCATGTGATTTATGGTTTTCCACAATTCCATGTTTTATTGCCATGTTATTTTATCATGATTAGTGTTTCTTTATGATCTATACCTTTTGTACTGCCAATATTCATGTCATTCCTCATGATTTTGATGTTTTATGTTCATGTTTTTACGTTCAAATGTTTATGGATTATTTATATATTCTCAATGTTTACCCTTACAAAGAATTTGAGCTCACCCTTTTTATGTTTTCATTTCCCCACGATATAAATAAAAGTTTTAGGTATGAAAACAAGAAGGGTAAGATCTTTATGGGAGATGTTGAATATCTTCCACCATGATTAGAAGTTTATGTTCCATGTTTCTAAATATACTAAACTAATACGGGCATTGGGTGTCTGTTTGTGTCATGTATTAAGTATTTCTCAAAAGTTATGTAATTTCCATGTACTTCAGGCTTGGGTATCTATAGTAGGTATCAGAGCGAAGGGTTATTTAAACTTTGGAAACTAGGATGTGAAAACTATAGTGAGATCCCAAGAAATATTTCTATGGTATGTCTAGGAATGTCCCTAAGGTTATGTATAAGTATAGTTTACAGTCCAAGAATTGTGATAACGATCATGAATAACCTAGGATAAAACCTAAGATGTTAGAGATTAATGATACTCCCCTATATTATATTTTTTTCCTAGTATGATTTTCCCTCTCACATTATACTTTTGGGGTTTTAGAAATTTTTTGGGAACATGAGGATTCATGTTAATAGGGAATATGATGGGCAATGGAATCATATTCTTCATGAGCAACCAAAAGAAATGGGATATGGATTTCCAAACATCGTTATTATGAATTATAAAAAATCTCATAATATGATCAATATTCTCTACTTTGGTAAGTTTCCTGACTCATCTAATAAGAGAAAGATGGACATTCATGATGACCATAGAGGAAAGAAAGTTCATTTTCCCTCATGTAAATCATGTGGGAAGAGGCATCAAGGAGAGTGTTTCAAAGGAACTAGAAGATGTTTTGGGTGTGTAAAAGAAGGACACAAAGCCAGTAATTGCAAAGAAAAAGGTTCAGTTAACACAATGGACAAGGATAATCGTATTGCTAAGACATCAACAATGGTTAAATGTTTTAAATGTGGAATATACAGGCATTATGCAAATAGATTGCCTAAAACAAAATTGCATGAAGGGAATCAGCATGGTCATCTGGGTTGTATTTATGTTGTTGATGATGATGAGACTACAAATGGTATATGATATGAAATAAGTGTCAAGGAATAAAATGAAGAAGCTCGGTAAATGGAAGGTAGTGGATTGATTACATGTTTATCAAGAATAATATATGGTACTATGGAATAAGGAAATATATAAATACTTTTACACTGTTGTTTTTCCTAAAGTATCTGAAAGTATATGATTGGAAAGAAGATGATATGCTCATAATGAAGGGATCAGAAGAAAATAATATGCTTGATTTTATTAATCATTTCATGACTGATATAAGGACAATGTGATATCCTGGGTTGAGTATACAGAAATTTTGGGATTTTGGAATGTGGAATGAGTTAACTTTTGACAACAGTCATGTTTTCATTAAGGTTATATAGTAATTCATGTTTCAAGAGAATAAATGATTAAGGTATTCACATGTTTGGAATATGATAAATAAGATATATCTTCTGATATATAGGGGATAAATGATGGTATTCACATTCTTGGTAGATGACCTATCTAGTAATATTTTTCTTTATATTATGATATTTTATAGAAATATTTTGGATAAGCCTAAAGATTTGAATGTATTAAGTTAGAAATAATATAGTATTGTTTAATGGTAGAAAATTTTGATATTATTTTTGATATGTTATAATAGTATAGTTTTAGAAAAAGGAAAAGCCGTAGGATGAGCGACAACCCGTCACGTCAGACAAGGTTGTGGGAATCGAACCCAAAAACCGAGGTGTGATATGCCTTTATCGCATACCACTGGCCTACAGTAAGTCTCTAGTTAGTAGAAACAAGTTTTATTTTATTAAGCGATAGGATAGATGAAGTATAAGTCCATTTTTGGAACAATATACGATTAATCACACCATAATATGGACTTATGTATAAATTTTTTTCTAACCTTATGTTTGAGACAGATGGAATGAACTATCATTCTATCGCATGATTTTCTAACACTTCACGGAATACAAATTCATCTTCATTTATTTAAGAGATGAAATGAATAATGTTCAAGGCACAAACAACAGTTATATTCTACCAAAATCAAGTACACATTTCTTTTAATTAAACAATTATTCAACATTAGGTAAATGATCATGAAAACCAAAAATATTATCATAGTTCCCACATATCTGATGAATCAGATGGTACTTTATTCATAGAAAATTTATGGATTTGTGATTGTTGGCTTTTTCATAGCCATGTCCTCTAAAACTCTTCATCAGAAGTTGATGGTTAGATTTCTCCTCCATATCCATATTTTCACTTATATTCTCATATGTGGAAACGTACTGCTGAGTTACTTTGGGTGACCGTTATGTTTCTAACATTCCATTTTAAAATTATGTTTTACTATTCCTTTTTTTGATGTGGATTTATATGAAAGAAACTTTCAAGTTGAAAACCATTTATAACCCCGATGAATTTCGAGGGAGAAATTTATTTTTAGGGGGGTAGAATGTAACACGTCGAGATTTTATGAGAAATATTCTTTTTAATTTCTTTGATATATTGTTTTTTACACTACACCATGATTATATTTCACTATACACAACACCATATTAGCTTGTAGTATACAAAACACTATACCTGGCTTGTGTTACACACAATTTCAAGTTATTTCGAATAAAATTCATTTTACACAACACCAAAAATAGAATTTGATCAATGTATAATTGTAATATATTTTGATTATATTATACACAAAACCAATGTAAGCGTTACCTACATGTAATCCTGACATGGCTTACATTACACGCAAGAGCAACCTTCCTCGATAGCGTGTGTTGTACGCAATACCGAGTTTTAGTAAATGATATATTATTATAATATTATTATGAAGTAGCCGTTATAAATAGTATTAACTAAATTTTGAATTTTATAACATTATCATTCATATTACACATTTCTTATATCATGGTATGTGAACATAATAAATGTTTCGTATAAAATAAGTATTTTTCAAAAAATGAAGTTTTACCGCCTTTTACTGGCACACCCATTTTAAATATATTTTTTGAAATTTTTATAAGTTCAATGTGACAAAATAAAATTATTCTTTGGAATAACGATATAAAAATTTTCTTTGGATAAATTTTTGATATTTTTATGATAAGTTTCTTATTTTGATGAATAGTAAAAATACGCTAAAATTTACTTAAAAACAACCTTTTTCATCAAGAAAATTTATATGGTTAAATTATAATATTTAATTTTTTTAAAGAATAAATAGAATATATTTTTACCATTTAAAATAATATATGTCATTATCATTAATTTTACATTGAATTCGTAGGTAAAATAAATTCAATCATTTTAAATGTTTTAAACAAAACCCCGTTTTCTTTTGACAAAGGGATTAATTTTAATTAAATTTCTGAAAATTATGTGTTTTGAATTTGGAAAAATGGATTCAAAATTTGGAATCAGTGAGTCCAAATTATGTTAGTAGGCTGCCTTTTATTTTTGGGCATTATGAATAGTAACTACGGTAAATTTTATTTACCGTAGTTAAATGGAAATCAGGTAATTAACGGTAAATATAATATTATACAATTACCCTAACACATGTATTAATATAATTGGATGATTATATTTAGTCCTAAAATATTCTTGGGTCGAAATAGAATCTATTAGAACCCACTTGGATGTGATTAAGAGCTTTAGTTTATTTTATTTAAAAGAAAGTGAAATGTGTCTCTCAAAATTTAATAATTAGAGTATTTTTAATATATGGTTATACATAATATAAATTCTATTATAATTACTCATTTTAAATATAAAATGTTTTTCTTCATTATGGTAATTTATTTTTAATTGTTAGGAAATATTTAATTACCTTAATAGCTTATACATTAATGATGCAAAATATATTTACATAGTGAAAAATCAATAATATAGTTTTTATTAAAGTAATAATACCCATAAAGAATGCCCAAACACTTGACCAAAACCTATTGGTGGATTATATATATACCAGAAACATCCAAGGGTCGACTTTAGGACCATTTGGAGCCATATAAAAGAGATTATGACATTTATATTATATTATGTTTAATAATGTCAAAGGTGTCACATTCATAACTTAATAAATATAAAATTTTAAATGTTATTATTTTAATATTATAAATTCTATTAAAAGTATAATTATGAAAGGTAATATATATATCTTCATCATAAGAATTTAGTTTTAGTTATTATGAAAAAATAAGTATATTAAACAATTATACAAAAATGGACTAGTAATTATTTTATTAAGAGAAATATCAAATAAATGGTTTAAAAAATATTAAAATAAATATTATATGAACTATTTAATGTGCTACACGAAATTTCCAGATTAATATGTAATGTTTGGAATCTATTAAATATTTTGGATCGAATATATCTTCTCTGTGTATTTTATTTAAATTCAAATAGTTGAATAGTGTCAAAATTGACACTATTGATATTTTATAAAAATTACATATTATTAAATTGTTTAAAAATCACAAAATATTTAAAAATTAAAAAATTAAAATTATATGGTATAACAATTAATAATGTATATAATAATGGAAAATTCACCACACATAAATAAGTATTAATAAACATTTAAAAATTATAATTTAATTACTATAAATAAATATAAATAGATTAAATAAGGATAAATAAAATTGATAAGGTTTAAAATAAATACCAAACATGTCTAAATTTTATTTTTTGATAATTTTACAACCTTATATCATCTAATATTCTAATGTGAGTCATTTTGGAGGTTTTTATGTGGGGTTTGAGTTTATTATTAATAAATATTTTAGAGGTTTCCAAAAGTGCCCCACTCCTCCTTTATAAAAGGGCACCTCCTCCCTCTTCTGTTCACACAACATTTAGCCTTTAAACTCATCAAAAAACATCACATTTACCTTCTAAACTTCTGTATAAACATACTAGAGTTCCTAGGCTTCTTTAAATACCAACATTAGTGCCCTAAGAGGAGGTTTAGAAGAGGCGCGTCGAAGAAGAGGTAATATCGTTTACTGATTCTTTCAAATTCATTTTTTCTTCTACTTCCTATTATTTTGTTGTTTCATCATAAATTAATAACATTAGTATAACTAATATATGGATATGTTATTATAAATATGAACGAACCCTATTTCATCTTCTATCCATCGTACGGAAAACAAAATCATCGTGCATGTGTACATACGGAATACCGTCTCCACACTATGGTGTAATCTATTTTTCCACCACCACCTTACTACGATGGGTATAATGGTGTAAAGAATAAAAATATATGGTTATTATAACATGATACTAATTCTGAGATATTATATCATCCTCTATAATTCAAGTCAATAATTATGGGAATGATATCATTGCTCATGTGTACGTACAGATTACCATCTCCACGACGCGATGAGATTCATTCTCCATGTTAACCATTCAAGAATGATTATAATGTATATATAATAAATAATCATTAAATATATGTCATATGAATTATACTGGATTTACATATATGTTATTTACTTACTTCCATTCAATTTAATAAGGAAACGAAAACAACGTGCATGCGTACGTACGGCCTACCGTCTCCATGAACGGTGTATTTCATTCCATTTATCGATGTAATATATATATATATGTATATTCTGAATATATAATATAAGTCATGTTTTACATTATATAAGTAATTAATCATGATCTAAGTAATCATATGAAAAATTATAAATCAAAACACGGACGATAAATGAAATTATTTTACCCAAAACGCTACATTAACATGGAATTGACAAATGAATGGGTACTATAAAGTCATAAGTTAATCATATGTGATATCATAAATATTATTATGATTCTTTTGAAAGATAATAATATGTTTAAAACCACTATATAGGAGTCTTGACCAAAAAGGAAGAAATTATTCATAAGGTAAGGGATAATTATTCCAATTTCGTTCTTATTTGGGATTGTTTATTCGTAAGTATTTGCTGGGGTTATTATTATCAACGATGTCCATGTTTTATAAACAAATTCATGTATGATTAACGTCCTTTTTACCCATTTTTACATTTACCACATGTTATTGAAGTAATCTTTCTTTTATTTACCATACAAAGAACTTTTTGACTTTTCCAACAAAAGTACGAGGAAAATGTTTTTTAACTTATACACCATGTAGTTATTTTTACAGTTTCATAACGCCTTATTTTCATGAATATTTATCTACAAGATTTCATAATTATTTTCAAAAAAATCCTTTTCTTTTATAATTTCATGGTATTTTGGGAAAATAAAATGATTTTGAAGAAGAAAGGATATTTTTCTCAATAATTCATTTCAAGTGTTTTATCAAAACTTCTTTCCATATAATATTACATTATTTAATATGTTTCGGTTTCAATTATAATGTCTATATTATTTACATGGTTTGAATTTTTCATATGATGAAATTATATACATTTGTTTTGTATGGATTATGTTATGATGGGATGATGTTTATGAAACCCATTTTATTCTTTGGGTTATGTTGAATGATTCATGTTCATTTTGTGGCACACATTAGAATGATTTCATTATGAGATGGGTGGGACCTATATCTCCCTACAATGAATTGGGTAAATATTTATACCTCATGATATATACATGCCTAGAACGACAAGTGAATCTAGTTCAATAATACATGGCTGGAATGACAGGTAAACCCGGTTCAGTACTGGACTTTGTCCACTATAATGGTCTTGGAAACAATGCCTTGGCTACTATGGAAATCATATCAAGTGATTTATGGTTTTCCACAATTCCATTTTTTATTACCATGATATTTTATCATTATTACTATTTTTTATGATCTATGCATTATGTACTGCCAATATTCATGTCATTGCTCAAGATTTAGATGTTTTATGTTCATGTTTTTACGTTCAAATGTTTATGGATTGTTTATATGTTCCCAATTTTTACCCTTACTGAGCATTTTCTCTCACCCTTTCTGTGTTTTCTTTTCCCCATAATATAAAGAAAGGTTTTAGGTAAGAAAAAAAGGGAATATATTTATGGGATATGTTGAGGAACTTTTACCATGATTAGATGTTTATGTTCCAAGTTTCGAAAGACACTAAACTAATACGGTCATTGGGCATCTGTTTGTGTCATGTATTAAGTATTACGCAAAAGTAATATAATTTCCATGTACGTCAAGCTTGGGGATCTAAAATACATGTGTAAATTATGATTTTCAATATTGATTAATCATTTAGGAGATAAAATAATTATATAATTAAGAAAAAATCCTTCCAAATTTTTCCCAAAAGCATTCCATGGAAATAGGAAGAATATGAATACTAATCATGGATATTTGATAATAGTATAATGTTAGGAATGTTTATTGTGACATCATTATAGGAATTATAACCACATAGATAAAAGTTTCAATGTAATTACATACTGACTATATCGACCCTGATCTTTATTACACACATAAACATGATTTATTACATAATCATTAAAAAAATACAATTATGAGTATAAAGAGGTGTAGTGCAATGGGATATTAGGAACATTAAATAATAACATAGAACGTAAATTACAACATTTTTTTTAAAACTTCTATTATATGACCATCACATTCCTTCATACCTAACATTGCATGGAATAACCAGAGGACATACATAAGAAATTGATGAGCTATAAATCCCAGTAAGGGAGTAAATATGGCCAAAAATTTATAATGAAATACATGTTAGGCAATAGGAATATCAATGGAGAACATGAGAAACATTAACATAAAGGAATGATATAGCATGATTATCACAACATGGAGATGTGGCAACATCATTTAACATTATATTAGTAGGATCCAAGGCTCATTGCACATTTACCATAAATAAACATTCATTGCACTTGAATTAGAATGAGTAAACCACCATTTCAGAAGAATTATCATGATACTATTCTTTACCCAATGTATTGGATTGATATCAGGGAACACCCATTATAAACATTTCATTTCATGTATATGTGTGACACATTGATAATATAACATAGAATCATTCAACATCATCATTTATCCCAAAATAATGGAATGTAAAATACACACATTAAATTCTATAATCAATAAGAATATGTTCATAAAGATGAATACCCTTGATATATAAATTGGTATGGTATTCATTACATGATGATCTGTCTTGGAGAAACGCGATGCAATTTCGATAGTATAATGGTCTAACATAATCATTCATAAAAAAGGTTGATGAGAGAGATATATATATAATAAAATGTAAAATAAACAAATTGTATGGGGTTAATATAGATATATGTCCCAACACATGGAATTTGGAAATAGAAGGCATATTATATTAAAAGAAACTTGAAGAAAGAGTAGAAAGGGAATAACTCTAATGAAATTTCGGCATGGTAATGGGTGGAAATGGGAGGGATTAATGAGAGAGAAATTGGTATATCATCATTACAACAGAATTAGGGTATTATGGGGGAGGTTTTAAAACATTTCCAAACATTTATAATTGAAAATAAAAACGTATAACAATATAATAGAACATGGACAAAATGAGAAAGGAAGAAATCCATTAAGAAATTTCGACATGGTAACAAGTGTACATGGGAGGCATTAATGAGAGAGAAAGGGATATATCATTAGTCAAACATAAGGATGGAAGTGTAGGGAAGGTGGGAAATAATACCCGAACATTTTTAATTTAGAGTAAAATAACATAACAATATAAGGAAACTTGGACACAAATAAGGAAGGAAAGTAAGGATCCCTTACATGGATATGTGATCCTAGAGGATTGGGAGAGGCTAGAGAGAGGATTATTGGGACTTTGGGGTGCCTTAGAAGGATTATAGAGAGAGGATATTAGGGAATGGTCATGCTCTAAATGGTTTTAGTGAAGGGGAATGGGAGATTGAGTGGTTTTATATAGGAAAGGAGAGGTAATTCATTGTTTTTTTTATGTTTTGGACACTACACATTAAACTAATAAAAACCGAAAACCATCCTATGTTTTTTGCCCATGGTTTTTTTACCTAATGGATTGGAGAACATTATTTTATAAATATAATGATAGAACTAATTAAAATACTAGGATTAATTATGTGGAGGCGATTCAGACTCTCAAGGAAATTGTTTTAAAAAGATAATATATATTATAAGTCTCGGAGGGTCCACTAAGGCATCTTAAAATTAATAAAACAAATATAAAATATCATTATATTAATTTTAAACAATAAATTAGACGAATATTACTTTTATAGTGTCTTATTACATCACTATTGGGTCATTAGGATGCCATAAAACACATTATATATTTAAACGGTATTTAATTTTTACCCAAAAATTGACAGTCTCAGAAAATTATGAAAAAATCATAGTTAGAAAATTTCAACTTAATGAATCCAAAAATAATAATAATTTTATCTAAATAATTTTCTAAATATATTACTTTTCAATTTTAAAATAAAAACCTACATTTATTCAAAATTTATGAGTTTTGAAAAAATAGTTTTCAAACCTTAATTAAAATTACTATTGTATAAAAATTATACCATCATTTATATTTAATAAAAAGTAATTTAGTAACAATATTTTATTAAAATATAATTTAATTAAATAATCCATTAATACATCAATGTATATTTTTTAATTTATTATTGACTAAAAATATTATTTTTTTCTCTAAAAACCATTAACAAAGTAACAATAATAAAATGAATGAATATTCATTATGAAAAACAATGAACATGGCCATAATGCTAGGGAATTGTTAATATACCCTGATAAAATCCATATAAGACCTTAGGGTAAGGTACGCAATGGTAAAAGACTCTTTTGAAGCATAAATAACATCGCTCTGGTGGTGATCTCTATTTACACTAACTTATCTTGTAGTAGATTCCGTTCAAGAGTAACGCATTGAAGATCATATTGGGTTTGGCCCAGAACAAAGCCTAGTGATGATACCTCCTTTAAGAGCTCTAAAAAATGGGCTTCGTATGGATCAATTCTACTTTATGAGGCCATTGCTTCATTTTTCTGTGTAAATTTGATGTGTTAAAGGCCTATATTTATAATAATCATGTGATTTTTGTCCAACAGCTATATTAGAAATAGTAACAATTCATAAATGTATTTTAAAATATAAAATAATAAACCCAAGGAAGTTCATATGTTTTATATAATTAATTAAATAATAATTAATTTAAGTAGATCAAGATGTATTTTCATTAATTAAACTTTTGGTCATTACACTGACCATATGAAAAAATACTCAAAGAAATCATGGTGATTGTGTCACTAAAGGTCCACAATAGGTATACTAATCATATAGAAAAACTGATGGTTTGAAGATTGACCATGAAAACAAACTACAACGTTACATCCATAAATACTCAGAAGATAAACATATTAAAAAAATTATAACTAAGGTTAAATTGAAAACATTTAGAGAATACATATCACGCACAATTTATTTATGAAATAATTTATTATATCACCATTTATAGGCTTTTTAAATATATCTATAGTTTGATCTTTATAACAAAAGATTTTCAGAGTCGTATAACCATTTGGAAAATGATCTCTAATAAAGTGATGTCTTATATAATTTTGTTTTATTCTAGAATGTGATATAAGAATCTTATAAATATGTATCACACTTGTATTTTAACAATTTATATGGACATGTCAGAATTGATATCCATAGTATAGTAATATATGTTTCATCAAATTATTTTTTGATAACAACTTCATGTATCTATGTACTCAAACTCATTAGTAGATAATGAAACAATTTTCTTTTTCTTACTACACCATGAAAGTAGAAACATTCCCAAATGTGAAATTTTCTAGAAGTGATTTTTTCTATCAAACATACAACCAACAAAACCAACATATTTTCAACTGAATAAATCAAATGGTTTAACTCTAAAATAAAACAATTATACGTTTGTAAAATTTTTGAGGTATTGTGGAAATTATTTTCACAGCAAGTAAATATGAATCTTTTGTATTTTCATGAAAATGAAGAAACATACAAAAAATAAACCATATATATCAGGATATCTAATAGCTAAGTATAGTAAACTTCCAATCGTACCAATATAAATAGTTTGATCTAATAGTTTCTCAGGTTCGTTAATATCCAATTTACGAATTGAAGTCATGAGAGTATCATTAACTTTAGTACTATCCATTCAATAATATTTTAAAATATATTTAGTTTATTTTGTTTATTTTAAAATAATTCCATTTTATTGAAATGTTTAAAAAACAATAATTAATTTAATTTAACACATCAAAATAAATTGAAATTCATTTTTCATGTTTTTAAAAAGTAATAATAATGAGTATCTTGAATATTCAAATATAATATTAGAAACATATATTTTTATTCGTATTTTTTTAGAATTATTTTAATAAATAATGCTGGGTCAACTATTCCTTTGGTAAAAACATTATAAATCAAAAATGTGATAATATTATCATACCATGCTCTAGGATCATTCTTTAAAAAATATATATATATTGATAATTTAAATATAGTATTTGGAATGTGAGAGTTTTTAATTCTAGGGGGTTTCTATAAAAAGAATCATCAACTATATAACCATTTAATAATTCAATCATGACACTCATTTGATAGAGTTTTAAATCAATGACTATTATATAGTCAATAAATCATTTGATTAATTCAATACTTGATACAGGTTAAAAAGTTTCCTCATAGCCAATACCTTCTTTTTGAATATATTTATAGTCAACCAAATATAATTTTTTTCCTACTCATATGCTTGAATCATCAAAAATGTTTATAAACAACAATTTAGTGCTAAAGGTTACGTGGTCCTAGTTTCTTTCAAATGATTCACAAAACATATTTATTTCATATAAAATTTACTCTATGTACATATTCATTGCCTAAAATCACCATTAATTACATCATTTATGTTTATTGTTCAAGATGTGAAAAAAAATATTGATGTTCATCTTGATTTCTAAGAGAATATCTTATATGTGTTCTTTTATCTAGGACACCTAAAACATCATCTATGGAGGGATATATATGAGTTATAATAGCTCTAGGAATATATGGTTTTGAAAACTAATATTCATCTACAAATTTGGGTTCATGTTAGTCATCAGAACTAGGAGTTTTCTTTAAAATTGTTCAGATAGAATTGCCTCTAGGTTTAACACTAAAGCCTAAATTTGAAATATCATCTTCTAAATTTTCAATATTGGTATTATGATCTTGCTGATCTGTCTCATAAAATTTCACATGTACATATTCTTTAAAATATTACTTATTTTATTAAATTCACTATATTATTTAATGGTTCTAGAATATCAAATGAAAATTCCATTCTCACTTTTGGTATAAATATTTTCTAAATTATTTTTTGGGTTGAGTACGTAGACATTACAACCAAAAAATATAAAGTAACTAACTTTGGGTTTTCTAAAATTCTATAATTCAGATTTGGTATTTTTTAAAAGTTTCATAATTAGATATATATAATTATATAGAATGATTTATTTTTATTTACATCCCAAAAATGGATTGGAAAATCATTATCATTGAGCATGGTCCATGAATTTTCTTAAAGGGTTCTATTTCATATCTATACTACACCATTATGTTGTAAAGTTTTAGAATAATATTTTTTGAATATAGCCATGTTTGGGAAAAATGACTCAAACAATTTATTTTCAGACTCACAACCATGAACACTTCTTATGGCCTCAATTCAAAGTTCCAAAATATTTTATATAGATCTATAATATTTTAAAAAACATGAATGATGTGTACTTTTTTGAGTTAGTTAAAACACCCATGTATATCTTGAATAATCATCCACTATAACATAAGATAAATATTTTCCCATTAATCTATAAACTATAAAAGGTAAAAAAATCCTTGTGAATAAACTCTAATGGTAGATAAGTTGTGACTTATTTCTTTAGTATGAATGAAATTTTCTGTTTCTTTACATTTTAATAGGATTATAGAGTTTTTATGTTTTAAATTATAGTTTTGGTTGATCATTGACTATGAATTTCTTAGTTATATTTATAATAGAGTGGATATTGAAATATCCTAGTCTACTATTCCAAAGAAAATATACTTTTTGAAAGTTACATAAACAAGACAAATTTTATGAAAATATTAAATTAAAATCTATACCATAAACAATATCTTTCATCATAGAAATATAAAGTAAATTGTGGTTAACATAAAAAATATTTAATTAATTGTTCTAAAATTTAATATGGTAACAATTATCACAAAATTGTGAAATTGTATGAAGAGTATATTTTAATCTATATAAAAATAAAACTTCAGAAATTAAAATTTTAAAAGAGTTATCAATTTAACTGAGTCTTATTATTTTGCCTTTAGCATTGTCACTAAAAGTGACATATCTACTATCGAGTTTTATTAAGTTATTAAAGCGTCAGTAACCCCCAATCAGTTTTCTAGAATATCCAATATCTAGATACCATAATTTATTACTGTAACTCTTTAAGAAGGTTTCCTACAAAATAAATCTACACATAAAATGATTTTGGTATCCATATTTTTTTGGGTCTAGAGAAGTTAGTAATAAATGATTTTGGAATACATAGTTATTTTACTAATTTATTATAAGGAAACCTTGGAAAATTTGAAATATAGACTTTATTTGGTCTAGTTGAATAAGAAATACAAGCAGAAATGGATTAATTGGAATGTGGGAAGAAATTATTATTATATGTTTTCCCTTTTCCAGGTTGATATGAAACTCCCTTAGTATAATTGACAGTGGGGTTTTAATAAGTATCTAGGTTGGAGTATTAATTCCATTGGAAAATCTCTCCAGATCTTTCTTTGGCTACCCATTAAATAATTTCTGTGTATTATTTTCCTAACACAGTTGAGTATTTAAATACTATCTATTGTAAGATCTATTTTAAAGTGAAAATACATATAATGATTCTTCTATTACATTCTATATTTATCCTTTAAATCGTTAAATTTGTATTTTATCATATTTATATATTCAACTAATTTATCATTGTACCTATTTTCTACATCATTTTCAAATTCCAAAAAAAATATTCACCTCAGATGTGTTTCTCATGAAACACATATTAGCTTTTTCATTTCTAAATCATCTATTTGAATTTTATTACCTCAATTTTTCCATAGATTAACTCCAATTGGATTTCATAGAATTTTATATTTTCTTTTTTTCCAATTGTCTTCATCTAATACTTGATATTGGGACATTCTGCTTTGATGTTTCCTTTCTTTTTGAACACCTAATAGATTATTTCATGGGAAGAATCATCCTTTTAAAATTGTTTTATCTAATTCCATATTTTATCATATTTACCTTTGTAATAGTATTTCATAAGAACTTATTATTGAAATATAAATTTTTGAAATGTATATCTAGTTGATCCATTTTTTCATCAATATCTGAAGGCGATTACTCTCCATTTTAACTTTCATCTTTGAAATTCCCTTCTTTATTTTAGAATAATGTATTTAACCCTACTATATTCCATTTTGGTTCATATAATTTCTTTATATTAAATTGTATTTATTCGTCATACATCATAATATTTCAAATGAATTATTTTATTTGTATTATAATAATATTGCAGGACTCTATGATGGACAAAATGATACACTTTATCTGTATAGTAAGCATCTGAGAAATTGAATGACTTGATCCTTATGAACAATCTAGTTTCCTAGTTCATGGATCATGTTAAAAATATTATTTAACATGATATACATTTCATAGATTGATTCTTTAGGTATCATCATAAGAGTATCATATTTAACAGTATATGTTTTTAAATATATTTCATTGACATATTCTGTTCATTCACAAGATATAACATGAGTATCCAAAATATTGGAATCATTTGAACAAAATAATGTTATGTTAAATTCATCCTCTATTATGGAATACTATAAGGTATTAATATATTTACAATTAAAATCATATGCTATGTCAGTCTAATCAAACTTACAAGTTATAGGAACTTTAGGTCTTTCATATTTATCATTAATAACAGTCTATGTATCAAAACCCATAATTTTTAAATAAATTTTCATCTTGATATTCTACTAAGAATAATTTTTTTTATTCAAACAACTAGGATTTTTAGTGGTAGTTTCTTTTTGTTCATGATTATTCATAAATAAGAAAATCGTTATCTAATAGAAATTTATGATCATTAGATAAAACCATATCATAGTAAAATTTATAGTTTTGTAGATCTATTATTCCAAATATTTGTCCCAATGAAAAAATAAAGAGTGGGTGAATAGACTTTACAATAATATATATGTTAAAAAATTATAAATTAAATCCATTAATTTGTTAAAATTTTCCTTTTAAAAAATATAAGTAATATATAATTTTAACTTCTGAAATATTTATCAAAATGATGATTGCAACATAGTTAAAATACTTTTTGAAATACTCTATATTCTAACACTAATAGATTCATATCCAGAACTATATATAAGACACGAGTTTAAGATAACTATCAGAGTATAGATTATTTTATTGTTTTTTAAATTAGAAACTATTTTTTACAACGAAAAAATAGATAAAGAACACCGGAATTTTAAACAAGGGGTTAAATATAAAGTTGAGAGTTAACCACCTACACCTAAAGATCACCCACTAAAAACATTTTATTATAAAATAAATAGATCTGAATCCTAGAATGGGTATTAAAAATAATATCACACAATTATATCGAGTAAAAGAACAACTTCAATAGTTGTGGATGCGATAAAACAAAAATAATGATTTTAGAGAGTATATAGTACTCTATAGTTTATATTAGGAGACTATGTTATATAGATAAACAATGAAATATATAACACATCTCTAATGTATTGCATAAATAAAAATATTGAGATATGGAGTATAATAAAATGTAGTGAAAATGTATCTGAACAGAATTAGTATTCCATGAGTCCTTGGAATTTTCCATTGGAAATATCTCAGACAATTATCATAGTAGGTTTATATAGTGATGTGAAATGTTCTAAATTATATATTTTTTAACACAGGTGAAAAAGTAAGCTCCTCTATTATTCTCCATATGATTAGTTTTTTTAACACACTTACCTCTTCTTTAGATAGTAGATTTTTCATCATAAAATCATATTTATAAAAAATAGCCAGTGTATAATAATCAATAAAGTCTTAAATTCACTAAAAAAATCAATTAATGATTCAAAAAAATAGTTTTTGATGATATAAAATTCTTCAGTACATGGTTAGACACAAAATATATATTTAATTACAGTACAATTACTTGGCATGAAAACCTGACAAGGTCAGTTGGCACTGTTACTCAGAATGAATACCTCTCATAGTAGTTTCATTCCTTCGTAAAGTCAATTTATTATACCTAGTGGAAGGAATTTTTATTCATGTAGCTACTAAAATAACAATTACTGTTATAACATTACTTAATTATAATTTTATATACCCTATAAAGGAAAAATGATTTATTCATGCTATAGGTAATTTTCATTATGTGGTCACACCACTTATTTGAATGTTCAGATGATTTATTATCATGATTGGTAAATATCATTCTCATGTTAGGTTTATTGTACTTTTCTAAAGGTGATTCTAAATTCACTTTAAAGTCAAATTCAATACACGGCTAGTTCATGACAATGAATAAATTTACTCATACAGCACATGGTATGTACTATTCATCATGTGGTAACGTGAAGTACAATATAGAGTAAGGTGATAGAATCACATGACCATTAGGTTTAGGTCAATGTCATACCATAGTATTCACATTGTACATGTATGAGTTCTCTATGATAAGGCCCATACATATCCATTTTTTTATTTTTGGCCAGAAAATGTTATTCTAAAAGAGAACATGAAAATATCTATTAACATTAGAATCATTATTTCGAATCATTAAAGCAATGAGGTCATATAAAATGATAACATTACCATACTTGAAATTAATAACATTCTTGTTATGGATTGTTAAATCTTATTGCACATAATTCTGATGCCTTTAGAAATGAAGGGAAATATTAACATTCTTTTGTTATTGGATATAGGAATATTGGTTTTCTAGTTCCATGTTTGATTATATATTCTGGATGTACTATTATTATCATTATGACCCATTATTATTGAGGGTAATAGGCTAGGAGAGTGAGTTGATGCTCTACTTAAATACCTTATTTAGTAGGTATATTTCCATTGAGTAGTTATACATCAACTCTATTCAACTACTTCATCTCAGCCTCATACTGAGTGAATATTTTCCCAATCATATGTTGTTCAACATTTTTTGGAAAAGGGTTGAATGTGGAGAGTCCCTTTAAATTTTTATTAGTTTAATAATATTTAGGGAGTGATATAAGGGAATATTTTTGGTCCCCTAATATTTTTCAAATCCTTTTATATTTGGTACAAACACCTTCCCCGAGCTTCTGGTTTTTTACAATGTATCAAATAAAAATATCCTCCTCTTGTGCACATATATTAGTTTCATGTTAGGAAGAATTTTTATTCCCATCACTAATAATGTTTAACAATTCATAACTCATTGAGATAATTTCATCACAATTGGGGATATATGATGGTTAATTTCTTTCAGGATAGACTTAGGACATGACATGATCTATATAAGTCGTTAAGAAATTAGAATACCACTTCATATTATATTTGTTTTGGGTCTCATCATTTTTTATGAGGATTATACATATGTTTTCTTGTTGAGATTGACCTGAATAGAGTTACCAGATAAGTTCTTTACACACATTCACTCAGAATAATGTGATAAAATAGATGTAGTACACTTTGAGGAACATGTTTGTGACAGGAACACATGCTTGGGGAAGACCATCCTATATGGGGGATTAGGTTTAGATAAAAATTCCCCCATATTTTTAGTATTGGGTTTCTGGAGAACTCATATTGTATCACATCAAACTAGATTTAGAGACCTTTTTGAATTTTATTAGGGTAAAAATGATCCAAGTCATGTGGGCTATGTATCTTCTTGTATCACTATGGTAGTGACTATCATATACACACTATTGATTTTTTGATCCTTTATCTAAGCATGATTTGGGTCAATTGTAATATATGAATGAAAGATTCATGTTTTTAAGTCATCATTTCTACCCCATGATTTACTTTTTTGAAGATAGAGTCCTATTTAATATTTTTTGGATGCCTCACACGATATTATTTTGATGGAATATTCTCGACAAGCCTAACACATTTGAGATTTGGTATTAACTAAATACCACAGATCATTCCCTATGTCATAGCTTTTTATCATTATTGAGAGTAAGCTTAAAGTAATGAATTTACAGAAGTCCATTACTGGTGGAATTTTTTGACTAGAGAGAGAATTGAGATGCAATACTCCATCCTCACCACATCCATTTATATGGAAATCAGATTGGGATAAAACCATAAACTGCCATTATTTTCTTAAGGAATCAAGATATGAAAATTGAATTCTCTCACGATGATTTCCCAATTTTAGGAATAACATAACTGAAATGATTATTGATTAAATTGGATGAACAAGTAATTCTATTTCATTTACATTGTAACAATACACTTAATAAGGTAAGAGTGTTGTTTTTTATTGGTGAGGAGATTCCATATATTTAGATGAATGTGACCTCATAATTCCTCAAAACAATATTTCAAGATATCATACTAAGAAGTGGTCATGCACCAAAACATGACTAACACATTATCTTTATCCAGTTGTTTCCTTATGTACAATATATTCACTACATATTCTATAGGATATTTATCCACATTATATGACTAAATTTGGAAATTCCCAACTACCTTATTGCACGTAAAAGTATTTTTATGAATCTCATCTATTATTCTAGAATCCATTCCATCCAATGATGGTTTAGAGAATTACCATTGACTTGGGATGCATTCAAATTAAGAGATAATATCACTTGTCAATAAAAACTCAATAGGCATAACTGGACTTGTCTTTCAATGAACCTCATAATATGAGGGATCTCAAAAAATATATTTGGAAACGGGATAACCTCCAAATTGAAATGAAACTTCATGATGAGGAAGACTTTCATAGTGAACACCATAATGGATAAGACAACCATTATGGATTAATGTCTGACTATGTAGAGAATTCCCATGGAATATACCATAGAGATGACATTCAAGGTGGAAATTATCACGGGGGGACCATAATGTAATTTGAAATTATAACCATGGGTAGTGTTTCCCATACACTCTTCAAGAGAAGGTTTCTCACGATCTATATTATAAGGTTTGTGAATAATGATTTCATGGTGACTATTCCATGGAGGACAACAAGAGTTGTTAGTTTCCAAGTTATCGGGATGACCTTCACAACTACAACTATTTGAAATTTTAAATGGGTCTTGTCCCCAAATTGATAGATGTTTTATGTTCTAATGAAAATTATATTTGAGTAGAGAAGTATTTTTTCCATGATATTGAATTTTGAATTTATTTTTGTTGAAATTTATTTTTTTTGGTTCTCTCCTCTAGGTGGCTACAGTCGCAAATTGTCGATATTGAATTCAATATACATGAAACATATTATGTAACTGTTATTCTATTGTTTGGATATAACACAAATATTATAGGGTTTGGAAATGGATATATTACTATAATTTTTTTGTTACCATAATGTATGGAGGATCTCCTACATGAATGAAAATATATTCTCGATCCTATAGTCTATCTATCATGTTATTTCTCTGATGAAATTCCTAGAAAAAGAGAAATAATTTGTTTCTTATCCTGAGGCATCTTCACATTGTGATGATTAGTCGACCCTTTTATGTTAGTGTGTTTTTATACCTTAGTGTCATCCATTTCTACTACTATCATTATGTTATGTATGGTGTGTAAAATATGGCTAGGATAGATGCATTCCCCGTAATTATCACCGATATGTTTTGGGTGACAAGTATGAAAGGAATGTGGATATATTCCCATTACATAACTATAGAAGGGATACATTATTTTTCCTTTTATATATTTCATTATAAAATATACTCACAATAATCATGCACGGGGGAAAAGATATGGTTCAACCCCTAATTATCTAGATGGATTGATTAATTTCCTCAATCTCTATAAAACAATGCTAGTTCATTTAATTGATGAAAGAAGGTAAATATTCACAATCATGTGTTAACACCATAATATACTAAGAGATTTATCTGGTCGAAATGGGGTTGATGATTCATCATCCTCAGTGGGATGTCCCGGGAACCCGATCCTTTTTGTCTTGATCTGGGTCATGTGGGTAGAATCTGTATCATACTGGGGACAAGAATTAGTGTGGGATTGGTGATTAATTATAATGGCAGGGTCCTTTTAGGGAAATTTATGTATATTGGTAATGAAATTATTTTGACATCTATATCACCCTCCCTTATATATGGAAGAAACCAGTTGTTACATTTTGGGGAAAGGACCCTTAAATGAATTGAAATGGTAATGGACTCTGTATGTTTCTTTTCACCAAATCGTCATTAAGTGGATTTTTGGTAGGGATTCATGTCTTGGATGTATTTTCACACAAATTCCAATGTTATTATAGTACTATTTTGATAGTAATATTTCATCATCACTTTTTCTTCCTAGTACTGAAGGATTTGAGTTGGAGATAACATTCTTTGACATGATGATGATCCATCTTGTTTGTTTGATGATACATATGTATTATTCATTAATGGGACACCATTTTTAATTTAAGTGAGTTATTTTGAAATTTTTCGAGTTATGTAAATAGACAAAAACAAGGATGCACTTCAATGTAACATCATATATAGAATATAACATGCTGACTAATTGCTTTGAAAGATCTATGTTGAGCTATTTCAAAATGCTGTAACACATGGGAAACATAGTAATTTCTATAAATTATTGTATTCATGTCATGTACACCAATTTCACAAAATTTTATAGAGTATTATTAGGAGGGTTGTTCATGGAACCAAAAATACCCAATGATTCCTACATATGTGATTGGTTATGAACCAACTTTCCAAAATTAGGTGATCATTGTGTATTTTTTCCAATGATGACTAGGATCACACATTGTTTAAGAGGATAGAGGGTTAATATCATTACAACCTTTTTGGGGTATTACATACACTGAGTCTCTCTTATATATTTAAGAAATATTTTTGATTCCATTTGAAATATTGTGTTTCAGAGCAGTTACCCTTTAATTTAAAGTCTACTATAGACATGTGTTGACTTGAAACCATATTTATGTATCATAGGTTCTCCATTTATGGAACCATATGTATGTATTTGAGGTTCTCAATCAATGGTAACATATTTATGTATCATATGATCTCCTTTTTGTTTTTTATTTACTTTTTAATGCCTTATTTTAATAAATTATTATTTAAATCCGCATAAATGCGAACTATGGGATTTCTTATCATCCAAAGAGGTGATTGTTTTTTCGATGATGGAATCGAGATGATAAAATGGGATTCCTTTGCATATTGATTAATGTATTCAAAAACCCTATAGGCTAGGTCTAATTAATGGGACACATTATACCATTTAAAGAAATGTGACGAATACAAAACCATGTATCTTAACATCATGATTCAAGGGCATATAATTAAAAGGTTACAATAAAAGACTGGTGTGGCAATTATGCATGAACATACTTTATATAGTTTATCATTCTAGGAATATGTCTTCACAATATTTGTTAGGTATTTGTTTGAATATATTCCTATTAATATATTTCTGACAATAAATATAGGTTGATGAGGACAAGAGATGATGGATCATGGTGGAAATTTGGCCTTTCGAGTAGGGATTTGATCTTACTGGTAATATGGCTCAGCAAATATGATGGTGGGTTGAAGGCGTTGGGATTGAACCTTAGGTAGGCTTACTTAATATCCCATTTGGATTAGAATCCTTTAACATGTAGTTCATATGGGTTGAGGCTTACACATATAGGGGAGGCCTATCTAGAATATTTTGACCATGATAGTGACATGGTCATAACTAATCACTATTCCCATGTGACTCATGATCGGTGTGAGAAAAAAATGACAAAAGGAGATCATAATTTTACATGAGAATACTTCATAAGGTGTATACAAAAAAATTGGAAGTGCATGCAAGGTTTTATTACTTGTTCACTAGAGGACAAGGGAGGGTATATGGATGGAAGGTGATATCATGCAATAAAGTCTAGGGCCTTACTCTATTAAGGATTACTATTAAAGATATTATCTCTAAATCCAATGTTGATGGGGGTGAGGATAGAATTAGGTAGTTGAGAATAATAAAAATATTTACCCATTATTATCTTATTTAATTTTTCCCAACCCCATCCTCTAGCATTTTTAATCAATTTAATACATAGATGCCACCTGATTGTCTTCATATTTTAGGATTCAATCACGGGGTTAATGTAATTTACTAAAAAAATACACTATATATAGGGATGGGAACCTAATTAAAATGACAATTCATGGATGTGAACATTCTAAGGACCATGTATTCCTTGTAGTATTGGTGAGAGGATTCCTTTATCGCATGAATTTATTATTGAGAGAACACACTAGTATTTCCATACGCCTCACATATATATATCTGGTGGTCTTGTAGGAGGCTCTGAATTGGTTTCCCTCAAATAGAAAAATGAGGTAGAGAATTTACCTATGATTTGTGAAGTGAATGTCACTTGTAATTAGAGGATAATTCACATAATTAGTACTTTCCAGAATTAGAAAGTCTCTCACATTGGTGATACTAAGGAGAATTTGGAGGCAAATCACCCATGTTTTTATTGGGATAGTTGGGAAGTTTCTTAGTTTTAGGGATTTGGGTGATAAACTTGGTCGAGAAGATATTTAATCTATTTCTATGATTTTAATATTATTAAATGAGTACCCTAGTGGTTTATTTATAGGAATATTTTGGACCTTGGGTGAATGAGGAAATATTTGTAAAGGCACATTACCATTTGATTCAAGAAGCTATTTTTAATATTCTTGAATTTCATTGGTTCATTGTTGCAATATAAACCTATAGAGTATGGCTAGAAGAATAAGTGGACTGTATAGAATTCACTTATGTGTGTGGTGGTTTAATTTTAATGCACTTAGACCACTTGCACATTTCTAAATGAAATGAAGTGCATTCTTCTATACCGTTATTCATCTAGGTACTTGAATTGGTTTTCATTAGAGTGTAAATTATTTCATTAAAATGGAGATCCAAATTGGTTTTATTTTTTCATCTTGGGTGATAGCTTTCAATATTTAAAAAATATTGTAACTTTTTTCTTTTCCTTCTGTTGAATCTAATTTTATTTGGAAGGATGGTTATAAAGATAAAAATTTATGTAATGAGTATTGGTACCCTTTTACATTTTCTCCCTCTTCATTTTTACATATAAACTATGTTTTTTCACAACCTATGTTCTAATTAACATAGATAATGAGAGTATTATTTTTTCAAGGATTCTTCACTTTATTTCCCATGTTGTAATTAAAAAAAGATGGAGAAGGATTTAGGTAATGAGGATAGAATGATATATTTCCAAAGATAGTCTTATAATTTAATGATGAATATTTAAAAATTCTATATGTAGGAAATTATAGTTACTAAATTAGTCCAAGATGGAACATAGTCTCCATTCTATCAAGTGAATAATGATGTGATGAACTCATATCTCTCTTGTGTCACATTATCCTAATAGAGTTGTTGAAGGTGATACATGATGATATACACACACATATTTATATCATAAGGTCAATTTTTTTATCCCATTATACATTGACAATAGCATTAAAAATTGGAAATATATGGCATAATCCAAATGTTCAATATATAGATATAATTCATCATCACTGACATCATGGAAAAGTGCTTCAAGAATATGGGTTTCCATCACATATAAATTACTTTCATTGAATATAATAGCTTGAATGTTCTATTTACATTATTGGAAATTATTTAAATAGATAAGGATACCCTTTCATAGTATGGATCAAAATTTTATGGTCAATTTATTGTGTGTTTCTATTTCTCCAACTAATAAGAGTGGAATTTCAATACATTATATGATAAAATTAGATAAAAAATATTTATTTTACACTATTATTTTATTGAAACCCAAATAATCTCACTGTTGTATTTATATTATCCCATTTCAATTAAATTCTAGTTGAAATGGTCTATATTACAATTATCTAAACATAGATTGATGCATGTTATTATATTCGATGTTATTTATGTTGGAATATATTTTCAACTAATATAATCACAGTTCCTAGATTTATTGAGTGGAATCCCCAATCCAAAAATATTGGAAAAGATATTTCCTCAAATATTTTCTTACACATTTCAATAATTATCATGGAGGAGACAACCCCTTAATATGTTATAGGGTAGGTCAACCCAAAACTCAAGATTGAGATTCACTGATAATTAAAAGCATCCCCCACAAAGGTTGTTCATGCATTTTGAACTATGGTTGGATTCCTACAAATGTAGTGAATGTATATTTGGAATTAATATATATAATTGAGTTATTTTTATATTTAAAGAAAATTATTTCTTTTATCCTTTTTATATTCCTTTTAGTATTAAGTTAGTTTTCTTAAGTATTAAACTATGTCTTAGATCATGTGTACAAATAATATAATTTATTTTATTTCCATATTACATGCTATTTAATTCATTAATTTACTTGATCGTGAGAAAAATATATAATGATATTAATTAGGCAAATTAACATAACTAAAATAAATATTTTTAGTATGATCATATTCCCTACTAAATTGATGTCAAATTAACTGTTGAAATAGTGGAAAACTCATTAAACCATAAATTGTTTCATGTTTAACATTCCCACCGTCATCCACTTTACCTATTAGATATATTTATTCTTGGTTTCAAACATTAACTTCCTCCACTAACTTGATATATACATCAATTAAATAATATTTTACTTGCACAAAGGCATGAGGAACCAAAGGATTGGATTATGGGTCTTATGTAAAAGGAAAATGTGGGGATATAGGTTATGAAAAAACAAGATAAGGGATGATGGACAAGTCATACATTGAATTTAATAATAAATTAAATGTAAACAATCACAAAAAAAATTATGGTCTACGATCATTATTATCCATATAAACTTAATTAATTACACATTTAATAAACTATAATTCATTCTGGATCATTATTATATAAGATAAATCACACTCGAATTATTTAATTATCATTATCAATTAATTGAATATTTTATCTTAATTATAATCTAAAAATTATTTATATTATCATCCATCAGCAGTTTAATAATATTAAATAATTTATTTAATATTTAATAAGTAAAAAATGTCTACTATGGATGCAACATGAAATGTACGGATCTGATCTGCCTAGCGTAGAAGACGGTTGTATATTATTTACCCATATGACATATAACACACATATAATATCATGTAATTTCATGATGTTTACTATAAAATAAATGACACAAAAAACATATTATTTATATTGAAGGTTATGGTTTTAATGTGTGCAGAGTATTGGTTGTATTGTGACTTATACATTTCATGATGTTCTGAATATTCGATAAAATTATTTAGGAAATTAATATATATATATATATATATATATATATATATAAACCACAACATAGTGTTTATGAGTCAAATAAATGACACATAGAACACATGTTAACACAGTTTTAATAGTAAAATAAATTAATTCTAAATCCGGTGCAAATAGGTAATATAAATTATGTGTACTATCCAAAAAAATGTCATTTGTAATTATTCCCCATATATCCATCGAAAATTCTTAGAGACTGGGTGTATTGGTCTTGCGTAGAAATTAATGGAGTACATAATGTGTATCTGGGCTAAAATTCCAATAGTATCTGAGTTAGACGGTTACCGGTCAAATGTTCTAGGTAGTAAACACATTAATTATCAATGATTAATAAATTGAAAATGTTTTATGAGCATTACATATTGTGTAGTCCAACAAAACATGTTATAATAATGACATGACAACATGCAATGGTTGTTAATTACATTCAAAATTAAAAACATGCATGGTGATTCAAATTAATTCACAAGTCATCAGAGTGATTTATACATGATTAAATGATGTGTACCAACATTCCACATTCCATTTGATTTATTTTTATCTATCTATAATAATTTAAAACTCTATACAAGTTATTAAAATGATCTCCATTCATATTTAATGAGTATTTATTACATTTAAGATAATAAATAGGAAGAGGATGATATCATGGGATTAAGATATAAATAATGATCAAACCATTATTGAAAAATAATTATAACTTCAAAAATAAATCAATTTCATGATAATAATTATAAATTATTATAAAAACTCACTTTCATACCACATGAAGGTTCCAGGCACAATGGAAGTACTAGTAGAGTGTATCCCATTAAACTTTTTTTCATAATTGATAATTAATCAGATATGTACTTGATATAGAATTCGTGGTATATGGAATTCAGTCAAAGAATAATGGATGTAAGAAAACTAGAACCATGTTTAAAGTCCATTTAGCAGTGATGTCAATGTGCACTATGAATCTCAGTCTATCGCCATAGCATCATTTTGTGGTATAAGGGATGATCCTAACACATACATATTTCATCATTGATCACCTTGAGAATCACATAAAATAATAATTCTCCTTATTCTCCCTAGAATAAATAGGGGTGATAGAGGTGCCCCTCGTAGGCGATTGTAGTGGTAAGGGGGAAGAGGTTTGGGGTACCAGTCATGGGGGCAGGTGTCTGAGATGCATTACTTGATGTTTTCATGGTAGTGTGTGTAATTTCTGTCATAGTTATAACCCACGATTGAAGTGGTCCTGTGGATAGGTAATTTATTTCTATTTATGATATCATTCTTCAAGGGGAGTTCTCTATATATTGATAGTATTCTCTGAATGTTATTGTTTTTTAAAAAATAGAAATAATTTGGTTCTAAATAATATAATTGATTTAAAATAGTGTTATATTTTTAAAATATTAATTTTCCATAGGAACCTATTATTTTCAAAATCCCCAGAGAAACCCATTTCTAAATAATAATAATTTAATTATTATTTTTTCATGAAATTTAAAAAATAACGAATTAATTAAAAATTATTTTCTGAAAAAAATCATTAACATTTATTCAAATAATATCTAATATATTATTTATCCCCAAACCATTTAAACTCAGTCCCCCTATTACTCCATAATATTTATATATCATTCAATAACTTATATTAATTAAAAAATGAATATCAATGTATGATTTTCTAATAAATAAATAAATATTATATTTATATAATAGAAAATAAATATTTATTAACAATTATACTCAAAAATATTCTCTCAAATAACCACTAGATGAATATATGAAATCAATTTTATATGATTATTTATTAAACCATGTATGAGAATTATACTTATTCAAAATGTTAAATAATAATAATATTTAGCTGAGGTTATGGATACACTTTCTGTGTTACCCTCTCAGCCTCTTTCTTCATGGCATAAGACAGTGCCACTCAAAATCCAAGGTTAACATCTAGAAATATGCCAAGGCATCTATATAAGTTATTTTCATAATGGAATACATCCTCATATCAATGATTACATTGTAATTTAATACCATTATCATTATATGTCATATTGAGTAGGTTGCATGCTGGTTTCATCAAACTATGTTCTCATTATCTTTTTCATTCATTTTTTGAATATGAACATTCCATTGATTTCCATGATGATGTTATTAATTAAGATATTACATTCCCATAAAAGGGTCAAATATATCATCTTTAACTTAAAAATTGACGTGAAAAATACTTTATTTCATTATTCATGTCATAACCAACATAAGCTATTTTTCAACGACTATATGTCATAACAGTTTTCATTAATACATCCAAAAAGTAACTCATATTATTCATTTATACTGATACTAAATAGTATGGAAAATTACACATTTCTAAAGATACGATCATCCAATGACACATTAAAATGCAGATTTACTTCTGGTGGATCTTGTTCACTTAAATCAGTTTGGTTAAGAAAATAAAATCAGTACATAATATATTTTTAATTTATTTCCTCCAATATGGATGAAAACATCCCCAATGTATGGTTGTTGTTATCCCACCCACCCAGAAACCCATTCTTATTATCATTATGAAGCTATAAGAATGTAAATTAACTCTATTTTTTTATATTGTTCGCATAAACAAGTCTGAACAAGAACCAAATTTTTTATTTTGTATAACAGTTAAATAATTATCAAATAATGATAATATTTAAAATAATGAGTCTCTAATAGAGAAAATTGTTATTATTTTATTCTTCATCTTCTTTATAACAATCCTTAATTTTCTCTCTCATACTATCATTGTAATGTTCATCCAATCTCACCATTTGTTATTCAGATACCTATTCCTTTTATAAAACATATTGTTGATCATAAGAATACATTCTAATTTTTTATTTTTTTAGAAAACTCCATGAAATACAAAACTTCTTGATCATTTTATTTAAATATTAATGATCTTAGATAATTAATTTTCATTCAAATAAGTCATATAGATATATATTGATAAATAGGGATATCATATTAGTATCTCGCCAAATATTATCTCATTCATCTTTAATTTCTTCAAACTTTATAACTTATTTTCCACAAATTCTGGATCACATGCATACTATAACTCAAATTCTATATCCCTTTTCTAAAAAAACATATTATATTTAATCATGATTATCTTGAATTATCACGTTGTATTAATATTGATGGAAAAAAATTCAATGATTTATTCTAATCTTATGTTTCACCTTGAACCATCTTTTTAATCATAACTATCCAATAGAAATATAATACAAATCTTTTGAGAACGTCATTTTGAAATTAAGTTTCATCAAATTTTTTATAATGTGAGCCTGATTTTATCTTACATATCCTCTAGAACCTTTGAGTTACTATTATGCGTAACCTAGTTAATCTTCTATAGACTTATAGTTAATACTACATACCACAATGTGAAATCAGAGGAAATATTATATATGTTCTGAGAGATTTTAATTACCATTAAACTATTATTATATATTATTTGAGTATGAATTAAGAGGTTATATATTATAACAAAGATGTTATGTGTCATAGAGTAAACTCTTCAGTACTTTGATAATTTCATGAAATCTCTTACACATGACTTATATACATTTTATTATGAACTCAAGAGTGTTATTTTTGAACACAAACCATCATAGATTAACATAGAATTCCTTCCATACATATTTTAAACCATCATAAATCTTTTTAAAATATATTTTGTAATATATTTAGCTATATCTTTTGTAGTTATACAAAATAACTTGTATTGATAATAAATGAAAAATCATATTTTATGGGATCAACATTTGTTTATATCCTGCAACACTCAATTTATCCCATTCATTTTCTCATGTTGAGTAATTTTTATCAAACTATCTAGAAAATCTTCTTACATTGAGTAATTTTCAGTCAATTGTCACACACATCTTTTCATAACTAAAAATCATTTATTCTCTCTCTATATTTACTATCACATAGTATTTTTGTTGTTTCCATATAATAATATGGAAACATTATTATACATAAAACTTTACAGTGATAGATATAATCAGTTTTCATAGTCCAATATTCTAACTAGTATTGAATATTTTAAAGGTTCCTTCACCAATAGACCATAGTATATATATATCAATCATATATTAAATAATTTTTCACATATATAGTCCATAATTCATTAATCTCCTAAACATTATTCACAACCATTCATGTTTAATTAGCCTTCTGTATACCTCTAAAATTATTGTAAAATGGTTAAAAATAGAATTATTTCTCTATTTACAATGTTTGAGGATTGAATAATTTTGATCAATAAAAAATATGACATAAACACAAAGATTAGTTTAAAAAATCTCTCATTTACAAAAATGTCATCAAAACTTCTATTAATCAGCAATCCACGTATTAGAAATAATTTTAAATATATTTAAATAGAATTATGGTTTCACTTTTCACTTTTTTTGAATCTAAAATAAAATATTTTTTAAACAAAATCCAACGGTTCAGATAACTTACATCATTGATCTTTTTCTTGATGAATTCCTTTGAATAAAAAAACATTCATATCAGAATATTTCAGTATAATATTAATACCAATTTTTTTATAAAATAATTCTCGATAATAATAAATTAATTGAAAATATGTAAAATTAGTAAGGGTGTTATGCATAATAATATATAATATCCCAAGATTAATGCTTAAAATAGAATAAAATCCATAATTTAGAAATTAAAACATCACATTAACGTCCATACTCTAGTATCATGATTTAATTTTTACTTGATACTAATGGAACCACATGATAATATTTAAAAATTAACATATATCTATCTTGATATCCCATTTAAATTATTTAGGCTATAATGTATGGTATAAAATTTAGGTACCTCATCTGGGTAATTTTACTCCTTTCACCCTTTAATAATTATTGAGGTTTACAATACCAAAATTATAATACATTTGGCTAGATAATGTGAAATATTTTCCTAAATTGATATTTCTATAACAATTTATTATCATTCTATATAGATGATAAAAATATTCAATACCACTAGTCATTGAGTTAATTAGGATTTTCTATTTTCTTATTACTACTTCTTAAAATAAAGATACCAAATTTCATGATTAATTTAAGGTTTCTAAAATCTAATTCAAATACACTTAATATACTATTCAATAAATCATATCCTTATAAATGTGTCAATACATGATCATTAAATTATTTTATAATGTTTTTAAGAGTTTTTTTGTATCTTATCCATTGATGATATGTCCATTTTTTCCATAATTATTTTTAAAATATAGTTTTACACAAAATTTAATAACAATTAGTCAAATAAATATACTGGGATGTGGGGTTTTTTATAGATTTCATAAAGTATAGGAATGTTTTTAGACATGTTTATCAAAATATAGTCATCCATTTTCTATATTTGGGGTTTCCAGACCTTTTTGGTGGTGATAGTACTATGAAAAATACCACTTATAAATAATTATTTTTATCCTCCATCACAATAATTATGATCCCACTAATATAAGTATATTTATTAATCAAGATTATTAAATTTACACTTGTGGTAGATTTTTCCTAATGATTCCTTCTCTTGACAGATCCCTTGGTCATCATAAATATTTTAGGATTTATAAATCTTTTTTTTTATTTTTTTTTCCTTCTAGATTTTAATTTGGTATTCCTCATCTCTAAATGTGATTCCATTTTAAACACAACCTCAATGCATACCTAAAAATAGTTTTTTAGTATCCAAGTGCTCTATATTTTCATCTTTCTTTAGATGATGACTAATATAAAAAATACACACTTGGTTATTATATAAAACATATATGATTTTCTACAAATCCATCTATAAAATAAATTAATATGTTATTTATAGTGAAAAATTATTATTGCATAAAAATATTGTAATCCTTTTTCATATAAACCATTACCTTTCCCCTTGAAAATTTTCCTCGACCCCTTATTTCAATATCATATCACATGTTCATGATTTACACATATGAAACATGTACCACAACATTCATACAATTTATTTAATTATTAGGTGTGATTTTTTTTTTCTGTTGACCTATATGACATATTTCTACACATCCATGGTATGTCTCCTGCCTCCATGGTGATATAATTTATTCATGTTATTTATTTGATTATTCACATTTCTTGATTTAGAAAACATGTTTCACATATTCTCAGGATTGATATGTTTTCTTTTACATGAACCTATTATTGTATTAATCGAATAAGGACATATATTCAATCAAATATTGAAATTTCCCACTAAATTACATCCTGAGAGAAAATATACAATCTTGTAGGGTCATCTATTTTACTATATTTACATATAATTCCAAATAATTATCATTAATTAGCTCAAATTTCAATCTCATATTTTCCATAATTTCTAGTATTGATTTCCTCAAGGATATGTCTAATTATTTCCATAATTCAAACCCTAATTTTAATTTATTTGTTTTTATATAATTTCATCCACACTTTATTAATAAAAAAGAATGTTTCTGTCTAAATCTTTTACCATGAATTTATTTTTTTAATCCCATATGAGTTAAAATATATGATTTGTGATATTAAATTATATTCTAAAAAATTAATTCTCAAATTTATCAACACTAAAATGATTACTCACCATTAGTGAAGAAATAACCAATTATAGTGTTTTATTCATGGACTTCCTAACATTACCATTTAAAACAAGACACTCTTCTACTTCACCATTGAAAATATCATGAATCTATAATTTCAAATATTTAGTTTTAAAATAATTATCTCATTTTTTATTCTAAATGAAAATCCATTAAATATAGTCTCATGGGAAATATCATTATGAACTTCCAAATACATAATAAAATTATCCATTCATTATTAAAAGAAACTTCAAAAAACTAATTTAATACATCATAATTGTAAACATCATATCAAGATAAAAATATAAAAAATATCAGTGATAGATTATTCCAAATAAAACTTTAAGGATATGAAACTAAATTTTGGAATGAAGGTACTAAATTCATGAACTCCTCCGGAGAGGGAGTGAATCTGGGAGATGTGGCATTTAATTTTGTTCATTTAATTATGAACTTTTAATTTTATCTTTTTCGCTTGTTAAAAGGAATAGTGTATAATTTCATAAGAACACAATAATTTACAAGGTTTACCATCAAATTTAGATGTTCTATGTCCAAATAGAATTATTAACTTGTTTCTATCAGGTATAAATCACTATAATTGACATCTTGTTGATTATAATATTTATAAAATGACACTCCTATTCAAGAATCACAATATATACCAAAATTGGAGATGAATAACCACCTACTGAGGATAAAAATAATTTCCACTCTTTATCTCCCCCTTTCTCCAATCATAGTTCAAGAAAGGGGAAAACATAATTTATAGGTCTGAGGGCCTTTTATATAGTGTATAACCTATAAGGTCATAATAATTATTCTCAAAACAAAATGATTAAATTATTCAACCATAATGACTCATCAATGTATCTATATTTATTAATTAAACATATAATTTATCTTCTTGGGTTATTTGAATCATTATAATATTATCTCTTCCTCCAAATATTCAATATGGGAACACTTTACATAATTTTATTCAATATAATTATTTCTTCATACTATATTATTATATTGAATATTCATTCCTATTTTATAGACCACCATATATTTCATTATATTATATATTTTATCCCATTATTTATTCCCCTTTTTATTCTAAAAAAATATGTATAAATATCATCTTAAAATAATTATTATCCCCCCTTTAAGTTGATTAAATATAATTTTTATATAATGATAACCATTCACATCATCTATCTTTATCAAAAATATTTTTTCTTAATCTATAATGATATAAAAATAAAACAATAAAAACTTATTTTTATCTAGTTATATCTCATATCAAGTGCAATTGTATTTTTTCGTTGATTTTTAATAAAAAACATTCCCAAAAAATATATTATTTGATTTCCATTTTTGAAATGATTTAGTTATATACTCATTGTTTTACAAATTTAATTAATTTTATATAAAATAAGGGTAACTTAATGTTCTTCCCCATGAAACTCTATTCATTTTTTTCACACAAAACATTTTACTCATGGTACATTCTACATACAGTATTGTTTATTCTAAATCATTTAATTCATAATTAATTTTTCATCCTTGTAAATTTTTCTCAAGAAGGTATCAATATTTCTCACAAAGAACTATTTTCTATTAATAAAATATGAATTTATATCACAAAAAAATATTTTGTCCAAAACATTTCCCATTTTTTCATGATTTTTGTTTGGTTTGAGTAACATTTGTAGAACTGCATCACACATCTTATTGCATTCAAAAAATTTCAATAATCTACCTCAAATATCATATTTCATTCAGTAATCTTTATAAAACTATATTACACATCTTGTTACGTTGATTAACATTAGTCAAATTTTATTTTGGATTATTACATGAACAATATTATATAATTACCACCATATATTCACTCTCGTCAAGTACTATTACCATTATTTCTATATATTTATATGAAAAATTCATTTTTAGAATTTTTTTCAAAAGAAATGTATAATTATTTCATATAATAAATAAAAATCAAGTGAAAATCATACCATCATTCAGTTATTCCACCATGAAACCAATGTATATAGTTTAATCATGTATTTAAGTATTTCTATCAAATATAGTCATCTATCTATTCATCTCTTCGACTATCTTATAAGTATTTAGGTCCAAGGAAAATTATGAAATAGGTACATTTAGAAAATTTCATCTACATCTATCATTAAAAAATATTTCCAAAATTAAAATACTAGTCAAACACCAATGATTCAATGAAATAAATTTCATGTACAAAGAAAAAAAATCTAAATGAAAAATTTTATTACTTTTAATTTTGATGTAATCCGGAGATGCTCCACTCATATTTGGATCATTACACCATGAAGGAAACAAATGTGTAATCTTCTATATTTTTCATATGGGCACAATGTTTTTTGTTTCATCAATAATATATTACCATGTGATAGAATAAAATATTTGTATAAGATAATACACTACTTCCAAGAAGTCAAGATCCGTCCAATTTTCCTTCACCTTTTTTCTTAATCTATATCTTAATAAAAGGATTATGATGATGAATATTAGTGAAAATGTGATTCCTCACTATTAATGTATCTAAAATGAGTGAAAATAGATAGGTTTATGTTTTTAAATATTTCCTATAGGCCTCTAGTGAAACTGAAACAAGTATTTTCAACCCATAATGAGATATATGACATATTAAATTCACTTTAGATGTCACAAAAATTTAATCACTAACACATAACATCATAACATGTCTTGTAATGAAATAAGAACTATAAACTTGGATCGTTCTCACTGATTATGTTTATAAAACCATTAATAGATAACTATTTTATTAATATTATTCAAATTGAAATACTTTATAGATGTTACTCAATAAATGAGTTTAGTGGGATGGTTTTATCAAAATTTTACAAAGATATCATGTCGTAATTACATAAAGAGGTAAGTGGTATAATAAAAACCTAAACATAAAATGAAAATAATCCATATTTGGAGTTCAATATTATATTTTATAGTTAGAATAGATCTATTTATAATTTTGATAATATTCATAATTTAATGTTAATAATATAAAATATATCATTCTATAAAATGTAAATGTCCCATTTTTTCATAATATAATATTTACAACATATAGTCATGAATTAAAATAATAATGAACTTCCCAATATATTACATTGAGTTATCTCTAATAAATATTCTTCATGGGAATTATAGCTTGAGAAAAATGGTATGGCTAGAATGAGTACGATTTTTTCCAGTGAGATAAAATATTATCATGTGGCACACAAAAATATTTATGCTCTATATGACCCCTTAATTATACCACATAGAGTTTCATACTCTATATATTTAGTATACGTAGACTATATTCTTTATATTGTGATTTTTGAATACCTGAGGATAGAAAGAAACCTGGCATGATAACCATTATAATTTTATTCATTTATTATAAAATCCTAGTGGATAATCCAATAAAGGGATCATTTTGAATTTTATCGATCATGTTGTTAGTTTTGGATTAACATATTTGAGGATTTTCTTAGCATATGAATATTATGACATATGGTTCCTCGATTTATATATATGGAATGTGTGTATGGACATACCTAGATGAGACATGTTACGTGTTTATATATTTGATGAGGGTTATGTGATGTGATAATCCATAATGGTAAATTATTTATGATGTATTCATTGACCTAATCAGTCTATATATGGGTAATCAAGAACATATGAATGGGTATATTGGATTGACATATGGTTACATGATTTTTTAGAAAAAATTTAATATTAAAATACTTTCTTACATATAATAAATATTGTGGACACTGGTATAGAGATACATGTGTTTTATGGGGATAAAAACAAATATATTTGTATCTTGAGTAGCACTGATACTTTTCTAGATGTAACTATTTTCTTACATTTTTTAATTTTGGGATTAAATTTTTTTCAATGATAAAATTCTCGATGGGTTCACACATTATGGTTGATTGATTGGGGAATGATTTTTATGAAACTCATAGGGATGTTTTAAAACTTCTTAGAGTTTATCCAAAATGATTTTTAGATAAGTTTTCACATGGTATTGCATATAATCTGACATGAGGTGAATTTGATAATAACTTTTCAAAAGTTATTTATGTATTTCGAAAGTGTTTTGGAATATGGTTTCTCAATTTCTTTTATGTGATACAATATAATTTTAAATGTCATAAATTATACATGGAATTAGTGAATGTGGACGATTGATGGAGATATTCCCTAAATCCATGAATATATTTGAGGTCTAAATTGTTTGTACCATATTGTAAGATATAGTTATGTTTTATAGTATTACATATATAAAACAAAGGCATATCATATGAATTATTTTAAGTATATCATTGAGGGTGATATTAGATATCACTTTTGGATATCATTTCACAAGTTATTGTGTTTTATACAATATATGTTGAAATGAACAAAAGTATTTAAACCATTAGTGGAAGTAGAAGATTGATTCAGACTATCCTTAAATACATGAATAAATATAATTATTAAAGGGACTATATCATATTATATGATATAAATATTTTTTAGGTAAAAAATATATAAATCAATGGAATATCATTTTCATTGGATAAGGCATATCATAGGGGTGGTATTAGATAATTCTCTACTACCTTAGCCAATAATTTTATATGATATGATGATATCATAATAAGGGTTTATCATATTTTCTAATCAACATGGAATTATTTTATTAACATGACGACAAATGGCTAAGCATTAACATTTAGAAATCCTCTATGACATGGTATCATTTTTATATATTGGGTATGATATATTGGTCGAAGATATTCTATAGGGAGGGTAAATATACCATTATTAGAGTTATAAATTTTATTTAAATTAATCATGATAATGTAGTGGAAAATAAAATAAAGATAATACAATGAGTTTTACAGAAGATTGGTTCAATCAGGTTTTTTCACACTTCAAACCCCATTTTATGTAGTATTGAACCAAAAATGAAAAGGATAGGGGACATTTTAGACCCAATAAACCTAAACCCACAATAATACATTTTATAAATCCCAAATGAGGACATTGTGATGAGAATCCCCATACATAACTATAAAAATCCTTTCATAGGAGCTGATAGAAACCTAGGATTTTATTTAGGGAGCACCCCAACGTAACTATACAACATTGTTTGAATTAATCAAACTGAGGGAATTCCTTTTAGAGTTAGTATAACAATTTTGATAAATGATTTATGTGTGGAAATATACCCATAACAAAATATAGAAGAAATATTACAAATAGATAGCATTATAAATATTGTGTATGGTGAAATATATTATTCACTCCCTTACGAATGGTGAATACAATTTTCTTTGGGCCTTCAATATAAGTTAAAAATCTAAACTTTAATGTGTTTTGAAGTTAATGAGTATTTTTTCCTCCCTTGAGAATTCATAAAATGTGATGTAAATATCTTATCACTTTATTACATGATTGATGGAAGAGTATGAACATATGTGATAGTGTTTCACTTTTCCAATCAACAATCGAAATCCTTGAAGTAATTTTGAAAACAAATAAACTCAAAAAAACCAAGAGAGGTTAGAAAAGTAAAATTTAAAAATAATAAAACTGGATTATTAAAAAGAGATTGAAAAGATAGATTTTATCATTATATAATAGTCACTCAAATCATATCTAGTATTCCAAAAGATAAATAATAATCCAAACCAATTTTAAATCACCCATTAAAATAATTTAAATACTCTCTGTAATATTACGTTAAAGAAAATACATAAATATTCTATGACTCAATTTTCAATTCCTATATTAAAAATAATACATTTTTAAAACAAGCAATAAACATGATGATAATTTAAAACTTGAATAACAATACATTTAAAATATTAAATAAAAATATTTAATGAGCTTAAAATTAACCGATATCAATTTAGATACTATATAATTGAAGAAAAAAACACAAAATAATAAAAATTATTTTGACTTTCAATATGTCAGTTTCATTATTGAAAATCAGACACCCTTTAATCATTATAAAAACATTTTTAAGATAATTAAAAATCTTATAATAGATTATAAACAATGTATATTAATTTATAAATATATTATGTTAATTAAAATATGTGTAATATAAATGAAATTCATCTAAATAATAATCATTATGAAATCTAATACATATTTCTACATTTGAGAAAAACCTACAGAAATTCACTAAACTACGTAGGAACATTCACTTACATTTTTTTACATAATACTTTTTCTCTAAATAATAAAATTGACCACATATATGAATCAGTTTAGTTTATTCGCATATGAAAATTGATGTATGTGATTCGACGTAGGCTAATTTCTCAAGTATCCTAATTTATTGAATAATGTAAATAGATTGAATTTGCTAAATTCAGAACTAAAAACTATATACTAAATTGAAGAATCATATTTAGGTCCAGTTGAAATATATTTCTAAAAATTAATTTTATTTTAAAATGAATAATTATCACTATAATAGTATGTCTAGAATTAAATTTATTATTACATAACAAAAGAAAAATAGTTTTGGAAAAATATATAATTAGGATTGAAACAATATAGTGAATTATATCCTGATTTCAGATATTATGGAAATAGATTCATAAGTTTATTTATTATAATGAAATGTTTATAATCTTATTATATATATATATTAAAGGAATCACTCAATTTATTGTTCTATATCTAATGTTTTGGTCAAAAATACATAAGGAATCTAATTCCTAAAAATAGAATATTATAATAAAAAAATGACTACGCCTACATGGATTAAAATTTTTGATATTTTTATTTTGATAAAAGGCTCTGTTAGAATAGTACAAAACATGTATAAATAATATTTTAAGGTCCCAAATGACTTATATAGCTTAGTAACAATATATAAAAATTCTAGAACATGTTATGCCCATTCTAAGAATGAAATACAAATATATTATTATCCTATAAATAATATGATAAAAATAATGATTAAACATACATTAATCAATATAGAATTCATTTTCTTAATACATATAAAGTAAATAAAACATATAAATCATTATGAATATTAAAAAAATAATGTGGTTCAAGGATCCACTCAACAGTATAGATGCCTAATAATTGGAAACACATCGTTGATTCAATAGAAAATTATAATAATTTATTGAAGGATCAAAACCATTTAGTCAAACATTATGAATGTATAAGTAAATTTGTAGAGATTTAGGAGTGTCCTGAGGGCCTATTTGAAGTAGTGAATGGACATTGATATGGATGTGTGATCTGAATCCATTTCTTTATATCAACTATCTAATTCCCAAATCTCTCTTACTTCTCCTTCCTTATCTACCATGAGAAACTAGTATATCATGTCCATGATAAGGATCCGACCAAAGGGTTGGACGATTCATATCGATTCCTATTTATAAACTAGAGGTACGATTATTTTTTATATTCTATAGTTGAATTCATAAATCCCTAATTGAGAAAAATGATATAGGATCCTTGGTTTTGGGACCATGTTTTTATTTCATATATATACATGGTTTTAGCATTCTATAGAATGATATTGTTAGTAATTTTAGGTTTGTAATTCCCTCTATTGAATCAACTAATCATTCTTAAATCCACTGAAACCCAACTGATCCATTTTTCAAATATTCATTTTTCTGTCCTAAAATCAATCCTTCTTTAATGATTTAAAACATAATCATTCCTCCCACATCCATTTCCTTGGTAATCCATTGGATTTTCCTGAAATTTATGATTTTAGAATTGATTAATATAAAGAGATGAATATAGTAGATTAATATTATAATCAATTTTCTATATTAAAGGCTTTTATGTGAGAGGTCATCCTTAACATCCATGAATTTATAATATATTTCATTAAATTAATTCTCTTTTATAGATTGTGATACATTCAATCATGACTCTAAACAAATGGTAATATAGTATACCATTATAACTTATACATTAAATTAAGTGGTATTAATAGTAATAAATAAATTATGAAAATACTATTTTATTCATGGGTAGAAAATGAAATCATTTTTTATTAATTGATATGAAATAATTATAAAACTCATATGAATGTAAAAGAAATGTTTTTTGAAAAACAATTTTTGTACTCATAGTGGGATTTTATCTTAATGAAATAAAATAATCACCATTTGTGATTGATTATAATTAAACATATATATTATATATTCAATAAAATTTTTATCATTAATCTAATATATCCTTTATTTATGATATATGAATGAATCTAGTTTTATGCTTAAAATTGTAATTTTATAAAATTCTATTTTGTTGCATTTCACGAACCAATGTTTATATTATTTATTTACCAATTATAAAAAAATTATTTGAAAAAAATAAGTTAATGTTTTAAATGAAAATTATAAAATTCTCTTATAGTGAATTGATAAGAATTATATTGAAATATAAAAAATCAAATAAAATGTGTAACATACTAGTTTTTGTTATTTAATGTCTTATCATATAAATATTTTAAAAGGTAACATGTTTTTAAATGGGTTTAAAAGGAAAATTAGTTCTGTTATATAATTATTAATCCCATTTAGTTAATTTTCATAAAGATTATGTTTAATTTTCATATTATAATCTTTTATAATTTATATAATATTTGTTTTCGAAATTAGTACTTTTATCGTGCATGAGGGTATAATTTTAATTTATATCTAGCTACCCACCTTAATTGAATTTTGTAAAATGGATTAAATTTTTTGAATCATCATAATTAATATGATTTAATATTTTCAACTTAATTTTTTTTAATAATGAATACTAAAAATATTATAAATTAGATACCACAATTATGGTTAAAAAATTTATTTGGGCGGGGTTAAACAAATAGATAATGGTTAATTAGCCAATTAAAAATGTAAAATTAATATTATCTGGACATATTTCTACCTTATAGAATAATATGTTTTGATAACTTTTCATTTAGTGGAATGTTTCTTCGAACCAACTATATAATTTTTATTATTTTAGAAACTTTCCAAGGGGTCCTCACCCGCACTTATTAAAGGAAACCTCCTATCGTCTCTTATTAAAACATAAAGACAATTTTGGTTTGGATAATAAGTGCCTAAATTAATTAATTAATTACCTATCCATGACCCAAATTCTGTTTTTCCATCATAAAGCCATACTATTATGGATTTATATATAAAACTAAGGAGGTTATATAAATAAAATGTACAATTCTTGACCACACATTTTCATATTATTTCTTATTATACACCATAACAATCCATTTAATGTAAAATGTAATAAAAACAAAATTTTACTAAAAATATTTATATGTTATTTTGTTAATTTCATATCCTATATCCATATCAAATTCTATAAAATGTTATATGAAAACATTGATCGTATGTATGGCGGACATTTACCACTCAAATAGATGTCATTTTTTATCAATAACCACTTCTCATGGCTGGATACAGTGATGGATTTACATTATATATATATATAATATTTATTAAATTTCTTCACTTATTGAATTATAATATCTCACCTACCTTATTACCTTCAAATCCATTGTATAATTGATACCATTCCTCATGCCTATGTGTGGACTAATGCCTCCACAAAGCAATATGATTAATTTTTTTGTTTAGATTGACATAGATAACAATAAAGATAGATTTAATTAATATATATTATATATAATATAAAGTATTTTTACTTAAATGTTGAAATATTTTTTACCTTTGTTTCATTTGATCATTCAATAAATGAAAACAGTGTTCCTGTGTATGCACAACATACCATTTCCATGAAGAATTTAAACCATTTATTAATCAATAAATATTATTTATTACTCTAAATAAATTTATAATAAATATATGTGATATTTATATCAAGAATAAAATATTATATATTGTGGAACAATGATCATATTTAAGAAATGGAACTACTAAACTAAAATAAACAAGTTATTACCCAAAAAGTGTTTTTTAAAAAAATTATTTGTAAACGGGTGATAAAAGATTATAATTAAAAAATATATTGTATGAAATATATGATTATGGATAATGAATATGTGTATAATAAAAATATATTTACCATCTATGATTTTCGTACATATGTAATAGAATTCTAATAAGAGGTAAAGGTTTATTTCATGATCTCATTACTATTCAAGTTCTTTTATGTTGAAGTCTCCACTAAGAGAATTATTTGATATTTTTATAACAAACCCTATATATTTTCTTATACTATTATAGTTGATTTAAATTACATGTTTTCCTTTATTTTCCACTCTTGACGTACTCAATATACCGAAACCATGTTTTTTAGAAAAACTATATTTTTTTTACAAGGTTAGTAATCATTTTCCTTATATCCATGGTTTTTTCCGAAAAACATCAAATTATATTTATAATATTCCCAAATTATTTAATAAAGATATTTCTACATAGGTTTTTGAAAATTAATTAAATGTAATATTCCTATTTTTTTTTGAATATGGTACTTTTTGGATATTTACACAAGGGTGGAATGAATGTTTTTAATCCTATGTGGCATGAATATAATTTCTTTTACTCATGAAGTCTCATTTATTGAGTTATTAATTTAAAACATTAAAAGTAATATTAAAAATAATATGGTTTCCTTAATATTTCGGAATTTTTTTGTTTTTGAATAATTTCACTCAGATTGAAAAAAGTTATTTTCCTAATGAAATCATCAACTGATCTTTTTAAAGTATATCCATATATGTCAAAATAATTTGGTGTATATTAATATTAAATGGGGATGTACAATTTTGATACCATTTAATGAATTTCTCTGGATAAAGTATGATTGTTCTTATTTATTTAGAAATTATTAAAATTTTATTTGTATTTTATTAATATGAATTAATAAATTAATTATGTTCCATTCCTTTCATATGAGGAATTCATTGGACATGGTAATAGATATAAATGACACGATATAGTCTTCGAATCATATTATTATTCATGGTCAAGTTATTAAATAAATGGAATTTTTCTTTTGATATTTAACTTTCCATACTGGTTAGGACATATTTATTCATGCTAGCTTCTATTGTATGCATAATATGACTATGCATTTGATCTCACCCCTTAGTTTTGTTTATTTTCCATAGTCTTGTAGGAAGTTTATAATGATCTATATGTAGGGATATTATATAGGTAAAAAATAGTTTCTCAACGAAAATATTATTTTTTTCATGTTTTCAATTAGAAATGTTATATTAAAGTATATATCTAGTCTTAAAAGATACCTAAACTATATAGTCCTTTATGATGGGAATCCTTGTATCTAGTACTAATTTAAAAAGGTAACCACTAACTATATGCTACTAGGGTTTGGTAATTTTTAATTTGTGTTAGAGAAAGTTTAGTAGAATCCCAGAGAACTAGATTTCGGAAATAAAGGTAATAGAATATAGTCTTATGAATGAATTTGAGGACAAGTATAGGAATATGATAAAAATTTAATGTTATTGTTAGGATATTATATGGGTTTAAAATAAATATATCCTTATATTGATAATAAAAGTGGATTTGGTTTAGAAATATATTAATCTTTTTGTAATAATATTAAAAAAACTCATTTGAGTAAATATTAGCCATCATATTGGTGCATGGTAAGGGTTTACTTATTTCTCACATAGTTTGAAACATCCAAGGGATAAAAATGGGTTAATTCACATTTTAATAATAAAAAAATTATGAAGGATTTTAAATTTTATTATGATTTGGGAATATTTCTAATGAAATCATGTTTATGATTAGGTGATTATATATGCATAATTGTTTCTATTCATGTTAAGTAGATCACATGTTTAAAAATTATACATTATGATTCAAAATGTTATGATATAATTTAGTGTATGAAGTTGTTTGGAAATGGTTACTAGAATAATTAATGGAATCCATTTAAATACACTTAATCTATGTATTGATTACCATCATGAGAAAGATAATTAAGCTAGAGCTTGAGATGTAGCTATATCTGAACAAATTATAACTATATTGGGCAAGATATCTCAGGTTGTGACCAATATCCATACTCATATGGAGAATAATACTGATCCACAATGTGGTGTAACAATGATGGACTACTATATTTTTCAAACACTACCTCCTTTAATGGGACAACAAATCCATTTTTAGCTGAGTGATGGATAAGTTCCTTAGAGAAGATATTTTCCACATTAAAAGTAATAAAAGGGAGAAGGCTTATAGGGAACATTATCATATCTTAGGGGACTCAGATAATTGGTGGGAACTGATTCAAAATTATAAGGATGGTTCAGAAATATAAATTATATAATGTGGGGATTTTATTGAAATTCTCATGGAAATATATTTTTCTCTTAAATAATGAGAGGATATGGAGAGATAATTCATAAGTCTAAGAAAAAATAAAGGGGAAAATTTTCTAAGAATAAATCCAATGTTATAATGCTAGAAATGAAAACTATGAACAAAATATGAAATCAAAATAGTTTTATTTTCTGTTTATTTGATGGGATAAATCCAATCTTTCGAATGTAACTTGTCTCCTAAAAGTTCTCATCATACGAGGATGTTGTATCAAATTCACTCAAGATATAAAAATATTTTTCGATGTATTATACATTCAATGGATGTAAATATAATAATAGGGTATCAAAGAACTCTATAAAAGTAAATACACCAAAAAGAGAATAAGGGAATTTTATATTTTACAACTTATAATGATGGTCGGAAGAAACATAATGGAACATGCTTGATGGAAATTGCAGTTTTCATCAACATTATAGTGAAATGACACAACAATCATGATTTTAAGTGAATTAAAGATGATTCCAATGTTTAATGCTTCAACTGTAAGGATATAGGGCACTATGAAAATTGTTTTTCTTTATTTTAAGGTAATTTCTTCTAAAACATAGAGTGGATCAAGGTTATGATTATGAGAACATAATAGTTATGGTTGATGTTCCTAAAGATATTTTGGAAGGTAAATTAATCATTTCCTAAAATTTAGATAATTATTTTTTTGAATCATTGCCTTTTCACTTATTTATATTGTTTATGTTTTCTATGAAAATTATATATTACCCTTACACCATAAGAATGGATTTATAAGTTAATAATCATAATCGAATTCTCACCGTAGTAAGGATGTGTCAGTTAATTCCAATTATGAAACATAATCATGCCCATTGTTTTTATATTTTAATTATTACAATGGTTGATTTTGATTTAATCCTTGGAATGTAATGACTTTAAGAATATCATGAAAAAAATTATTAAAAATATTAGGAAATTATGATTCATGATGAATATGAGGATTTCCTTATCTTTAGAGAGGGAACTTCATCATCTAAGTCATGTATTGGTCCACCCCAACAATGCTTTCAAATACAATCCTTGGGTAATTAGGGATGAAATGATATATGGATGGAAAAGGTAACATTAAAATTGAGTATGTCTAGATTTTAGATGAATAAATTGTATATTTCTTGAGGAATTTAGAAGACATCCACCAGTGCGTGAAGTTTAGTTTTTTATTGATTTAACCCTTAAACAAAGATCCATATCAAAAACATCCTATAGAATAGCCACAATGTAATAGGTGGAATTTATGAAACAAAATGAGGATTTGCGTCATAAGAGATTTATTCACCTTAGTTTTCACCATAGAGAGCCCCTATTCTTTTTATTAACAACAAAGATCAATTTATCAGGTTGTGAACTACTTATAGATTAATCAATGCTATTATTATAATATAAAGTATCCTCCACCTCAAATTGATGAATTATTCGATCAACATCATAAATCTCAATATATATTAATGACATATCATTATTCTAGGTATCTTTAATTGAGGGTAAAGGTGATAGATATTCCAATGATTATATTTCTAATGATATGTATAAATTAAATGATTATGTATATTCTATTTGGATTAACTAATGAACCCTATATTGTTATTTATATAATGAACATATTATTTAAGATATATCTTGATTATTTTATTATGGTACCTGTTAATGATATCTTGTGGCACTATAAGATATATGAGGACCATGGTAATTAATTGAGGATAATTATTTAGAATATTATAAGAAGATTGTTATATGGTAAATTTAACAAGTGCATATTCTATCTTTTGGAAGATTCTTTTCTTGGATATATTTTCTCCAAGGATTAAATATTAGTTAATATTACGAAGAAAATATTAGTCAAATAATGTAAAACACCAACGAACATAACCAAGGTACACAACTTCAATGGTTTGGAATGTTAATATTGATTATTGTTTCTATAACAACCCATGATTTTATAAGATATATTCTATTTAAATTCTTTCATATCTTCTGTTGTACGCTACACCAAGATTAGCTTGTACTATACGCAACACCGTATTAGCTTTCAATATACACAACACTATTCTTGGCTCGTATTACACACAATTTCAAGTTTGTTTTGTGAAAAGTATTCTACACAACATTAAGTATAAATTTTGTTTAATGTATAAATGAAATATGTTTTTATTATGTTATACAAAACACCAAATAGAGCTTTCACTACACTTAGCCCTGACATGGCTTGCATTACACGCAATCAAGACTTTCCTCGATAGCGTGTGTAGTACGCAATACCGAGTTTCACTAAACGAGATATTATTATAATATTATTATGAACTAGCCGTTATGAATAGTAATACCCACTTTTTTAAATTTCATAAATTTTATCTTTCAAAATGGACTTCATTTTTGGATTTGGAATATCGAAATTATCGTAGGGTGAATTTTTGGTATTTTAATGAAAACTTTCAATTTTTGATGATTAGTGAAAGCAATGGTTTACTATTTAAAAACAGACTTTTTATTTAAATAATTATTTATTTTATTTAAATATATTTTAGGTAAAAATTGATACATAATACCTATATAAGTTCAATGTAATTCATTGGAGTCATTATATAATAATTTTAGATATATAAAAATTTTATTGAACTTTTCATCGTCTTTTACCCACCTCCTAGGAGAATTTGAAAATTTACATAAAACTTAATTTTACCACTTTTGTGAGTGGAGTTTAGAAAATCCAAGTGACATGGTAAATATCAAGGAGTAAAATGTGGTTCAATAAGATAATTTTTTTGGGGAATAGTAACAGTTTATTTTTATTTACCACGGTTAAAAGTATATTGGGTAATTAATGGTAAAAATGGTATTATTATTACCCTAACACATGTCCTAATTCTATTGGATAAGTATAATTCGACCAAAAACAACTTTAGGAATAAAATATTATCATTTAGGTTCACTTGGATTATATTAGGAGATTTATTATTATTTTATTTAGAGAAGAGTTAAAATAGTTAAAATCAATTTTTAATAACTAATCAATTTTAATATAGGGTTATACATAAGATAAATTATACTATAAATATTCATTAGAAATATAAAACTATTTCCTATATAATGTTAATTTATTTATAATTTTTATACATTAAATAATTTAATTTATTTATGATACAATGATGATGCAGTAATTACCTTTTTAATGAAATATTAACATAATTGATGTTATAAATACCCAAATAAATGTAATTTGAGACTTTTTATGAATTACACTAATTTTCTAGGTTAATATGACATGTTAGTATTCATTAAATTATCTCTTTTCGAAGTAATATTGTTGTTATAATTTTCAAAAAATCAATTACCAAATAGTGTCAAAATTGAAATAAAATAGGTTTAAAAAAATTATATTATTAATTATTATTATATTCTTAAAAATCTAATGTTCGAAAAAATGACTTAGATAAGATTATATATATTAATAATGAACCATTTGTGGCTCATTTGTCTTTTTATAGTATGTTTATTAACCATATAGTGTAAGAAAACAAGAAGACATAGTAAAAGTTAAATTATTTAACATAGAGTCAAATCTAAATGATAAGGTTAAAATAGTAACCTAAACTTGTCTAAAACCTATTGTTTGAGAGTATTTCGTCCCATACCCACTTTAGATTCTAAATAAATCAATTTGGAGCAATTATAAACCGAATATGACTTTATTATAATTTAATATTTTATGTTTTTTCCAAGGTGCCCCTCTCGACCCTTATAAAAGGGCACCCCCTCCCTCTTCTCTTTACACAATTTTGAGAATTCAAGCTCGAAAAAACCCCTCACATTTTCCTTATTAACTTCCCTAGAAACATTCTAAAAGTTCAGGTATTCCCAAAATACCAACTCTAGTCCCTTAAGAGGAAGCTTAAAGGAGGTCAGTGGAAGAAGAGATAATCTCTTCTATCGATTCTTTCAAGTTTCTTTCTACTTAAACATCTTCTTCTTTAGTTGTTTCATTATAAAATAATATCATAAGTTTCACTTATATACTGATATGGTATTATAAATATGAAAAAACCCCATTTCACCTTCTATCCATCCTACGGAAAATGAAATCACCGGGCGTGTGTACGTACAGAATACCGTCACCACGCCGTGGTGTAATCTCTTTTTCCACCACCACCTTACATGGATAGGTATAATGGTGTAAAAAATAACAATATATTGTTATTATAAAATAATAATGATTCTGAGATATTATATCATCCACTCCAATTCAATTAAATAATTATGGGAACGATATCATCGCTCGTGCCTACGTACGGATTACCGTCTCCAAGACGCGATGAGATTCATTCTCCATGTTAACCATTCAAGAATGATTATAAAGTGTATATAATGAATAATAATGAAATATATGACATTATAAAGCTTCTAGATTTAAGAATATATATATATATATATATATGAAATCTACTTAATTTCATTCAAGTCAATAAGGAAAGGAAAACATCGTTCATGCGTACGTACGGCCTACCGTCTCCATGAACGGTGTATTTCATTTCATTTATCTATCTATTATATATAGATATATATATACTGAATATATATGATATATAAATAATTATTTAAATTCTGGAATAATGTAAATCATGATATAAGTAATAATAATATCAAGAACAACAAGTCCAAACACGTTTGATAAATAAAACGATTTTACCAAAAACGCTACTTTAACATGGAGTTTACAAAAGAACGGGTAATATAAAGTCATAAGTGAACCATATATGATATCATAAAAATGAATATTATTCTGTAATAATTCAATAAAATTATTTAAATCATTATACAGGAGGTTCAAATACGTACTAATCATATCATACCTAAGGTAAGGGATAATTATTCCAATCACATTTTTATCCGAGATTATTTATTCGTAAGTATTTAATGGCGTTATTGTTATCATCCATGTCCATGTTTTCTAAAAATGTTTTAATGTATGTTTAAAGTCTTTTTTACCCATATTTTTTAATTTTACTACATGTTATTTAAGGAATATTTCATTTGTTTACCATACAAGGTACTTTTTGACTTTTCCAACAAAAGTACGAGGATAATGTTATTTTTAACTTGTACGACATGAACAGATTTTTACGGTTTCATAACGCCTTATTTTCATGAAGCATACTGTACAATATTTCATTACTATTTAAAAAAAAATCATTTTCTATTAAAATTGAATGACATTTTGTGAAAAGAAAATGATTTTGAAGAAGAAAGGATATTTTCGTCAAAAATTCGGTTCAAGTGTTTTGTCAAAACTATTTTCCATCTAAGATGACATTATTTAGTAAGATTATATTTCAAGTATAATGTGTCTATTATTTACATGGTTTGATTCTTCTTACGATAAAATTCTATCCATATGTTTTATATGGATTATGTTATGATGGGATGATGTTTATGAAACCCATTTTATTATTTGGGTTATGATGAATGATTTATGTTTATTTTGTGGCACAAGTAAGAATTATTTCATTATGAGATGGGTGGGAACTATATCTCCATAAAATTCATTGGTTAAAGATTCATATCTCATCAGATAGACATGGCTCAAATGGAAAGTAAATCTGGTTCATTAATACAGGGCTGGAACAGAAAGTAAACTCGGTTCATTAAGGGACTTTGTCCACTATGATGGTCTTGGCAGTAATGCCTTGGCTACAATGGAAATCATATCATGTTCTATTTTATTTTCTACAATTCCATGATTTATTCCAAGGATATTTTATTAGGATTAATTTTCCATTATGATCTATGCTTTATGAACATCCATGTTTTATGTCATTGCTCATGATTTTTATGTTTAAACATTATGTTCATGTTTTTAAGTTCAAATGTATATGGCTTGTTTTATTTTTTCATGCTTACCCTTATTGAGAATTCTATATCACCCTTTATATGTTTTATTTTACCTAGGATATAAATAAAAGCTTTAGGTAAGAAAAAAAGGAAGATCTTTATGGGAGATGTTGAATATCTTCCACCAAGATTAGAAGATTATATTCCGAGTTTCCAAAGACACTAAACTATTACGGTCCTTTGGTGTCTGTTTTTGTTATGTATTAGATATTCTACAAAAGTAATGTAATGTCCATGTATGTCAAGCTATGGTTTTTTATAGTTGGTATCAGAGGAAAGGTTTAGTTAACCTTTGGAAACTAGGATGTGAAAATTTAGTGACATCCCTAGAGATATTTCTAAGGTATGTCTAGGGATGTCCCTAAGGTTAAGTAGAAGTATAGGTTATATTACAAGAATTATGGTAACGATCTTAGAATTTTTCCTAAGATTTTACATATTGTAGTTACTCCCCCTTTATTATTTTTTTCCCTAGCATGATTTTTCCCCTCACACTATACTTTTTGGGTTTGAGACGATGGATGGAACCCGAAGGAACCATGTTGATCAATGTAATGGGAAATGCAATGATTTTCCTCCTCGAAAAACCAATGTTATGGGAGATTGAGTACAAAATATTATTGCTATACTTACAAAAGATATGAATCATTATGGACTTCCAAATGAGAAGAGAAGGGAACAATCTTCTATTGAGTCCTTTATGAGGCAACATCCAACTTCTTTTAGTGGGCCTTCTAATCCACTTGTTGCTGAACAATGGATCAGTACCATTGAAAAGATATTTTCCATACTTCGCTGTTCGAAAAATAAAAAAGTCATTCTGTTTATTTACTGTTTATAAGGTGAATCAAATCAATGGTAGACTCTAATTAAGAATACGAGGCCCCGAGATGAAATTCAATCCACGGAATGGGATGAGTTCAAGAACATTTTTTTCAATAAGTACCTCCCTAGTATTCTTTGAACAAATATGGAAAATAATTTCCTTGAACTTAAGCAAAAGGATGATGAATCTGTTGGTATATATGAGGAAAATTTTACAAGGCTTGAAAGGTATGCATCTGGCTTTATCATCCAACCTGAAAGTAAAGTTGATCGATTCTTCAATGTCTTAAAACTAAGTCTTCAAATGGCATTAGCGATAAGATACTTCAGTAGCTCTGAAGGAATTGTTCATTGTGCTATCAAGGTAGAACTATATGTTGGTGTTACATATTCATCTCATGGTTTTGACAAAAAACAAAATATGGAGTTTTAGGAGAAATCTAAGAACAATGGTGAAAAGAAGAAGAATGTTTCTTTATTCTCAAAGTGTGGAAATAAGAGTGGCGAAGATTCCCTAAAAGGTACTAGAAAATGTTTTAAGTGTGGAAAAGAAGTTCATCGAGCAGTTGAGTGTTGATGTAATGGGAAAAAGGTAGCTAATGATGTAGATAGAGAATCGAATACAGAGAACGCTCCACCAACACTTCAATGCTTCTAGTTCATGGAAATGGGGCATTATGCTAATCAATGCCCTAATCCAGGGGTTAATGATGATTAATGTGAGAAACCTCGTATGGAAAAGGAAAAAGGGAAGTCACATGTGATCACTATTTGTGATGTTGAGTATGAAAAAGATGTTGTGGAATGATTAAGTGTTTATGTAATGTGATTCCAAAATAATGTTGTATAGTATTGTGGAAAATTTATGTATTGGTCTATTGTGGTTTTCAATAATTTTATGGTTCCAGTAACCATGAAAAGTGATTGAAATATTTTTGGAAAGTGGATGATATGTGCATAATGAAGGGATGAGGAAAAAATGATATATTTGATAGTATTCATGAGCTCATGACTGATATAAGGACAAAGTGATATCATGGATTGAATATTAATGTTTTCACTATGGTTTTAGGGTAATTAATGTTTAAAGAAAATACATGATTAAGGTATTCACATGTTTGGTATGTGATCAATAGGATATATCTGGGATAAATGATGGTATTCACGTTCTTGTTATGTGACCAATCTAGTAATCGTTCTCTTTATACTATGATTTTGGAAAGAAGTATTTTGGATAAGTCTAAAGATGAGAATGGATTATGTTGGAAATAATATAGTATTGTTTATGGCTATAACTTTTTGATATTATTTCTGAAATGTTATAATATTATAGTTTTAGAAAAAGGACAACTCATAGGATGAGCGACTACCCGTCGCGTCAGACAAGGTTACGGGAATCGAACCATCAACCGAAGTGCAACATGCCTTTATCACTTACCACTGGCCTACATGAATTCCATGGTTAGTAGAAACTTGTTTTATATTATTTAGTGGTGTGATAGATGACGTATAAGTCCATTTTTCGAATCATATATGATTAACCTCACCACAGATGGACTTATGTATATTTGATAAATTTTTCCAACCTTTTGTTTGAAATAGTTGGAATGACCCAACATTCTATCACATGTTATACTAACAATTCACTAATAACAAATTCAACTTCATTTATTTAAGAGATGAAGTTGAAATTGTTCAAGACACAAACAACAGTAAGATTTGTACCAAAATCATGCAAGTATTTCTTTTAATTCATCAACATTAGGGAAATGATCCTGAAAACCAAAAATGATGTCCTAGTTCCCCCATATCCGATGAATCGGATTGTACCTTAGATCATCACAAATTTATGGCTTTGTGATTGTTGGCTTTTTCATAGCCATCTTTTCTACCACTCCCCATCCGAACTTGATGGTTATATTTTTCCTCCATATCCATATTTTCACCTATGTTATCCTATGTGGAAACCAAGTGATGAGTTACTTTGGTTAATCGTTACATTTCATACTTTAGTTTTTTTAAATTATATTTTAGTATTCCTTTTTACGATGTGGGTTTCTATGAATAGTAAAAGATTTATAACCCCGATTAATTTTGAGGAAAGAATTCATTTTAAGGGAGGTAGAATGTAACAACCCGAGATTTTATAAGATATATATATTTTTAATTTCTTTCATATCTTCTATTGTATGCTACACCAAGATTAGCTTGTACCATATGCAAAACCGTATTAGCTTGCAGTATACACAACACTATTCTTGGCTCGTGTCACACACAATTTCAAGTTCGTTTTGTGAAAATTGTTCTACGCAACATTATGTATAGATTTTTTTAATGTATAAATGAAATAAGTTTTGATTATTATATACGCAACACCAAACGGAGATTTCACTACACTCAGACCTGATATGGCTTGAATTACACACAGTCAAGGCCTTCCTCGATAGCGTGTGTAGTACGCAATACCGAGTATCACTAAATGACATATTATTATAATATTATTATGAACTAGCCGATATGAATAGTAATACCCACTCATTGAAATTTTATAAATTTTATCGTTCAAAATGGACTTCATTTTTAGATTCGGAATATCGAAATTTGCCTAAGGTTAATTTTTGGTATTTTTCTAAAAACTTTCAATTTCTGATGAATAGTGAAAACACTAGGTTACTATTTAAAAACAGACATTTTATTTAAATAATTATTTAATTATCTTAAACTTATTTTAGGAAAAAATTTATACATAATACCTATATATGTTCAATGTAATTCATTGGAGTCATTTTATAATAATTTTAAATATAAAAAAAATTATTGAACTTTTCACCGTCTTTTACCCACCCCCTAGGAGAATTTTAAAATTTACATAAAACGTAATTTTACCGCTTCGGTGAGTGGAATTTCTAAAATTTAAGACACACAGTTAATATCAAGGACTAAAATGTGGTTCAATAAGATAAAAATAATTTTTTGTTGAATAGTATCTTTTTATTTGTATTTATCATGGTTAAAAGTAAATTGGGTAATAAATGGTAAATATGGTATTATTATTACCCTAAAACATGTCTTAATTCTATTGGATAAGTTTAAATCAGACATAAACAACATTAGGAATAATATATTATCATTTAGGTCCACATGGATTATATTAGGACATTTATTATTATTTTATTTAAAGAATAGTTAAAATAGTTAAAATCAATGTTTAATAACTAAAACATTTTTAATATAGGGTTATTAATAAGATCAATTCGACTATAAATATTCATTAGAAAGATAAAATTATTTCCTACATAATGGTATTTTATTTATAATTTTTAGACATTAAATAATTTAATTAATTTATGACACAATGATGATGTAGTAATTACTTTTTTAAGGAAATATTAACATAATTGATGATGTAAATACCCAAATAAATGTAATTGGATACTTTTTATGAATTCCACTAATTTTATAGGTTACTATGACATGTTAGTATTTACTAAAGTAACGCGTTTCGAACTAATCATGTTGTTATATAATTCACAAAAATAAATTACCAAATAGTGTCAAAATTGACAAAAAATGGTTTTTAAAAATAATATTATATTATTAATTGTTATTATATTCCTAAAAATAAATGGTTCGGCCAAACGACTTAGATAAGGTAAAATATTTTAATAATAGACCATTTGGGGTCCGTTTGCCATGTTATAGTATTTTTATTAGCCATATAGTGTAAGAAAACTAGAAGACACAGTAAAAGTTAAATTATTTAACTTAGAGTTAAATCTAAATGATAAGGTTAAAATAGTAACCTAAACTTGTATAAAACCTATTGGTTGAGATTATTTCTACCCATACCCACTTTATATTCTAAATAAATCAATTTGGAGCTATTATAAACCGAATATGACTTTATTATAAAATAATATTTTACGTTTTTCCTAAGGTGCCCCTCCCCACCCTTATAAAAGGGCACCTCCTCACTCTTAACTTTACACAATATTGATCATTCAAGCTCAGCCAAACCCTTCCCATTTCCCTTATAAACTTCCCTAGAAACATTCTTGAGATTATGATATTATCAAAAGACCAACTCTAGTCCCTTAAGAGGAAGCATAATGGAGGTCTGTCGAAGAAGAGGTAATCTCTTCTACCAATTCTTTCAAATTTATTTCTTCTTAAACTTATTCTTCTTTAGTTGTTTCATTATAAATTAATAACATCAGTATCAATAATATACTGATATGTTATAATAAATATGAAACAACCCCATTTCACCTTTTATCCATCCTACGGAAAATGAAATCACAGCGCGTGCGTACGTATGGAATATCGTCTCCACGCCGTGGTGTAATATGTTTTTCCACCACCACGTTATTTGAATGGGTATAATGGTGTAAAGAAAAACTATATATTTTTATTATAAAATCATACTGATTCTGAGATATTATATCATCCACTCCAATTCAATTAAATAATCATGGGAACGGTATCATCGCTCGTGCGTACGTACGGATTACCGTCTCCACGACGCGATGAGATTCATTCTCCATGTTAACCATTCAAGAATGATTATAAAGTATATATAATACATAATAATGAAATATATGACATTATAAAGCAACTGGATATATATATATATATATATTACATATACTTACTTTCATTCAAGTAAATAAGGAATGGAAAACATCGTTCATGCGTACGTACGACCTACCGTCTCCATGAACGGTGTATTTTATTTCATTTATCTATATATTATATATATACTGAAAATATATGATATATAAATCATGATTTACATTTTTTAATCAAGTAAATCATTGTATAAGTAATTATAATATCAAAAACAACAAGTCCAAACACATACGATAAATAAAACAATTTTACCCAAAAATGCTGCTTTAACATGGAATTTACAAAAGAACGGGTAATATAAAGACATAAGTGAAACATATATGAGATCATAACAATTAATATGATTCTGTAATAATTCAATGACATTATTTAAATCATTATAAAAGAGTTTTAGATACGTATGAGGCATATCAGACCTATGGTAAGGGATAATTATTCCAATCTCATTTTTATTGAAGATTGCTTATTCGTAAGTATTTACTGGGGTTATTGTTCTCAAGCATGTCCATGTTTTCTAAGAATCATTTCATGTATGTTTAAAACCAATTTTACCCATTTGTTTACTTTTACTACATGGTGTGTAAGAAATCTTTCATTTTTTTACCATACGAGGTATTTTTTGACTTTTCCAACAAAAGTACGAGGATAATGTTTTTTTAACTTATACGGCATGAACGGATTTTTACAATTTCATAATTCCTTATTTTAATGAAGCTTACTCTACAATATTTCATGACTATTTTCAAAAAAATCATTTTCATTTAAAATTTAATGGCATCTGTGAAAAGAAAATGTTTTTAAAGATGAAAGGATATTTTCCTCAAGAATTCATTTCAAGTGTTTTGTCAAAACTATTTTCCATATAAGATGAAATTATTTAGTATGATTATGTTTCAAGTATAATGTGTCTATTATTTACATGGTTTTATTCTTATTATGATGAAATTATATCCATTTTTTTATGGATTATGTTATGATGGGATGATGTTTATCTAACCCATTTTATTATTTGGGTTATGATGAATGATTTATGTTTATTTTGTGGCACAAGTATGAATGATTTAATTATGAGATGTGTGGGACCTATATCTCCCTCCAATGCATTGGTTAATGATTTATATCTCATGAGATAGACATGGCTGGAATGGCAAGTAAATCGAGTTCAGTTATATAGGGCCTGAATGACAAGTCAACCCGGTTCAGTAAGGGACTTTTTCCAATATGATGGTCTTGGCAGTAATGCCTTGGATAAAATTGAAATCATATCATGTGATTTATTCTTTTCCATAATTCCATGATTTATTCCCATACTATTTTATGATGATTAATGTCCCATTATGATCTATGACTTATGTACTTCCATGTTTTATGTCATTGCTCAAGATTTTGATGTTTAAACATTATGTTCGTGTTTTTAAGTTCAAATGTATATGGTTTGTTTTATTTTATCCATTCATACCATTACTGAGAATTTGAGATCACCCTTTATATGTTTTCACTTCCCCAGGATATAAAGAAAGTTTTTTTTCAAGAAATAAAAAGTGGAAGATCTTTATGGGAGATGTTGAAGATCTTTCACCCAGATTAGAAGATTATATTCCGAGTTTCGGAAGAAACTAAACTATTACGGTCCTTTGGTGTATATTTTTTTATATATTAGATATTCTGCAAAAGTAATGTAATGATCATGTACATCAAGCTATGGGTCGTTATAGTTTCATATTTCAGATTGATTGGATAATCCAATAACCATGATTACTCATAAAGTGCTTAAGTTTATATAGAAAATGAATGCGATTTTTTTGATGAATTAAAGAGGATATTGGTGAATGATTTTATTTTGGCTCGACCATCAGTAAATAATGGATTTGTGATATATATATATATATATATATTGATGCATTAAAAAAGAGATGTGGTTGTGTATTTATGAATAATGATAGAGTTATTGACTATGAATCAATGTAGTTAAATATTCAAGAACAAAACTATCCAACATGTCATATTAAGTTGGTAGATGTAATATTAACATTAAAGACATTAATACATTATCTATATGGAGAAATATGTGCGATATACATATATTGTATGAGTCTAAAATACTTTGATTCATTGAATTAACTCAACATGAATAAATGGAGATGGAAAGAGCTACATAAGGAATATTATTTCTCAATACACTACCACCTTGGTATGGAAAATAAGGTAGTGGATATATTATGTTGGAAAGATCGTGGAATTATGGGAAAAATAAGGATCAATTCATATAATTGTTTATGGATCTAATAAATGTGGACATGGGAAATATTATGGAAGGTGGCATTTCACTCATTTTTTAGATTATTTCCAACAAATATTTGTGGAGAAAGGTAATAATTTCTCAACATAATGATCATAATTTTAAAAATAAAATTAATGTTGTGAATGATGAAAATTTTGATGACTTTGTTTATGAAGATGGATTAATAAAACATGCAAAGAGGTTATGTGTTCCATCTATCCCTGAGCATGTGATATAATGGTTTTATAATTTGCATAGCCTTAATTTCTCTATACACCATGGTAGCACCAAGATGTATATATATTTAAAGGAAAATTTTCTATGGAATAATATGAATAAGAAAATTGATGATTATGTTGCAAGATATTTGGTTTTATAACAGGTCAAGTCTAAGAGATAGTATCATAGAAGAGTCATGAAACCTATACCTAATCCTATGTGGAAATGGGATGACAATACTATAAATTTTTTCAATGGAGTACCAAAAACTCCTAGAAAGAATAATGAAATACGTTTTATTATTGACCTCCTCTCAAAATCTATATATCTCATCACTATAAGTTAAGATTTACCTCTTGAGAAACGTATATAGATATATATTAATTAAGTAATAAGACTTCATGGTGAAAATCATTCAATTGTGTCTTATCAGGATCTATTACTTACATCAATATTTCGAGAAAGACGTTATTAGTCTCCTGATATCAAGCTTCATTTGTGCACCACATACCACCCTAAAACTGCTGGATAGTCTGAAAGTAATATTCAAACGTTAGATTACATGTGGAGGTCATTCTAAATTTATTTTCAATTAAATTACATTCATTATTTACATTTGGTGGGGTTCTCCCATGTGAATAACTTCTACTAAAATATTAAAATGTCACCATATGTAGAATTATATGGAAGGAGATGGTATATTCTATCCTTTTGGGATTAAGTTGGTGAAAATAAACATTTAGGCCTAGAACATGTTGAGTAGGCAAGGAAATTGGTAATGAATTTTCAAACACACATAAAAAAACATAATGTATGAAAACAAGCTTGGATAATAACCATAGGAGTGACTTGATATTTGAATTGGGTGTTCATGTTTTTGTGAAATTAACTCCATGAAGTGGTGTCATAAGTGTCTATAAGAAAGGGAAAATAATCCCCAATTACATCAGAACTTTTAAAATCCTAGAAATAGTTTGAGTTGTTGATTTCCATTTAGAAATTCCATTATGTATTTGTAATGTACATGAAGTAATAATATATATAATTGTTAAGGAAGTACATTCTATACCCAACACATGGGAAAAACAAGGAATGAATATAATTATATCCTTTCATATATTACCAAGAATAAGCTATTAAGATTATAGTTAATAGTGTAAAAATATTGAGAAATTCGAAGACTCGGTCGATAAATATACATTATAGAAATAATAAGATAGAAGAGGTGATGTGTGAACCTGATGAAATTATGATGGAGAACAAACCAATATTTTTCATGAGATGACATTCTAGAAATGTTGATGATTAATTTTTTTGAAGGATGGAATAAATTACAACACTGATATTTTATGATACATTTACTTAAAATTAATCTCTTCGATTACATTATATACACACAATCCCATGTTTAAATGAGTTATAATATAGTATACCACTATAAACATGCTGCTAAATTAGAGGGTAAGAATAATAATGACTTAATTCTGAAAATCATATGGTTTACACATGTAAAAAATAAATCCATTAGTAATAAATTTATTCAGAATAAAAATAAATATAATTTGAAAGTAATAGAAATGTTTTTATGAAAATTTATTTTTATAAACATAATGAGTATTTTCTTAATAAATTAAATTAACACTATTTGTGAATTTATGATTAAAATATATATTTTATACACTCATTCATATTTATTATCATTAATCTAATATTTTTTCTATTAATGTGATAAGAATAAATCTACTTTTATGATTAAACTGTATTTTTATAAAAATGTGTTTTCTCACATTATTTTTCACATTTTTTAAATTTAATTTTTTCAGATTTTATAAATTTACTTCAAAAAATTGAATACTTCTATGAAATTATAATTTAAAAGTTATCTTACGGTGAATTAATGTGAATTTTCTTAAACTATTAATTTTTCAATCAACACGTGGGGCTAGATAGATCATGTGAGAAACTCCACATTTTGAATTAGTGATGGAAAATCATCATTTTGTGATTAACATTCTTTTATCATAAAATTGTTCAATTTTTGTTGTGAAAGAGAATTTACATATAATCAGAATGATATCGGTGCAGGGATTGATGCTTTAACAATTCCTCACAAGGAAATATCTTTTTTGGAAGCACATACTGGATCTATAAATGTGTCAAATGATGCAATAAATTCTACCTAAATTATGTTTTTAGGGGATAGTTCCAATATAATGGTGTTATGTTTGGACGCAATTAAGTAAATATTTGGGCAATGTATTTTCTTGCTTCTGGGTCATGTTTCCTATGAAAAATGTGTGAAACCTTGGACTTATGAAAATCTAAATTATACAATTTTTCATTTCATGGGATTTTCTAATTTGTGGTTCCTTAGGATTGGAAAGTGATAACTCTATGTCATCCTTGGTAAGAAAGAGTATTGGGACACATCATGGTGCTCAGGAAACCTAAACCTCAAACCTCTATTTTTCGGCATTGTTAATGGGGTCCAAACATCAACCATTTTAAATAGATCAATTCAATTACCATGTTGGGGAAGTGATTCATGGGATTCCTTAGGTCTATTGGCATACGATAATCTTAAATGACGTTGCTTCTAGAATTGGAACCCCATTGACAATGGATCAATGGAATTTAAATGGTGATATTTATCTGTATGCATGGGTGTTGGTTGAGATTAATATGAAAACGCCCCTCCAGTCAGAATCTCCCTCATTGAAAATAAGCAACACATGGAGCTCACCATTGAATTTTAGAATCATATTTATTTCTTTGATCATTGAAAATGGTGTTCCATTATTTTTAAAAGTTTCATTTTGTTCAAAATATTGTAAAAACTATCAATCATACTAGGGTTTGGAAAGAGATCACAAGGGGAAAGAGGGTTAATACAGTGGAAAATGGTAATAGTGATTTGGTTGATCATGATAAGGGTTTGATATGGAGAATGCCTGCTTGTACAAGAACATCATTGACTTTTTTGGTCGAAGAGGGAGAACAACAACACGTAGATGGTTTTTTTAGACACCACATACTCCACATGAGATGGAAAATTCGTGAAATTCCTTAGGGGATTTTTTTCTCTAGTCTAATTATTCTGACCTTCTATCCACTTACATGGCTATGAATGTTGAGGATTACTTTCTGGATGTAATCTATAATGACCAAATAAGTATATTAATCTTGACTTGCCACCGGTTGATATTATAGTTTCTCAAAAACACATTGTATAAACATGAAATGTGTCGGGGGATCCTTCTGATCAATATGCATTCTTCACTCCTTTTATGGAATTGAAGTAGCATGGATCTACCCTAGACAACAACAATTTAATGAGGCTTCCAAAGGGACACTTCATTTATCCATGTATGTGAATGCAAAAAAATATAGAAAATCAAAAAGAGTGAATACAATGGAGAAAAAATAAAATGGGGGTTGCACCCCCCAACCATAACCGAAAAGAAGATTCTTTTCTCCACTACATGAGATAATACAACATTGGAAGAGAAGGTTACCTCATGATCCATGTACGTAGGTATAAACCTACTGTTATTGGTATATTTGAGCCAATGAAAAACTGCTCTAGAATAATATTTATTTTTCCCTTGAGTGGATACTCAGTTTTAGCCATTGCTAGATCTACATATAACCTAGGCAGTATATGTATTCTAGTTAGTACAAGTGTGGATAATCCTGATATGGTACAGGAGTATGAACCAATAATTACTTGATGGTTCAAAATATCTATAGAAAATGTGTTCTTACCAATTTTTTATTCCTTTATTTATTATAAAGACATGATTAGTCTTTAGATGTATGTGAAGAATCTATCTGATAAAATTGAGGACTCTTGGGTGATTATTAGATATTTCAATTTTATTCATTCTTTTGATGATAAGATCAGTATTTTTTACATAAATTCCAAAATTAAGGATTTCATAGCTGCTATTTAGGAAACCAACATTACATAAATAAACCTCATTAGTTCTAAATTTACCTGGTACATAAGGCACCTAAATAAAATGAGAGAAGGTAGAATGGGAGAGAATTGTTGAATGATGTATCTCCTAAAAAGTGGAGATTGATCTCTTATGTCACATTATCTAAACATAATTCTGACCACCATCCCATCATGGTGAATTTTATTGAATGCATTGGGAGACAACCTATTCAATTTATATTTAACAATTCTTGGACCACCCTTCCAGAGTGCATAATCATTTTTTAAGATATTTGGGGATCATGTTGATTCAACCTCAATCCTCTAATATGCATCTAAAAACTAGAAATACTGAATATCTGTTTGAAATATTTGGAGAAAAATAAGGCTCAAATTTATTAATGGAGATATTAGTGCCCTTGAATTAAATCTTAATTATTTTTAAGAATCAATCAAAATGAATAAATTCTCAGTGGACATTGATCATGAAACTGTGATTTCATGTAAGTTACATAATCTCATTAAGATCAGGAATATCATTCAAAAGAAAATCTTCAAAATCAGATGGCTCAATGAGTGGTATAGAAACAACATATTTTTTTATTATTATTTAATGGTTTATTAGGGCCAATATGCCTCTCTAACTAATCAAGTATGGTGATCGTATCACTGATGAAAGGAATTCCATTTCTTGTTATATTGTTTTTTTATATATGAATCATTTTAATAGTAGTCTAATGAACTAGATAATAAAGGAGGGTATCATTCTTGAACTTATCATTGAATATTATAACTCATTCATTACATCTATTCCCTTGGATGTGGAAATCATGGTAGAAATATTTTTTCTCCAAAAATAATGTTCACTTAGAACATAGTGATTTACTAACAACATATTTCAATATTAATCATATTTCATTCAGAATGATATGTGTGACATGGAAACAAACTTTTTGAAAGGTGGATCCTTCACCAAAGGTTTCAATAAATATTTATTTCCTTTATTAAAAAAATTAGATAATGTTAGTGAAATCACCCAATTCAGAACAGTTTCTCTTATTAACACTATTCACATTGTGATTATAAAAAATATTTCCAATAGACATGCCAGCAATTTTGGAAGAATCATATCATAGTTTCAAATTCTATTAGTTAATAGATGAAACATTCAGGATTGCATATTCACTACATCATAATGTTTTAATATCTTCCAAAAGACCAATCAAATAGGAAATGTTACTCTTAAGCTAGTCATCAATAAATAATTTGATACTATTGAAAGCAGTTTTTATGTAATTTTCTCTACAGCTTCGGATTATATATAAAATTCATTCAATGGATCATGATCCTCCGTAGATCCTCTTATATCGTCATTCTCATAAATGGGTCCTTATAAGGCTACATTAATTTCAATAAGGTTTTTAGGCAACAAGATATTCTTTTATCCCTCATATTTTCTATTACAGAGGATTACCTCTGTAGACTCTTCCTTTACAAGGTGATCAAGGGTTAAATCAAAACCATAAGTGTTCTGAGAGGTACACCTGCTCCTTCACCTATCTTTTTTTCTAATGATATTATTATATTTAAATAGGGATACAAGAAGAGCATCAATAATACCAAGAACATCCATTTCAATTGTGAGAGATTTTTAGGACTATAAATCGTTTATAACAAGTCCATCATATGTTTTGGCATGATAATTATGATTATAGGAAAGAATCCATAATTAGTGTTTTGGAAATCAGGGATGGTTCTCCTACATTTACCTATATTGGGGTTCCTCTATTATTGAGAATTCCTCTAGCCTTTTATTCCATTGATGATATATGTCAAATTAGATGAAATTTGGACTCTTAAAGGGAAAATCCATCTCAATGGTCGAAAGATTATGTCTTGTTAAGCATGTGGTGGTTTCAAATATAATATATTATTTCATGATATATTGATGTCCTACATTGGTTATTAAAGACATAAACATGATGATGAATAACATTGTCTAGAATTGAAGTATTTTAGATATGAAAATCATCACAGGTTCTTGGAAAAAGTGATTCTTGCGTCATGTTTTTGGTGGAGATGGAATCAAAAATCTCAGATTTTTTAATCAGTCACTTTTTGATAAATTTATTTTGAGGTTAATTAAAAATTGATATGCATCCTTGGACTTCAAAATATCCATATTTTACAAATATCATTGTAGAAAGTTTGAGGTACCTAGAGTCATCCATTTGGCCTAGTTTTTGAGGAATGTGTTTCAAAAAATTTACATAAACTCTCATCAAATTATTATATGGAATTCTAATCTTATATTTTGTTAGGAAAAAATTTTGGGGTATTATTTTTTTGAGAGTATTATCACATATGATCAGAGTCTTGGATAAAAACCCTCAATAAATTTTTTTGTTTCCAACCTTTATTTCTTACCTCATGAAAAAGATGAAGATATTTCTAGCTACGATTTTATTAACAAATATGATATTCTTATTTGAGAGTCATTGCCTAATGTAATTCTAGACTCGAAGAATCTTTATAATAATATCATACATGGGAATCACAAATATTTTGGTACCTTCAACAAATTCTTTCTCCTTCCATATTGATTTAAACTTATATAGAGGCTTTTGTTAAATATGGTTCAAGTTGATTCTAATCTATAGAGTGTTATAATTTCTATATTCTCTATGTGGGTCCTTTTACATCCGCATTATGAGGATGTTGATCACCCTTTCTGGTACTATAATACTACATTATCTCTATGATATGTTTTGTTCTATATGTCTAAGTCTCACACTTTGCATGCTTCCTATTTATAGGACCTACTTTGTGTAGTCCGAGACCTACATTTTTCATGGAATCTCACTCTTATAATTTGGATTTCCATTGTGGAGAAAACACACATCATCTAGAGGAGTCGAAATAAATCATCTCATGAGTAAAATAATTTCAATCCATGGTCTACCATTTCAAATCTAATTGATGTGGTTCAGAGTGAAAATGTTCTGAATAATGAGAAATAAAGTGATACAGTACATGTCCTCACCATTCATAGGATATTTAGCATCATATAGAACATTCCCAATCCCCGTTCCATGCTTCATGTGTTCTGGACATCCCCTTACATGGATAGAATAAGTTTAATACTCATGGGGCATCAAGGAGAAATATGGGACCTATTGGATATATTGACATTATAGGGACTACAATTTTGATGTGGTAGAAGTTTTTTATGGTCCCTATGGTTCTGATATTTCTCTTCAAGCTTAAATGGATAGATTTTATCCTAGCAGTTTGATGTACAAGGAAACATAACTTGAACAACATATGTTTTGAATATGTCTCTACTACTATAGTATCAGCTATTTAGTTGGGAGTGATTCCCCATTCATTGAAGCTAATAGAATAATATGAAATTTCTTGTGTGTCCTATCCTCCAATAATTACAACATCACACACATCTATCGTGAAGCAAAATACTTTTTTGATGGCATGAAGAACAAGGGAGTGATGACAATGGTTTTTACTACTCTAATTATCTACCTAGTGATATAATTCCCATATTGTGGTAGGATAAATGTAAAATACCATATTTAATACAATTTTATTCATTGTTGTATCTTATCTATCAGCCTCTGGTCTAACTTTTCTCAAAAAAAGATTTTTTTCGATGAATTGTTAGAAATATAATTTTTTGTTAAAAATATTATTTTCATTTACATTATTTATAGAGTTCAATTTTTTATAATTTTTATAAAATTAAAATTAGTTCAATTATATTATTATTAATCTAATTTATTTCATTGGAAACAATTTTATGTTTAATTTTTATTTAAGAATTTTTAAACTTAAGAAAAGGTTTTCTTTCAAAAACAACATTTTCATTAGACATTCTGGTTTAATTTTAAAAAATATTATGAATTGTTTTTGAATTTAAGTTGATAAAATTTAATTATTATTTTAAATTATAATGAAAAAAATTATGTAACATGGTCAACTTAATTTTTAGTCATAATGAATAGTATCAATAGTAACAATATGTTACCACATTTATGGTTAAAATGAGTTTACCAATAGGAGTGGGTTAAAGAAACATATATGTGTATTATTTCCAGTTATACATATAAAAATACGACTTTATGGAAATATTTAATCCATAGACTATCCCACCATTGGATTTGTTTCCATTTGAATGTATTTGGATTTTGAATGACAGTATCATTTTTCATTCTTTTAGGAATTTGATAAGGTGGTATCCTCCCCACTTATAAAAGGAAACCCCACTCCTATCATATAAAAACTTCAATTTCATTTTGGATAAATAATTAATTGACTAATTCCCTTACTTACATCGCTATCCATGACCTAGATTTCATATTATTATAAAAAAACAATCCCAGTAATGCTTTAGGAATAACCCTATTAAGGTTTTCTGACAAATATATATTGTCCTTTACCAAGAATTTAAGTTATACTTGTTCCTCAACACCTTCAAATATTTTTCCAAAATTATTAAAAAAAATAAATTATATTAAAAATACTATGATGTTTTTAATTTTTATGATATAACATATATCCATCTCCTCTTCCATAATGTGTGAAACAAATTTTTCGATCGTGTGTACGATGTATTACCTCCTCATGAACCTATGTTATTAGTTTTCCATCAATGCTTCTCACAAATAGATATAATATTGGATTTAACATATATATTACATATTTATGACATAAATATATTTATAAAATTACAACAACACATCTAATTTCTTACCTTCAAATTCATGAGAAATCAATAATGTCCCTCATGCGTATGTGTAGACTACATCCTCCACAATCCAATGTGACACTTTTTTCATTTTTGTTTTACAAGGATTGAAATAATGATATATTTAATTTATCTATATGATATATATATAAAATAATTACTATTTTGGAAAGGTGAAATATTATTCACCTTATATTATTGTTCCACATGTTAAAAATGAAAACAATGTTCCTACGTATGTGTATCATATCGTCTCCATGAATCGTGTAACACATTTTTCAATAAATAAAATTTATAGAGAAATAAAAATAAATACATAATGAATATATATCATATATATAATTATCATCTTTATGGATATTATTTAACCATCATAATTGTAAAAGGATCGAAACTAGTCAACCGAATCACACATGAAAAATGAAGTATTATTACTCTGAATAGTGATTCTAACAAAAAATTATTAATAAATTGGTGATAAAATAGTATAATTATATAATATATTTTATGATATATATGATTATTATAGATAACCAAGAATAAAATTCATTTATATTAAATCATCATAGAATAATAATAATTATACTAAAAAAATACATGACTGAGGACTGTAATGGTTTAGTGTCTTTGGAAGCATGGAATAAAAATCTCATATCCTGTGGAAAGATACTCAACATCTCATATTAAGATATCCACGTTTTTTAATTCCACATAAAACCACTATTCATTACCTATGGAAATAAAACATAATAATGGGATGAGTTCAGACACATAGTAAAGATAGATAAAGGAAATACATAAGAATAAAAACGAAAAAAATGGTATGTAACATGAGCATAACATTTGAAGATCATACCCTCCCTATTAAAGATCATAAATAATATTTCTATGTCATTATACATGAATCATAATTAAATTAAGAGCATAAATAATTAAATAATAACATAGTAATATGCCATGGGATTTGTGACATGGACATGGGTTTATATTGTTAACATGTATAATTAGAAGTAAGTTCACTCATTAAATTATGGTGATGCAAAAAGCCCATGAATCAACTACTATACATGTAACTGGTCCATGAATAGAATTGAGAACATGTAATTATTTTCACACATAACCTTATGGACCTGAAAACTTGTCTATGAATTAAATTCTGAATATGTAATCAGGATTAATCATAATATTGTGAACATGTAATCAGTTCCACACATAAAAATACATACACGAAACCAGGTCCATGAATAACATTTTGAACATGTAATCAGGTTCACGTATAACATTGTGAACATGTAATTAGATTCACACATAAACTGATGGATATGAAACTAAGTCAATAAATAAATTTGTGAACATTTAATAAGGTTCGCTTATGACATTGTGAACATGTAATCAGGATCACAGATAATATTATGGACATGAAACGATGTCAATGCATAAAATTTTGAATATTTAATCCGGATCACACATAAAATTTATATTTACGAGTCATCCATCATTAACTAATTCACTAGAGGGATATATAGGTCTGTGTCATCTGATAATAAACTCTTCATTTATGTGCCGCAAGGTAATAAAACATCTTAATATCATGACCAATAAAAATATGTGGGTTTTATAAACATCAAATAATAACACATAATATTAATTGGGAATCAATAAAATTTACTCACATCATAACCAATGGAAAATAGATAGGCTTCATTTAATCAAAGCACAACCCACAAAGAGAAAAATATTCCAGAATCGTATAATCCATGTAATTGAAATGAGTTTCATAATTTATATTCCATATAAACATAACCATTAAATAAATAATATGAATGGAACCTTTGGATAATTACCTATTTGGTCCTGAGTCACATCAACGAATGTTATATTAGAAGGAAAATAAATTTGAAGGATATTTTGAAAATATTTCGGAAGAAAACTATCCTTTATTAATTGAAAAAATATCCTTAAAACATAAAACATTTTGATAACATATTCCTTTTAAAATAATTTTAATACATTTAAATGAATCTTGATGACATTTTGAAAACCATTTTCCATTAAAAAAATTAAAATAATATTGAAAACATTTTTGAAACTCGAAAACGTTTAAAAGGATCATGAAAATGTTTGGAAAAACATTTCATTCAAAATCTATTTTGTAAAAAAATCAAAACAATTAACCTTTCAACATTAATAGAATCCATCAAATAATTGAATGAATATAAATCCATAGATGATGAATGAGGAGAAAACAATATTTCTTTTTCATGGTAAAAAGAGTTGAAAAATTCCTTATTCAGAAATATATAATAAGATGCCATTTAAAACAGTGGCCAAAGAATAAAATTTGAAAAATATATTTTATTGATCATATGTGATTACTATAATATTATTTCAGACCATTTTATAAAACATTATTTTAAAGGAATAATAATTTTCAACTGAATAGAGGGTAAAGTCAATATTTATTTATAAACTTCCTTAACTATATTATGTTCTAAAGAGTGTAATAAATTTTACCAATATATGAATAAATCTGGAATAACTATAGGATAAATAAACTAATTCATTTTCAGGATATATATGTCATAATATTTCAAAAAAGAAAGAATAACAATAATTAATCTTCAAAAGCAATGAGGTTGTCTCAATAAACTCTTATAACACGGTAACTTGGAATCATACTGTCCATGTAAGAAAAAATTACATGAAAATTAAAATATCCTAAAATAATTTAAATTCCTTATACAACACACAAATAATGAGAATTTAGGTGCATAAAAAAACATGGGTCTCCATGAAGGAAAATTGTGACAAAGATATTTTACTTATTTGGTAAATTTTGAATATTAAGCCCCATGAATGATTGATCATAGAATGGATATGTCCATAACCATAAATTTAGGTATAATTACAAAGAGTACAATCTAGGGTAGTATGTACCCCACACAATATAAAATATTGGGAATCATAGAATTTATCTAATGAAAATTAAAAATTAGATGAAATACCATTTCTTTGTGTCTTAACTCTTTTCAGACACATTAAAACAACATTTATAATAAATATAAAATTATTGTAAACATTTTAAAGACCATATTCTTATATAGAATACCACATATATTTTTATCATAACCTCAAATTACCCTCTTTTCAACAATCCCATGTTAAGGTTTCACTTCGGGTAATATTCGCTTTATTTTTCATATGTGCCAAAATTGGTTATATTATTGGTCCACATAATTCTATCATGATTTCAAAAAATCAAAAAATGATATAAATATAATTTTTACAGTATATTTTTATTATAATAATATATATATTATATAATTATGAAATTTAATACACCATTCATTGGGATGGTAGGTCGTACATACGGATGAATGCTATTTCCTTTAATTATCGTGTTGAATGAAATAAATTAATATAAATTAATATATATATATATAATTATTAATTTATCTTTATGATATATTATATAACTTATATATTCACTAAAACCATCCTTAATACAAGCTATGTGGTGTGTGAACTAATCATATCCTTTTGAGGGGAGGTAGTCCACAATTCCTAAAATAGAATTATCGTATTATCACAGAATGGAATGTAAAACGGATTTTTTTTGTAAAATGGAATAAATTAACATAAAAAAATAGAAAATTTAATATATTAAATATATAAATTTATTTTCCATCATAATTACCACCATGGTATATGGTAATGGAAAAATTAATTGTTATCATTTTGCGAGGAAGTAGTTCTCATTGCATAAAAACAATATTTTTGTCTCCCATTACTTGAAAGTGTGTGTAATTGTATGTTGAAAAATATGCATAATAATATCCAATAATATTTTGGATACTATTTTTTATATAATAATATAATAAATAGAGTTTGAGGGTTTAGATAAGGAAAATAAAAAATGGACTAGAGAGAAGACGAAAACTATTAATCATGTAAAAACATTTGGTTTGTGCGAAAAAGCTTCCTTAGATTTCCATATACCCATGGAATGGATTAAATGAGTAAGGAAGGGATGTTTAAAATTGTATTTAAAAGATATCAGCTGATTATTAGAGGTTTGATTGGTGTGAAGAAGTTGTAGATGTGGTGGCCTATTATAAGGAAGAAAAATGACTCACTTGGATCTTTTGAAAACAAGTAATGTGTACACATTTTATAACATAAAAAGTTATAAATAAACGAAATAAATTCATATTTTAAGTATAATGGGATATTTATGGCTATAAAAGTGGGTTTGGACAATTTTCTAGCTCATTTGTGTCCCTAATATTGAGGTTTAGTCCCGAATTAAGCTTGATTTGACGTTAAATGATGTGATTAAATTTATTCACTTTTACTAATATTTTTAGTAAAACAATAAGGGTACTATTTGAAAATAAATATAAAACTCATTAGACTGGTGTGTGAATGTTTTTCTAAATTCAATTCATAGAAGTGGAAAAATTTAAATTAATGCTAATCCCATAGATAGGTTGAAATAATGGGGTTTTAATGTAGAAAAATTATCAAATGATTGTTGTGGTTTTAGAAGACATTTTAAAGTGAAAGTCATCATAATGACCTAAATTGTATTAATATATTTATAATCGATATAAATTTTTGTTAAAAAAATTTATAATATAATTTGAGGGTAATAATTATTTAATTTAAAAGGCATTTTTTACTAAAAATGAGTATTTTCACTATATATCAAAAAAAGATATTTCTTTGAAAAATTCTAAAAATTCAGCCAAAGATAATTTCAGATTTCTAAATTAAAAAAATGTTTATTTTATAAAAAAAATAATAAATTTGTATAAAATTTATTTTATTATTTGAAGTGGTTATTTCGTGAAAACAATATTTGTAAACATAAAAGGGCTTTAAAAAATAATATTATTCATTATCAATATGTTTTATCTGTATAAAATAGTTATAATTAATATTTAAAAATTAGTTATTATTAATCAAATATCTATTTTTAACTACTAGGTTATAATTATCTCATTTAAATAATTATTAAAATAATATCATGTTTTGTAGAAATATATGTGTTGCGTGTAACGTACATTAATTCAGTGTTGTGGATAATGCAAGCCATGTCAGTTTTTCCTAATGTACAAGCCATGTTGGTAATGCGTGTAGCACAAGCCATGTTAGTTTTGTGTAAAAAGAATATTTTACTTATTTATTAATATATATATATGTATATATAACTATATCTATTTCCATATTAAATGAACAATATCTAAAAGTTAACATAATTTGGAAGAAAAAATAATTCACAAAATATCATGGTGTTACATTCTACCTTCTTAAAATAAATTTCATCCTCAAAATTCATCTGATTTATCAAAAGATTAATACTTAAATGTTACATTCATTGAAACCCGCATCGTAAATATGAATACTAAAACTACACTTTAAAAGGGATATTTGTTTGCATAATAGTCTCCCAATGTTACATATAACTGGTTTACCATATAGAAGAACATAGTTTGGGAGTGAATATTTGACATTGAAGGAAAACATAAATATTTATAAGGAGTTATTGATGTCACAAATCAGAAACAAGTGACTGATAGAAGAAATGTTGAGGGCCTCAATGTAATAAATCTGTGATGATTTAAAAGGCCGTCGGTTCAACAAAAATTAACGTATTCGGGAAAAACATGTTTTTGATCAATATCTTATCTTTGAGTAATTGTTTTTGTTGACCAAGAATATAAGGAATTATACTTAAATGGTGTTATTACCTTTGTTACATAGATTCCCATCATTTGGTTATTACTTTATTTGTTTCCACTTCATCTCTTACCCTGATAATTGAATGTGAATTCTTTTTTTGAATTACTAACAAATGACGAGATCCATGATAAATCAACCCATATATATTCAGTTACCATCAACAAAAATAGATTATCCAATATGAAAAAGTCCTCATGTGGTGAGATAATAAATGAATCTCAAAATTATTATTTTATGATTGACATAAACTATCAATAAATGGTAAAACATATAGCCCTTCAAAAATATAATTCTCCATTACTTCCATAAATGTGTTGTCATCTAATTCCAACAATAATATTATTGAATACTAGGGTTAATCCATGAACCGAAAGAATATTAAATTTAATTTCTTTATTCCAAAATCCATGTATAAGGATATAATCACATTAAAATTCACTACTGTATGAACAAAAATATTATCATAGCTCTTATTTATACAAAATCAATCATGAACTTCCCAACAAAGGGAATAATGGATAATTTTCCCCTAATATTCATTATTCACTTCATTCAATGTGATTGAATGAGATTTCCATTTATACATTTTCCTCTTATATTATTGTGTCTTATCATATATATTATCCCTTTAATTGGGTCATTTATTATCAAAATTACCAAACTCCATGCATTTGAACACAAATGTGTGATTGGTTTAATCTGTTGAGCATTTTATTCACTCATTTCATTGAGTTTCCTCTTCTCATATCATCTATATTATTTTTCATAGTGGACAATCTTCCCACACTTCAAAACACAAACTTTTTTTATTATAAAAGCTCACTTATGTTCCCTTTCCAATAGTTTTGGAATGTAGGAGTTCTAAACATTTCCTTATCTCCTTGGTTTTTATATTATCCTTTGAAATATTTCCTCCTATTCTTATTGAATGCATGAGATTGATATATAACTCTAACATCAATTTGTAAATTAATTTCACAATGTATGATCTATTAATATCTAAAAATTAACTTATGACCAATTCCCTTTCGATACAGGGTTTTAAGCGACTAAAGAACCTATCAAATCTACTTTTGGTTTGTATGATAATACCAAATATGTAGCTCGAAAGTCTTATGAAATTAGCCACAGAGGTACAAAGGTATTCATCATCCTTTTTCTTCAACTGAAGAAACTACTTTGACATCTATGTACGAAGAACATGAGGAAAGTACTTAATGAAGAATACATTCCTGAACTCATAACAATCCATAGATTTAATTTCATCATTGTTCCTCATATTATTGAATAGATTCCACTAATAGTCTTCTTCACTTTCAAGCCGATAAACAAACAAAATGGATTTCTCATGATCTAAACACATGATTACAATGAATATATTTGCAATTCTATTGATCATGTGTTAAATTACAAGCACATCAGATGACCCACTAGATGATGGTGGTTGATGACTCATGAAGGACTTCACAAAAATTTGTTCTAGAATTTTATCATTTGGAAATTCAACATGAATCATAGATAGAGAAATCAATGAGTGTATAGAAATGAGGTTTTGTAATCCGGACCACTTGGCCTTCAGGTCTTTGGGAGGATAATTGTTGAATTTTTCATCCCAATCACCATTAAAACAATTTCATTGGGATTCAACCATTGTCTAAAACCAAAATCATGGAGTAAGAAACAATTATCATAACGAGTTACCACATAATCATGAAAATATACCTATATGATGTCTCAAGTATGAAAATTTCCTTAATATATGAAACCGTTGGATTATCCTAGGTTATTCATATCCAAATTCTATTTAAATAAATAATTCTAGTTTGTGAAGAGTTTGTGAATTCCAAAATCATATCCCCTGGGAGTGTCAAACCATTTGTGCAGAAAGGCCTGTTATCATGTTCTAGATTTCCTCGAGTCAAGCCCAAAGCATCTTTTCAGAGTTTTTTACCCCTAGGTATAGTTGTTCTAATGACACATACACTTGTACTATATATACAAGGATGTATTTCATGTAAACCACCCACACTATCCTATATAAAAAATCATGAACATTTTCATAATCATTAACTCATCCTTACACATAACTATGGGGACATCCTTAGACATATCTATAAAAATATACCTTGGGATCTCAGTAATGTTTTCTCATACTATTTTCCAAAGGGTGACAAAACGTTTCTTTTGATTCCAACTATAGCGACCTAGGAATTACACACATGGACATTACATCATTTTTTATGAATATTTAGTATATTAAAAAAATTCATGCCCAGGTACCATAATAGTTTAGTGTATTTGGAATCTTGGAAACAAAGTATTATATCATGGTTAAATATATTTAACATCTATCATAAAAATATCTACCATTAGTGATTCTACCTAAAACCTTTCTTCATAACCTGGGGAAAGGAAACATAAGAAAGGGGTGAGCACATATTCTCTATAAGGGTAAATAAAGGAAATGTTTAATAATAACATGAAAAAAATGTTATGGAACTTAAGCATAACATTTGAATATCATACCATAATTATTAAAGAACAAAAAAATAATGATAGTTCATAAGACATTAATCATAAGTAAATTAAGAGCATATGTCATGAAAGCATAATGGGGGAATAATAAATGTGATTTATGGCATGCACATTAGTTTATAATTTTGTGAACATTTATAATTAGAATACGGTTCTATCATTTAGCTCAGGATATGAAATTAGGCCCCAAAATTAACTTATGTACCTTAAACTAGATCTATTCATAACATATTGAATGTATAACCATGTTCACACAAAACCATAGGGACAAGAAACCAGGTCCATGCATAATATTGTGAACATGAAATCATGTTCACTCATTAAATTGAGAAAATGTAATTATGTTCATTCAAAATAATATGGACATGAAACTGCATTCATGCATACCATTTTCATAATGTAATTAGGGTGACACATAACATTGTGAACATGTAATATGGTTCATTGATAAACATATGGATATTAAACCATGTCTATACATAAAATTGTTAATCTGTAATATGGTTCACTCATAACATTGTGAACATGTAATCAGGTTCACCCATAAACATGTGGCCATGAAACCAGGTCCTTGAATAACATTATGAACACGTAATCAGGCTCACACATATCATTTATAATGATGATTCAAACATCATTACCCACAACATTGGAGGTAGATATATGTCACACTACTCTCAAAATAAAATCATTCATAAATGTTAAATAAGGAAATATAATATCATCATATCCTGACCTATAAAAGATATGGGTTTTATAAACCTAACATCATAACACATGAAATGAATTAGACATCATTCAAATTTTCTCACATCAGATCCTATGAAAAATAAATAGGTTTAATTTAATCAAATTAAAACTAATAAAAACAATCTAGTATCAAAAGAATATAACTTGTTGAATAGAAATGGGTGTCATATGTATCATTCCATAAAAAATAACCATTCAAGAATTGTAATAAATGTAACCTTTTACTAATTTCCTACTTGGTAATGAGTGAAATACACTAATGTCATCTTAGAAGGAAAATAACTTAGAAGGATATTTTAAAAACAATTCTTCATAACAATATTTATTTGTAATTAAAAAATATCTTTAAAACATAAAACCTTTTTAAAACAAGTTCCCTTGAAAATAATTTTAAACCAAAAAATAAGGATTGAAGACATTTTTTAAATATTTTTTCCTTTAGAAAAATACATCATTCAGAATGAAAAAAAAATATTCCTTTTGAAAACATGTGTAAAAGAAAAAAATGGAAGAAATTTATGTTAATGATCATAGGTGATTAGCAGAATAATCATGGAATACATTTTAAGAAAATATTGTTTTAATGTAATATATATTTTGTACCGAAGAGAGTGTAATGTTAGGATTTTTGAAAAACAATTTCTTAAAAATTTTATGTACCAAGTAGTTGAATAAATTGTACCATTATATTAATAAAATTTTAATAACCAAAGGATAATAAAATTAAGGAATTTTATTGATCGATTGTTCATATGATTACATCAAAGGAATCATAAACATAAACAATCTTGAAAAATGATGATATTTTCACAACAAACCCTTAGAACATGGTAACATGGTATCATAATATCATTATAAGAAAAGAAAATTAATCTATATTAATCTATATTGAAATAATTTAAATTCATGATATAACATGTATAATTGAATTATATAAACCTCAAATGATAATTTAGGTGCATAACAAAACATAACTCCCAAAAAAGAAAATTGAGACAAAACTATTTTACTCATTTGATAAAATTAGAAACGTAAACCCCATGGTAGAAGTATCATAGAATAGATATGTGAATAATCAATAATTTAACTATAAGATACATATAATAAAATAATGGTATCTATATAACCCACACAAAAGTAATGAATGGTGAATAGAGCATGTATTTTACAGAAATAGAATGTGAGATAAAATACCCTTTCCTTATGTCATAACTCTCTTTACACTTGTTCAAACCAACATTATAATAAATAAAAAATTATGAAAAGACCTTTTACAGAACCATATTATTTTTTATAATACCATATACTATTTTATTACAATAATAATATACCAAAATTTTAATAATCCTATGCCATGGATTCACTTTGGGTAATATTTTTTATATGTTTCACATTATCTTAATTGGTTGAATCTATGGACCTTATAATTATATCATGATTTAAATTATTTAAACCACGATATAAATAAAATTAATATATAGTTTATTTTTATTTTAATAATCTATGTAATATATAAGTATGAAATAGAATACACTGTTCATGGAAACGATAGGTCATATATATGCATGAACACTATTTCCATTTAAGTGTCGTGTTGAAAGAAAGAAATTAAAATAAAATCATGTATGTATATATATATAATTTTTAATTTTTATTTATTATATCATATATATCATATATATTCACTAAAACTATCATTAATACAATCCATATGAGGTGTATGAACGAATCAAATCACATTGAGGGGGCAATAGTCCACATTTCCTCAAATAAAATTATTTTGTTAACAAAAAATGGAAAGTAAATTTGTTTTTGTAATAAGGAATAAAAAATATTCAATACATAATAATTTTAAAATATGACATATATAAATGTATTTTCAATTATAAAGGACACCATGGTTGGTGTTAATGGAAAAATTTACAATTATTATTTCATGGGGAATTAGTTTGTCGAATATTGAAACAGTATGTTCGTTACCCAATATTTGAAGGTGTGTGTCAGTTTAGGTAGAAAATTAAAAATTACAACATAGTAGTATATTATGGATACTATTTTTTATATAATAATTGAATAAATATAGTTGGATGTGGTGGATATAGAAATGAAAAGAAAGTACTTGAGGGAACATGTTACCTCTTAATCGGGTAACTCCATTTGGTTTCTAACAAAAGGATTCCTTGGATTGGATTCTTCCCATGGGATGGTTTATAGGTGGAATTAAGGTGTTTTTTGATGTTTATTGGGTACATATTGGCCATATACATGTCTTTATATAGGTGTTTATAAGTGGTAGAGGTGGTTTATTTTTATAGGGAAGGGAAAGGACTCACTTGGAATTTTCAAAAACAAGTTTGGTGTACACATGTTATTACCTAAAAAATAATAATAAACAAATATAAACCAATAATGTAAGTTTAATGGAATATTAAAGGGCCTAAATATCTTTTTAGAGAATATTATAGGTTATTTGGGCTTCTAATATTGAGGTTTAGTCACTAATTATGGTTAATTTTACCTTAATCACCGTGATTAATTTCAATCACTTTTACTTGTATTTTTGGTAAAAAAGTTGATATAATTACAATAAAAATATTATACTGATTAAAATAGTGTATTTTGGTTTTCCAAAATCCAATTCATAGAAGTTGGAAAAGTACGATTAATGTTAATCCCACAGACTAGTGGAAATAACGGGTTTTTAATGTAGAAATATGTTAAAGAGTATCTTGTTTTTTATATTAAATTTCTATGTGAAATTGTTTGTAATGACTTAAATCTTGTTAATAGATGTAAAATTGATCTTATTATTTTAAAAAAAATTAAACTATAAATTAACAATAGTAATTATTTAAAAAAAGGTAGTTGTAAACTAAACATTGTATTTTTCACTATTCAGGATATAATGATGTTTCTGAGAAAAATCCCAAAAATAAACCCTAAGTTAATTTAGTAATTATAAATTCAAATATGATGTTTATTTTATAACATTCAACATTTAAATGTGTTAAAATATATTTTTATTGTTAACAGTAGTTCATTCGAGAAAATTTTAGTTTTAAATATAAAAGGACTTTACCAAAAATCATTTATTTCATTACCAATATGTTCAATCTATAAAAAATAATTATTAATAATATATGAAAATTATTTATTACTATTTATATATCTATTTTTATAATATAGGTATTAATTATCTAATTTAAGTAATTATTTCAATAAATTGATATTTCACAGAAACATCAGTGTTGCGTGTAATGTACACCGTGACAGTGTTGTAGGTAGCGTGATCTAAGTCAGTAATTCATGTATCTCAATATAAGTGGGCTATGTGTGTAGCACAATCCAATTATTTTATGTGTGAAAAGAATATTTTATTTTTATAATATATATATATATATATATATCAATATTTATTTCCAGTGTCACATGAAATGAACAGTATAAAAAAGATAACATAATTCAAAGAGAAATTCAAAAAACCTCAGGGTGTTACAATTATGGTTCTGGAATATATTTATAGTAAATCTATATTTATGATACATGAGGTTTAAATGTATATTATTAATGTAAAACTACATGTAATAGTTAATTTTAAAGTCTCATCATTATTTGAGATTGTTTATGTTAAAGTCTCTATTAGAGGAATGCTTTTATATTTATATATTAAATATATATATATTGCTATCATACATCGATTTATGGAAATTAAATGTTTTAAATTTGTTTTTTACTCTTTAATAACTCAAGATATTGAATCCATGGTTTTAAGAAAACATTATACTTTCTCTACATGATTATAAATATTATTATTCTATTTCTACATTTTCCATAAAATATTTATAATAATATTATAAATCTTCTAAAAATATTTATTAAATTCATTTATACTAATTTTTTTTAAAATTTAAGAGAAATATTCCTCTATTTTTCCAAAGTATGTAATTTATTCGTTTTTTGGAAAGTGTGAAAGGATTATTTTTTAATGTATATGACATGAATGAAATTTTCCAATATACTGATCTCCATTTACTTCAAATGTTCCCCCTATATAAAATTATTTCATTAATATTTAGGAAAATTTTATATTTTGAATTATTATTGTCAAAATTATAGGATTATTCTCATGGAAAAATGTTATCATGATATTTTTAATGTATATTAATCTATTTAATATTATTTATGGAAATTATCCAGTATTGGGTATTAATTACTTTGATAACATTATCCTTATTACTCAGTATGGGTTTTTATAATGTTTTTTAACTGTCTAAAATATTAAAATTTCATATTATATGTTTTCAATAAAAATATTTTTGTTTATTATGTTATAAACCATTCACATAAGGAATGAATTGGACTTAATAAGTATCCAAAGTGGCCCTCTATAGCCCATTGATGCATCTGTAGGTCTCATGAGACTAACTATATTTGGTATTTGGTTGAGGCCATGCCCATTTATATAATATTTCCTTCATGACTCCTTGAAATTAATTTGATGATTTATGAAATTATTCCCTCCATCATTATGATATTACTTATTGATGTCCATGTGATTATTTGATTAGTGATATTTTCCATGAATAATGTTGAATCTCGTCGAATTATTTATGTTGAATTATTTGATCATAATTTATTGTAGCCCTATTATTCTTCATGATCATGCAATTTATTAAATGACTGGTGTTTTCATATATTTACCTAGCCATGTTTATTATTACTTATGTTTTCATTATATGTTCGGTTGTACACATACTATTATTGAGAATTTGTGGTCACTCATTTCATAAGATTTCATTTTTTTAGGATTCGATGATTTGTATTATTATTTATATATAGGGATATGATAATGGAAAAAATTGTGTTCTCAAATAAATTATTATGTTGTATTAAGGATTCCAATTATAATATGATATCCATTATTGTGTATAATTTTCCAAGATAACTAAACAATAAGGTATTTTTGTATGTGATTCCTTATATCTACTTCCAATTTAATAATGTAACCATTGACTCTAGGATACTAGGGTCAGGGTATTTACATCATATAAAACCTTCTTATCCATTTTCACATTATAATGTATAGTTAAATCAAAACCTAAGAGCTTTTTGATCAATTGTTTTTAATATAATGTTATAATAATTTAATCTAAAAAGAATTTAAGAATATATTTATCACTATGAACCAAAAATATTTCATCCAAAATTATATATCTAATATCAAACATCCATAGATAACATAATACGAACTTTTTCATAGGGTGAAATGTTTATATGGTATTGAAAAAAGGGTCAACTAAATAATGCAATTTTTTCTATATTCTTATAAAACTTTTCTAATTAACCCCTTAAAAGAATCATATTCGACTACAATCATTTTTGAGAAAAAATAAATATCAAATATAGGGGTTTATTCATGGCTATAAATAATTTTAGAGATTTATCCTTTTCATAATCACTTTAAAATAATTTTGTTTCATATTATTTGAGTTATGTATTTTCCAAATTTTCCATAATAAATTATAAACCATCTGTAGTATCCCATAAGTCCTATGAACACATTAAGAGATTTAATTTATATAGGTTTTGGAAACATTAACATAGCTTCCAATTTTTTAGATTAGTCTTATAACCTTCATCCAAAATAATATTCCTCTATTATATTATATAGTTATGAGTAAAATACATTCTTGTACTCTTCAGAAACAATTGTTTTATCATACCAAGGAGAAAATCACCCAATAGTTTTTTAATTTCAGAGTCCAATAATTTATATAGAAAAAAATATAATAAAAAGTAACTAAAAATTATTTCCACAACACCACTTTAAAAAAAATTAATTAATTCATGAAATTTTAATAAATTGATAGTAAGTCCAAAAAACATTACAAGGAACTTAAAATTTCCATGATGAGTGTGATATGTCCTTTTTTAAAATGTATAACTCTAAAAGTGAATTATTTCGAACTATAATATGGATCATATCTTTCACCATATTCTAATTAAGGGATAATAAATCAAAACAAAATTTTAGGTATTATTTATCATTTTAACCAATATAAATGGTAAATAAAATTGATATTGTCATAGACTAATAACTTCTTTGAATAATAACTCATCACATTCCCTTTCAATGTCATGATTTATACTAATATAAATATTGGTATGTCCAGAAAACCACCATCTTTTTACCCAACAATGAAATGTTTCTTGGTCACATTTATGGAATCTGTGAATATTTATTATGTTTTGGAAAAGATAATGAAACTCAATATTTAGTAATTTAAATTCCTTCTAATGTTCAACTTTATATATTTTAACTATGATCTCTAGTTTAAAAAAATGGACATTTGATTCCCCATAACTCATCACACACTCCCTTTATACATATCCTTATAAAATTAAATTCTTAAACAATGACCCAGAGTGACTTTAACCCATTTACTCACAACATTACAATAATTTGACAAACCTTATGCCAATAAATATCTAGTATATTTTATAATCCTAGTAATATATCCATAATTTTACACACCACTCTACTATTTATAATGCCTCCATTTTTCACCAAAATCATCAAACCATGATTAGGTCTGAAAGTCAATGAAAACTTTGAAACCATGACAAAATTAGTAAAAATAAGTGTACTATTAGATTCCATAAGTATTGATACAATTTTCACATTGATGTCCGCACGTAACATTATCAGTTGGGATATTTCTTTACCTATAATTATTAAATTTATATACCTTGATTTTTTTCATTAGTTTAGTCTCTATATACTTCATCCTTGACACTTCCCATAATATCTTTCACATAGGGATGTAAATGGGTTGAGTACCCACTAAAATATAGGTACATGAACCTGTTTAACCATTAATAAACTAAAACCCATTCAATACATTCTTACCTATAATTATAACAGAATCATTAATACCCATTTAATACATAAACACTTTTATATTTATTATTTATAATTTTTATAAAACTATTTATGGAAAACACTCTTTATAACCCTGAATTAACCCAAAATATAGGATTTTTTATAGTTTTTTTTAAAAATTAATAATAACATATATTATATTTCGGTTTCAAGTACCCTATAAGTGTTATCTAAATATTCATCGATTAATAATAAAATATTTTTTCTTAGACCCAAACAAATCCTGAAAGTTGTTATAAGGCACATGGACCATTTTTTGGACTGGGTTGGTCTAGGTACCTAGTTATAATGTACCTTTTTAGATCCATTCTTCCACATACTCAAACCAATATATCTTATTTATGTGATATCTGATAATAAACAACTCATGATAATCAAAAAAATATATCATCCTCATATGTCAAATCTCTATAATACTCAAATTATTGATAAAATGATGTTTTATCACATTGGACAATTATTGATATTAGATATTTTTATTTTAGGATAATATAATCGAAATAAGTAATATTCATTAATCTAGAAAAAAATTTAATTATTTATTCATTTTAGGGATATGGTTTTAGCAATAATTTTTGTAATTTTTTTTGATAATCATTTATCATTTCATTTTTACTTAATTTTAAAAATACTCCCATGGTATTTTTTTAGATACCACATTGTATGTCATGTATTTTTATTGAACGTACATCAATGAATATGAAGTGAAATTTATTTATGGAATAATTATTATTGAAGGATAATTAATGTAAATAACTGTATCATTTATGTTTTAAAGATATGTAATCATGTTGAAGAATAGAAGAAGTTATAATGCATTAAATTACATTATATTGGGAGTTTCATGATTTAAAGACACATTTTGGAGGGTTTTTTATTTTTTTTATTTTTATAACATATAAACATTCGAGGATCTACTTATATTAAATTTAAATGTTATTGAATATTTGAGTTCCATGAATAATGTTTCTCGATCATTCATTACCTCTTTGATAATGGTGTCTGAAAAGTCCCATATTTTTTAATCATAAAGAGTACAAGGTATGTTTAATATTAACTGAGATAAATGTTTTTGTAAAAATAGATTGGTATATTAAGGTTGTTATTTATTCTAGTCACGTGTTACATCAAAAAGTAGTGATGATATAATAAATCAACCATATTGACCGTTTAGTAATTAAAAATAGAGATATGATTGATGATATTTCTATAGAAAATGGTAATATAGGAAGTAAAAAAAAGAATTTTCATTGGTCATCTCTGGAAGTGCTTCGTTTTGAGATAGAAAATTGTGACCCACAATCCATGGTGAACATTCATTGATAATTTTTACTAAAATTATTACATGTGTAAAATAACTAGGTTGAATCTGGCATGCATCTAGTTGGGATGACTATATGGGAAGCCAAAATATAAGGGTCCACACCATGGTATATTTTTAGTGGTCATTTAGAGATTTTTAAAATGTTATAGCATTTATTGATTGAAGAAAAATATATATTTGATGTATGGAATGGGGAACTTCATGATTTAGACCATTCCATCGTGTGAATAAGATAGATTTTTTATTGAAATGACTTGTGTATAAAATTTCATGTTTAACTATAAATTAGAATTCAGTTTTCATGAAATTAAGTGTATTTCAACTAAAATTATGTCGAATATGCTAGTGTGATGAAAAAATAACACACAATGTAAATAAATATTCCATTTTCAAAGGGATTTGATGTCATGTTTCTATTTATGACTCAAAAAACTCTCAAATTCAATATCAAAAATCATTTGATTTCCAAAATGGTTGATATGAGATTTTAAGTGGTATAGTGTTTTTAAAATAACCATGAGATTTTGAGAATATGTCTTAATGATTATGGTTATTTGAATTTGAATTCAAAATTTAAATTTCAATTTGTTGTATCCTATGGATTATAATAAAGATATAAAGATATAATAAATATATGATCTATGGTATGTTCAACAATACTATTCATAGAAATATAAAATGTGTGTGTTTAATATGAGAGACCAAATATAGTTTTATAATAAGATATCGATTGAGTATGAATTAAAATAGAAGATCTGATATTGGTAGTATCATAAAGATGTTTTTTGTCAATGATAAATAAGAACTGGTGCAATATTTATTTTCATTAATGTTGAAGAATATAAGGGAGATGATATGAAACAATTTTTATAATTTAAGTAAAAGTGTAAGTCTTCTATCTAAAAAAGAAGAAATTTTCACATTTTCTTGTACAGAATAATAAGAGTGTTTTTCACAACAATTTATAGAAAATAAGAGGGTTTTCTTTCTTTTCATAATGTAAGTAAGATAATAAGGATAAAAAGATAATATTTCATGTTTATAATCTAAAAATTATAATTTTTTTATGGATATTCAGTTGTTAAAAAACATTTAATATCATTGTAAGGTATATGAGGCACCTGAGTATGGCAAAATAGATGATCTATCATGAGACATAAAAAGATGAGTTTCAATGACATACCCTACAAATTTTACCAAAAAATATTATTCTAGTGGGTATTTGGATATGCGAGGAACTCATATCTCACTAAGAACTATACATATCACATTGAGAGGTGAAACTCATGAAAATACGTTGTGCATCTTTTGTGTGTGGCTTCATGTGTGTTGCTTACAAAAACAGAACAAGGAGTAGATAATGTGAAAACCATTCCCCTTAACATGTGATAGTGGTAAAAAATAAAACTGATAAAATGTATCATGTCTCTACATGAGTAAATAATAATAATTCTCCCCCTTTTATTGATGATTCAATCCGTTAATGTCCCCCGGAATTGGTATGTGATATAGGTTCATCTCTAATTTGAGTCTCTATTTTTTAATTTGTTCACATTTGACGATTATGAGTTCATTTGTAAAGTTATATTGAAGTCATGTTTTATAATTTATCCCACATTATAGGTCATAATTCAATATCTATTAATAATATGATGAATAGAAGAAATAAATAGAAATTGAGACATCAAAATTAATCCCTCTTTTCAAGAAATGAAAGAAGTTTAATGTTATGCATAAAATCAAGATATATATATATAATATTGAGAAGAACATGTGGTTTAATACACCAATGGGAACATTGATAGCCCTTTTACCATAATAATACCAAGGAATTCATGTGATCATTAGGTAATTATAAATTCATTTTCAAAACATATATAAGAATTTACAATTAGAAATGGGAGTGATGTCGCGATAACATATGTTTATTTTGATTCATTAAAAGATATTATATATGGTTATACCAAATAATTAGTGTCTATTATCTATGGGATTTATGAATTCATGTAGAAAGAATTCACATAGATTGAGGAAGTGTTTGAGATTACGAAAATTTTTATAAAATACATGTTTCTTACGTGTATAAATATATCTAAATAGGCTAAAGACACTGAAGAAATGAAAGTAGAGTTTAAATATACAAGGTTTATGTTTGAAAATCAATAGATCAAAGATTTTTAAGGGATTAATTTCATCAACAATTATATTTAATATAATATACATGTATTATAGGGTAATTTTAAAAACATTATTGATATCAAGAATGCACAATTTTAGTTAATATCTAAGGGTATAATAGAAGATGAAGAATTATTACAATTTCAATAAAAATATCATGAAGAATAGTTTTATAATGTTACAAGTTATTGTGAAGGGAAGGTGATATTAATTTGATATCATAAAAACACTCTATATATGAGATGTCCTGAATTGAAAGTAAAAATGGTTAATAGTGAAATGAAACATATTAATATCTATTAAGCAACAGATAAATGAGTTACTTTCATACATTATTCCTAACTATATTAATTTTCAAAATACCTCAATTATATGGAAATAATACAATTAAATTATTTTATGATCATTCTCACATAGTCTCAATGAAGGAGGTTCCATTCATACATAAAACTAAGGATTGTTTTGTATTTGTTTTTATATACTATTCATGTTTCAAAAAAATCTGATTAAATATAAATGAATAAAAAGGGATTTAATTCTACTATTACATTAGTGGTATATGGAATAAGGATTATAGTTTTTTTTACAAAAAATAAATTCAACATGTAGTAGAAATTATTAAAAAACATGATATTAGTTATAAAAATTATGGAAAACATGTAATGGGGAAAAGAAGATTAAGGTTTTTTGGGAAATGTTGTCATTGTAACACATTTAAGAATTTTTAATTGGTGTTTAGTACAATCCATTAATTTCAAAAAAAATAAATGAATAATATTTCATGGGGGAGTAATCTTGTGAGGAAGTAATATTCAAATATTAAGAAGAGCCTATTTTATTCAAATAGATTATATGTGATTGGAAATATATATAATGTTTTAATTTATTAGGGTGTTGGGAGTGGTGCATGATCTTCATATAATATATCACAATCAAATTATAATATAATACTATAGAAGTTGTTGAAGAAATAATTGATTACATTGGGACAAAATATGAAGAAATCTACAATCATGATTTATCCCAAGATGATATGAAATAATAAAGGTGAGTTATCCTTGGGTAAAAATATCATGAATTTCATAATGACTGCAACATATAGAGAATCTGATATGAGGAAAAAAAATTCCCAAATAGAAGAAAAATGGAAACTCCATATTGGATTTTAATATAACTAAATAATTATTAGTTATTTTTCTTGTGGATTTGTAAAAAAATAAAAATAATGAAGAACAAGTGAAATAATGTTCTAAATGGAATGATATTATTCCAAAAAAATACCTAAAATTTCATGTGATATTTTAAATAAATTAAAACTCTAGTAATTAAAATGAAAAATTGTTGGAGATTAAAAAACATGACACTATGTAAAAAGATGATTAACCATTCTTATGAAAAAACATGAAATCTTAAGAAGAATAAATATTTCACTAGGAATGAAGGGTGATAAAAATAAAGTTATCTCATGTAAATAAGAGTAGAATAGGAAAATATTCTTTACTTATATAGCTAAAATAAATTTTATAATCAGAGGTGTCAGAATGTAGAATATGTAAACTTGTTTGAGAAAATTCTTATGAACCCTGTTGTTTACATTGATGAGATACAAGATCCACATTATAGCTTTATCTTTAGGTGTTTTATTTATTCTTAAAAAATAATGAATTAATGTTGATGAATTTTATCAGGGGAGAAACTAATAAAAATAGAATTCTACCAATATTGTAAAACTAATGAAGAAGTCAAAATATTAGATTTATTTATAAATGAGTATTCCATATAAATTTTATGGTGGTTTATTTTAATGAATTTCGAGCTAATTTTGTCAATACTTGATAAAAAATGATCAATTTATCATCTTGAATGTATAATTATTTTATATAGGAACATGTTTTGAATAATATCATATATGGTAAATATGTGAAAATTTTCAAATATATACAGCCATAAAATGTGATCCACTTTTTATATTATCTACTTGGAACATCTTAAAATCTATATCCTGAAGAGATCCATCATTATGAAGATCGAATGGATGGTTTCAACAAGGGGTAGATAAATTTCTAATGAATAATAATTTATAATAGTAATCAATTCCTATAAACCATAATATTTTGGAATGTTATTGCTCAATTGTCATTGATATGGTATTATTTCTTATTCTCGAATCCTTGGTAACTAAAATTGGATCCTAACACAAAGAGGTATATTTAATTTTTAATCAATTATATAAAATAATAATTTTTAAAAATAATAACAGATATATTTTTATATTTTTATCCTATATGAAGATTTTATATGTAACAACCAAAAAATTTATAAATAAGCATTATGTTCAATAGTGTTCAAAATATGCAACACCAAGGATAGACAATCATTAAAATATTATTATTTAAATGTGACTGTTATATCATAGATTTTAATAGGTGACAATTAATATTATTAAAGAAATTATGAAATATGTAATGTTCATAATCATTGATAATTTAATAAATAATTATTTTAAAATAATCACTCAAACTTTTATTAAGGTAATTTAATTCTTTAGAAATACATTTTCCTCAAAAATGACATTTCTTTACTTTTTTTAGGGAATATAATAATTAGTACTATTATTTTTTACAAAATTTAATTGTAAAAGTTAATTTACTTTTTGGATTCACCATTTCAAAATTTTCATAGGATGATTTCTTTTTGAATTTTCTAAAATGAATAATTTTGTAGTGAATAGTGAAATGACCAATTTTATTAAAACTATAATTTTTATACTAAAACGATTGTTTGTGATTTTAATTTGATATAAAATTAACATAAGTACTAGGTATATACATATGATATAATTAAATAAATTTTCATAATTGATATAACTTATGTTGGTATAAGTAAATTATTTGGAATAAAAACACATTTTTCAAAGAAAATATTTTTCCTTGCATTTTGTAGGATTACATTTAAATTAAATTATACAGATTATGTGTTATGAATTTTTAGAAATATGTTCCATATATTTAATTATGAGGTCAAAATTTAGTTAATCCCTCCTTTTTAATTTTAGACAATATGATTAGTAACCTTATTAATTTTTCATTACCCCTATAAAGTCTAAAATATGTAATTTAGGTTACAAATAAATTGACAAGAAACCTAAAATGAACCAAAAACATACCTAACTATTATTTTATGAATAAATATAGAACATAATCAATGAAGGGTCAAATTGACCACCTTTTAGGGAAGTTGTATAAGATTATGACATTTATAGTATTTTTTAAAGAAGTTTCAAACATGTAACACTCTTATTTTTAAGAAGTGTAATATTTTTAATATGATTATATATAGAGTAATTTTTTAACTATAAATATTATTTTTAAAAATAATATAATTTCCATCGTCAATATATTTTTTTTAATTTTTAGTGAGGAAATAGATACCCTAAATTCTTGAACAATGCTGATGAAGTTGTTAGTTAATTAATGAAAAAATAATAGAAAAAATATTGAAAATATTGAAAATAATATAAATTTAGTTAAATAATGTTATTAAATACTTTTATATTTTTCCATGATATATTGTGGAAAAAATAATTTTTTTAAAATTTTAGATGTTTTCATGATATTATAAAATTCGATGTAGTATGTAGTTTAAAAAATTCAAATTATTGATATTTTATTATAAATAATATATTATTAAATGTTATAAAATTAATAAATATATTAAACATAGGAAAATAATTGTTATAAGATTATAATACAAAACATGGTTCATTTTTTTGTAAGTAACTATATTAACAATCCAACAGTAAATGTTCATGTTGGAACGATAAGAGTTAATGGGGTTAAAACCAAAAGTAAAGTGTATAAATATAGTAAAATAACGTGTAATTTTTATTGGATGAGGGGATTTATAACAACCATTATATTATATTCAAAATAATTCAATTTTGAGATTTTTGGAAGTGATAATTAATTAATATTTATTTAAAATATAAATAAATTCCTTGAGTGGTCCTCCACACTCATATAAAGTGGAAACTATTCTTATCATTCCATCACAATTAAAAATTATTGTTTTGAAAGTACCTACAAAAATACATTTGGTTAATAACTGCACACATTAAAGTGTTTTTAGTAATAATACCAATCTTATATGTCTTATGGATTTTATAAAAGTTGGTTTTGTAAAGAATAAGTATAGTTTTTATTTTCATGGTTTAGTTTTGTTTCTTCTTCCACATAAATAAATACTTCTTAATCTTAGATTAGATAATAAATATAGTATTATACATACCATGATATGTTATTACCTAAATATAATTACTTATATCTATATCCCATTTCATCTGATGGAAATTGTATAATCATTTGTGTTTACGGGGGACTACCGCCACATGAACTGATGTAATTTTGTTCATGAAATTCTCTTATATAAGGATACTAATTATGGAATTAATTTTTATATATTATATTAATGTCATATTTATAATTATAAAATGAGAGTATATCATTTGAATTCTTAACTTTCAATTCACTGAAAAAATGATAATGTCATTCATGCAGACATGTGCACTACCACCTCCATGAAGTGATGTGATTAATTTTTTATTACAACATAATTTGGATGATATGTGTGTGTGTTTGCGTCTGTGTGTGTGTGTCTATGTGTGTATGTGAGTATTTATAGAATTAATATGATATTTAACATATAATTATAATTCTGTAAATATAAAATGATACTTACCATCGTTCCATATGGATATTTGAAAAATCGAAACACTACGCATGCATATATATGGCCTACCACCTCCATGATCACAAGGAAGATTATTTTATTATAAAAATATTTCATTATTGGATTTAAAAGAGTAAATTATATTTTAACACTATAATTATTTAAGGAATATCATTCTAGATATGATTGAACAATTGAAACATTGATCATAAGTCAATATATTGATGTCATTTTGGAATTGTGAATCAAATATCATCAAAATATCTAAAGTTAGCATAACTAATTAATTCATTGTATATAAAATTTATATAACTAATATAAATGGAATAATTAAATTTAAAAATATTATTAAGAAAGAAACAACTAAACTTAATTTTATTAGTAATGAAGATAAATAATGTACTACATGAATTAGACAAAATTTAAAGGAAGTCCTTTTTAGAATCCCCTTTTAAAGATCCTTAACCATGTTTTTTAAAAAATCCAAAAAAGTAATTTTTTTTAACGTTTATAAAATAAGATGATTTTCCTATAACAATGAATAATATAACCACTAATTATTATCATGAATAAATATTAGATAATTTTTTATGAATATTTAATAAATTCCAACAACACAGTCCTGAGGAACATAAGAGTTTTATGTCATTGGAATCATAAAAACAAAAACAAATAGTCCATAGGTAAACCACATCACCATCCACTATGATATTAAAAATTACCATCCAACTACATAATATCATATATTAAACATTTCTCTAAAACCTATGGAAATAAAATATAATAAAGGGTAATCTTAAATGCTCAGTAAATGTAAACAAGGGAGATAAGTACGCATAATATCAACATAAGGGTATGAGAGCATGAGAATAACATTTGAAAATCATACCCTATATATAAAATATACTAATCAAGATTCATGTTATAAATAATGGTAGTTTATATGAAACGAATCATACGAGTGTCAAATAAAATTATCTATGAGATTATAACATTGGAATAATATATATAAGTATGGAATACACGTTGTTATAGAATATTATTTCTATATTAGCCATGTTTAATTTCTAAGGAGATCATAATTGAATGGGTTGACTCCCCAAACCACCATTATATTCAAGGTTCACTCCCAAGACCGTCGTAGTGTAAAACAATCCTTATTGAACAATTTTTACTCCCTATTCTAGCCCCATCTATATCGTGAAGTATAAATCATTACCCAATGAACTTGAGGAAGATATAGGTCCCATTGGTCTCATAATGAATATCATATCTATGTGTTATATGGTATAATAAACCAATTATCATATCATTACCCATGAGATGAAATGGGTTTCTTAAATATTTCATTATATCATAACCTGTTGAAAAGAGACATTTTTTATAATCATTTTATCATTTAATCAAAGTATAACACATGGAAAAAGATGTGTGTTTCATAACAATTATATCATGATATAACTTGTGGAATAGAAAGTATTTTATTATAAATCATTATATCATAAACATAATCCATTAATAGAAATAATAAATAGGGTATCCTTGCATCGTAACACCATTAAGTCATAGGTAACATCAACAGATGTCATCTAATATTGAAAATGGTTTTGATCGATTTTTTAACAAAATTCTTGGTAAAAATATCCTTTCCTATTTGAAAAAAAACGTTTTAAAACATGATAAATTTTGAACATATTTTTCTTTGAAAATAACATATAAAAACTATAAATTATGATTCAAATAAAATAACGGCTATGAATATGGGATGTATCATTCATTTCATACATCTTAAAACTGAGATTCTATTCACATATTCTATAAAATACAAATATTCACTATTTGGAAAAGGACATGAATAATATTTTAAAAAAATATTTGTAAAAATAATACCATTGTTAAAAATCACTTTTAAATCATACAGGATAGTAATAAATCATTTTTTATACATTTTTTTAAAAAAGGGTTTCTAAGGAAAATAGTGTTCCAACCAAAAGAAGAATAGTGATTAATTTTTATAAAATACATTTTATCATTTATTTAATGAACCATGTTTTTTCAAAATGTTAATATTACTTGAAAATATCATGCAAAACCATAGTATGATAATATTCATTAGTTTCTCGATTGATGAGTTGAAATAATTTATCATTGGAATCATAATCATACACAACCCTCACAAAGGATGATACTTTAACATATAATCATTAGAAAATTGGTAACATTAAATTATAATACCCATAAGGAAATTTAAAAACATATAACATAAATTATCATAAGGGTAAATTAATTTATTAAATTAGTTGTTTAAGGGTTTTTATATACACCCAGTGAATGAATATAGGTGCAGAATACAACCTTAGTCTCAAAAAAAGAAATTTGAGAAAAAATATCCATTGCCTTAAGTCATGATGTCCACCGTACATATTAAAAACTCATCTGTAATAAAAATATATTTAATATAAACCTATTAAATAACAATATAAATATATATAATACCATATATTAGTTTCTAACGACTTTTTATTACCCATTTATTAAAAATTCCATGTTAATGTTATGTTTCGTGTAATAACTGCTTTTCCATATATTTATTTATTTATTATTTTTCTTCCTATTATGTTGACAATCATTTAATCATATTAATATTTATCAATGATATAAATAAAAAATAATTTCATTATATATGTATTCATTGTAATCTACAAATTTTTTTAATATAAAATAAAATACATCGCTCATCAAGAGGGTAAGTCGTATGTACGCATGAACATTGTTTCTATTTCCCTATAAAATTGAAATAAATAAGATAAAATGATATAATTTCATTATATAATAATAATTATATTAAATATATACCATATTATCATTAAAAAATCCTTAATAAAATCCATGCTAAATGTGAATGAATCTCATCACATCAGAAGGTTGTAGCCCTCCGAACACACAAGCGACTTTATCATATTTACTAAAAAAGGAATGTATGGAGGTATCTATAATATAATAATTAATGAAATATAATAATATCATTAATATCATATATATAAATATTTATTCCATTACTATAACTACCTTTTATTTTTGGAAATGGAAAAATGAATTACATAACTTCACGAGGTGATAATATTCCACACACATGAATGATGATTTTATAGCCCATTTCATGGAGTTATATGTGGTCTTATGTAATTATCCAAAAATAACAACATATTATTATATTAATTGTACTTAGGTTATTATGATAAAATATTAATTTTAGAAGGAATTGTAATAAATAAAACTAAAATGATCATAGTTGAATGTTACCTCTTCTTCAAGTATCCTCTTTAGGTTTACACCAAAAGTCTAAATTGGATGGATTTATATCAAAACAAAGGATTATATAATGACAGTAGGGATGTTTTAAAGTCAATTGGAATGTGTTTTTATGATCCAAAATGGTTTCATGAAGCTAATAAGAGATGAGAGGGGTCAACCATTATAAGTGAGGTGAGTGGCACAATGGATATTTTTTTGAAAGAAGGAATTTGATCATTGTTTGTTTTGTCACAAGGATCCAAAAATGAACCAGTGTAAATAATAGATGATATAATTTATATTAATTTCTATCCAATGGGTTTTGGATAAGTTTTGGTTAATTTTTAGATGTTATCATTTTAGTTTGAACCCCTTTAAAAACATTTTTACGCTTACAACGTTAATGAATTTTTATTATTTTCACAATTCATTTTGTTCCAAATTTAAGTTGGCCTTATTTGATTATATATGTAATTATTCTTTTTCCAATTATGGGATTTATTTAATTCATATTTATAAAAAATAGGCTCAATGTAATTTAAAATTAACTCTACAGACAAGATAATAAGGGAAATGTTCAAATGTATACAATGTTTTTAAATAAAAACTAAATAAAGAATGATTGAAATTAGTTAAACTGGATTAATTGATCTATAAATGAATTACTTTTACATTAATACCATGTTAAAATATAATTTTTCTTTATAAGTAAGTTAATCAAAATGGAAATTTCAATTAAAATTTATTATTTTTCACTATCCATCAAAAAATGAATATTTTCATTAAAATATAAAATATTCAACCTAATCTAAATATGATACTATAATTTTAATTAAATAATTTTTATTGTATAAAATTAATTTTTAAAACCTGTGATAATTTTTTTTATGTTCACAGAAAAAGTATTTTAATGAGAAATTGTATTTTTGTGACATATAAAGACTTTACTAAAATCATGTTCTTTTTATCAATATGATTTCTTTATATTAAGGCATTATAATTTATATTTCATAATTATTTAATCATATTCATCTCAATAAGTTTATATACATGTTTATAATAGTTATTTTTTTATAATGATATTAAAATTATTTTGTGGTTATATAAAAACTCAGTGTTGTGTGTAATGTAATATAATTCACTGTTGTTTATATAACAATATTAACATAGTTTTTCATTTAATTAATGATTATCATAGTGGTTCATGTAACTCAAGTTATCAAAGAAATGTAATTTATTTGAAAAAAACAATGGAGTATACATTCTACCCCCTTAAAATTAATTGCACCGTTCAAATTCATCACTATGATATGTAAAATAATGTTACATCTCCCTCATCGTATACTTATATTCCAAAAAACCATACTCTAACTGGTGGTTTCGACAGAAAACATTGACCATGTGACTACTCTTGTTTCCTTGATCATTCTATATATAATCTAGAAAATCTTGAAGTTTTTCCTCATAAGAAAGATCATTCTATAGTGGTATAAACTATGACTTTAGTACATGTAAAAAGAGAAGTATTTACTTAATCGATAGATATACATGGAACACATCATGGACTTGGTATAGGTTTGGAGGAAGCACTAGTTGATAATAAAATATATCGATATTAACTAGACTTTTCATGGGACCGATATACCAATTGATTAGTTCTCCTTTCCTTTGGAATATGATAACATTATTCCATAGGGAAATTAATAGTAAAAACTTATCATAAAAATAAAATTTTAGATTGCACTGATGATTATCATCATAATTTTTTTCCAACCCTAAAATTTTTATATGTATTTGCTAAATGGAATTGACCATCTCTATCATTTCATTATTAGTCACATGTCCCAATATATTTTATTATCTAACTTCATTCCATCACGTTAGAGATTACAATTTTTTTCTATAGAGGGATTCATAAGGATCTATATGAATGATTTTTTAAATAAATATTGTTTTAATAAAACTCATCTAGAGGAAGGTATTGATCCTGACCACCTTTGAAATCCATGGGAAAAGATATCAATATATCCTATAGGGTTTTAATTATTATCTATGAATAAACATATGACTAAAGATGATACACAATACTGAAACCCAACTCTATATAAATAGATTTCTGAATAATTTACTACAACATTGATGTAATCCTCAGATTCCGATTAGACACAATGGAATGTGGAACTCCTTGAAACCTTATAACTTCCTTAATATATTTATTTTAATCCTCATCCATATATATGTCTTCACTTATATTGATGAAGTGTGTTTATTTACGAACATTATTGACTGAAAACCATATAGTTTTACTCCCTTTTGATGTTTTGGGGAGTTCAATAAAATAATCCACAGGGATGTTTTTCCATTTCGATTCTGGTATGGTTAATGGATGTAACTTTATATTCTAATTAATTCTTTCAACCATAAAATACTAGGATACCATGCACTAAGAGACAAACTCGGTGATATCTCTCTTCATGATATCCCACCAAAAGTAATATTTCAAATATATTACATTTTTATACTTCCCTAATTAATAGATAATGAATAAATATGAGAATACTCTAACTAATTCTTCAAATATAGTATGGATGGAATGCGTACACCGTCACGACCCATAATTAGGACTCGTGTCGTGACTACCCCAAGACCGCCTTCCATAGGCCAGGGGCTGGTGACTAGCACCAAAGGCGTAAATCCCGATAAAAGGGAAGGAATTTCCTTTATAAAATTAAACAAACACAAAAGAGTACACAACTGAAGTAAGCACTAAGTAAACTGAGTACAAAAGTAAGTGCTGAAAAGTAAATGGGCTAGTATACAACTCCAACTGAAAGTACGGTACAATACAATTGAAAATAAAGTACAACAATAGTAAAGTAAAGAGGCAACCACTGAGTCGTCCTCCAGATATCCCACCTGAAGGGTGGGTACATATGGTCTCCCCAGCTCCTCAGGTCTAGCCGTCCACCCTGTGTACATCCCGCCAAGTGGCCCACCTGTGGGTACCGTCCAGCTCCACAATCATACACCTCTATTAGTGATGTCCTTCACACAACGTAGTGCGGGAATTGCCCATGCAGGGGTGAGTATACGATTTTCAGTAGGGACCCTGAGACCCCTGAAGGTCTCCTAGAATCCAAAATGGATAAACCACAAAGGAAAGATACAATCACAAATTATCAACCGACTCTACTTAGATATATTCCCATACGTATACCAAAGTCATCAATTCTAATTTGTCTCCAAATCTCAAGCCCAAGCATAACCCAGTCCACACAGGAATGAGGTCAATCACACTATTGGTAATGATTGCAAGTCAAGACTCAGATCAGATAGGTAAAATACTCATGAAGAAGGGTGGAGATGATTAGATGTAGCCTCTAAATCATCTCCTTTGCCGAACCCACGTAGGATCCTAGTACAAAAGTCATCGCTGCTGAACCCACGTAGGATCAAATTACAGTCTTCACTGCTGCCGAACCCATGAAGGATCCATGTACAGTTGTCGTCGCTGCCAATCCCACGGAGGATCCAAGTATAGTCTTCATCACTGCCTATCCCATGGAGGATCCAAGTACAATAGTCATCGTCATCAAACCCATGAAGGATCCCAACACGGTAATCGTCATAGTCGCAGCCAGCTCTAGGGTTCATGCACACAACGTGCTCGATTCCGGGAGGGTCCGCTCCTCCAGTAAATGGGTCGAGACATCAACTGTCACGAAGTCCAGAGTTTATGTATCCCGATGTTCCATCTCGTCAAAAGGAAATCAACATGATAGACGGCGTGTCAATCGGACACCCAGTCTGAGAAATATTAACTTTTTCGTTCAAGGGGCCCGGTTTGAAAATACATTTGTTTCTAACTCGGCCATTATCCAAAGTCATCAAAAACTCTAATTCAGTATCGAAAAGGAGCCTCCTTATGGCTAGGGTCCTAGTGCCGCAGACGGCGTGTCGATCGGACATGCAGTCTTCAAGTTATTCACCTTTATTTGAAAACGGGCACGACCTGTTAAGCCCAGTGGGCTGGTGGGTCGGGTCATCCCAGTCATGGCGGGTCTGACCCGGCCCGAAGAGTGCGGCCCGAACTAAAGGGGCGTGGCCCGGTCCGGCCGGGCGTGTCCTGGCATGGCGCGACCATCCTTGCTCGGCCCGAAGGCCAAGCGGTCTGGGGGGGGGATGCCCGAATCGGTGGTGCCACCCTCCCTAACTGGCCGACTGAAGTCATCCGGCCTTCTTGGCACAAGCGGCCCGCACGGGCGGGCCGCGGCTCATCCAGAGCAGCACCCTCCTTTCATCGCGGCTCTCCTTTTCCTAGCCAGTCGACGGGCCGGCCGGTTCTCCTGCCGAAGCGGCCCACAAAGCATGTAACGAACCCGGCGGGCCTAAAGCCCAACCAAACTTGTCCACGCCCGATCCCAGCCCTCTGGCAGATAGCAGACCCCCACCCTCAGGCAGATAACAGGCCCCCACCTTAGACCGGCCCAAATAACACGTGGCAGGAACTGTCCCCTGCCCGACGGGGATTTAATTCGCCTCCCCTGCAACTCGAACCCGTGACCACAGGCTTAAAGGCCAACCCGGAAGCGTTACGAGTACCACTGAGCCTGTAGTCACGGGTTCGAGTTGCGGGGGAGTCGAATTAAATCCCCGCCAGGCAGGGGACAGTTCCTTCCACGTGTTATCTGGGCCGGTCTGAGGTGGGGGCCTGTTATCTGCCTGAGGGTGGGGGTCTGCTATCTGCCAGAGGGCTGGGCTCGGGCATGGCCGAGTTTGGTTGGGCTTTAGGCCCGCCGGGTTCGTTACAAAGCAGGTCGTGGTTTCTTCCACATAGCCGGCGCGACGGCGTTAGCTTCCTCTGCCGTTGCCTGCCCTGGCCATGGCTCTGCATCCCTAGCACAGCATGCCAACACTGTGCTTCCTCTATAGTGGCCCTCTTGGTCGTGCCTTTTCCTTGAATGTGCGACAATGGCCCTTGCACCACCGGCCTCTTCCGCATTCTGCCTCTGGTCACCGATTCCAAAAAGACCAAGTTGTAGCGGAGGGTCATCGAGCCGTGTTCGTTCGGCCAACACCCTCCGCGTTATGTGGTAACACATGGCCAAATGTGTTTTATAAAAATCAATGAGGAACAAGTACAATTTTAATAAACTAAGATTGTATATAAACCACCTACCGCGGACAAGGTTTGTTAATTGTTGACGGGGAAAGCGATGTCAGTCCGTCATCGTCAGATTAGAACCGTCGTCATTGGAGAATTCTCCACATCGGTGTCTCCTCCCCTAACTTGGAAGAAGAATAGGATTGTAGAATCATGGAGTGTTCTTCACCGATTTGTTCTTCTTTGAAGATTGGTGTTCTTCGTCGAAGAAGAAAACTGTTCTTCATTGAGAATAGGAATACTTTTCTCCCCTTTCTCGAGAGCTCTCTCCCAACTCTCCTTATCACAACGAATGCCCCCAAAAATAAAATAATAGCCTAATGCTATTATTTTTTTAACACAAGAAAATTAAAATTCAAAATTAAAACCACTCAATTAATTAATTGAACATGGTGAATTATATAATTAACATGTGTTGGCATAAATTAAAGAGGGAGAGAGAGAGAGGGAGAGGAAGAGTTCACATTTAATGGGGGGTTGTCAAGGAGTTAAACAAGGGAGTTTAAATTGAGTTAGAAATGAGTTATGGAAGATGAAAATTGGGGCATGTGTGGGCACCACCATTCAATTATCCACACATGGGATGTTGGGTGGGTTTGGGCCCCACCAATAACTTTCCATGGGAGAAATTAACTACCATAGATATAAATAAAATGTTTCTAAGAATTTTATTTAACTTCTTAATTTGACCCCAATTTTAACTTTCAACCCACATAAAACGCAACTGCGGTAAAGGTCCTCTTATGAAAATACTGGTGCTACGAGTTCATTGGTGCCCTCAGATATCAATTATGAGCACCACTTCAAAATATATAAAAACCCGCATGTTCGTTCACTGAACGTACCTGAGCTAATCTTCGGAAATTGATTTCGGGAACATCGAGCCTCGGAATCAAGTACTGTCAGAAGCCACAGACTCGTAAAATTCTGAAGTATTTAAGAAAAAAAAATTTCCTTGAATTTTCTGGGTCTTTACAATACTCCCCACTTAGGGCTTTACGTCCCCGTAAAGCTACAACATAGGCTAGGGGAACAAATGAGGGTAAGTAGCACCAATCTTAGTCTCCCGCTCCCATGTGCTCTCCTAGAGGTTAATGTGCTACTAATGAACGCACACTAGAGGAATCGACCATCCACGTAGGACCCTCTCCTATTGATCCTCAATCTCTATCGGGACCTCCGCGAATGTCGCCCCGTCATCGATGTAACATCCCAAGGTTTTCTAAAAATAAATTGAAAAAGCTTGAAATTTTGTTTAAGGTATATATTTATAAGTATCCTTTAAACATAATTTTATTTCTTATATGTTTTCAATTTCAAGAAACTGTCATCTACAATTGTGTTCAGTATGTTATTTAGAGTCTGATGGAACAAACTTGTTTTTTTGGTGAATAATAACATGCCCTTATGAATAGTAATATGAATAGTAATATGACCTCATGAATAGTAAATAATAATATTATTTTATTTTCCCATGGCAATAGGATAATGGGATCTTAATTAATTTGCCAATGTCACATAAAACTAATTGCACTTCAATATTGTTATTTTTCGAATTAATAGTGACCTTATTTAAAAATTAAATTAATAATATTTAGAAAATTATTTTTGAAAAATGGAGTTCATTTTTGAATTCTACACATCGAAAAATGGTTGGGGTAAATTTTTGGTATTTTTCTGAAACTCTTGAATTTTCAGTGAATAGAGAAATACGATAAAATACCGTATAATCAATTTATCAGTAAATATGCACTATTTATGATATCATAAGTGATGCAAGGCCACTTGCTTCGAAATCACATGATATTATAACTATTTAGGGCCACTTGTTTTGAGATTATTCATAGTCTTGATAAAAATATTATAATAATGATTAAAATAATCTAAAAAACCTCCCCTCCTCCACTATAAATATCACCCTCACTCCCCTCTTCCTCCCACACCTCTCAAGCCTTGAGCATTGTCTAATTTCTTCCAAATTCCCTCCTCAATCTTCTTCCCCACGTCCTAGAGCTGCTGGTCTCACCAAAAGACCAAAATCAAATCCCTTAAGAAGTATCTCAAGGAGAAGAGATCAAGAGGTAAACATCCTCTTTCATTTTCATTCTTTCCTTCCATTTTATGTTATTCTCTTCTTTTCCCTTTGTCTTTTGTTGGGATATTTCATTAAATATTTCCCCTTACTGTCCAAATTTTGTATGATTGATGAGATATTCCATTCCTCTCATCAATCTTGTTTTTATGAAATTTTAAGAGGCGCCGTTAGGCTGTCGAATTTTTTGTAAGAAATTTCTCATGTTTTCTTTATTTCATGATTCATTCCACTTCTTTCTTCACCCCCTCTTATCCAAGAGGCATGAAATCTCCAGAATCATGTATATTCTGGATGTTTTCATGTTTATGGAAAATTACAAATCATTATTCCTCTCCTCTCTCACTTATTTAAAGAATCAAAAAACATTGTCCATTTGTGTCGAATTACCGATATCGTGGACGATGTATTTTCAATTTCCATTAATTATTTCAAGTCTGGTCATGAAACCATTTATATGGTTGAACCAGGTTATAATATATGTTTTATGAATCATATAAGGTTCTGGAATTCTTTTGTACTCATGATTCAAACTTATAAGACTAAATGAAATTGTAATTATCAAAGAACCACTTAAATTATCTAAACGAACATAATTAATGTTTTAACTTATAAATCTTCATCATATAAAGCACCAAAGTGATAAATGGTATAATTTATGGTACTGGAATTATGAAAATACTACTCCATTCCAATTCTGGAGTTTCACTTCCAATCAACAAGAACGATTCATCATGAACCGATCGTGAAAATCATAAAAGAACTCACCCAAAATAATGCAAGGAACAAAATACTAACAAATAAGGGGTGAAATTAGGTTATGAAATGACCATATAAGATGTTATAAACATGAACATGTTTCTGTAAAATACTAATAACACTATTTTAACCATTATACAGGAGGTTTAAACAATTTTTAAGTAAGACAAGCCCAAGGTAAGGGAATTCTTAACCCGATTTCCATTCTTTGGGTTAACCTTCTACTTTATAATTTATGTGCTAATTAAATTGTTTGTGTGATGGGTTCTGTTTATATTATGTTTAATAATGTGTATTTACAGAGTATATCCATATTCCATCCACTCAATTAAGTCTCACTTCAAGTATATGATGTTTATAAGGGACTTTTCTTCTAAAATCCTTTTTTTAAATTCTGTTTTATAAGATTCAAAGGCAATGTTTTTATGCTATTGTTTATGTTGTATGATTATGTTTTGGTAATTGGGCATTGTTTATGATTAAGGGTGGGACCTATATTTCCCTCCAATGCATTGGGTATGAGTAAGTTGGAGGTCGGCCGTATGGTTACTCCAAGTGTAACTATGATGGTTACACAAAGTAAGGTTGCCGTGAGGGTTACAAATTTTAAGGTAGCCAAGATGGTTACAAGATTATGTAAGTAATGCCCAAATATACCTCTATGATTATAATTATGTTTGTGTGGATATTTTGTAAATCTCATGTTACACAAAGTAAGATTTTATGGGTGTAAAGAATGTATTTTGAAAATGTTTTCATATGTTATGTGTATTCATGGACTAATGTAATTTTTCCTTCTTTTTCATACCTTACTGAGCTTTTGTGATCATCCCAAGTTTTTAAATGATTTTTCACAGGTTAATGATGAGTAATACAAGGAAGGAAGACATGTTAAATGTTGAAGAATTTTCAATGAGTCTTGTTTTGTGTTTTAATGTTTTATATTCTGAGGAAAATGGAAACTGATTTTATGGTATCCACTATGTAACAATGTGTAATGTTATGAATGTTTTGTCTTCATTCTCTAAAGCTCTAAACATGAAAAGATCCTCAATGTATAATGAAGTTTTTTCTTGAATAAATTCAAGATTATGTATGAAATAAGTGAGGGTCCTTATAGTTGGTATCAGAGGATGGTTCAGATAACTTTAGGGGTTAAGGTGATGCTAATAGAATACCATAAATAATTTTCAATCTATGTTTAATTTGTTCTAGCATTTAACGATTACCATGTTTCTTCATCTAAGAAATGTTTGTTTAGAATGGTTGTCCGCAGAAGGAACATGGATGCTGAAGAGGATAGGCACCGACAGAATGACATCCTTCCTGATCAACAGCCCGGAATGGTAGGGATTGGAACCGAGCAGTTTGTGACAGTAATGGCTCAGCTAACACAGGCAATAAATGGTGGTGGCATCCATGCAAGAGGACAAATAGAGGTACCCCAATGGAACATGACAGTGGTGGAACATTTTATGAGACAACATCCTCCTACATTCAATGGATCTTCTGACCTAGTGGCAGCAGCAGGATGGATTAAAGCCCTTGAAAAGATATTTGATGTTATGGGATGTTCGGACAATCAAAAGGCAAGTCTTTCCATTTATCGTTTTGAAGGGGAAGCTGATCAGTGGTGGTCAATGGTAAGGAATATCAGGGGTAGAGAGGATTTTGATGCCTTAGTGTGGGATGAATTTAAAAGTCTTTTTCTTGAAAAATATTTTCCTAAGGTGGTGCGACTTAGAATGGAGAAACAATTCCTTGACCTGAAACAAAAGGAGGAGGATTCAGTGTCTATGTATGAGGCGAACTTCACCCGACTGGCGAGGTATGCTCCAAATCTTATTCTGGATCTCGATAGCAAAATCAACCGCTTTTACTCAGGATTGAAGCCAAGGTATCGAAGGGCGTTGGCCTCCCGTGAATTCAAAAGTTACGAGAAACTTGTCCGATGTGCTGAGAGGGTAGAGATGGAGTTTGCTGACGATCACATGCAATTTGGAAACAAAGAGAAGAAGAGGTCCAATTGGAAAGCAATGGGTAAGAATAAACCAATGAAATCTGATGGTAAGAAAATACAGTTTCCAGTTTGTGAAAAGTGTGGAAAGAACCACCCTGGGGAATGTCTTATCAAAACTGGGAAGTGTTTTAAATGTGGTAAGTTTGGACATATGGCCCGAGATTGCAATGAAAATGATCCAAAGACTAATCCTGATAAGAAAACTGTAAAGTGTTTTAAATGTGGTGAGATGGGTCACTATGCAAATGCCTGTCCAATGAGGGATCCAAATGATGAAAAGAAGCCAGACTACAAGCAGAAAGGTGTAGTGAGATCCTTTGCGACTACGTCAGCAGATGTTGGGCCATCCAATGAAGTTGTATCAGGTACTTTGTTTGTTCACTCAGATTTTGCTAAAGTTTTGTTTGATACGGGGTCTACACATTCCTTCATCTCTGAGGAATTTTCTAGCAAATTGGAAATATCACCTCAACAAATGATACCCGAACTTGTTGTTAAAACACCAGGGGGAAATGTTATAGTAAAGAGGAATTATAAGAATATTTCTATTGTGGTATGTGGAAAGACTTTACCTGCAAACCTTGTTGTTTTACCCTTAGTCGAGTTTGAAGTTATTCTGGGGATGGACGGGCTTTCTGATTATCTTGCTAAGATTGACTATAGAGCTAAAGAAGTTGTTTTTCAGAAAGAGTTTCAGTTTGTATACAAGAATGAACCCATACAATTGATAACATATCAAGAAGTTGAGAAACTACTGAAAGATGGAAATGAAAGTTATCCGGATCATATTGTTGAAAACAAGGGAACTATTCAAATTAATGATGTGCCAGTGGTAAATGAATACCATGATGTTTTTCCTGAGGAGTTACCCAGTTTCATACCTAAACCAGAAGTCTAATTCACAATTGAATTAGTTCCTGATGCTAAGCCAATTTCAAAACCCCCCATATCATATGGCTCCAATAGAACTTCTTGAATTGAAAAATCAGTTGCAGGATTTGCTTGTCAAAGGCTTCATTCGTCCCAGTACTTCACCATGGGGAGCCCCTGTTTTGTTTGTTAAAAAGAAATATGGTTCCATGAGACATTGCATTGATTATAGAGCTTTGAATAACATCACTGTTAAAAACAAGTATCCTTTGCCTCATATTGATGACTTGTTTGATCAGCTCCAGGTAGCTCAGTACTTTTCCAAGATTGACTTGAGATCCGGATACCATCAGCTGAAGGTGAAGGAGGATGTCATCCCGAAAACAGCCTTTCATACTAGATATGGGAATTATGAAATATTTGTTATGCCATTTGGGTTAACTAATGCACCTGATGTATTCATGAATCTTATAAATAGAGTATTTCATGAGTTCTTGGATAAGTTTGTGGTTGTATTTATTGATGACATTCTGGTTTTTTCTAAAAATAAAGAGGAGCATGAAAAACATCTAAGGGTTGTTTTACAAACATTAAAAGAAAAGAAACTATATGGAAAATTCAGAAAGTGTGATTTTTGGTTGCAACAGATTTCTTTTCTTGGGTACATTGTAAATAAGGATGGAATAACAGTTGATCCTGCCAAAACAAAAGTAGTTGATGAATGGACAAGACCCACAAATGTTACAGAGATTCGTAGTTTTATGGGCTTAGCAAGTTATTACCGACGCTTTGTTAAGAACTTTGCACGGTTATCTAGCCCAATAACTAAGTTAACAAGGAAAGGGGTTAAATTTGTTTGGACAGAGGAATGTGATGTTTGTTTTCAGGAACTAAAGAAGAGATTGGTGAATGCTCCAGTTTTGGCCTTACCTTCCCGGAATGGTGAGTCTGTCATCTACAGTGATGCTTCTTTGAAGGGACTTGGTTGTGTTTTGATGCAGAATGATCAGGTAATTGCCTATGCTTCGAGACAACTTAAACCTCATGAGCTGAATTATCACACACATGATTTGGAATTGGCAGCTGTGGTTTTTGCTTTGAAAATATGGAGCTATCATCTATACGGAACCAAATGCCAAATATATACTGACCATAAAAGTCTTAAGTATATATTCACTAAGAAGGAATTAAACATGAGGCAGAGAAGATGGCTAGAACTGATAAACGATTATGACTGCACGATTAATTACCATCCTGGAAAAGAAAACAAAGTAGCGGATGCCTTATGTCGGAAAAATCATGCATCATTAACCATGCTACGTTTGGAACGTGATCCCTTGATTAATGATTTGATAAATTTTGGCTTAGAAGTTGTTGGTATATGGAATATATCTGTTTTGTTTCAGGTTTCAGTGCATTCTTCGTTGTCAGGCAGAATTATGAAAGCGCAGAGGGAAGACCGTGAGCTACAGAAAAAGGTAGAATTTGTTAAAATGGGTAAGTTTCCAGAATTTAATCTTGATAAAGATTGTGTTTTAAGGTTTGGAAAAAGGTTATGTGTGCCTTGTGATTCCCAGCTGAAGAAAGAATTGTTGTGTGAAGGTCATAGTTCTCCATTTTCTGTTCATCCTGGAAGTACTAAGATGTACATCGACCTTCAGGAGTATTACTGGTGGAATGGGATGAAAAGAGATATTGCTGATTTTACAATGAAATGTTTGACATGTCAGCAGGTTAAAGCAGAGCGACAGTTACCGAAGGGGATGCTTCAACCTTTGCCAGTACCAGAATGGAAATGGGAGAATATATCCATGGATTTTGTGGTGGGACTACCAAATACTTCTCGAGGTAACAATGCGATATGGGTTATTGTTGATCGGCTAACAAAGTCTGCTCATTTTCTTTCTATTCGAGATACAATGACATTAGATCAGATTTCTCGATTGTACCTCAAAGAGATTGTCAGGTTACATGGAGTTCCACTTTCCATTGTGTCTGACCGAGATCCCAGGTTCACTTCTAAATTTTGGAAGGGACTTCAGAAGTCTTTGGGCACAGAGTTGAATTTCAGTACAGCTTTTCATCCTCAATCAGATGGGCAGTCAGAGCGAACGATTCAAACTTTAGAGGATATGCTTCGAGCTTTTTCAATGGACTATCAGGGAAGTTGGGATCATCATATTTCATTAGTTGAGTTTTCTTATAATAACAGTTTCCATTCCAGTATTCAGATGGCACCTTTCGAGGCCTTGTATGGAAAGCGGTGTCGGACTCCTGTGTTTTGGGATGAAGTCGGTGAAAGAAAGTTGATGGGGCCAGAATTAGTAGAAGAAGTGGCTGAGGAAGTGAGGATGATCCAGCAACACATGAGGACAGCTCAGAGCAGGCAGAAAAGTTATGGAGATAACAGAAGGAAAGACTTCTCTTTCAAGGTAGGTGACCATGTTTTCCTTAAAATATCTCCTTGGAAAAGTGTGATGCGTTTTGGTAAGAAAGGGAAACTAAGTCCACGGTTCATCGGTCCTTTTGAAATCTTGGATAATGTTGGAACATTTGCGTACCGCGTAGCTTTGCCTCCGAGCTTGTTTCAGGTACACAATGTTTTTCATGTTTTGATATTGAGAACGTATGTTCCAGATTCATCACATGTCTTGAGGCCGGAAGAAGTTCAGCTAGCAGAGAACCTTTCTTATGAAGAAAAACCAGTTCAGATTCTTGATCGAAGAGAACAGGTATTGTGGAATAAGGTAATCCACCAGGTAAAGGTTTTGTGGAGAAACCACATGGTTGAAGAAGCAACATGGGAGTCTGAAAATGCTATGAGGGAAAAATACCCTCAGTTTTTTAATAAGTAAATAAAATTTTGAGGACGCAATTTCAAGAAGGTGGGGATAATGTAACATCCCAAGGTTTTCTAAAAATAAATTGAAAATTCTTGAAATTTTGTTTAAGGTATATATTTATAAGTATCCTTTAAACATAATTTTATTTCTTCTATGTTTTGAATTTCAAGAAACTGTCATCTACAATTGTGTTCAGTATGTTATTTAGAGTCTGATGGAACAAACTTGTTTTTTTGGTGAATAGTAACATGCCCTTATGAATAGTAATATGAATAGTAATATGACCTCATGAATATTAAATAATAATATTATTTTATTTTCCCATGGCAATAGGATAATGGGATCTTAATTAATTTTCCAATGTCACATAAAACTAATTGCACTTCAATATTTTTATTTTTCGAATTAACTGTGACCTTATTTAAAAATTACATTAATAATATTTAGAAAATTATTTTTGAAAAATGGAGTTCATTTTTGAATTCTACACATCAAAAAATGGTTGGGGTTAATTTTTGGTATTTTTCTGAAACTCTTGAATTTTCAGTGAATAGTGAAATACGATAAAATACCGTATAATCAATTTATCAGTAAATATGCACTATTTATGACATCATAAGTGATGCAAGGCCACTTGCTTCGAAATCACATGATATTATCACTATTTAGGGCCACTTTGTTTGAGATTATTCATAGTCTTGATAAAAATATTATAATAATGATTAAAATAATCTAAAAAACCTCCCCTCCTCCACTATAAATATCACCCTCACTCCCCTCTTCCTCGCACACCTCTCAAGCCTTGAGCATTGTCTAATTTCTGCCAAATTTCCTCCTCAATCTTCTTCCCCACGTCCTAGAGCTTCTGGTCTCACCAAAAGACCAAAATCAAAGCCCATAAGAAGGATCTCAAGGAGAAGAGATCAAGAGGAAAACATCCTCTTTCATTTTCATTCTTTCCTTCCATTTTATGTTATTCTCTTCCTTTCCCTTTGTCTTTTGTTGGGATATTTCATTAAATATCTCCCCTTACTGTCCAAATTTTGTATGATTGATGAGATATTCCATTCCTCTCATCAATCTTGTTTTTATGAAATTTTAAGAGGCACCGTTAGGCTGCCGAATTTTTTGTAAGAAATTTCTCATGTTTTCTTTATTTCATGATTCCTTCCACTTTGTTCTTCACCCCCTCTTATCCAAGAGGCATGAAATCTCCAGAATCATGTATATTATGGATGTTTTCATGTTTATGGAAAATTACAAATCATTATTCCTCTCCACTCTCACTTATTTAAAGAATCAAAAAACATTGTCCATTTGTGTCGAATTACCGATATCGTGGACGATGTATTTTCAATTTCCATTAATTATTTCAAGTCTGGTCATGAAACCATTTATATGGTTGAACCAGGATAGAATATATGTTTAATGAATCATATAAGGTTCTGGAATTCTTTTGTACTCATGATTCAAACTTATAAGACTAAATGAAATTGTAATTATCAAAGAACCACTTAAATTATCTAAACGAACATAATTAATGTTTTAACTTATAAATCTTCATCATATAAAGCACCAAAGTGATAAATGGTATAATTTATGGTACTGGAATTATGTAAATACTACTCCATTCCAATTCTGGAGTTTCACTTCCAATCAACAAGAACGATTCATCATGAACCGATCGTGAAAATCACAAAAGAACTCACCCAAAATAATGCAAGGAACAAAATACTAACAAATAAGGGGTAAAATGAGGTTATGAAATGACCGTATAAGATGTTATAAACATGAATATGTTTCTGTAAAATACTAATAACACTCTTTTAACCATTATACAGTATGTTTAAACAATTTTGAAGTAAGACAAGCCCAAGGTAAGGGAATTCATAACCCGATTTCCATTCTTTGGGTAAACCTTCTACTTTATAATTTATGTGCTAATTAAATTGTTTGTGTGATGGGTTCTGTTTATATTATGTTTAATTATGTGTATTTACAGAGTATATACATATTCCATCCACTCAATTAAGTCTCACTTCAAGTATATGATGTTTATAAGGGACTCTTCTTCTAAAATCCTTTTTTTAAATTCTGTTTTATAAGATTCAAAGGCAATGTTTTTATGCTATTGTTTATGTTGTATGATTATGTTTTGGTTATTAGGCATTGTTTATGATTAAGGGTGGGACTTATATTTCCCTCCAATGCATTGGGTATGAGTAAGTTGGAGGTCGGCCGTATGGTTACTCCAAGTGTAACTGTGATGGTTACACAAAGTAAGGTAGCCGTGAGGGTTACAAATTTTAAGGTAGCCAAGATGGTTACAAGATTATGTAAGTAATGCCCCAATATACCTCTATGATTATAATTATGTTTTGTGTGGATATTGTGTAAATCTCATGCTACCCAAAGTAAGATTTTATGGGTGTAAAACATGTATTTTGAAAATGTTTTCATATGTCATGCGTATTCATGGACTAATGTGATTTTTCCTTCTTTTTCTTACCTTACTGAGATTTTGTGCTCATCCCAAGTTTTTAAATGATTTTTCACAGGTTAATGATGAGTAATACAAGGAAGGAAGACATGTTAAATGTTGAAGAATTGTCAAGGAGTATTGTTTTGTGTTTTAATGTTTTATATTCTGAGGAAAATGGAAACTGATTTTATGGTATCCACTATGTAACAATGTGTAATGTTATGAATGTTTTGTCTTAATTCTCTAAAGCTCTAAACTTGAAAAGATCCTCAATGTATAATGAAGTGTTTTCTTGAATAAATTCAACATTATGTATGAAATAAGTGCGGGTCCTTATAATCGATGTCCAGCTCCCCGTGAGCGATGATGTGGGTCGGGTCGTGCACATATCTCCTCAGCTGAGATATGTGGAAGACGTCATGAACCTGGTGCAACTAAGGTGGAAGTGCCAGGTGGTAAGCCACCTCTCCTAATTTGCGGGGAACCTGGAAATTCCTGAGGAAGCGCAGAGTTAACTTGCCGCCCCGGAAAAATCTTCGTAGACCACGTCGGGGTGTGACCCGTAGGAAGACGTGATCTCCATCCTCGAACTCCAGTGGTCTCCGTCTCCTTTCTGCATAGGACTTCTATCTTCTCTGTGCAGTCTCCATCAGTGCCTGGATGATCTGAACCTTCTCCGTTGTATCCTGAACCATCTCTGGTCCTACAACTGCTGACTCCCCAGGGTCAGTCCAGTATAGAGGTGATCCGTATGGTCGGATGTATAGTGCCTCGTATGGTGCCATCCCGATGGTGGAGTGGTAGTTGTTGTTGTACGCAAACACCAATAAGGGTAGGTGATCCTCCCAGCTACGACCAAAGTCAAGGACACATGCACGGATCATGTCCGGGAGATTCTGAATGGTCCTCTCCATCTAGCCATCCGTCTGAGGATGAAAGGTGGGGATCAGGCGTAGCTGCATCCCAAATGCCTCCTACAACCCCTTCCTAATCCGGGAAGTAAAGCAAGCATCTCGATCAGAAATGATAGAAGATGGCACACCCTGAAGTTGTACGATCTCCTGAACATAGAGGTGTCCCAAGCTCTCTACTAAGCCCTGCTCTCTAATCTGTAGGAAGTGGGCCGACATGGTGAGTCAGTCTACAATCACCCAGATAGAGTTGTGTCCTCTGAAAGTATGTGGATGCCCCGTCACGAAATACATGGATATCCCATCCCACATTCACTCCAGAACCTCTAAGGGCTGTACCAAGCCTACTGGTACCTGCTGCTCTGCCTTTACTTGCTGGCAAGTGAAGCATCGTGAAACAAACTCTACTACATCATTCTTCATACCCGGCCACCAGTGTTGTCGTCTGAGGTCCTGGTACATCTTCACCACTCCTGGATGTACAACTGGAGGGGAAGTGTGAAGCTCCCTTAGCACTTCCTCCTGCAGTGCAACTGGTACCATGGTACGTCCCCTGAAGTGGAATGACGTGCTCTCCTCCTCTAGAAAATCCATCAGGCACCTTCCCTATGGAAATCTGAGCACGTCGCACCTCACAGTCAACGTCCCCACGTTGTGCCTCTCTAACTCGTTAAAGTAGTGGAGGCATGACTGTGAGAGACTGTACAAAGGATGCCTCATCTCTATCCATGAAGGATATCTGTAACACCGCTAGCTGCTCTGTCACCTCCCCTAGTAACTGTATGCCTGATCTCATGCTGAGAGCATCAGCTACTACGTTACCCTTCTTAGGGTTATAGACTATCACAAGTTATAGTCCTGGAGGAACTCGATCCATCACTATTGTCTCAAGTTAATGTACTTATGTGAGAAAATATACGTGAGACTTTGGTGGTTAGAGTAGACTGTAAAGTGCTCTCCCATCAGATAGTGCCGCCACATCTTCAGGGTGAAGACCACTGATGATAACTCCAGGTCATGGGTAGCGTAGTTCTGCTCGTGCTGCCTCATCTTCTGTGAACCATAGGCGATCATTTCCCGCTCCTACACAAGGAAACCCCCGAGTCCGGTCCCCGATGCATCACAATAAACCACGCACCCAACTCCCTCCTCTGGTAGCCTCAAGATGGGCGCACTAGTCAATCTTTATCTCAACTCCTGAAAAATCTGTTGGCATCTATCTGACCACATGAAGTGTTTCCCCTTCTCGGCCAATGCTGAATGCGGTGCTGCAACTCTGGAGAAGTCTGGAAAAAATATCCGATAGTACCCAGCCGGACCTAGGAAAACACTACACCTCTGTCACGCTCCAGGGTGGCTCCCAAGAAAGTACCGCCTTGATCTTCGCTTGGTCCACTTCAACCCCAACCTCTGAAATGAAGTGTCCCAAGAAATGAATATCTCGAATACAGAACTGGAAATTCGAGATCATACCATAGAGCTGGTGCTCTCGGAGTGTGTCCAGTACAACCCGCAAGTGGTATCCATGATCCTCCTCGGTAGTCGATTATGTCAGAATGTTGTCGAGGAATACTACAACAAAACGATCGAGATAAGGCTGTAAGACCATGTTCATGGGACTCATGAACAGTGGTGGTGCGTTAGTTACACCGAAGGGCATAACCAATAACTTGTAGCGACCATACTGAGACATGAAGGTCGTCTTCTACACATCCTCGTATCTAACTCTTATCTGATGGTAGCCCAACCTGAGGTCTATCTTCATGAACCATCGTTCTCCCTTGAGCTGATCATAGATCTCTTCAATCCTTGTGAGTGGGTAATTTTTCTTTACGGTCACCTGATTCAGGTGATGGCAGTCGACACATAGTCGTAAGCTCTTATCGACCTTCTTGGCGAATAATATCAGATAAGCCTAGTTTGAAACACTGGGTCAATTGAATTCCTTTCCCTGCAAGTCCTCCAGCTGTACCCGAATCTCACGATGCTCGGCGGGAGCAATCCGATATGCTGGAGTCTATATAGGTGTTGTACCGGGGTACAGGTATATGTAGATATCTACCTCTCTGTGAGGAGGTAGTCCTGAAACATTGTCAGGAAAAACGTCCACATACTGATCAACCAAAACAGGAAAACTTGAACTCTACACATCAACTACTCATAGGATGAGACTAGTCAACTGATGTGTGATCGGCTTCCCTCACCTCTACATTAGTCCATCCTGCACTGCAGAGTCTCCCTTCTCGCCGGTAAAGGTGAACCTACTCCCATCTTTGCGGACACACCACACTTTGCGCCTAATGTAGTCGATCTGAGCATGGACTGTAGACAACTTGTCCATACCCATGATGACGTAGTAAGGCCTCAACGCCGAAACAAGAACATCCCATATGAAGCTCTCGCCTCCTAGAATAAGCTCACACTACCTGCACAAGTGAGTAATTGCCGAGTCTGCTCCCGTAGAAGTCCCTATTCCCCAGGATAGAGCCCATGGCTCCGCCAGAATCTCCGAGCTCCGAACAAGGGCAGCGATAATAAAAAAATGACTTGTTCATGTGTCTATAAGAACAACAGAAAGGGTGGAGTAGACATAGATAGTACCTTGAAACATCTCAGGTGCGCCGTGGTCGTAGACCTCGACTGCCTGGAGCTGAACCTGCACCTGTCTACCAGATCCCTATGGCTGGGGTGGTCCTCCTGGTGGTGGTGGTGGTAGAGCCTCGAAGTGTCATCCACCACCCGCTTCTCGGCCAACTCATCTGCCTCGTCCGCCTTCTCCCTACAGTCCACCACTGTCGAACCATTGCCTCTCCCTGGGAGGTCCTTCAATTGTCTGCTGCTTGTCTGCATGGCGGGTCGGGCAGTCATGAACAATGTGGCCCTGCCCGCCGGATGCATAGCACTGGCTTCCCCTCGTATGGATGGCTCTGCATCGTGTTCCCCACAGATCTGATCCCGTATCCTGAGGTTTCCCACCTGATGGCCTGGTCTTCTTGGACCACTGCAACATCGGTCTACTGCTGGCTGCAGAAGACTTTGGTACGTGTCATCCTCCAGTGGGTCTCGCTGCTGGTGTCATCTTAGCAAGAAATATCTCCACAATAAGGGCTTGCTCCAGCACTCCCTCCTACGTCCGAATAATTAGGGAGATCATCAAAGCACTAATTTCATGCCTCAATCCATGCTTAAAGGTCCAGGCCCGATAGAATGGGTCTCGAACCATGTCTTTGGTGTAGCGAGAGAGGTCGATAAATCTCACCAAGTACTCGGATATAGTTATGATACATTGCCGCAGATGTATTAACATCTGGATGCATACCGCACGGAGGGTGGTTGGAACAATCTTTGAGTGGAAGAGACTCTCGAAGTCTGTCCAAAGTTGAGATGCCTTGTCGTGCACCTGGAGAATCAAGCTCCACCATCTACCGGCAGCTGCGTGCAGGAGAATCACAGAAAGAATCACCATAAGATCAGATGGTGTCCCTACTAATCTGAATACTCTGACGATAGCCTCCATCCAATCCCTGGCTGCATGAGGGTCCGTCTCTCCATGGATCATGGGCAGCCTCTGTCACTGAAACTCATGCAATGCACTCAGGCGGCGTTCACTCTCTACTGTTGGAGCTGGTGGTCTTGGTTGCCCAGCAGGTAGTGGTACCTCAGGTGCCTCCGCTGTAATGGGGCCCTACATCGAGGCCTCGTCGCTCAGTGGGCTGCCATCTCACACGTAACTAGGAACCCTAGTTGGATGCCTTCGTGGGGCCATCTTGAAAAGAAACAGGTGATCCATGGTCAAAAAGTATACCTAGTGAGCTAACACAAAGTAATCACAAAGAAACCTTTTGAAACACACATGCAATAAATGTTTTTATGTACTGAGTCAGAAATCCGAATTCAGGGTCCTGGTGTATGGATACGTCGGCCTCCGCACCAACACTGGACATCCTGGACTAATAACCACAGTCAATACTCTTTCTAGATTTTCTTCACAGAGAAGAAATTATCAGAGTTCAGAGTTCTGTGGTAGAAACGAGTCCTCTTATACCAATTTATCATGAACCATCATCGGGGATCGTGTCGTGACTTCCCCAAGCCCGCCTTCCATATGCCAGGGGCTAGAGACTAGCACCAAAGACGTAAATCCCGATAAAAGGGAAGGCATTGACTTTATAAAAGTAATCAAACATAACAGAGTACAAAACCGAGTTTAAATTGAGTTAGAAATGATTTATGGAAGATGAAAGGTTGGGGCTCGTGTGGGCCCCACCTTTCAATTATCCACACATGGGAAGTTGGGTATGTGTGGGCCCCACAAATAACTTCCCATGGGAGAAATTACCTATCATATATATAAATAAAATTGTTCTAACAATTTTATTTAACTTATTAATTTAACCCCAATTTTAACATTCCACCTGCATAAAACACAACTATAGTAAAGGTCCCCTTAAGAAAATATCAGTGCTGCGAGTTTATCAGTGCCCTTAGATTTTAATTCCAAGCATCACTTCAAAAGATAGAAATACCCGCTCGTTTGTTCACTAAACTTATCTGAGCTATACATCGAAAATTGATTCTGAGAACCTCGGGCCTCGGAATCAAGTGCCATCAGAAGCCACAGACTCGTAAAATTCCAAAGTATTTAAGAAACGAATTTTCCTTAAAATTTCCGGCTCATTACATACATTGTTCCGGAATCACAACCTTCAATCATGAACAAGGTTAAACTCAGGAAAATTTCTAACATTATTTTATAGCTCTACTTCTTCCTCATGTACCTCTTTAATCATCACATTGATAGATATTTTAACATTCAATAGAAAAAGATACAAATTTTTATCGTCCTTTGGGATTTCTAGGTCCATCCTTTGAAAATCCAGACATATTCGACCATTTTTAAGCGAGCATGATTCTTTCGACATATAGCATCATCCACCTTGTTTTCATTCCCAAAGTGGTAAGGTATTTAGTAGTCATACTCATTAATATTCTCTAACCATATTATTTGAAACATATTCAATTATTTATGTGTGAATATATACTTTAAACTTTATGAATGAAATTTATATCACACTTTTATCCCTAAAGAAAATACCTCTATATGATTTAAAAAATTTACTAAAGCTAACTAAAAATCATGAGTTGGGTAAATAATTTCATGAATATCCAATTTTCATGAGGCCTAATCAATAAAAGTTTAATTATACATAATAAAACAACTCAATCTCATCTTGGATATACCACTATAGATTATAGACCCTAATTATCTATAGGTTTATGGAAGCACATTTTTGTTAACTAATATTATATTTAGCTCCCTAAAATTTTACTCACATTAATCTGTCTAGAAGAACATTGATCCAATCTATGTTAACTTGGATATAGTGTTAGATATTCATGATAAATTCTCTAAAAAACATCAATAATATCTCTCTACACTAACAAAACTAAATATCTCAATCACTCTGGTCGGTCTGGTGTATATTCAACAACCTTTGTCTTTGATGTATCTACTGATATATCCTCTAGTGGGATTATATGACCAAAAATTGAAACCATTTAAATCCAATTTCATGAAATGTTTAAAATTTTATTATAGTTTCCACTACATTATATTATTTAGTACATTTCTCAATTAATAGTAATTCTCTTGTAATAGATAATAATATCTTCTATAAAGACTACAACAAACTGATCAATATAATATCTAAATACTCAATTCATTAAATCCATTAATTTTATCATGGAAATTAGTAAGACTGAATAGAATCACTATATATTCATAGTTTTTATTCCTTGTACGGAGTGATTTCTTGGGTCTATCATCTTTCAAAATCCTCAATTGATGATATCCCAAATAAAGGTCAATCTTACAAATGTATTGCGCTATAGTCCGATGATAAAACAAGTCATAAATAGAGATAAGATGAAACTTATTCTTAATTGTGATATTTTTCAACTCCTAATAATAAATGTAGTGTCTTATTGATCCATCTATTATTACAATAAGAACAGGTGCACCAAAAGGTGATGTACTTGTCAATATGTATCCCTTGTCAATGTTTTCCTATAGTTCTATATTCAATTACTTTAACTCAGTTAGGTCCATTTGATAGGGAACCATTGAAATTGGTGTGGCACTAGGTATGATTTCCATTTGGAACTCAATATAAAATTTTAGTTTATGTTTAGTAAACTAGTATATAATGTCAAAAAAATCCATATAATAGGAATATAACTGATATCAGGTTTCTACCCAACCATCTAAGATAAAAAAAACTTATTAATGGTAATTAAGACCCATACAATTTATGTAAACATTTGAAGTTAATACTTATCATCTCAATGGTATAATATCAAAGGATGGTTTGTAATATCAAACATAACTTCCCTTCCTACAAAATATATATGATATTAATGTAGAGAAGGAAAATTGATTCCAAGGATAACATAAAATAAAAACCATAGAGAGAATTCTTAGATTGATATAATTCCCATTCCAACCAACATTAATCGAAGTGGAATTATATATATGATATGTGCTCAACACACAATTAGATATTTTCACTTATAGTTCTATATATAATTATTTGGGTGGAATTTTAAAAACATTATAAATTTTTTTATTTGAAATAATGTGTATACGTAGAGTAAAATAATAAATTATCAGTTCTAGATATGATGGTAATAATACTTCATACCTTTTAATTGTCACAATGTTGACAAAAAATAGTGACCACATAATATTTACCTTTTTCTATTGGCTTAATAGGTTAATGATATTGATCATCATAATTATTAACCATAGGACATGAGAATATGTTAAAAAATAACCAACCACCTATAATTTGAAACACTAGAGTGTGGGGGGTTCTTTTTTTATAGTTTTATCTATATTTGGATCATTATCTAACTTATTCCCATTATATTGACAATAAATTTAATTTCCCACATTGTTTTACCTAATCCTATTCATTTTATATTTTCCCACAAACCTGGATTCCTTTACTACCTTCTTTTTTAAATGAAAAGACATAGAAAAAATTACTATAACCCAGTAGAAAAATTTCTACTATTGTTGTTCACACACACCAAATATCTTTTATGTATCCACTTTCCCCACAAAAATACTTTTCATTAACTGATAAGGATACAAATTTATAAGATTTAACTTTTTCTTTATTTCTAGTCCACTTAAAAAATATATCACATTCTCCATTATTAAGATGAATTAAGATTTACCTATATACAATTTTTATGAACATAAAATATTATCTAAATAACTTATAGATATTGAAATATATTATATAATATCTCTCCATAAAACATCCATAAAAATAGTCAGTATGTTTGTGTTCTTTATGGTATCCTCTATCTGATGGACATAGTTTGATATACACAATCTGATTCTACTTCAGTACATTCTGCTTCAACTGAGTTGAAAATCAATTGGAAAATCAAAACCCCTCCATCAGATGGAACTAAGTCCAATGTTTATTGATATGATTGATCCAACATTGATGGAATTTACTCTGATGGATTCATTCTGATTGATTATCCTAAACCTAAACTTGAAATAAAATAATTTTTGGAATCTCAATACAAGTAAAAATCTAGTTGGGAATCATCTCTTAGTGCACGTGAATAGTTTCATTTACAAGGTTATTTTTAATTCTATTTAATGGTTTCCCAAAATGTTAAAGGTGGTAAAATAAATTCCATTTCAAAATCAAAAAATAAATTCACATATCTCTGAATTTCATGTTTATTCAAGATCCAAATTTTACTACTTCAAATATTCTCAATTATTCTAGGAGGGTCTCAAATATTCACGAATCCTCCCAAATATTCGTACCTCTCCAAATTTACCACAAATTATTTTTTCCAACTATATTATTAAAATAAAAATTTTTTGGACTCTAATTTATGTTTCTAATTCAAACTCAGTCTAATGGAATATCTTACAAAAATTTCATCAGATGGAATTCATTATGAAAATATCATTTCATTGATCACAACTTCAATACATCACATTCTTTCATCTGGATTAAATAATTTAAGAGAATTAAATATTTTTCACTTAACCTAGTAAAGAATAAAAACAAAAAAAGTTATTATTTTCGTTGATTCATTCAGATAATTTAAAATGGTTTAAAACATTTTTGAATAACATATTTTCAACTACTTAATACTTCTATCACCTTTAACCACTCTTGAGCATCGCAAAAATTTCATTCATTTTAAATTTCTTCCTCATTACATCATAACTCATTACACATTTTCCAAAACTTATTCAATGATTCCAATTAGAAAAATTAACTTCCCAATGTAAATTCTTCGGTAAATTAATCACTTTCATCAGCTCTAGTCAATCCAATTTTATTTAATTTTTTTTGTTAGTTTCAAATACCATCTAATGAACTGGTGTTTGTAAAAACTAATTTTACTTTAGATTCTATGAAATTATTTATTGATATAATTGATCGATTAATTTAATGAATCGGACTATATAACGGATCGGTCCATCATAAATTGTGAAAACCCTATGAATCTAGAAAGATCATCTACCCTACATTTTTTTCTAAAATAGAAGTAATCTGATTTTCTGGTGTATGTACATGTCCGGTGATTTGTTTCATATGTCATAATGGTCTAATTGAAAACTAAAATCTTCACATTTCTTACATTTAATAAAAATATGAAACATAATTTTTCAATATCCTCTACTCATAAAACTTTTATCATGATTAATTTCATGATTTATGAGAACTCCAATATTACAAAAATGTCATCAGATTTACATGGACCGGAAAAAGTATCTGATCAACTTGGAGTAAAGATCTATTTCTAAAACCATGTCTAATTCCTGTTGATTTAACCAATAATACCATATGATGAGTGAATCTTCTTGGTTAGTCCGAGAGGATTTGTTCAGAAACCAAAACTCCATATTTTCTCAACATCAAGCATATAACATCTATAGAATATAAATACAACCAAAACATTATATGGTCCCAATAATCAGTCTCTTTGTGTCTATTATAAATACACATATCTTATCTATATCTCCTCTATATATTCTTCATATGTTATCTAGGTATTTTCATATCTTATCCCCTTAAAATATTTGTCCCTTTACATTTATCCCATATCATGTCTTCTATAGATTATTTACAATTAAATGAAAATGGATCACTATTGATTCTTGATACTTTTCTTTATAATAACAATAGTATAACATGAGTTTCATAAAAAAGATCCTTTACCTAAACATGAATATATCCGTGGTTAAAAAAATGTAGAAAATAAGAGTATACGGTCAAGGGAATCGGTTTTGTTCTTATGAAACATCCATGTAACAGATTTTAATTTTTATTTCAATATTTCATAATCTATGGAAATTTGTTAGGAGATCTCTTAAGATAGAAGGAAATTGTACCCATCTCAAAAACAAATATCATAATGTTCATGTGTATAAACATAACATTACAAAAACACGTTTTTAACCTCATTAATTTATTTTGAATGGATATTAAGAGACTAAGTAATCATATTTTTTACAGTAACTCCATTAATTCCATTGAAGTTAATAAAAACATACAAATATTTTTGGAATGAGGAGGAACCTCACAGTTTATTTGAAGAAACATTCAAATTGAGAGTCTTCTTGTAATCTTAACCTTTTCTTCTTCTTATTGGATTATAAATTTGTTTTATTTTGTTTACTTTGTCCATCCTTCTCATATTTTTAACAAGGTCCTTATCATATGTGGAATATTTAGATGTATCTGCCAACACTTTTTCAAATTTTGTATCTTTCTTATTGTAATTAGTTTTTAATTTTTTATCATTCCTTCCTCTTATTCTAGAAAAATTTCATACAAATGTTTGTTATATACCAATATTTAAGACATCTCATAAATTGTTTTGAATCCCTAAATTACAATATATTGATTTCTATCAAATTCAGAATCCATTTTCTTCCAATTTGTTTTGGCTGATATTTTTTTTCTTTTACCAATATTTCAACGGATACTTTTTCATTCCAAATTACTAAGAATTATTATTTTTGGAATCATTCTGTTTGTATTTCTCAGCCTACATAACATATTTTAATTTCACCAGTTTCTCATTTTTATTTTTTAGGTTTCAATATTCTTTACCTTCTGACTATTTTAGGTTCCACAAAACCATTAGAAAAAATTTTATCTTATTTTCTCACTATAACTATCCATTGAAATATTCATGTTACCTAATAGATTCATTTTATACCAACATTATTATGAAATATGATAAAGACATCCACAACACCAACAATGACCTCTGAATGTTGATTTTTTGGACTGGTGGATCAATTGTTCATAATTTTTTTTATCACGAATAATGTACTATTTTACATCTAGATATATATTACTAAAGAATTAAAAAATTCTTAGTGAAATATGTTTTATCAAACGCCTAATTTTGTAAGACATTCATTTCATCTTCTTTATAATTTTACCCTTAAAAATAATTAATGATGTTTTCTCACATATTTGTTATTTCAATTTGTTTCATAAGAAAAATTGACTACGTTTCTACCAACTCTTATTCTTTTTGATATAGCTTCTTTTTCTGAATATCTATCAATTTTCTATATCCATTTTTCTTCAAATTTTTCTTCTTAATTTTTTCATTATTTATAGATTCTATCATACTAATATTATTAATTATATTTGATTGATCATCAGAAGTGTTCAGTTTTCTTTCAATCTAAATAATATTAATTTTATGATAACTAATGAAATTGATATTTTCACCAGTTTATTCATCATGTAACCATTCAAAATATATATTTCTTCAAAATATTTCTTGAATTTATTTCATTCTTTCTTGAGTTGATTATTCTTCCAAATTTCATATTTTATATTTTTTAAGCATAGACTCCATATCAATAATCACTTCACCATCATCATTACCTTTTGAATAATTTATTATATTTATAACTTGATAAATGATGTTCAGTTGATGACTTTAAATCATAATTCATTTCTCTTATTAGATAGATTTTCTTCTATCATTTATAAGTAAATTTTTCCTTATGATTCTTCCAATTTTGATTTCGAGATTTCTTATCATCCTTTTCAGGATCATACTCTTTAACATTATTCCTAGGGGAATTATGTATAATATTTAATTTCCCTTCCTAATTAAAATATCTTATAGTTTTGCTTTGACATTTCACCTTATTTTATTTCTTAAAAATGAGGGGAACAGTTGAGATGAAATATTCACCTACTTCCTCTACTTCTGAATCACTTGATTCTTCTTTAAATTTATTTTCATTATTTTTTCATTTTAAAAGATGATGGAAATCCATTTGTTTATTATCGTTTTCATGAATTTATGATATTTTCTCATTTCATAAACCCAAAAAAGGTCTAATGTTAATCCAAATAAAAAAATTCATGATATTCTAATGTTGAAACTTTTGAATCAAATTTATCCAGAAAGTTTGTCCTTAGTTTCTTAAAAATTTTAGAATATTCTAGATTATATGAAAAAATTATAAGGTTACTCACAATTTCATTTAATTTTGTAATGTATCTATCAATACGTTCAATATAATCCATTTTATTATCCCCAAATCTACATCCCAAGATTTTTAGCTTGACGTCCTTAACATTCTCATTTCTTTCATAACTACTTCTCAGGTCATCCTGCATTTTCTTAGCTAATTGAAACCCCAGAATATTTTCCTAAACATTATTAGTAATATCCAACAACAAATAAATATAATATTTTACATCAGGTTCTAAACTCCCATTATTGAAATCTTCCATGAAAACAATATTGATGGGAGTAAATCCCACAATTTCTATGTCTCTAACATCAAGGAAAAGAGAGGGGAGATAGGGTAACATCTTATTCTTTCAACGTTGATGGGTTTTATCACCAAAAATAGAATGACCGTTACTTTTCATTGATTTTATATTATCGATTCCTGGAGATTGATATTTTATAAGTAACTATCCATCAATACCAATTGATTTTTCTAAATAGGATTTAGACCACTTAGATAGGGGGAGTGAATCAGTTGTAGCCTTTTCATTTTATATGAATGTTTCATCACTTATTTAGTAAAATTTATTAGCCTCGTAAACTATTAAGAGTAACGATCCTATAATAATATATATTAGAAAGCTTTCCATTCAAATGATTTAATTTTAAAGATAATACAACACGTGAAATTTAAAAGGTTTGATACAAATTCTTAATCATTTCCATGTTGTACTATCTAACCAACGTGGATTCCATTACAATATTATTTCTGAAATAAACTAAAACATAAAAAAATAGTTCCAAAACTCAGCTGAAACTTATCTAATATAGTAGGTTATACCACCCAACTATATTTTTTATAATAAATTTCTTCACAATATGAAATTTTAGTAACTTTTAAGGATTAATATTTAAAATCGTCACCACTAACTTCTTTTATGATACATTACAGATGTTTTTTCACACCTTATAAAAGTAAGATGAATCAAACATTACCTATCTAAAATATTGAAGAACATCATCAATTATTCGAGGAAATCATGTGTATTAAAACTCCTTATATAATCTAGTTATAGAAAAAAACCTCATAAAATATCATTTCTATTGGGTTCCTTATGTTATACTCTGTCTGATGGAATCTGTCCAGTATAATCCATTTGATTTTTCATCTTTACGTTCTACCTCAAATGTGTAGAAACTAAATTGGGAATTCACAAATACTTTGTCTGATGGATCTACATCTTATGAGGCTTTCTCTGATAGAACTAACTCTAATGGAGCTTACTCTTATGGACTCGTTAAAATGGTTCTTCCTGATCTTCAACCATAATGAAAATTATAATTGAAATTTCAATACCTATCACAAAAATACCATAGTGTGAGCTCTCAACATGTGTAAACTATTTTGAGTAAAATGTTTTGTTCCAACTATTTATAGGCATCCCAGAATGTTAAACATAGGAAAACCAATTCTTTTATTCCTCAGAATTAAATGACATATCATATAATTTCATGTTTATTCAAGATTCATATTTGAAAACTTCAACATTTATCAATTCTTATGACTATTTATCCAATCTTCTTGATTCTTCTCAAAAATCAATAAATCTTTAAATTTAAAAAAAAAATCTCCAGTCTAACTATATATGTCTAGTAATCCCTGGTTTTGTGACTCTGATTGAGGTTTATTTATCAGTCTAAGTCTGATGGATTCTCTTATTTAAAATTAATCTGATGGAATTTCATATAAAATGGTCATATGAATGCTCACAATTTTAATACTTTTAATTATTTATTCTTCAATAAATAATTAAAAAACATAAGAACTTTATATTTTAACCCAATAAATAATAAAAATTTAATATAATTGTTTTTTATGATTATTTTAGTAAATTAATATTTTTTGACTATATTGTTGAATAACATAGTTTCAACTTATTAAGTCACATTTCTCCTTTAAACAATCCATATAATATCAACCATTTCTTATATTTTCAAATGCTTCCTCATTATAAAATAACTCTTCAAAAAATTTACTAGACTGCTTTTATGATTTCGATTACAAATATATACCTCTATTTGAATAGGATTTGGTAAATGATTCAATTTTGTCAACACTAGTAAATATAATGCTTTTCACCTAATGTTTTATTAGTGTCACACACTATATGGTTAAATAGTGTTTGTAAAAACTTACATTACTTTAGATTAATTTGAATAGGTGATGGATTACGATGGCATATTTTTCTTATAAGTCAGACCATATGAGGGTTCATTTGATCAACACCTGTGTAAAACCTCAAACTTTAATAAGATCAACTTCCCAGCATTTTCACTTTTTAATAGTGAATTAATTGGATGGTTCTGTGTCTATAACTATCATATGATCTATTTGTTAGGTTTTATTTTTCCAAATGTAATTAAATATCTTCATATTATAATGTTTTTTAACTCTGAAATATTATTTTCACCATCCTCTATTGTCTAAAATATCTTATCATGAAAACTGCAATGATTTATGAGATCTCCATGATCAGAAAAGCATCATCATATTTACTTGGTCTAGAAACTATCTCCGATCAACCGGGTATGGAGTTCCATATCTATAACCGTCTATTTTTCCTTTTGATTTTTCATCTTCTCTACTGTGTCTGGATCATCTTCCTAGTGAGACTAATAGGATTTGTTAGAAAAAAACTAAACCATTTCTCCAAATTAAACTTCTAACATCTATTGAAAACAATTAAAACTAATACATAACTTGGTCACAACATAAGTTTCCCAATGTACTCCCCTTACTCACTTAAAACTTCTAATAATAATTGTATGATAATTTACTCCATGATTCATCACACACTTTGAGAATAATGGATATCTCATCTTCTTCTCTCCATGCTTCTAAAATTATTTTTTGATTTCTATTCTTCTCTTTTTATAAAAACCAACATATTGATATATAACTGTATCATCCATTTTCACATTGCTATCACATGGAAAATCTATTAATATAAATTGAATTCTATTATAGTTAATTCCATTTTGAGACATGGTTTTAAGCTACAAAAGAATCGATGAACCTTACTAAAATTCCAAGAATATATCCTATTCATTGAATCATCCTCATATTTATCCTATGACATGTCCTATGGGATCTCACTAATTTTTTATCATTATAGTTTCCAGTGGTTATCTAATACTATACTATGATATCAACTATATTAAACCCAAAATATCATAAAATGGTATTGCATAATTTTTTATGTATATTCATTATGATACACAAACACATGCCTGAGGGGCGTAATATTTTTCTCTCTTTGGAAATATGGAAACATAAAAAAAATATTCCATAGTTAAAATAAATAAACATCTACAATTATATTTATAACTATTTCCCTTTTTATACATATTATATGTAATAAATATATTCCTAACATGGGGAAGGAAAACGTAAAAAAGGAGAGAATATATACTCAATAAGTGTAGACAAGGGAGATATATAAGAATAACAATAAAGTAAGTTTATGGGAACATTAGAATAACTTTTAAAACAATACCATACATATCAAAGATCATAATAGTGAGTCAGGGATTAATGATTGGTAGTTAATATGATATAAATTATAATGGAATTATAGAAAATGATCCATAAAAATTGGAATAAGAAATAGATTTGTTTTATATGAATATATAATCATTTCCTTTTTATTCAATGATCATTACAAGGATTTCATAGTGGAATGGGTTCTTTACCCAAACCTTCAGAGTAGTCAAGATTCTCTCCAAATACCATAATAGTGAACAAATTCCATTACTGATCAATGTTCATTCTATGTTCCAACACTGTCTATCTCATTAGATATAAATACATACCCAATGCATTAGAGTGTGATATAAGTCCCAAACATGTCGTAATTAATATAATATTTATATATTCCATAAGGTAATAAAAGATTAATCAAATCATAACCCATTAAATGACACGAGATTTAAAAATATTTCATAATATCATAACCATTGTTTGAGATATTGGTTTCATAATCATTTCATCATTTCATCATTTCATCATAGCATAACCCATTTAAAAAGAAGCATGTGTCATACTAATTATATCATTTTACAACCCATAGAAGAGAAAAGGGTTTTATATACATAATTCCATAATAAACATAAACCATTCTGAAAATGAATAAGAATGGTTTCCTTGGTTCATATCCCCAGTAAGTCATAGGTAACATCAGTGGATAAAATATTAGATGGAAAATGATTTTGATAGATTATTTAAAACATTTATTGTAAAAAATATATTTTCTTATTTTTTAAATATTTTTTAAAACATAATTTGTTTACATATTTCCCTTCAAAAATAACCTTGAAAAAAAATTATATAAGTTTCAAATAAAATAATTTTCATGAAAATGGGATACATTGTTCACACTGAACGTGATAAAATGATTATTCCTTTCACATTTTTGGTAAAATAAAAAATGGTATTATGTGAAAAAATGACTCACTTTTTTTTTCTGAAAATTCATTAATGGGTAAAAATTAATTTTAAAAATTTTACGATAATTATAAAGACGATTTTTTTATGAAAATTGTTTTTTGACAAAGGAGAGGAATAAATTAGAATTGTTATAAAAAATCATCAATTATTGTAAACACCGTAGAGTGGGAAAATATTTATAATAAATAAAAATATCAGAAATAACTAAATTATAAGAAATTTCATGAGTTTATTGAATAATTTAATGTAATATTTAATCATTATAAACATAATCATAAATAATACTCACAAACAATGAGATTATAACATAAAATCATCAAAACATTGTTAACATTTACTGTTAAAAACCATAAAAGAATAAAATAAAATGGATCATAAAATAACATGATTAAAATATAATTTAATATTTTACATCTTACTGTTGATGTATATAAAAATTGTGAAGTAATATATATGAATAATAAACTGACGATTCAAAAAGGAAATTTAAGAAAAAAAATACCTTACTATAAGTTTTGACTTCTTCCGTACACGTTCTAAACACACATATATTAAATATAAGTTTATTATACACCTATTAAAGAAAAATATTTATATATATCAAACCATATATAATTTTCTTATGACATTTTATTACCATTTTATTAACAATTCTGGGGTAAAGATATATTTCATAGATTAATCACTTTGTTTTTTTGTACATTTTTGCATTTATTATTTTTGGTCCTTTTAATTTAATCATGATTTCAAAATATCCATAATAATAACCAAGATAGAAATATAATATTAATTCATTATATATTTATTTAGAGTAACATAGAAAAATTATTGATAAAAAATGAAATACATTGTTCATGGAGATGGTAGGTTTTATGTATGGATGAACGATGTTCCCATTTTATTATTTGATTGAAAGATATAAATTAAAATTATATATTAACAAAAAAAGTTTTATTTAATATAAATAATATTATCATTAAATCTGTCTTTAATGTCATCTATTTAGAGCTTGAATGAATCACATCACTTCACGAGGAGGTAGTCCTCCAATCACACGAGTGCCGTTATCTAATTCTAAAAAAATTATAATGTATGAAGGTATGTTTGATATAAAAATTTAATAAGTATGATATTATCATAAATATCATATATAAATATTTAATCCATCATTATAATTAACCTTGAGTGGTGGTAAGGGAAAAATCAATGACATTGGTTCTTGATGTGGTTGTTCTCCGTACGCAAGAACATTGATTTAGTATCATAGCTGATGGAAGTAATATGGTTGTAAATAATGAAATTTTCATAAAAAGTATTATTTTATAAAATATAATAATTTCATTATACCATCATTTCATAATAATAATTTACTATGGTATAAGAAGAAAGAAAAAAATGCTCATTAATGAACATTACCTCTTCTTCAAGCACCATCCTAAGGCTAGCACTAAAATCCTTCCCAAGTTAGTGTAATATAAAAAATAAGTAATATAGGATGAGAGGAGGGAAGTTAAAAATTTATTTCTTATGGTTTAGGTTGAAACAAAAGGGATTTATGGTGTGAATAATAGTGGTTAGGGGTGGCCTTTTGAAAGTGTTGTGAGTGGCACACTTATTTTTTTTTTTGAAAGAAAGAATTAAACCAATATTTTTTCTAACCACAGGTCCCCAATAATGGACCCTTATATATAATATAAGAGATAAGGTGAAAATAGTTCCATAAAATGTTTTGAAAAGTTTTTAGTCATTTTAACCATTATATTTTTAGTTTAACCCCTAGTAAAACCACTTATACCAAAACCACAGTAAATAATTTCTACTATTTCTATTATTCATTTTTGACAAAATAATTTACCTTTATAGATGATATAAGTTATTCACATTCATATTATTTAATGCATTTTATAAATTCAATTTATATAAGCGTAAAATTTTAATTTAATATTAATCCCATAAACATGACGAGAAAGACGAGTTTTAAAGAGAAAATGTCCAAAAATTTACAACATTTCTATATAAAATTTCAAAATAAAATTGATTCTAAAGAGATAAATTGGATTAATAGATAAATAATTTAACTAATTTTACCTTAAAATCATTTTAAAAATTAATTTAACATTATAAAAAATTAAAAGAGAAGACAATTTTCATTTGAAATTCAATATTTTTCACTATTCTACAAAAATTAAACTTTTCAGAAAAAATCAAAAAAATAAACCGCTAACTAATTTCAACATGATGATTTTAAACAACAGTATATTTTATCAAATTAAATTTATAATAGTTTGGAAAAGTAATTTTATTAATTTTCGAAAAAATAAATAAAAGTAAATTTTTTAGAAAATAGAATTTTTGAAACATATAAAGACTTTTTAGAAAATAAAATACTTTTTTATCAATAATATTGATTTATATTAAAAATTTATAAATAATATTTAAAAATAATTTATTACTATGTATCTGAATATGTTTAATGACTAGGTTATATCTATCACATTTGAATAATAATATTAATAGTATATCATGTTTTTGTTAAAAATCAGTGTCCTATATAAGGAAACCTTACCTAGTATTTTATGTAGTGGAAAATTGGATTGGAGTTTCATGTAATTAAATATTTACTTGGTTTTGTGTGAAATTGTAGATTTTAATAAAATTTTATATAATCTAAAAAAATTCGAAAAATAAGGGTGTTACATCTAATATTTTCTTTAAATCTTCATTTACAAGTTTATATCCTTATCTCAAAGCAATTTTTTTCCTTTGTAAATGAATCTTTTTCCTAAAAATTAGTTATTTAAAAATGAAAATTTTATTTTACTTAAGATTTTTCATGATATAATTTTCAATATTTATGTTTATGTTATAGTTTTTGGGTATTGTTATGATATTGGGTGGGTACGTTAATTTCTAATGATGGCTGGCTCTGTGATAAACCAAGGACGGTTGGTGGAATTGAATCCTCTAATGCATTGGGTATTTATGTCGATGATTTGGCTATTCTATATATGAAATATAGTTAATCAATTATATTTCTACTAGGAGATAATGGAAATGTAAAATGATGATTATTCCAATATTAACTGAGATGGTTTATCCATTGGTAGCTGTAATGGTTACTCCAGTGATTTCGAAATATTCCAATATGTTTTATATAATATTTATAAGGGATTAAAAACTTTTATTTGAGAAAAAAAACTTTGAATCATATTTATATGATTTATTTAATAATCCCATATAATATTGTAATAAAGTTAGTTATATTGTGGAGTTATTATGTTTTTTCAGTAGAGTAACATATTTCTTTCTTTTATATCCCTTTATTGTTTGGTAGAAATTAACAATATGTATAACTACCATTTTTAATGTATCAATTTTCTATATTATATTTTTACATAATTATATAAAATTATAATCTAAAAAGTTCCTCATAAATTTAATAATTTTATTTACTATTAAAAAACACAAGAATATATCATGCTTAACATTAAGTCCTTATATTTTGTATAAGAGGAGGTTTTAAATAAATTTGGAGATAACGATATTTTCTTCAGAGTTATGGATATAATCATGGGTTTATAATTTTAAGGCACAACTATATTTAATGTCATTGAAAAGGCTTTTTAGGATTCATGTGATGAAATTTTATATTGACTAATGATATATTTGGTGACATTTATTTTTAGGGGAATTTTGGGTCATTACATTTTCTGGATGCAAAATGAAAAGTATGAGATATCCTTTTATATAAAAAATAATTCTTTAATATTGAATATATTAAGGTAATTTATAGTATTTTATTACATTTCTATAAAATCTATAAGTATTATGTTAATTTATTTTTATGAAATGAAAAAATTGTAGGTTGAGAGACAACATGTCACTTCTAGAAAGGCCCTCATGTTTGATCCTATAACCGAAGGGTGATAATGGGGCATCACCTACTATTAGACTATATAAATTCCCGGTTAGTATAAAATTTAATTTTTAGTTAAAAAATATTATGTATAGAGAATAATTTGACATTGTGAATATATGTTTTTATAATATATATAATCCTTTTGACTAGAAAATGATTTTGTGATTAAGTGATTAATGTTATTTTACATGAAGATCAATATAATATTTGGGGGAACATTATAGGACTATGGTAAATATAATGTTATGGGATTTTATTTTAGAAATGGAGGTTGAAGTTTCTTTTATAATCATATATGATCATTATGAAGCTTTATCTTGATTTATGTGATTATTGGAATTGATTATAAAGTCTTCATTGTTTATATATTAGGGTAATTACATTTTGGTATAAGAAATTAAGAGTGATTGATATTAATTGGAGATAAATATTAAATTAATCTAGTGAGATTATGTAATCAAATACAATATATTTTTCCATTTAAATATTAATATGAAATATTTTAGATTATTTTTAAGGATATTTATTTATTTATGTCACACCCCGACTGCGGATGTCAGTAATTGTTCTCCTTTCTGGGTCCCGATTTAAATTTTTCGAAGACTTAATTATGATTGATGGTTTCGCACCGGTGCACGGTCATCGCATCGCCAGCGGTGATCGTGCGTTCGGCCCGGGTGACCACATGTTCGCCCGACGGTTAAATTTTAACTTCTACTTTATGTTCATAGTTATTATAATTAGTATTGTTAAATTATTTTATTATCATTATTATTTTATTTATTAAGTTTGTTATTATTATTATTATTGTAAATTTTATAATTATTATTATCTTTATAAAAGTTTTATTATTATTATTAATATAAGTTCTATTATTATTATTATGATAAATTTTATTATTAAATGGTTTGATTATAATTAAAATTTTATTATTGTTATTATAATGTTTTATTATAATTATTAATATTATTATTTTTATCATATATATATATATATATATATAAACCTAAAACGACCGCTAACCCTAGCCTACCTCCCCTACAGCCGCCACCCTTTCCCCTCTCCTCCTACCCGCGGCGCTCCCCCTCTGCGCGAACCCCGTGCCTAGCCGCGACGGCCCTCCCACTCCCCAGCTCCTGCCTCCTGCCTCGCGCCGCGCTGCAAACCCCCACGAGCCACGTCCTGTCTCCCCTTTGTCGGCCGCACCGTCTTCCGACTCTCCCCGCGGCCGCGCCCTCCCTGTTCCGGCCTCCACCGCCTCGGCAACCTCCTCCTACCCTGCTCCCTTCGTCGCCGCAACCGCCGGCACGCCAGCCGACCGCCGGCCTCCGCCCCGCTCTCCTCCTGCTCCCGTCGCCGCGCCTTGCCGGCCTCACCCCTCCTCTAAACCCAGCCTCCGCCCTCCGTGCTCCCTACTGCCACCTCCGGCGACCCCAGCCGCTTCCTCGGCCCTCTCCGCTGCTCCCTGTCCCGCGCAACGCGCCCGGCCTCCCTGACTCCTTGCACACCCTCTGCCTCGCCCAGCCGCAGCCGCCCCCGGCGTTCCCTCTGCCTTGTGCCGGCCAGCCGACCGCCCTCGCCCAGCCAGCTCCTGCCCGCGCCGTCCCCTCCCTGTTCTTTCCTGCACCACCCTGCCTTGCTCCGCATCTCCGGCGACACCCCGCGTGACTCCCGTTCGGCCTTGCCACCCTCGGTCAGCGCCGGCCTCACCCTCCTCCCTCCTTCCCCTGCTTCTCCGCCTTGCGCCGACGCTGCGACCCCCGACCTCCTCCGCCTCGCTTCGTCTCGGCGTCCCGAGGCCGCACCCAGCCTCCTCCTTCCTCTCAGCCGCGCCCGGCCATCCCGATCCGCCGCCCTCCGCTGCTCCGCACCCAGCCGCCGGCCCCTGCTTCCCTTCCCCGTGCGAACCCCGCCGCTCCGGCCTCATCACCCGCTGCTCCGCACCCAGCCGCCGGCCTTCCCTCCTCCTGCCTTCTTTCCTGCACCGCCCAGCCCCCTGCTTCCCTTTCCTTCGCCGCACCCAAAAGCCAGCCACCTCCAGCTCTTCCGCTGCGCACACTGCTCCTCCCGTGAGTTTTGTTTTGTTTTCTTTTTATCTATTTTGTTTTTATTTTGTTCTTTGTTTTTATTTTGTTTTACATATACACAATATTTTAATATTTTTACCATGTTAATAATCTTATAATTATTTTATTATTATTAGGTTATTATTATTATTATTATATTATTATTAATTATTATTATTATGTTAATATTATCATTAATATTATTATATCATTATTAAAATTATTATTATGTTATTATTATTAATACTATGTTATTATTATTATTATTATTATTAATATTATGAATATATTTATTATTGTTTTAATTATTATTATATTATGTTGTTATTTTTATTATTATTATGCTATTGTCATTTTATTATTAATATTAATATTATTATGTTGACATTATTTTATATTATTGTCATTATTATATTATTAATATATTATGATTATATTAAATTGGCATTGTTCCTATTATTAATATTGTATTAATAATATGATATTATTATTATTGCTGTTATTAATATATTATTATTATGCTAAAGTATACTATTATTGTTATTGTCATTGTTACGACTATATTATTATTGTTATTATATAAATACTGATATTAACATTATATATTGGTTACTGCTATTATATTATCATTACTGATCGTTACACCCGTTTTTCGGTCTACTGTTTTAGGATCTATTTGACGGCGCAATTCGATGCGCCATTTTCGCAACGGGAGTCTTGGGCCGTGTCAATCGTCGTTCCGATTCGAGGTAGGTCTCCCTTTGCACTCGCCTTTAAATTAAGAATTTATTTATTCCTTGTCTTTTTTATTGAATTTCAGCAAATTTAAAAGTATTATTAAGTAGTTATTTATAGTGTGGTGATCTGCTGATAAAGGCTATTTAAATCCTGGCGTTTCGTTGAAAGTGTTTTCTTAGTTTTAATTGTGGGCTTCCATGGTAATATTGCTGAATGGTTCTTTATGAAATGTGAAACTGTGTTTTGAAATGTTTTTGATGTGTAAAATTAGTAGGTGTATTGTCTAGGGAAAAATGTGTTTTTCATGGAACCTTGATTAGAGTTAATGTCTTATGACCTTTAAACTCGTTTTTTTGGAAACCTTATATGTGGTTCTTGGTTGCTGAAAAATGTTTTTTTTTGATGCATGATTAAAGGTTTGGATTTTGTTGAGAAATAGTATTCTTCAGAGAGGTGGTTAAAGGCCCGTTTGGCTCTTGATAAAAGTGGGGTGTGTTTTGATATTGGAAAATAATTCTACTTGTGAAACAAATGTGTTCCAGGTTAAGATGCTGATTTGAGTTTCTTAAATAAATTTCTAAGTGCGTTTCTAGTTTTCAATGAAATGGCGTGTGTCATCCCTCTTTAAAAATGCTTTGGTCTTAGATGATCAAAATGTAAGTGACATGACGGCCCGGTTGGCACTTTTTTGAATGTGAAGTGATCATATATATATATACGTACTTGTGAGGGCATTTCTACAGGGGGACTTCCCTTCGAGGGTTGTCGTGTAGCGATGTCCGTGTAAGGGGTTGGCAAGTGCGGTGAGATGAGTCACGCGTGCGCGGGTCTCCCACTTACACAGTGTTACAAAAACTACTATGGGTTCCTGGGCGTCTTGTAGATTATCGAGTGACGGTTGCTTGCTAACCCTGATTAGACGGGTTAGTACCCCCTGGAGTTACAGACAGGCCAGGAGGGATGTGCCACTGGTTGGCTGTTAGGGAGGCCAGTTGGTTATTGACTATGGAGTACCATGCCGGCAGGTAGTCTGAACCCGAGTACGTCCAGGGGTTTTCTAGGGATGTTCAGGATCGCCCATGGTTATTGCTGATAACTTCTGGTTTATTTTTACTTGCACTTGGTTTTCCTTGCCTGTTTACCTTTACTTGCACTTGTTTTCCCTGCTTGTTTTCTTTCAGTCATATTACACAGCCTATACTGTTAGACTTTGAGAAAAATGGTTTTCAAATGAAAATGCTTTACTTGCTTTGAGTTAGACTCGAAAATGTAACACTTTGCTTTTCAGAATGAGTTTAAAACTAATGAAATGGAACTAACTTTCGAAATAGAATAAGGGAAATGTATCGTGTTTGATTTTCAAGTAAAACATTATGAAAAATTACTTTTATACATTATAGTTCAAACCTGGATTATGTAGATTCTATATTTACTGGCAGTGCTTTGGGACTTGTTGTTGGGCTCACCTACTGAGTACTTTTGTGCTCACGCCTATCTTTTACCATTTTAGTCGCAGGTCTTCTGTTTTGAGTCGCTCAATGTTGGAGCGAGGTTGCTCTCTAGTTGGGTGGTGACCTGAGAGGTCACATGGAGGTACGTGGTTGTGTGGCTTTTTTTTCGTTTCCGCTGTTAGTGTTTATTTATTCTGTTCCATTTACTTTTGTTTTGGGCTGAAATCGTTCCCAACGATCAAGTCTTAATGCCCGGCACTGGTTGCCATCCCGGGGGGATCGGGAACGCCCCTCGGGACTTGCCGCGGACTGGCTCGGGTGACCGGTTCAGGGTCGACCCGGGCTGGTTCGTGACAAAATGGTATCAGAGGGAGGTTCTTGTTATTTGGGTTGTCCGGTAGAAGGAGATTCGGACTGTCGGAACTCGAGGGGTAAGTACGGGAAGAGCGTCGCGAACTCTTGCTCGCACTGATCCTCGAGTTACCAGGGGTAGTTCGGGAATTGTGTCCTTGTCTTTTCTGGTTTGTCTTGGATTGAGAGATGACAATGGAGGCAAGCCGATGTTACATCGTGATTTCACATGGAGTAGTGACCCATGTGGTGTCTGAGTACACGGTTTGAATTCCTCCTAGTGGTCGACACTGACTTGGGACATGTCTCACTACCATGTCGCTAGGTTGAGCGTGACTACTAGTCCCTCATTTCAGTGATTGATGCAATTTTGGTTGCTGCTTATGTTTTGGTCTGTGTAAGTACGTTGTTAGAAATGAAAAAGGTTTTTGAAAGATTGGACTGGTTCCTTTTAAAGGACTTTAAATGTATAAAATGGGTTTTAAAAATCAAACCTCTTGATTTGGAAAATCTGTTGTTTGCTTGGAATTGGTTAAGAATGATTTGGGTTGAAACCTCGGTTCCTCTTTATGAACGTTTGCACATGTGTGAGAATGAATGGAAAGTGTGTGTTGATGCACGTATGAATGGAATGTGGATGAAGACATGTGCAACGGTTCATGGGATTACCTGGGTGTGTTTGAAATTTAACGCTTGACCTTGTTTTCTAAATTGGTTTTAAATGGGAAACGGTTTTGGAAAGTTTTGGTTTGAAAGTGGATGGGTTTTTGGAAAGTGATCTTGAAAAAGGGTGGTTTTGAAATCAAAAATGAAAAGGGAATTTTAAAGAGGAGATTTTGTTTTGGGTTGTGTTGTATTTGATTGGTCCTTGTGCTGACTGTTTTTGATAAAGGCGCTTTTATTGATGTTGCTTCGATTTGATGTTGATTTGGTTTGATGTGGGTTTTGGCCTTGTGTTTTATATGTCGCTCAGGAAATGCCGCCCAGAAAGGTCTTTAAGGATTCGGATATGTCATGCCCAGTTTTTAGTCCTCCTCAGACTTTGCCTGTTCTCCATGGTGATCAGGGTCCGTTAGAGGCAGTGGAATGGCTCGAGGAAGTGGAACGTGTCTTTAGAATATTGGGAACTCCAGATAATGTTAAGGTTCGTGCAATTATGGAGTTGTTTGAGGGTCCAGCTCTGGACCAGTGGAAGATGGTTACCCCACCGTCAACGCAAGGTCAAGTGACGTGGGATGTCTTCAGAACCGTTTTCATCCAATGGCTTGTACCCGAGGAAGTGAAGCTGGAGAAAAAGAGGGAGCTTGTGCATATTCAACAAGGTCAACGGACGGTGAATGCATATGTTGACCATTTCAAGGAACTGATTTCCTTTTCTCCAGATGTAGCGTCGCATGAGCTCATGAAGGCCTCTCTTTTCACTGGAGGTCTTCGTCCAGAGATCAAGGAGCGTGTCCTCCCTTCTAAAGACCTTTGTTTCGAGAAGCTGGTGGAGGAAGCTTTCTTGGCCGAGTTAGTTTCCGGTGTGCGGGTGGTTAGTACTTCAGCGTCCCCTGTTGTTGTTCGTAAGAGTTCCCCCTCCGGTGAGGAAAAGGCGCGAGAGATACCTGTCCCCAATGAGTTATCCCCTTTGGTCCCAGCTTCCAGTTCATCAGATCGTTCGATGGTATGCTTTCAGTGTGGTCGTTTCGGGCATTTAAAGCCGTCTTGTCGCAACCCTCCGAAGACATGTCATCGCTGTGGTTGTCTGGGTCATCTGGAGAAGTTTTGCAAGAAGCGTCACTTGAAGAGGAAGCTGTGATTGGAGAATGTCAGTACCTGACTGTGAGGCAGAAGATGTTTCAGCCATCAGATCCCCAACCACAAGTCTCGGGGTGAAGCTCGCGCACAGTCAGGAGTCCCCAGGGTTGTGAAGCCTTGGTCCAGGCGTTGTGTTCTATGATAGCAGTGGAACAATCAAGATCTTCTAGTACATGTTTTTTTCTGCTGTTAAGTCTTGACGTTGTTGTGCGTCCATTGTTTTACCATGGGGTTATCATGAACTTGTTCTATTATAATCCAAGCAGTCTGGTTTATGTAAATGTGTGGTTTTTCTAAAAAGTGGAAATGGACTTGTTCTATGATAAATCTAAGCGGACTTGTCGTGAGAATGTAATATTCCGAATCGCGCGTCCTTCTTAAAAGTGTGTTTGACTCTCGTGTGGGTTGTCCTCGTTTTGGTTAGGTTGTCGATGTGGTTATGCTTTGTGGAATTCGGTGGATCATGTCTCCAGTTTGATGTCGGTTAAATGTTTTTCTATAGGTTTTCCCTGGTGTTGAAGGTTGTTGACTCTAGTCGTGGGTTCAAGGTTTCGACAGAGGTGTTGTAGTAATCGTGTTATAAGAGTTGGTTTGAATTGGTTGGGAGTTCCCGTGTCTCCCCCCCCCTTCCCGGGGTTTTCTTTTTAAATGGTCATCTTTTCTGCACTAGTTAAGTTCTTGTGGTGGGGAGAACCCCTTCGTGTTCTCCCCTCAATCTCGGACCCCAGTTTTTCTCTTGAATCGGTCGGGTGTGACCTGTGCTGAGTAAGGTCATCCCCGAGATTCTCAGTTCTCTTCGGTTCCTTTAGTTCCGTCTGGGCATAAACCTGAATCTGACGACTTTTGGCCTGGTGACTTTCTGGGGGCAGAAAGTGTCTGTGGTGGGGAGAATTGTCACACCCCGACTGCGGATGTCAGTAATTGTTCTCCTTTCTGGGTCCCGATTTAAATTTTTCGAAGACTTAATTATGATTGATGGTTTCGCACCGGTGCGCGGTCATCGCATCGCCAGCGGTGATCGTGCGTTCGGCCCGGGTGACCACATGTTCGCCCGGCGGTTAAATTTTAACTTCTACTTTATGTTCATAGTTATTATAATTCGTATTGTTAAATTATTTTATTATCATTATTATTTTATTTATTAAGTTTGTTATTATTATTATTATTGTAAATTTTATAATTATTATTATCTTTATAAAAGTTTTATTATTATTATTAATATAAGTTCTATTATTATTATTATGATAAATTTTATTATTAAATGGTTTGATTATAATTATAATTTTTATTATTGTTATTATAATGTTTTATTATAATTATTAATATTATTATTTTTATCATATATATATATATATATAAACCTAAAACGACCGCTAACCCTAGCCTACCTCCCCTACAGCCGCCACCCTTTCCCCTCTCCTCCTACCCGCGGCGCTCCCCCTCTGCGCGAACCCCGTGCCTAGCCGCGGCGGCCCTCCCACTCCCCAGCTCCTGCCTCCTGCCTCGCGCCGCGCTGCAAACCCCCACGAGCCACGTCCTGTCTCCCCTTTGTCGGCCGCACCGTCTTCCGACTCTCCCCGCGGCCGCGCCCTCCCTGTTCCGGCCTCCACCGCCTCGGCAACCTCCTCCTACCCTGCTCCCTTCGTCGCCGCAACCGCCGGCACGCCAGCCGACCGCCGGCCTCCGCCCCGCTCCCCTCCTGCTCCCGTCGCCGCGCCTTGCCGGTATAACGACCCACACTTTACATACATTGTTAATACTTCAAAATTGAAGCACTCTTATTACAACATATGACAAAACCACAAAGGACCGTATAGGTATAGTGTCTTTAGAAACTGGGAAACATAAACAACTGGTTCATAAATCTTCTACAGTGTCTCCCATTTATTTCATCATATCTAGGGTCCCTTTTAGCATATTCTACTTAATATCCATCTTCCTGACCTGGGGAAAAGAAAGCATAAAAGGGTGAGCTCAAATGCTCAGCAAGGGCAAATAAAGGAAATAAAAATCATATCATATCTTTATGAAAATCAAAACCTGCAAAAGAGATCATAATATCTTAACATGAAATAAATCATAGAAGTGAAAATGAGATCCCCATAATCATAACATAAAACTTGAATCTTTGTGGCATGCACACATAATCATGGAAAATCATTTCTTGTTAGTCATGACTCATTGCCAAGACTATCTTAGTGGACAAAGTCCCTTTCTGAACCGAGTTCACTCCTCGTTTCAGTCCTGTATCACTGAACCGAAATAACCTTCCGTTCCAGCCATGTCTATCTCATGAGATATAAAATCATTACCCAATGCATTGGAGGGAGATATAGGTCCCACCCATCTTATAATGAATCCTTTCTTATGTGTGCCACATAATCATAAAACATACATCATCGCATAACACATATAAAAAAAATGGGATTCTTGAAACATCATGACATCAAAAATCAATTCATATATGATAAAGGAATTCATAAACATAATTCCATCACAACATAGTCAAACCAATGTAAAAATATGGATAGAAACAGAACCCTTTATTATCTTAGATGGAAAATAATTTTGATAAAACACTTGAATTGAATTCTTGAGGAAAATATCCTTTCTTCTTCAAAAACATTTTTCCTTTCATAACATGTCATACAACTTTAAAATAAAAGAAGTTGATTAAAAATAAACTTGAAAACTTGTAAAGGAAGCTTCTTTGAAGTAATGTTTTAAAAATCCATTCATGCCGTATAAGTTAAAAAAACATTCTTCGTACTTTTGTCGGAAAAGTCAAAAAGTACCTCGTACGAAAAACGACAAAAGATTCCTTTCTTATTCTTTACTAAAAACTCACCTAAGGGTAAAATTGGATTTAAACTATTTCAAGTGGATGGAAACAATATTACATATTGAGGGAACATGGATGTGGATGATAAAATACACCCCAGTAAATACTTACGAATAAACAATCTCGGATAAAAATGAGATTGTGATATTTCCCTTACCTTAGGTCCGATTTGCTTTGTTCGTGTCCTGAAGCTCCTGTATAATGGTTTAAATAATGTTATTGACTTATTCCAGAATCATACATATTGATATGAGATCATATATGGTCATATTATTAGCTTCTTGTTAGTAATATTTCATTGTTACTTGTTACTCGGGTCTTTATAACTTTTTGTTCTTATGCGTGTTTTGTCGAATAAATTCTTATTCTTATCTTTAGGTTATAGATAATTCATTTCCAGAATGGTATTAGTGTAGTATATACCATATTCATTCATTCAATTCATTTATATAATCATTATGAAATGAAGATCATGTAGAACGAGTCGCATCACATCGTGGAGACGGTATTCCGTACGTACGCACGAGTGATGATATCGTTCCTATGATCGTGGAATTGTATTGGAGTATATATATATATTATTTCAGTATCAATATTACTTAATAATAATCATATATAGTTACTCATTACACCATTATACCCATCCTTGTAAGGTGATGGTGGAAAATATATTACACCACGGCGTGGAGACGGTATTCCGTACGTACGCACGCGCGGTGATTTCATTTTTCCGTAGGATGGATAGAAGGTGAATTAGGGATGTTTCATATTTATAATAACATATCAGTATGTAAGTAATACTGATGTTATTACTTTATCATGAAACAACTAAATAAGAAGAAGTTGAAGACGAAAGAAATTGAAAAGATCGGTAATGGATATTACCTCTTCTTTGGAACGCCTCTTTGAATCCTCCACTTAGGGAACTAAGAGTGGTCTTTGGAGAAGACCAGGACCTCTAGGAATATTCTAGGGAAGTGGAGAGGGGAAAATGGCAGGGGTTGGCCGAGCTTGAGTGCTCAATTTGGTGTGAGGAGGAGGGGGAGGAGGTGCCCTTTTATAAGGGAGGAGAGGGGCACCTTAGGAATATCTCAAAATATTATTTTATATTAAAGTCAAAATCGGTTTATAATGGTTCCAAAGGGTCTTATTTCGAAGATAAAGTGGGGAAGGGTCGAAATCCTATCAACCAATAGGATTTATACAAGTTTAGGATATTATTTTAACCTTATCAATTAAATTTAACTCTAAGTTAAATAATTTAACTTTTACCATGTCTTTTTGTTTTCTTTCACTATATGGTTAATACACTTACAATAACATGCCAAACGAACCCCAAATTGTTTATTATTAATATATATATCCTTATCTAAGTCATTTGGCCGAACCTTAGATTTTTAGGAATACAATAACAATTAATAATATAATATTTGATTTAAAAACTATTTTGTGTCAATTTTGACACTATTTGATATATGATTTTTGGGAAAGTCATAACAGAATTAAATGTTCGAACCAAGTTGATTAAATCAACATTAATATATCATAGTAACCTAGAAAATTAGTGTAATTCATAAAAAGTCTCAAATTACATTTATTTTGGTGTTTATAACATCAATTATGTCAATATTTCATTAATAAGATAATTACTGCATCATCATTGTGTCATAAATAAATTAAATTATTTAATGTCTAAAAATTACAAATAAAATACCATCATGTAGGAAATCTTTTTAGCTTTCTAATGAATATTTACAATCGAATTTATCTTATGTATAACCCCATATTAAAAATGTTTTAGTAAATATACTTTGATTTTAACTCTTTTAACCCTTCTTTAAATAAATTAATAATAAATGTCCTAATCTAATCCAAGTGGGCCTAAATGGTCATATTTTATTCCTAAGTTTGTTTTTGGTCGAATTACACTTGTCCAATAGAATTAGGACATGTGTTAGGGTAATATTAATATCATATTTACCCTTAGTTACCCTATTTACTATTAACCGCGGTAAAAAAAAGTAAAAAGTTACTATTCACCAAAAAATTATTTTCATCTCATTGAACCACATTTTAGTCCTTGATATTAACCGTGTCTCTCGGATTTTTGAAATTCCATTCACAGAAGCGGTAAAATTAAGTTTTATGCAAAATTCAGTTTTTAACCTACCACTTAGTGGTTTCACTATTCATCAAAAATTGAAAGTTTTCAGAAAAATACCAAAATTTCACCCTAGGCTAATTTCGATATTCTGAGTCCAAAAATGAAGTCCATTTTGAAAAATAAAATTTATAAAATTCCAAAAAGTGGTTATTACTATTCATAACGGCTAGTTTTAATAGCATATTGTTGTTTAGTGAAACTCGGTATTGCGTACGACGCAAGCTATCGAGGAAGGTCGCGATTGCGTGTAAAGCAAGCCAAGAAAGTGTTGTGTAGAAAAAGATTCCTTTGATGATTTATATAACATAAAAGTCTCGGGTGTTACATTCTACCCCCCTTAAAAAGAATTTCGCCCTCGAAATTCGTCACTTTGCAACAAACAAATGAGGATACTTCTCCCTCATCATATCCTCAAGCTCCCATGTAGCTTCTTCAAGTTGGTGGTTTCTCCATAAAACTTTCACCAAGCGAGTGGTCTTGTTTCGTAGGACTTTTTCGCTACGATCCAGAATCTCTATCGGCTGTTCTTCATAAGAAAGATCTTGCTCCAGTGGTACAACTTCTGAGCTGAGTACATGTGAAGGATCTGGTATGTACTTTCTCAGGAGAGATACATGGAACACATCGTGAACTTGAGAGAGATTCGGTGGAAGCGCCAATCGGTAAGCTACCTTCCCAACACGATCCAGTATTTCAAAAGGACCGATATATCTAGGGCTCAACTTCCCCTTCTTTCCAAATCTCATAACCCTCTTCCAGGGAGATATTCGTAAGAACACTTTATCGCCCACTTCAAACTCTAGGTCTTTTCTTCGGTTGTCGGCATAACTTTTCTGTCGACTCTGAGCTGCTCTTATGTGTTGTTGAATAGATCTGACCTTTTCTGCCATTTCATCAACGAGATCAGGTCCTAATAGCTTTCTTTCCCCAACTTCATCCCAGCAAGTTGGAGTCCTGCATTTCTTTCCATAGAGAGCTTCATAAGGAGCCATCTGAATACTGGAGTGAAAGCTATTATTATAAGAAAATTCCACCAAAGGTAGGTGTTGATCCCAACCTCCTTTGAAATCCATAGAGCAAGCTCTCAACATATCTTCTAGGGTTTGAATTGTTCTCTCAGACTGACCGTCTGTCTGGGGATGATAAGCAGTGCTGAAACTCAACTCTGTATCCAGAGTATGCTGAAGACTTCGCCAGAACATCGAGGTAAATCTCGGATCTCGATCAGATATAATAGAAAGTGGTACTCCATGCAATCTTACCACTTCCTTTACATATATCCTGGCAAGCTGATCTAGAGAGAAATCCTCTCTAATAGCAATGAAGTGTGCAGACTTTGTAAGACGATCAAATATGACCCAGATAGCATTATTGCCTTTGGATGTTTTAGGAAGTCCTGTGACAAAGTCCATAGTGATGTTTTCCCATTTCCATTCGGGTATGGGTAATGGTTGTAACATCCCCTTAGACTTCTGTCTCTCAGCTTTAACTTGTTGACAAACCAAGCATCGAGAGAAATATTCAGCAACATCTCTTTTCATGCCATCCCACCAGAAGTACTCTTTCAGGTCCCTATACATCTTCGTGCTTCCAGGATGAATAGAGAATGAAGAACTATGAGCCTCATCCAGCAGCTCTTTCTTTAATTCGGGGATGGGAGGAACACAAACCCGATTCCTGAACTTTATTATCCCATCACAATCAAGGTTGAATTCAGGAACATTTCTCACCTTCTTTTGTAACTCGACATCTTCTTTCTGTGCCTCTTTAATCTTCACATGTATAGATGGTTGAACATTCATTTGAGAAAGATAAGATTTTTCCCCTTCCATTATAATTCTAAGATCCATCCTTTGTAAATCCATAAATATTGGATCTTTTGTGATCCTCATCATGGATAAACTAGCATGGTCTTGTCGACTTAATGCATCTGCCACCTTGTTTGCTTTCCCAGGGTGGTAATGGATTGAGCAGTCATAATCCTTAATCAGCTCCAACCATCTTCTTTGGCGCATATTCAACTCCTTTTGTGTGAAAATATACTTTAAACTTTTATGATCAGTATAAATATCACACCTTTCACCATAAAGGTAATGCCTCCAAATCTTTAATGCAAAGATTACCGCAGCCAACTCCAAATCATGTGTTGGGTAATTTTGCTCATGGATTTTCAACTGTCGTGAGGCATAAGCTATCACCATATCATTTTGCATAAGAACACACCCCAATCCCTTCTTGGATGCATCACTGTAGATCACAAACCTTTCTCCACTACAAGGCAGTGTGAGCACAGGTGCACTGGATAACCTTCTTTTCAACTCCTTGAAATTCTCTTCACATTCCTCTGTCCAGACAAACTTAACTCCTTTCCGAGTCAACTTGGTGATTGGATTAGATAACCGTGAAAAATCTTTTACAAAACGTCGATAATATCCAGCCAAACCAAGAAAACTTCGGATCTCAGTTACTGTTGTTGGTCTTGACCATCTTTCGATAACCTCTGTTTTTGCTGGATCCACAGATATCCCCTCTTTTGAGATTATATGACCCAAAAATGCAACTTTTTGAAGCCAAAATTCACACTTGGTAAATTTGGCATAAAGCTTCTCTTTTCTCAGGGTCTTTAATATAATTCTCAAGTGATCTTCATGCTCTTCCTTGCTCTTTGAATAGACAAGAATATCGTCTATAAAGACTACCACAAATTGATCAAGATAGTCTCTAAAGACTCTATTCATTAGATCCATGAAGATAGCAGGGGCATTAGTAAGACCAAATGGCATCACTATAAATTCATAGTGTCCATACCTTGTACGGAAAGCCGTCTTTGGTATATCCTCCCTTTTGACCCTTAATTGATGATACCCTGAACGAAGATCAATCTTGGAAAAGTATTGAGCTCCGCGTAGTTGGTCAAATAAGTCATCAATGCGTGGGAGAGGATATTTGTTCTTGATAGTGATCTTGTTAAGTTCTCGATAATCAATGCAGAGTCTCATTGATCCATCTTTCTTCTTAACAAATAGAACAGGTGCTCCCCAAGGTGACGCACTAGGGCGTATGAATCCCTTATCAAGATTCTCTTGGAGTTGCTTCTTCAATTCCTGCAACTCAATTGGGGCCATTCTATAAGGTGTCTTTGAAATAGGCAAAGCACCCGGTACGAGTTCTATTGAAAACTCAACTTCACGATTTGGTGGAAGACCCGGCAATTCCTCCGGGAAGACATCATCAAACTCCCGTACAATGGGCATATTCTTAATCGTGAGTTTCTCACCAACCATTTGAGATAAATAACCTTCATTTAGTGGAATCAATACCCATAAGATGGAAGAAATTTCCACTGGAAGGTTATGTTCATCCTTGCATTGATAGACGATCGTAGGTTGATCTGGAATATGAAATGTGACTTCCCTTCTTTGGCAATTGATATGAGCTCCATGTAGAGAAAGCCAATCCATGCCAAGAATCACATCAAATTCCACTAAAGGAAGGATCACAAGATTTGCAGGAAGCACTTTCCCACAAACTTCGATCGGAGAAGAATTATAAACTTCTGATGCGATTGATGTGCCATTAGGTGTTGTCACAGCTAACTCAACATCTAATTGTTGAGGTAATACGGTGATACCCTTAGAAAATTTTTCAGAAATAAAAGAGTGGGTGGATCCAGAATCAAATAAAACATTTGCTACTTTAGAGTGGATGGTAAGTGTACCTTTCACCACATCGTTATCGTACTCCACATCGCTGATAGAAATTGCATGTGACTTTCCTTTTTCTTTAGCCTTAAGAGTTTGTTGACGTCGACCATCATCATCAACCCTTGGATTTGGGCATTGATTGGCATAATGCCCCATCTCCTTGCACTTGAAACATTGAAGTGTAGCAGGTTCATTCTGTGTATCCCTTCCTTTGTTTGCATCATTAGACATCTTCTTCCCATTATCACGGCATTCAAATGCCCGATGACCTTCCTTTCCACATTTAAAACATTTACTTGTCCCTTTAAGACAACTCCCTCCATGTTTCTTTCCACACTTTGAGCATAAGGGAAAGTTCATCTTCTTTTCCGTGTGCTCTTTAGATTTTTCATTGAATTCCATCTTCCTCTTCTTATCAAACCCATGTGACTGATGGGTTACTCCAATCTCCATCTCGACTTTGAGAGCACATCGAACGATTTCTTCGTAGCTATTGAAGTCCCTTATGGCTAACGCCCTTCGAAGACTTGGTTTTAGGCCACTAAAGAATCGATCGATCTTACTCTCAGGTTGGATAATAATACCAGAAGCGTACCTTGCAAGTCTTGTAAAATTTGCTTCATAGGTACTAACAGATTCATCATCCCTTTGCTTAAGTTCAAGGAACTCTTTCTCCATCTTTGTTCGGAGAATACGAGGGAAGTACTTATTGAAAATAAGTTCTTGAACTCGTCCCATTCCATAGACTCAATTTCATCCCTTTGCCTCGTATTCTTAACAAGATTCCACCATTGATCCGCATCTCCTTCCAAACGATACACTGCTAGGATGACTTTATCATGCTCAGAACATTGAAGAACTGAAAATATCTTTTCAGTAGTACTAATCCATTGTTCAGCGACTAATGGATCAGTAGACCCGCTGAAAGAAGGTGGACGCTGCCTCATGAAGGATTCAACAGAATGTTGCTCCCTCCTTTGCTCGTTTGGAAATCCTGCATGATTCATAGCTTGAGAAAGTTGTGTGAGCATGGCTACAAGATTTTGCATTCCAGCTCCCATATCGTTTGGTTGCTCAGGGGGGCAATCATTGCATTGCCCATCGCATTCCGCATTAACACGGTTCCTTCGGGTTCCAGCCATTGACTAAAACCAAGAAGAATAGTGTGAGCAACACTAATTATAATAGGAAACCACATAATTCAAGAATAAAATTTTCATGCTTATGGTCTTATCCTAGGTTATTCATGGCCATTTCTAAGATTGTGTTCTATGCTTAGACTTATCCTTAGGGTTCTTACTAAGGCTTTCACATCCTAGTTTCCAAAGGTTGACTATACCCTTCCTCTGATACCAACTATAACGACCCACACATTACATACATTGTTAATACTTCAAAATTGAAGCACTCTTATTACAACATATGACAAAACCACAAAGGACCGTATAGGTATAGTGTCTTTAGAAACTGGGAAACATAAACAACTGGTTCATAAATCTTCTACAGTGTCTCCCATTTATTTCATCATATCTAGGGTCCCTTTTAGCATATTCTACTTAATATCCATCTTCCTGACCTGGGGAAAAGAAAGCATAAAAGGGTGAGCTCAAATGCTCAGCAAGGGAAAATAAAGGAAATAAAAATCATATCATATCTTTATGAAAATCAAAACCTGCAAAAGAGATCATAATATCTTAACATTAAATAAATCATAGAAGTGAAAATGAGATCCCCATAATCATAACATAAAACTTGAATCATTGTGGCATGCACACATAATCATGGAAAATCATTTCTTGTTAGTCATGACTCATTGCCAAGACTATCTTAGTGGACAAAGTCCCTTTCTGAACCGAGTTCACTCCTCGTTTCAGTCCTGTATCACTGAACCGAAATAACCATCCGTTCCAGCCATGTCTATCTCATGAGATATAAAATCATTACCCAATGCATTGGAGGGAGATATAGGTCCCACCCATCTTATAATGAATCCTTTCTTATGTGTGCCACATAATCATAAAACATACATCATCGCATAACACATATAACAAAAATGGGATTCTTGAAACATCATGACATCATAAATCAATTCATATATGATAAAGGAATTCATAAACATAATTCCATCACAACATAGTCAAACCAATGTAAAAATATGGATAGAAACAGAACCCTTTATTATCTTAGATGGAAAATAATTTTGATAAAACACTTGAATTGAATTCTTGAGGAAAATATCCTTTCTTCTTCAAAAACATTTTTCCTTTCATAACATGTCATACAACTTTAAAATAAAAGAAGTTGATTAAAAATAAACTTGAAAACTTGTAAAGGAAGCTTCTTTGAAGTAATGTTTTAAAAATCCATTCATGCCGTATAAGTTAAAAAAAACATTCTTCGTACTTTTGTCGGAAAAGTCAAAAAGTACCTCGTACGAAAAACGACAAAAGATTCCTTTCTTATTCTTTACTAAAAACTCACCTAAGGGTAAAATTGGATTTAAACTATTTCAAGTGGATGGAAACAATATTACATATTGAGGGAACATGGATGTGGATGATAAAATACACCCCAGTAAATACTTACGAATAAACAATCTCGGAAAAAAATGAGATTGTGATATTTCCCTTACCTTAGGTCCGATTTGCTTTGTTCGTGTCCTGAAGCTCCTGTATAATGGTTTAAATAATGTTATTGACTTATTCCAGAATCATACATATTGATATGAGATCATATATGGTCATATTATTAGCTTCTTGTTAGTAATATTTCATTGTTACTTGTTACTCGGGTCTTTATAACTTTTTGTTCTTATGCGTGTTTTGTCGAATAAATTCTTATTCTTATCTTTAGGTTATAGATAATTCATTTCCAGAATGGTATTAGTGTAGTATATACCATATTCATTCATTCAATTCATTTATATAATCATTATGAAATGAAGATCATGTAGAACGAGTCGCATCACATCGTGGAGACGGTATTCCGTACGTACGCACGAGTGATGATATCGTTCCTATGATCGTGGAATTGTATTGGAGTATATATATATATTATTTCAGTATCAATATTACTTAATAATAATCATATATAGTTACTCATTACACCATTATACCCATCCTTGTAAGGTGATGGTGGAAAATAGATTACACCACGGCGTGGAGACGGTATTCCGTACGTACGCACGCGCGGTGATTTCATTTTTCCGTAGGATGGATAGAAGGTGAATTAGGGATGTTTCATATTTATAATAACATATCAGTATGTAAGTAATACTGATGTTATTACTTTATCATGAAACAACTAAATAAGAAGAAGTTGAAGACGAAAGAAATTGAAAAGATCGGTAATGGATATTACCTCTTCTTTGGAACGCCTCTTTGAATCCTCCACTTAGGGAACTAAGAGTGGTCTTTGGAGAAGACCAGGACCTCTAGGACTATTCTAGGGAAGTGGAGAGGGGAAAATGGCAGGGGTTGGCCGAGCTTGAGTGCTCAATTTGGTGTGAGGAGGAGGGGGAGGAGGTGCCCTTTTATAAGGGAGGAGAGGGGCACCTTAGGAATATCTCAAAATATTATTTTATATTAAAGTCAAAATCGGTTTATAATGGTTCCAAAGGGTCTTATTTAGAAGATAAAGTGGGGAAGGGTCGAAATCCTATCAACCAATAGGATTTATACAAGTTTAGGATATTATTTTAACCTTATCAATTAAATTTAACTCTAAGTTAAATAATTTAACTTTTACCATGTCTTTTTGTTTTCTTTCACTATATGGTTAATACACTTACAATAACATGCCAAACGAACCCCAAATTGTTTATTATTAATATATATATCCTTATCTAAGTCATTTGGCCGAACCTTATATTTTTAGGAATACAATAACAATTAATAATATAATATTTGATTTAAAAACTATTTTGTGTCAATTTTGACACTATTTGATATATGATTTTTGGGAAAGTCATAACAGAATTAAATGTTCGAACCAAGTTGATTAAATCAACATTAATATATCATAGTAACCTAGAAAATTAGTTTAATTCATAAAAAGTCTCAAATTACATTTATTTTGGTGTTTATAACATCAATTATGTCAATATTTCATTAATAAGATAATTACTGCATCATCATTGTGTCATAAATAAATTAAATTATTTAATGTCTAAAAATTACAAATAAAATACCATCATGTAGGAAATCTTTTTAGCTTTCTAATGAATATTTACAATCGAATTTATCTTATGTATAACCCCATATTAAAAATGTTTTAGTAAATATACTTTGATTTTAACTCTTTTAACCCTTCTTTAAATAAATTAATAATAAATGTCCTAATCTAATCCAAGTGGGCCTAAATGGTCATATTTTATTCCTAAGTTTGTTTTTGGTCGAATTACACTTGTCCAATAGAATTAGGACATGTGTTAGGGTAATATTAATATCATATTTACCCTTAGTTACCCTATTTACTATTAACCGCGGTAAAAAAAAGTAAAAAGTTACTATTCACCAAAAAATTATTTCCATCTCATTGAACCACATTTTAGTCCTTGATATTAACCGTGTCTCTTGGATTTTTGAAATTCCATTCACAGAAGCGGTAAAATTAAGTTTTATGCAAAATTCAGTTTTTAACCTACCACTTAGTGGTTTCACTATTCATCAAAAATTGAAAGTTTTCAGAAAAATACCAAAATTTCACCCTAGGCTAATTTCGATATTCTGAGTCCAAAAATGAAGTCCATTTTAAAAAATAAAATTTATAAAATTCCAAAAAGTGGTTATTACTATTCATAACGGCTAGTTTTAATAGCATATTGTTGTTTAGTGAAACTCGGTATTGCGTACGACGCAAGCTATCGAGGAAGGTCGCGATTGCGTGTAAAGCAAGCCAAGAAAGTGTTGTGTAGAAAAAGATTCCTTTGATGATTTATATAACATAAAAGTCTCGGGTGTTACAGCCGGCCTCACCCCTCCTCTAAACCCAGCCTCCGCCCTCCGTGCTCCCTACTGCCGCCTCTGGCGACCCCAGCCGCTTCCTCGTCCCTCTCCGCTGCTCCCCGTCCCGCGCAACGCGCCCGGCCTCCCTGACTCCTTGCGCACCCTCTTCCTCGCCCAGCCGCAGCCGCCCCCGGCGTTCCCTCTGCCTTGTGCCGGCCAGCCGACCGCCCTCGCCCAGCCAGCTCCTGCCCGCGCCGTCCCCTCCCTGTTCTTTCCTGCACCACCCTGCCTTGCTCCGCATCTCCGGCGACACCCCGCGTGACTCCCGTTCGGCCTTGCCACCCTCGGCCAGCGCCGGCCTCACCCTCCTCCCTCCTTCCCCTGCTTCTCCGCCTTGCGCCGACGCTGCGACCCCCGACCTCCTCCGCCTCGCTTCGTCCCGGCGTCCCGAGGCCGCACCCAGCCTCCTCCTTCCTCTCAGCCGCGCCCGGCCATCCCGATCCGCCGCCCTCCGCTGCTCCGCACCCAGCCGCCGGCCCCTGCTTCCCTTCCCCGTGCGAACCCCGCCGCTCCGGCCTCATCACCCGCTGCTCCGCACCCAGCCGCCGGCCTTCCCTCCTCCTGCCTTCTTTCCTGCACCGCCCAGCCCCCTGCTTCCCTTTCCTTCGCCGCACCCAAAAGCCAGCCGCCTCCAGCTCTTCCCCTGCGCACACTGCTCCTCCCGTGAGTTTTGTTTTGTTTTCTTTTTATCTATTTTGTTTTTATTTTGTTCTTTGTTTTTATTTTGTTTTACATATACATAATATTTTAATATTTTTACCATGTTAATAATCTTATAATTTTTTTATTATTATTAGGTTATTATTATTATTATTATATTATTATTAATTATTATTATTATGTTAATATTATCATTAATATTATTATATCATTATTAAAATTATTATTATGTTATTATTATTAATACTATGTTATTATTATTATTATTATTATTAATATTATGAATATATTTATTATTGTTTTAATTATTATTATATTATGTTGTTATTTTTATTATTATTATGCTATTGTCATTTTATTATTAATATTAATATTATTATGTTGACATTATTTTATATTATTGTCATTATTATATTATTAATATATTATGATTATATTAAATTGGCATTGTTCCTATTATTAATATTGTATTAATAATATGATATTATTATTATTGCTGTTATTAATATATTATTATTATGCTAAAGTATATTATTATTGTTATTGTCATTGTTACGACTATATTATTATTGTTATTATATAAATACTGATATTGACATTATATATTGGTTACTGCTATTATATTATCATTACTGATCGTTACACCCGTTTTTCGGTCTACTGTTTTAGGATCTATTTGACGGCGCAATTCGATGCGCCATTTTCGCAACGGGAGTCTTGGGCCGTGTCAATCGTCGTTCCGATTCGAGGTAGGTCTCCCTTTGCACTCGCCTTTAAATTAAGAATTTATTTATTCCTTGTCATTTTTATTGAATTTCAGCAAATTTAAAAGTATTATTAAGTAGTTATTTATAGTGTGGTGATCTGCTGATAAAGGCTATTTAAATCCTGCCATTTCGTTGAAAGTGTTTTCTTAGTTTTAATTGTGGGCTTCCATGGTAATATTGCTGAATGGTTCTTTATGAAATGTGAAACTGTGTTTTGAAATGTTTTTGATGTGTAAAATTAGTAGGTGTATTGTCTAGGGAAAAATGTGTTTTTCATGGAACCTTGATTAGAGTTAATGTCTTATGACCTTTAAACTCGTTTTTTTGGAAACCTTATATGTGGTTCTTGGTTGCTGAAAAATGTTTCTTTTTGATGCATGATTAAAGGTTTGGATTTTGTTGAGAAATAGTATTCTTCAGAGAGGTGGTTAAAGGCCCGTTTGGCTCTTGATAAAAGTGGGGTGTGTTTTGATATTGGAAAATAATTCTACTTGTGAAACAAATGTGTTCCAGGTTAAGATGCTGATTTGAGTTTCTTAAATAAATTTCTAAGTGCGTTTCTGGTTTTCAATGAAATGGCGTGTGTCATCCCTCTTTAAAAATGCTTTGGTCTTAGATGATCAAAATGTAAGTGACATGACGGCCCGGTTGGCACTTTTTTGAATGTGAAGTGATCATATATATATATACGTACTTGTGAGGGCATTTCTACAGGGGGACTTCCCTTCGAGGGTTGTCGTGTAGCGATGTCCGTGTAAGGGGTTGGCAAGTGCGGTGAGATGAGTCACGCGTGCGCGGGTCTCCCACTTACACAGTGTTACAAAAACTACTATGGGTTCCTGGGCGTCTTGTAGATTATCGAGTGACGGTTGCTTGCTAACCCTGATTAGACGGGTTAGTACCCCCTGGAGTTACAGACAGGTCAGGAGGGATGTGCCACTGGTTGGCTGTTAGGGCGGCCAGTTGGTTATTGACTATGGAGTACCATGCCGGCAGGTAGTCTGAACCCGAGTACGTCCAGGGGTTTTCTAGGGATGTTCAGGATCGCCCATGGTTATTGCTGATAACTTCTGGTTTATTTTTACTTGCACTTGGTTTTCCTTGCCTGTTTACCTTTACTTGCACTTGTTTTCCCTGCTTGTTTTCTTTCAGTCATATTACACAGCCTATACTGTTAGACTTTGAGAAAAATGGTTTTCAAATGAAAATGCTTTACTTGCTTTGAGTTAGACTCGAAAATGTAACACTTTGCTTTTCAGAATGAGTTTAAAACTAATGAAATGGAACTAACTTTCGAAATAGAATAAGGGAAATGTATCGTGTTTGATTTTCAAGTAAAACATTATGAAAAATTACTTTTATACATTATAGTTCAAACCTGGATTATGTAGATTCTATATTTACTGGCAGTGCTTTGGGACTTGTTGTTGGGCTCACCTACTGAGTACTTTTGTGCTCACGCCTATATTTTACCATTTCAGTCGCAGGTCTTCTGTTTTGAGTCGCTCAGTGTTGGAGCGAGGTTGCTCTCTAGTTGGGTGGTGACCTGAGAGGTCACATGGAGGTACGTGGTTGTGTGGCTTTTTTTTTTCGTTTCCGCTGTTAGTGTTTATTTATTCTGTTCCATTTACTTTTGTTTTGGGCTGAAATCGTTCCCAACGATCAAGTCTTAATGCCCGGCACTGGTTGCCATCCCGGGGGGATCGGGAACGCCCCTCGGGACTTGCCGGGTAGGAGGAGGTTGCCGAGGCGGTGGAGGCCGGAACAGGGAGGGCGCGGCCGCGGGGAGAGTCGGAAGACGGTGCGGCCGACAAAGGGGAGACAGGACGTGGCTCGTGGGGGTTTGCAGCGCGGCGCGAGGCAGGAGGCAGGAGCTGGGGAGTGGGAGGGCCGTCGCGGCTAGGCACGGGGTTCGCGCAGAGGGGGAGCGCCGCGGGTAGGAGGAGAGGGGAAAGGGTGGCGGCTGTGGGGGAGGTAGGCTAGGGTTAGCGGTCGTTTTAGGTTTATATATATATATATATATATGATAAAAATAATAATATTAATAATTATAAAAAAACATTATAATAACAATAATAAAAATTATAATTATAATCAAACCATTTAATAATAAAATTTATCATAATAATAATAATAGAACTTATATTAATAATAATAATAAAACTTTTATAAAGATAATAATAATTATAAAATTTACAATAATAATAATAATAAAAAACTTAATAAATAAAATAATAATGATAATAAAATAATTTAACAATACTAATTATAATAACTATGAACATAAAGTAGAAGTTAAAATTTAACCGCCGGGCGAACATGTGGTCACCCGGGCCGAACGCACGATCACCGCTGGCGATGCGATGACCGCGCACCGGTGCGAAACCATCAATCATAATTAAGTCTTCGAAAAATTTAAATCGGGACCCAGAAAGGAGAACAATTACTGACATCCGCAGTCGGGGTGTGACAATTCTCCCCACCACAGACACTTTCTGCCCCCAGAAAGTCACCAGGCCAAAAGTCGTCAGATTCAGGTTTATGCCCAGACGGAACTAAAGGAACCGAAGAGAACTGAGAATCTCGGGGATGACCTTACTCAGCACAGGTCACACCCGACCGATTCAAGAGAAAAACTGGGGTCCGAGATTGAGGGGAGAACACGAAGGGGTTCTCCCCACCACAAGAACTTAACTAGTGGAGAAAAGATGACCATTTAAAAAGAAAACCCCGGGAAGGGGGGGGGGGCGACGCGGGAACTCCCAACCAATTCAAACCAACTCTTATAACACGATTACTACAACACCTCTGTCAAAACCTTGAACCCACGACTAGAGTCAACAACCTTCAACACCAGGGAAAACCTATAAAAAAACATTTAACCGACATCAAACTGGAGACATGATCCACCGAAGTCCACAAAGCATAACCACATCGACAACCTAACCAAAACGAGGACAACCCACACGAGAGTCAAACACACTTTTAAGAAGGACGCACGATTCGGAATATTACATTCTCACGACAAGTCCGCTTAGATTTATCATAGAACAAGTCCATTGCCACTTTTTAGAAAAACCACACATTTACATAAACCAGACTACTTGGATTATAATAGAACAGGTTCATGATAACCCCATGGTAAAACAATGGACACACAACAACGTCAAGACTTAACAGCAGAAAAAACATGTACTAGAAGATCTTGATTGTTCCACTGCTATCATAGAACACAACGCCTGGACCAAGGCTTCACAACCCTGGGGACTCCTGACTGTGCGCGAGCTTCACCCCGAGACTTGTGGTTGGGGCTCTGATGGCTGAAGCATCTTCTGCCTCACAGTCAAGTACTGACATTCTCCAATCACAACTTCCTCTTCAAGTGACGCTTCTTGCAAAACTTCTCCAGATGACCCAGACAACCACAGCGATGACATGTATTCGGAGGGTTGCGACAAGACGGCTTTAAATGCCCGAAACGACCACACTGAAAGCATACCATCGAACGATCTGATGAACTGGAAGCTGGGACCAAAGGGGATAACTCATTGGGGACAGGTATCTCTCACGCCTTTTCCTCACCGGAGGGGGAACTCTTACGAACAACAACAGGGGACGCTGAAGTACTAACCACCCGCACATCGGAAACTAACTCGGCCAAGAAAGCTTCCTCCACCAGCTTCTCGAAACAAAGGTCATTAGAAGGGAGGACACACTCCTTGATCTCTGGACGAAGACCTCCAGTGAAAAGAGAGGCCTTCATGAGCTCATGCGACGCTACATTTGGAGAAAAGGAAATCAGTTCCTTGAAATGGTCAACATATGCATTCACCGTCCATTGACCTTGTTGAATATGCACAAGCTCCCTCTTTTTCTCCAGCTTCACTTCCTCGGGTACAAGCCATTGGATGAAAACGGTTCTGAAGACATCCCACGTCACTTGACCTTGCGTTGACGGTGGGGTAACCATCTTCCACTGGTCCAGAGCTGGACCCTCAAACAACTCCATAATTGCACGAACCTTAACATTATCGGGAGTTCCCAATATTCTAAAGACACGTTCCACTTCCTCGAGCCATTCCACTGCCTCTAACGGACCCTGATCACCATGGAGAACAGGCAAAGTCTGAGGAGGACTAAAAACTGGGCATGACATATCCGAATCCTTAAAGACCTTTCTGGGCGGCATTTCCTGAGCGACATATAAAACACAAGGCCAAAACCCACATCAAACCAAATCAACATCAAATCGAAGCAACATCAATAAAAGCGCCTTTATCAAAAACAGTCAGCACAAGGACCAATCAAATACAACACAACCCAAAACAAAATCTCCTCTTTAAAATTCCCTTTTCATTTTTGATTTCAAAACCACCCTTTTTCAAGATCACTTTCCAAAAACCCATCCACTTTCAAACCAAAACATTCCAAAAACGTTTCCCATTTAAAACCAATTTAGAAAACAAGGTCAAGCGTTAAATTTCAAACACACCCAGGTAATCCCATGAACCGTTGCACATGTCTTCATCCACATTCCATTCATACGTGCATCAACACACACTTTCCATGCATTCTCACACATGTGAAAACGTTCATAAAGAGGAACCGAGGTTTCAACCCAAATCATTCTTAACCAATTCTAAGCAAACAACAGATTTTCCAAATCAAGAGGTTTCATTTTTAAAACCCATTTTATACATTTAAAGTCCTTTAAAAGGAACCAGTCCAATCTTTCAAAAACCTTTTTCATTTCTAACAACGTACTTACACAGACCAAAACATAAGCAGCAACCAAAATTGCATCAATCACTGAAATGAGGGACTAGTAGTCACGCTCAACCTAGCGACATGGTAGTGAGCCATGTCCCAAGTCAGTGTCGACCACTAGGAGGAATTCAAACCGTGTACTCAGACTCCACATGGGTCACTACTCCATGTGAAATCACGACGTAACATCGGCTTGCCTCCATTGTCATCTCTCAATCCAAGACAAACCAGAAAAGACAAGGACACAATTCCCGAACTACCCATGGTAACTCGAGGATCAGTGCGAGCAAGAGTTCGCGACGCTCTTCCCGTACTTACCCCTCGAGTTCCGACAGTCCTAATCTCCTTCTACCGGACAACCCAAATAACAAGAACCACCTCTGATACCATTTTGTCACGAACCAGCCCGGGTCGACCCTGAACCGGTCACCCGAGCTGGTTCGTGACAATTTAAATATCTAAGTTATTCTGTTAGTATTACTAATGAATTTTGTAATTTAAAGTATATTTTATTAATTTGATATCGTATTAATTTTAGGAAATAACTTATCATGTCTTAAATATTTTGGTTTTGGATAATTCTTAGATACAATAGGAATCTATAGTTTTTTTGGATTTTATTATCCACATAAGTTTATTATAATGTTTCAAGCCTAAAAAATCATCTTAAATAGTCATCGTTTGGCGAAAAATGATATTGTGGTGGAAATTTATTAAAGGATTATATTATACATTAAAAGTATGTATATTTTATTTTTTCATTATTCTAGGATGTAAAATAATTGCTCATTTTTAGGAAAATTTTACTAAAAATGATATTCTTTAACTTTTCTTTTTGAGAAATCAATATCATTTTAATCCATTAGAGATTTACATTTTTATTATATTAAATTCCTCAATAACATGTTCATTATCAATCATTACGAGTACATTAGAGTTATTTTTCGATTCCATATCCATATTTTCAATTCCCATATATGTTATAATACATTAAAATATATTATGTATTACTACATATGACCTTCAAACATCCATTTTCTCTCTAATAAATTGTATTTTTTATTGATCCTTTTGTTGATGTGAGATTTCAAAAAAGGTATTTTGGAAATTCAAACCCTATTTTAAAAAACATAGTTAAAATTGTGAGGAAATAATTTCATAATATGTCATGGAAAGAATTAAACATCATAATATTTTAAAAATAAACATAATGTTCGATAACATACAAGATAGGCAACACCGAGTTAAAATGAACAACAAAAAATTATTATTTAAATATAAAAATTATAACCTTGAAATTAATATGAGGGAATGTATTGTATCTAATATGTTTGAAATATATAATTTTCATACTAAATTAGAACTTACTAATTAATTAATTTTAAATAAGATCTCAAATTTTAATTAAAGTGATTTTATTTTGTAGTATACATTTACTTCAAAAATGGTTATTCTTGATTATTATGATTGAATTTAAAAAATTACTAATGTATGTTCTAAACATTGACATGTAAAAATGAGTTTCATTTCTAGATTCAGTAGAGTAATAATTATATTTAGATGAATTTTTTATAATTTTCTAAAATTATTAATTTTTCAAGGAATAGTGAAAAATTCAAATTTTTATAAAACTGTCATTTTATTTATATTATAATGTAAATTTATGATTTAAATTCGATATTAATTTAAATTAACTAATATTTAGTTATAAATAATACAATTTGATACATTTTAATCACCCTTATACTTTTTTTTATAAGTACATTTTTTGTGCTTAAAAAGACATTATTTAAGAAAAAATATAGTATTGTTTTTAACAGGATTAATTGTAATTTAAATTATTCCACTTATTTGTTTTGAATTTTTTTAGATGGTTTTAATATTTGAAATCTGCAGGTCTAAATTTTAAAAATATTTAACGTTTTTGGGTCAATATGAAAAATAACCTTAATAATTTTTATAACCGTGTTAAATAGTAAATCGATAAATTTAGGTCACAATGAAAATTATAAAAACCATAAAATGAACCAAAAAAAATAATTAAATATTATTGTATGATTATATATCAACAATAACCATCCAAGGTTATAATTGATTACCTTTTTGGGAAAATTGGATTAAATTATGACATTTGTTGTTTTTTATTTATAGAAATGTCAAACAAGTCATGCTCTAATTTTTAATATGTGTGATATTTCTAATATGGTTTAATTAAGATGTTATTTTTGGATTTAAATAGTATTTTTAAATATAATATATTTATATTAATCAAGGTAGTCTATTTAAAATTTCTATAGATGAAATAATTCCCTTTAATGCATGCACAACACTGATGTAACAATCAATAAATTAATTGGAAACTTAAATAAAAGATATTATAAATATTAAAATAAATATAATTTGAGATAAATAATTTTTTCATATAATTTTATAGATTAAAATTATATTATATGGAAATAATAAAATATTTGTTTATTATACTAGGGGTTTTATTAATATTTTTAATGTCATTGTAATGAAATGTTTTAAAATTTAACATGATAGATATTTTATAGTAAGAATTACTTTATTAAATGATATAAAATTACTAAAAATAAAAAATTAAGATACATGACCATTATAAGGTTAATAATATTAAAAATTGTGTATTTTTGTGTCATTTGTTTGATTATAGTAACTATATTAATCCTTCAAGGTTACAAATTCATGGTGTCATGGAAAGAGTTAAAGGTGTTAAATTGAGGTTAAAACTAGAAGATAAGGATAGAAATATAATATAATCAATACTAATTTTTGTGATAAAAATTTGGGACCCATAATAATATTGTGTACAATATAACTCACTTTTAAGACATTTATAGTTGAAAATTAATTAATATTAATTTAATAAATTAGAAATTCCAAGAGTTCCCCTCCCCTCTCTTATCAAAGGGCACAACTTATTCTCATTTATGCAAACATAAAAACCATTTCAGTGTAGAAAATATATTAAAAAATAGTTATGTTGAATCCCTATCCACATTATAGATTCCTTGGTTTAGGAGTAATACTAATATTAGTGATCTTAATAGAGTTAAAAAAAAGAGGAATATTCAATGAAGATGTATAGTTTTTATCTACATGTTTTAGTTTTGTTACTTCATCCAAATACATAAAACCTTATTAACCCATGATGAAATTTTAAATAAAGTATAATTAATATAAAAATATCTTATTGTTTCTGTTTAATGACTTATATCATTCTTATATTTAATAAAATATGAATAGAATTCATCATTCATGTGTTTGGTGGACTACCACCTCATGAATTAATGTAATTGTATCCCTAACCATCTCCCATGGATGAATTACATTGATGCAATTAATATTTATATTTTATATTAATGATATTCGTATCATTAAATAGTTTTAATATATCTTTTAAATTTTTACAATTCAACCTATTGAAAAATAACAACGTCATTTAAACGTACATAGGGAATACCACCTCCATGAAGGGATGTGATATGTTTTTCTTCACTAGATAAAATGGATGATATATATAAGACTATTTAAAGACTTTATATTAAATTTAAGATGTTATGATAATAATAGAAAGATAAAATAATACAGGTCATTTTCCATACTGATCTTTGAAAATTGGAAACATTGTGTATGTGGATATTTGACCTACCATCTCCAATATCATAATGAAGTTATTTATTTCATAACTATTTTATTTAATGGATTTAATAGTATACATAATATATAAAAATTATAATTATTTAATTAATATTAATCTGTTGATTATGGAATAGTGTCCACATTGACCATAATTTAATATAGAGAATTCATTTTTGACTTATGATCCGAATGTGATCAAAATATCCTATGTGAACTAAATGAATTAATTAAGTACACATAATAATGAAATAAATGATATAAAATAAATAATGAACTTTGAAAAATAATTATAAATAAAGTTAATAGTTAAACTAATATTATTATTCAAGAACAAAAAGAACGTATGCAACAAAATAGACTCAAGGTAAAGGACTTTATTTTAAATATACACTTTTAATGTTCATTTTTTTAAATACAAGAATGGAATATTTTTAAACATATAGTAAATGAGTATCCTTTCATACTTTAATGACTTATATTTTGTTTGTATCTTCATTTACATGTTTTCATTGTTATTCTCAGTGAATTTTTTTTCTTATATGTGCGTAGTTTTTCAAAAAAAATATGATTTAAAAATGATAAGGATATTTTAAATAAGATTGTTTTATGATGAAGGATTTCATGGTTTATGTTTATGTTATTGTCTCTTGTAATTATTATTAAATAGGGGTGGTTACATTATTAACTAATGGAAAGTGGCTCTCAGATAAAGCAATTATGAATGTTTATCTTATTACCACCAATACATTGGGTATGTATGTTGAAAGAATGATAATTCCATTTATAAGACATAGTTAACTGATTAAGTTTCTCATAAAGGATAATAAAAATCTAATGTGATGTGTATTCCATGATTAACTGAGATGGTTATTCAATTTGTTTTATTATAGTTACTCCAAGGATTCCTCGTGTTCCTACATTGTTTTATATTTGTTTCCAATGGGTTCGAAATGTTTTTTTGAGAAAAAAGTTTTTGTTTTTCATGTGGAAATAATTTATTACATAATATTAATGAATAATGTGATAAAAGTATTTATTTTTTTTATTTTTTTCATCGGACTAGGGAATTTCTACCTTTTATGTCCCTTTTTGAGAATTTTGTTATCATTCAACATTTTAGAATGTATTTCAAATGGTGTTAAGGAACGGTAGGGTAGAGGATGATGTGAAGAAGATAATTGTGATGAAATTTCATAGAAGGAGAAACATTTATATTTAAGAATTATTTCTGGTTAGAATAATTGATAATTAGTATAAGTTTCCACTTGTAATTTATGTGTTAACTATATAATATTTTATCCTAATTCTCTAAACCTATTAATAGAAATGATCCTCAAAATTTTAATAAAGTGAATTATAATAAAAAAAGATAGAATATATAATGATTAAAGCTAGGTCCTTACATCATATATTTGTTTTGAAGTTACATTATGAATTTAGGTTTCATATACATGATGTGAAGTATTTATCAGTATTAGGAAATATCAATTGTCTCAACATAAAATAATTGGAGAAACAATGATAATGGGTTATGAGTGTATCATTTCAGTTGGTATCGAAATATTTTTGATAATGAATAACTTTTTATCTAAATAAAACCATATTATTTTGTAAAAAAAGCACTGATCACATAAACATAGAGTGGAATGGTTGATGGAACATTTTTTTATGTCTAAATTCAAAGCATACCCTTTTTTATTTACTTGGTATTTATTATCAATAATTGGTATACAATTTAAATTAAATGAAATATTGATTATAAATGAGGATAATTAAAAAATAATATATTTACACATTTTTATATGTCTATTTATCACAGATATAATTGGATAGATTATTGAACCCAATTTATGTGAATTCAATTTTTTGTTAATATTTATCAATTAATATGAAGTGAAAATGGTGTTTTATATTAATGTGTTTCTTGATGATAATTATAGTGATAAAGAGTTTATTATATGTTGGACGGAGTATCCCAGTGTTGTTAAAGAATAAAACATGATCCAAACAATTGAGTTACATTATTTTATATTCTTAATGATTGCAATAAACATATTGGTATTATTGTTTTAATTTTTTTAGAATCTCTTACATTAGAATCATGTGGAAATCATCTTATATTAGAGGAAAAATTAATAAAATAATGTTGTTTCCTATAAATTTTATAATAAAAATTTTATATCTCTGTGATGAAGTTGTATAAGAAGGTACACTCTAATATTTTTAACATTATAGTGGATAGGATTATATTACTATTAATTTACATGTTGTTTGATTTTTAGAAAAAAGAAGTATAAGAGAGGTAGAGGGAGGTTGGAGTTGTTCTAGAAAAATGTGACGTCACCACTTAATGTTGATATATGAAATCATGCATATTGATCATCTAAGAATTCAAAAATATTGATCTACTCTATACATGATAATTTTCATGGTGTTTTGGACTAATTATTTCCCTATGTAGAATGAAGATATATTTTATTTCATGGATATTTACATAGTCCCATTTGGAAGATCTATATTATACTAATGATAAATGGTGAACAACAAAATATAATGAAAATTTAGTGAGTGTTTTAAATAACATATTGAACTATGTGAAATGGATAGATTGAATATTACATAGAGACACTTGTAGTGACTATGTAAGAAGCCAAAAAATGTACGAAAAGTTTCATGGTTTATCTCTAGTGAATGTTTTGGAGAATGTATAAATATCTAAGAAATGATTTATGGATTATGAAATAAATTAGGATGTTATAAATGGAGAACTAAACTTTGTATACCATCTCATGGTGTGAAAAAAATTATTTGAAACATATTTTGGTGAAAATTGAACAGTGGTCTAGAATTTTGAAAATGGATTCAAATTGGTTTAGACAAATTAGGAAAAAAGGAGTCCATCTTTCTTTGGTGGTGAGAAAATAATACGTGGTCTAATGTAATGTTCATTTTTCACAAGGATCTAATAAAATATATCTATGGATGACTTATGATACTCTAAAACTTGATTTAGGGATTTGTTTTATTTCATCAATGGTGAATAAGAGATTCAAGATGATGTAATGGTTCACAAAGAAGCTTGAGAAGTTTAAAAGCATTTGAAATAAAGTGGTTGGTCATAATTTTAATTTAAAAATTGTAGTCTAACCTTCTATTAATTGTGACTATTGTGAAATAAATATATTTAAAAAATAGGGAGTAAATGTACTATATTGACACATCTATTATTAGATAAATAAAATATCTAAATCAAATATTAGATAAATTGTGTTTTTTATATAAAATTAATTCCATATAGTATCATTTATTAATGTATATTAGAAACTCGTGGTATCTTGAATAATTTTTGGGTGTTTATGTTAAATAATAACCTATATAGTTGGGTTTTTCATAAAAGAATAAGAATAGGAGGTAATATGAGATTCAAGAACTATACATGTAATAATAATAAGATTTTTTGATTCTATGATAGAAATGATACATTCAAACCAGTTTTTGTGATGTTAAAAAAAGATTCATGCATGATACTATGAATATACATTATGATTTTCATCATTAATGACACTATGGATGTTAGAGAATAAGGAGAAGAATACAAGGAATCACATATAAAATCATTAAGAATTATAAATTATAAATGTCTCTTTTCTTGTTAAACAAAATTTCTTATCATTGAAATGCGTTTGAGGAACCTGAAAGGGGGGACAACCAAATAACTATTAAGATATATGAAAACACACATTAATAGGTTATACCATTCACGTTATAGCTGACGTGATGATTGTATTAGGTAATGTTATCTTGTAGGAATACATATCACACCAAGGACTATCCTTATCACATTGAGAGTTTATCCGTGAAAAAAAATTATATTCCAATATTTTGGGTGCATTTGAGGGAATTTATTTCAACAATTAATGAAATATGGGAGATAAAGTGAACCATTAACCTTAAAAATTCATATAGGTAAAAATATAAACAGATTAAAATTATAACATGTCTTTAAGATTCACAAAAACTGATTCACCCCCCTCTCAGTGTTGAGTTCATCCCCAATCAACCCCCTCAACTATATCTTAGTGGATAGCCAAATTAGGAATGTAAAATACAATTAAATGAATTCGAATATAAACATACCTTATCTCATTCCAATTTCAGAAACCTAACGTTTTAAATAACCCTCAATATGATACACAAAAATCTCAAAATTCACACTCTCATGTTTATTATGATTTTTAGAAAAATAATCGTATCTAATTACCCACATAATGGGTCGTTAATTATATTGTATCTATGGTAATAAAAAACTTCTATTAAAGGTAAAATCACCTCATTATATTAGATTCCCAAGATCTATTAATTCACTTATGTTCATTCAAAATAGTTTAAAATACTAATAAGAGACAAAAATAAATGAAAAAATAGAGTCTCACAACAGAATATGTTATAATATTTTTAAAACATTGATAATATGGGGGGAAATTCTTTTATATCAGTGAAAAGGGTAAACTGTGAAAATAGCTATAATCGTAATATATCCGAAAAATAGACACAAATTAAAATATTCATTTATGAATTGGAAATTAAAAATAAGAAAATATAATGTAAAACCAATAATGGATGAGATGAAAATTCAATTTTATATGAACCCCTAAAAAATATCTATAACCAAATAAAAATATATATTTATATTCACCAACATGTAATTAACAAGAAATCAAAAATCTATTTCGTTTACATAATTTTTTGTAGAAAACGTGAGATTAAAAAAATTATATACAAATATCTATAAATAATTTTTTCAAATAGACTATGAAAGAATTAGATTCTTCTTAAATTATAATTTGGTTATTCCTCCCAAACCATTTTATAGATACATTTTGTTAGTTGAAGAGAAAAAATGTAATATAATTTTTTTTGAAATGATACATTTGGAAAATTATTCTCTTAATTAAGTAAAAAATGAAGGAGTTCTTATTCAGTATATAATAAGAAGGAAAATTTTAATTAATATTATAATGAAAAATTATATAAATTTTACTAATTGATAATTTTAATGAATATTTAATTTATAATAATAGAAAAACATATACCTTTGCAGATGAATGATGAAAATTAGTAATATAAAATTTCAAGGATTAATTTTAGAGAACTCAATTCCACTCATCCATCAAAAAAATATAAATTAGAAAAGTACCTATAATTAGAGGATCCACACTAGACACAATTTGTTTTCTTGATATTGGATACTATATTTTCTTGTATGAATAAATACATAATATTAATGGAATTAACTAATAAATGAAAATATAGTGACTTATCATATTGAGTTCAAAGGATTTTGATTTCATAAGAATGTGATTTATAATAGAAAGGAAAACATGGGATCAAAATTTTGAAGAATAAAATTATAATAGTTAATATAGTGTCAATTTTAGGAAAACTATACAAATGATTGAGAACATTGGTTACTATTAAGGTTGTAAAAATTATTACGGTAGTGTGAAGAGTTGTAAGACTTATATGATAATAAAACATGATGTAAGGTGATTTCCTACAATTACATGGATTTTTTTTTGGAAAATGATATTTCTGGTAAAATTGATAACAATCAAAAAAGATCATTTTAACATTGATTATTGATATTTCCTAGAAATTTAATATATTTAAACAAATAATAAAAATCATACATGAGGGTTAAGAAATCGTATTTATCTGTACCTTAATAATATTCTAAATTATTTATATTCTTTTTCTTAAAATTATTGTAAAAGGAATTGATAACTAGGGCTTGAGATAAAAATATCATCTTGTTATAAAAAATAATATTAAATCTCAAAGGTATTTTATAAAAATAATCTTTATATCCATTTTACTTCTACACTATAAAGAACAATACACCCAATATAGTTCATTATGAGGGTGTACATGAATATTTAATTTGAGAAATAAATTACTCCATAGACTTTAGAACCCTGTAACTAGACACATTTTATCCAAGGATTTTTTTCACCCCATTGACTAACACACCAAATTAGAGAGATTAAGAGCTTTATGATCCTTCAACTCCAATGAACAACCAAAATTTTAAAAAGTAATAGTTGAAAATCTTGTTATGGAGGTTTTTTATTCTGGTTAATCACTTTATATTATTCTCATATATGGTTGTTTCCCCCAAAACAATTTAAGGGGAAATACGGTGGTAGACGGGTAGGTGGAAATTCCAATTAAACACAACCATCATAAAAATCGTGGGAGTGGTTGAAGATGCCTATAAATGATAATCCTATGGGTAGATTTAATTTAAACTCATGAAACAATCATATACTAGTTATATCGTTGAGTGTAAAAAATATGTGACATGTCTCACCAATTATTCAATAGAAATGAATTTTTAAGCATTTTATTATTATAATAATGATAACTTTAGAGTTTATACATTATGTTACCAAAAGTGATCCTTCTATTTTTCTATTGGTTTTTACATCTATTAATGTGGTGGTTTTTTTCACATTACATAAGGTGTGAATTTTTCTATATATTTCAGTTTATTTTTATCTTGATATTATGATTTTACTAGTGGGCATATTTATTTTTTGTCCCAACATGTTGTATTAAATCAACATTCTGAACTGATGTTATTCATTTTTTTCAGTATTGTTAATTCTTATAAATTGAGTATGATCATGATAATCAATTTTGATGATCTTTCACATGAAAAATATTGTTCATAATATTAAATTAATTCCTGTGAGGAAATATAGATTTTTTACAAATGATATTTCCATATGGAAGATAAATTCAAGAACATGGGAATAATTATCTATTGTATAAAATGAAGATGAAAGTTGTGTTATGGAAGGATAATTCTTTAATGATGCTTTTTGAAATCTAAATGAGTGAGATGGATGAAAAATGGATTAAATTTCAAAATTCATATGAGCATCTCACCATTAACCCCACTAATAATATCCTTATTGATGTCATGATCTTTAATGGAATTAAAATTATTGTTATTTAATAGAAAATTCACAGCAATAATAATAAAGATATATGAAAAAATTCTCCCCAAGAAGAGGCACATTCAAATGAGATAATAAAGGCAATGGAGTATGGTAATAGTGGGAAACAAAATCATGGAAGGTATAAACTAGAATAAATTAGATTAATTTAACATGTAATAATTATAATATGAAGGGTAATTTCAAAGAATAATTGATAAAGAATAGTATTGGGTTAACCTCTTTAGGAAATGTGGAAAGTACATATAGAAATCTATACATAGTAGTTAGTAAACCAATAATGACTATTGGAGGTAGAAAACATCTTAATGGATCATGGATAATCAAATAAATGGAAACATAACATATGGTGTCTCTGAGGGAGTGGTTTTATTATTATAGATCTATATGAAAAAAAATTTGTTTGTCAGGAATGACCAAACCATGAAAATATTTGGAGTCATTAAAATCAAACTGAAGTTCCATGAGGTTTAATTAAAACTATACAAAGATTATGTAATATGAAGGATCATAAGAATGAAATATTTTATTTGGTTTGATATTATACAAAAATAATGAAGTGGTTAATATTGTTAAGGGTTTTAATGTAGTGACCAAAAAATAGAAGATCTCAAAGAACATATATGTGATCATTGGTAACATATATGAGGAAAAGATAGTTATTGTCATTCAAAGTGGAAAACTCAATACGGGTAAAATGAGTTTCCATGAATAATTTTGATATAAAACAAATTAAAAACTTTATCCCCTTGTTTCTAATAATTAAAAAATTAACTACAATATTAGTACTATATAATTTTACTTTTTTGAATTATTTCTCAATGGATCATTCAGAACTCAGTTAAAAAAAATTTATAATAAATTTACCTTTTGAATGAAATATATTTTCATCAAATAGTTTGTGAAACAATAATTACGGTTTTTATCAATGTAATATTTTAATAAATATGTTTTTAAGGGATAGAATAATTTTTAAAAACAATGTTCTCAAATAAAATTAACACACAATGTAAATAATTACAATAGGCTCTATTTCTAGCCAAGGCCAATTCCACTCAACATGATATATTCTCACTTCCAATAAAATTTATTTAATAATATACAGATCCACATTCAAGATTGTTCTTTACAATTACCAATTCACAGAAAGTATTACATGATAAAAATTCCTACTTTTATAGTAATTCATTAGATAAATGGTGTAAAATAAAAAATATAGAGTATCTTGTACCCTCCAATACTGTCCAGGGTAAGTTGGTAATGAATATACAGATTAATGTAAACATGGATCAATGTTAAGATAAAAATAGAGAGGGAAAAGATATTAATAGTGAGAGTTAAATGTCTCTCACTAACCTACATTGGTTGATAAAGTTTTTTTAAATCTTTCATCGAGAAACCATAAAAGGGTTATTTCATTATGATATTAAAAATATCGTGTTACGGAAATGCATAGTGAAGTAGTCCATCTAATTCGTCTTTCTATGTAAGTACTATTTTTTTCCATGAGTGTTTCTTTTTCCTTATGTGGGAACCTATACTAACACACCATTGGAGGATAATAATAAATTAATATTCATACTCATTAGACTGATCTAATAACAGTAAATACTCAAAATATTAATTAAGATATTCAAAATATAGTTATTTGATTTTTAAATATTACCCTGTACAAAACTTATACAAGATCACTTAGAAATTACTTAAGAAAAATCACTATAGGTTATAGTCACTTGAACCTAAGGTCAGCTATGCTAGAAGTCACATGGCATAATAACTTTCTTGTGGTCGTTTCACACAGTCAATTTCTTTCAGTCACATAAAATGGTCAATTTCTTTATATATGAAGTCATTTAATTTCTTCATGTGGTAGGTTCAATACATTAGCAAAAATCACTATTATTATACATAGTCACTTGAATTATGCATGTGGTAGGTTTTTTATAAATGAAGTAAGTTCAATACATTGATAATATATTTTCATCTATCAAAAGGTTACTTGCATGTTCATGCAGTCAAATATCTATTCATACGGTCACATATAATTCAACATGCTGTCACATCTATATGGTCAACTGGCCTTCACAATGAATTTAAGTTATTTATCTTGTTTGTTGATATATTCAGTTCATGAATTATACTTTTTTCATAGTTTTGGGAAAAACAAATTCTATCATCATAAATCATAATGTTCATTAATTTCATAAGAATAATTATTTATGAGCATTCAAATAAAGAGTTTCTGGACTAATTTGACAATATCCCCTGGTTTTGGTGACCAAAAATCATGATAGGATTATATTAAATGATTGGAATCTATATTTATTTGTCCCGATTTTTTGGATTATCAAAATATTATGTCCAAGGTATGAAAAGTGAAAAATTGCCATTAAAAAGACAATAAACAGAGTAATTAAAAAAATAATAAAACCCTTCTTTGGGGGAAATCTCAGGATATCTTCTCTCGAGAGGGCCCTAGGTTTTTGGGGTGGAGGTGGTGTGATTTAGTGTTTTATAAAGGATAGAAAGTGTGGTACAAGTCTTTAGGGAGATGGTTCTTGGTGGGATTTCATAATGGGCTAGTATTCATCCATGGGTGTGTGTCGGATTCGATGCGGCTTGTAGGTTTCGGTCATGGCTCTTCGGAATTTTGATGCGGGTTGCAAGGCATCATCAGAGATGAAACTATGGTGGTTGTGGGGCTCTGTTGGCTTCAGATGTGTCTTTTCTGGAACTAGATGTGTATTTTCAGTGTTTCTATGTGGATTCGTTGGGTCTGTTGGTTCCATGCAAGGATCTGTTAACTTTTTTGTACCTTGGTTCGTGTGTGGAATCATCTCTCGGTTCTAGTGGGAATCAGTTTTTCCTCCGAATGTATAAATTCTATGGGTTTTCCTATCCCTATGCAGTGTTAGTTCGGCCTCCCCTGTGTTTTATTCTTCCTTTACCTATTTTTCATTGTTCTTTCTGGTGGTTTCCAGAGACCCATTGATGTTGCTACTTCCAGGTGGTTCCAATAACCTTTCCTTACCCAGTAAACTTATTTATGCATGGGAAATATTAGTCATATCTGTTTTAGTGGTTAATTGAGGTTTTTGGAGGCATGGATAAAATTCTATTTGTGTCCTAGCATGGCCAGCATTGGACAAGTCTAGTTTGAAGGTTCCCAGTTTTTCCCTCCATTTCATCTATGCTGATGATTTTTTATATGAAGGGTTGAGTGTTATGATGTTGGTTTGATTTGACATGGCTGGCTTGGTTTGATTTGGTTGTGTAAGTCAACATTGGGTGGTCATGGAGTTGAGTTATATTGAGGGAATTAGTCTCGTGTTTCTCTTCTCTTACATTAGGTCACCTCCACTCTAAATGTGGTGGATCTGAGTGGTGAATTCATAGGGTTTTGGGATGTGAGGGTGAAAAATCACTATATCCTTGTGGTGGTTCACCTCTATTGGTTTCTTGAGGTTGACGTTGTCGTGAAGGTTTAGTGATGTATTTGATGGATTCTAATATATTAATGTGTTTTGATCAGATTTTCATGTTCCCATTTTTTGTGTTTTTTTTGGAATGTGAAATACCCTTTATGCTCTACACGGAACAACATCATAGGAGGATTCAAAGAATGTTTATTTCACCAGCACTTGGCCAATCAGAATTAGAAGTTCGAGAGGGAAAGGAATTTTCAATTGGTACCCGACCCATGTAATCATGTATGGGACAACCAGCTGAGCGGTCTATGGAAGGTGGAAACATGATATAATGATATAGCCTCTAGGTAGGGTAATTTCCTATAACTACCTGGGATGAATTTATTTTATTGGTTTTAAATTGATGAAATTGTTTTTGGTTAACACTCACCCTCTAAAAGTGTCATTCGAAAATACAACAAAAAAATGGTTTCACTGAAAGAATAATAATGAAAATTGATAAAATTAAATAGATGAAGGAAGAAACGTTTTAAATTGATAAACCAAAAAATTATTAAAAAAGGACCTAGTAGATTATCCAATCATAATAAGAATGTGACACAACATATCTAATTTAATAAGGGTGAATATGGTCTTTTTCAATGGTTGTGTAATTTTTAGAAATAGGTATAGGTTCTTCTAATGATATGAAATAAGGTTCTTCAATAACCACACACCAATAAAAATGTTAAATATATTCAAAACAGTTAGAGACATGCCAAAAAGTTTGGAAGAAGTTATAGAAATAGGTGTTGAATAAATAGGTAAGAGAATTTGTACTATAATGGTACTATTGGTTTTTGAATGGTATATACTTGTTAATATTTTGAAGTGTTTCATAATATGTAAAATATGTTTTGTTACATAAACATAGTCTTACTTGTTCTCTAAAGTGACTTTCATAACATTATTAATAACCTTAAACATATCTACTGATGTTTGGAAGGCTAATATAAGAGGTGGAATCCTTATATCCTTGGCTATGTATCGTAAAATAGACTTCATGTTATACTTATAAAAGATCATATTGAGGTAAAAATAATCATTCCTTAAAATTTTGTCTCTTTCTCTATCATCATACTTTAAATCCCTTCTAACAAGTTATAATATCCTTATAGTATGTGTTTGAAATATTTCAGACATAGTTTCAATGATCTTATAAAACTCATCCGTGGAAACATTAAACACATTACTCAAAATCTATTATATTTGATCTTCACTAATAGCACCTTCCATAAGAGCATGATGAGAAACTCAGTATGATATATGAGGTGAAGGTTATTTATAAGAATGGAAAACTACATTTCAAAACATCATGTCTATCTTAAACATCATTCCCTAATGATCGTCGTATAAATAACTAAATTGAGATCATAAGTCCTTAATATAAATTTTCGTAAGATCAATCTTGAGATGAAGATTTATTTTAAAATTATAGTTAAAAAGATGCACTATATTTGATATTTCCTCTTCTCTAATGGTTCTAATATGTTTCCAAATCCAATAATAAACTGTTTTAAAACACCCAAAAAATATGAATTGAAATCATTCAACTATTATTATGTTATAAGTGATGCAGAAGAAGCATAAGAAGGTATAGGTGAAGATGGGTCAGAAGAACAATTCCTACCATTTAACTCATCTTTAGTCATCTCAAGATATGGTATTATAAACTAAACATCTTATCCTAGACTAGATTCTACCATATAATCAAAAAAATATCCATATATGTAGATCTATGAAAAAATTTCATACTATATCAATTGTTATTTTATTACATTAGTAAGAGTTATCCCAAAAAAATTTTAATTGTCACGACCCGCCTTCACTAAAAGGAGGGAAGGGTCAGCAGATTGTCAGGCCCTTCCTTCTTTAAGTGGAAGGAGAGATAATGACCCCCGAAACCCACCTTCAATAGGTCCCGGAGTGGCGACTAGCACCAAGGGTATAGAAAATTATCGCAAATAGAAAGCATTACCCTTTTTATTTTATAGGATCGAGAGATAAGGAGAAGAAAACCCAACAACACCAAGGTAGAAAGAAAAGGAAAGACAAAAGTAAACCATTCCCAAATGCATGTTTCAAAAGTAAAAGCCACAAAGTGAAAAAGGTGACTACAAGGTAAGTACCAAAAAGAGATACAACAACTGTAACTACTCCAAAGGTCCGAGCTAGTAAGGTCCTGTGTGATCCCCGAAGTCCTCTTGGAAACCTGAAAGCAGTTTTATATAAGTATGGTGAGCATACAAGTACACTCAGTAGGGAAAACCAAGACTCTCGTGCACAAGTTGGGGAACGTACTAAAGTCCCATGAGAAAAAGAGTAAACCAAACACCTAACAAGGCAAACTATCCATCCCAGGCCTCACCAAGGCTCACTTCCAAAATAACGCAAGTCAAGTAATATATATAATAAGAGAACATCGATGTTTGGGTACCCCGCGCCACTTTCCCACTGGTTATTGAGACATCATATGCATCAGACCAATCCCACCATTCTCACCGCAGTCCCACTGCCACACCCACCCGTACACACCTGGGCCACAACCACACGTAGTCCCACTACCGAAATCCCGCCCGCACACACCTGGGCCTCAAACGCACGTAGTCCCACTGCTGAATCCCGCCCGCACACACCTGGGCCACAACTGTCACATGTAACTATGCCTGCAAACACCTAGGCCAGAATAACCACCACCACGCCCGAAGACACCTGGGCTAAAGGATCCACTGCCACACCCGAAGACACCTGAGCCTCATCCCGAATACACTTGGGAAACCACCTGCCGCACACACCTGGCCAATCACCACACCACCCCGACCGAAGGTTCTTGGGATAATAATGGACTTTAGACCATCACAACCTGCCCAAAGACACTTGGGCTATCCAGGAAAGGGAGCAGAAAAGGAGCTAATAACCAGCCACAAAGAATAGTGTTGTGAAAAACACCCTCCCCCGTGAAATGGGGATGTTCGGCACTAAGTGATCAACTTGGGTGGGGCAGGAATAAGAAACACAAAGCTATATATATATATATATATATATGTAACACACACTCACCCAAAACTAGGTTTTTCTTTATACAGCCTACGGATCACAACAACACTCAAGTCCGAGTCACGACTCACACCAACAACCCATTTTTCCCCTTTCGTATTTCACGTTCAGTAATAATATTTACCTTTAAGCACTACTGGGAAACTAGTAGGCATAGGCATAAGTCCAGAAAAGTAAACAATCAAACATCAACAAAAATGCCCACACCTGTTTCTCAAAAATTGAGGATTCCACCCCAATTTGTGATATAAACAAGTAACCACCCGGATTTAAAACTCAAAACCACCGAATCCATACCAAGAGGAGATCTCATCCCCCAAATTCACACAACCACCGTGAGTATGAAAGAAAAGGGTATCACATCCCCTCCCACATTCCCAGCAATCGGCCCGAAAGGAAAACAACCAACTACCACCACCAATAGAAGTCAAGGATTTTCAGATTTAAATGACATAACACACTACATGATTTAAAATTCCGTGTGTTCTAACCAGGAGTTATCACAGAAGGGTTGATCCTGGTGCTTTCAATTATTCAGCCGGATATACGTGATTAACCGATTCACTTTTCACAATAAGGGTTTACAACCACAAACAAGCCATTTAAAACATCAGCAGGCTTTATTAGTGCACAAACAACGACCACCAATGGCCTCGATTTTCAGGAGGCATAAGCCAGCACAACTCAACAAGATGGTCATAGAAGAAACATCATCAAAATATAAAACAACATCAACGATCACATCCCCCCCCCTCTTCTTTGTTTATAGAATTCGTTCTTTATCTTTAATTAGGTCTGGTTCACCCAATTCTACAGGACAAAAAGCACGCCCACCCCGCATGATACACAAAAGAGAGAGACGAAGGAGAAGTTCCCTACTTGTTGATATATGATCGACATTTAGGCCGGGGGCGCGGAACTTTATGGATAATGATGCGGCGGGCCAGATGCACCAGAAGCGTTTTTTGAAAAGTCACGATCGAGGAAGGGAGAAACCATGACTAACCCTTAGTTTATAAGAGCCGGGGATAGTTGAGGTGAAAACGTGAAACTGCGTAAGGAGCGGGGGTCGTGGGTTGATCACGCGGCTCCACTCGTCACAAAATGGGGTCGGGTGGTTTAATATGACCCATGAATTGATGAAGCATTTAATTAAAACTCTTATAGGCGTTACGGGTCTTAACAATCGGTTAAACGAGTCAGAATAGGGTTTAAAACCCTATTTACGTAAAGGAGTGCCACTGGAAACAACTTGTCAAGGTCGGGTGACGCCGATCGGTCTCGCTGATCCGTCTCACAAATCGGTCGCGCCGATCGGTCGCGCCGATCGGTCTCATTGATCGGTCTCACCGATCGGTCTCACCAATCGGTCTCGCTGAGACGCCACTCGTTTGGAACCCGGATTTTGGAAAAGGGAAGGACCAAGAGATTCTAGGTCATCACATTAATGAATTTTTTACACTGTAAATCTAGAATGATATTCCAAGACTCTTACTTCAAAATCAATCTTAGTAATTATAGACCCCTCAGGTACTATCTATGTAGAAGAGTGTGATAAGGTGTTTTGTGATCATGTGGACTACCCCAATGATCAACATCATCATAATATTCCTCCATGTAAGGATATGTTTTGTTTCACTTTGACTTTGATTATTTCTATATATGGGAATTAAGGAAGAATATTTTTCTAAAATATCTTAATGTCTTTCTAACGAACATGAGTCACTTTCCTCCCATGTGTTTTCCTCAGAATAATTACTCACTAATGCATCAGTACCATTAGGTTCCTCATATCTCAATCATTTATCTTGAAAAGGTAGAGGTAGGCTAGAATTAAGAGACCCAAAACATACAGTAGTACATAGATCCTTGACATCCTAAAGTGATTCCCTAACTTCAACACTAAAATCATTAACTTATGATTCAACATCTAAAATTTAAATCGAAACAACATTTTCATCATAAAAATACTCAACTACCTCATCAGGTTCTAGACCAGGATTCACTTTGTCACATGGTGTAAAATTATTTTTATTTAGATTCAATTTCTCAAATAAATTATCCTCATCATCAACCCACTCATTTTCATTGGAGTAACAATTAACCTTTATATTCACCTATATTTTCTTAATTTAAGAGTGAAATTAATGATGTATCTCCTATATCACCATCATGAAGTAATACTTTGAAACCCAATAAGCTAAAGATGTATCTTGGGTGAGGTAAGAAATTAAATATAAAATAGGGATTACATAATTTAGGCATGTTCCTCATGATTTCACTTTATAAACTTACTTGGGCATTGTTCATCATAAAATATATTAAAAACAAATATTTATTACTTAAAATGATAAATTATCCTTCATTTAGAATATTAAGAAGTCGTATATACATCACTAAAAATCTCCATTCCATACATAATTCCATAGAAGTAGTTCTTCTGATATTCATTTTCTAATAGACATCCTCAAGGGAATTCAAAAAACTAAAATTGAGTTTGATTTATGAGATATGAAATTTGATAAAACTCATACACTCATTTATGAGGAACATTCAGGATTATATCCAATATCCTTTAGTAAAAATCCAAATTTTATCAATTTTCAATCATTCAAATGATATCCAATGAATCACCAAAAAGTAATTATCTATTCGTATAAAAAATATTTGACAAAATGAGGATAAAATGGACTTCCATTGTCTTTAATCCAATCACCGTATCCTTTATTTCGAATCAAATTATAATCCAATGACTTATTTATGGAATTTATTCCCCATCCACATTATCTTCTATATAGATATAATAATCTATAATATGGAGGATCCTAAGGATTTATAGTAACATTCGAACTTGTTTTATGTTTTAGATCTATTTGAAGAAATAAAAACCACGTGAGATTTTTCATGAAGATATATATTAATTATAACTATACTTATACTATGATTAAAAACTCTATAGGTTTATAACTGATATTGATAGTCAAAGAGACTAGGAAAAGATAGATTTGAGAGAGATAAAATTATGGGTTATGGAAATGTAAAAGGGTTAACAATGTATAATGATATAATTTCTAATTTTAATTTTATTCATTCATTTTGGACGTAAAATAATAATAAATAAAAATGAAATCCCACTAAAATATTTAAATAAAATTTCAAAGTTCAAATAGTCATTGTAGGTTAAGTTACTATAAAAACATAATTTTTGTAAATTAAGAAAATCCAAGTTATTATACCTACCATATGACCTTCCTTTCATTATTTTAGAGAGAACATTTTATGATAACTTAACACATGGCCAATTAATCATTTTTAATTAACTAACCACATGAAAAAATACTCACAATTACGTAATAGATAGCATGTACTTTGTTTCGTGGTTACATATATACAATGAAATATACAACTTTAGACCAAACATAAATTAAGATAATTATATGTAAACATCTATATTAAGATATATAACATAATTAAGTACAATAATTAATCAAATAATATGTTACAAACTAAAAATAATGATTTAGTAATCTTTCATCATTCATAAATCATGTCTAATATAATTTAGTCTCACTATATTCAGTGTGTTTTTAATGATATGAAAAACATAATTATGGGATCCAATCAAATTTGGAGTAATATATCCCTTCTAAAAATGATATACCAAAAAGTGATGTCTATATCAACAAGTCTATTTGGTAATGAGAATCATAATTCAGAAATTATTAATATCACATATATTGTTATAATTTATGGGGACATTGAAAACCCGTAGAGAATTGATAAATCCTATGAGGATAAGAAAATATAATTTTTATTATTAAACTAAAAATGTGTAACTAAATAATAAAATATCCAATGTATCGAGTTTGAGGCTTAACCCATTATATGGTTCAAGTATTTTTTAGGATATTAATAAAAAAATTTGTTTTTTAAAAAAATAAATATAAGAAAAGAAATTTTGGTTTTGAATATAGTGGGAGAAAAAATGTTAGGGTTTTTTAGATATCGGGATTGGGTGCTAATGAATTTAGAAATTAAATGTATTGATCATGGTTGATCTTATATTTGGCATAATAGTGATTCATTTTCTTGGTATCACCTCCTTAACTCAGAAATCACATATTTCACATGGTCATTAATTTTAGGGTATTAATGAATTAAGTTGGATCGATACCATTTTTAAATGTAACAGAACTAAACCAGTAAATGGTAAATCATAATTTCAGATATGTAGTTAAGAAATTTAAAATAAAATTTCCTAATTCATTGGTCAACAATCATGCTATAGTAAAATCAAATAAATATAAATTAAATTAATATTTCTACAATACAAACTATAAACAAATTAAAATAAATACAATTAATAGAACCCACCCTTTTTCTATATCCACAAGAACAAATCACGAGTTATACCTATTACTATTTATGAGTTATTATTATTAAATGGGAAAATAAAAATTCCATAAATGAAATGGAAGAGAATAACTTTTGGAGGAATCTATTATAGTACATCACCTTGCACAAATGTTTAATCTCTGGATAAAAAATTATTTATATCAGAACACTAATCTTGAATTTATAGAAAACAAGGGAGTTATGGTTACCAATAATTCCCCATTAGCGTGGTTAGTGATTCCTCATGGTTCAATCTCAATGGTGAACAATCATTTGGGGTCAAACTGTTTGAGATATTTCCATGATATTAGTATTGATGAATTGCTTGTTTTCCCCTCAACATGATTCTGGGTGTGACATATTTTTTAGTTATATGAAATTTCAACCTTCTCCTCCATGTGTGTTTTTTCATTATTATTGTTCACATAATGATTAACATTGATTCAGACATTTTTAATAGTATATTCGTGATCTGGATGATTATTTTGTAGTTTGTTTTTCTTTAATTCAACTTTTTTAATTAAAATTTACCCTTATATAGATCTCATGGACACTCTACATCTAGTAAATCCTTCTCACAATTTAAATCTTAATCCTTTTTCTCTTTTTTATATTTTAAATTTAATATTTTTTCCCAAACATAAATGGATAAAACCATTAAATTAAAAAAATAATGTTCAATTAATATGAAAATAAGAATAATTTTATATAATAAAATGTGTATACATGATATATAATCATTGAATCACCAAACATGAATTTAGTATTTTCTATATGAATGAAACCTCAACATACTATAATAGATTCTAACCCTACAATGTTTTAAATGAAATTTTAACAAAATCACATGATAAAATATGGAATTTAATGTTTGGTCATCAGAAAAGAAAATTTTAAAAACACTATATTTTTTAAAGAAACAAGTAAAATTTAAATGTTTTCAATTTCTCTTTTGAATAAACCATGAATTTTCATTAATCCAATTATATTTTTAGATTGATTTTCAATATCTATAACAATTTTTAATTTACCAAAATTATAATTTTTTCACTCATTGTGAATGTATAATTAAAAATGGTGTTATTCTCACACCTCAAATCATTACCCACAAAATATTCTTACAATTTATCTAAATTATCTAGTCCATAGAGACAAAATCACAAATAATCATGAGGGATTAACGATTTGGTTCAAAACAATTTAGACATTAGTGTTGGTATTTAAATGATATAAAACAAATATATCATAAGAAAGTGGTTAATATCTAATATACATTACATGATAATAAAAAATATATAGAAGGAAATATTATCTATAAAAATATTGTAACCCCTTCTAAAATATCATAAAGAATGCTCATGAAGAAAATAAATACAACGTATGAAACCCCCTATTTTATATATGTGTCTATATTAAAAGATTTATATTGAGAAAAATATCAAATCCATCACCCAACCCCATATGATGTCATCATGATACTATTTGTAATAATTATAATAAGTTCAGTGGCTATGAAATAGTAATATATTAATTTCCCAAGTTCTAACCTATTATTCATTTTTTCATGAGGGTGATAAATGCGTATAATTTATTAAATTTAATAAACTTTAACTAAATTCTATGAATCCACCCAAAAACTTATTTATTTGAGAATTAAAATCCATTCCCTCATGAAATTATTACCCCAAAATACATTTTTTATAATCATTGAAAATAATAATTTTATGGTCAATATAAATAAAATAGTCTTGTTACATGGTTCATTCTTAACAAGACTATTCATTGATTCTATAGGATTAAAAAGGATTAATGTATGGGTAGAGTAAATGATAAAGGAAAAAAATACTCCTCAATAATATTAAATGTTAATTGGTATAATCATATCTTTAATAAGTTGCAAATCAAGTAATAGAAAGAAAACATGCTCGAGTTTCACTTCTGAAATATACTCAAGAAAATAACGAGGAATATTATGCACAAAACATATCTCAGGAATTAGTGGTTGGGAAAATCACTCATGTAAAATTATACTAATAATAACATAAATTATCACAAATATTAGGAATTAATGTATAAACAAATCATATAGAAGTTTCGTTTACCAAAATCAACTAGTTTCTATAAATCATGACTCATAAAATAGAAATTTACATGTTATATAAAAAAATTATTTCCACCCTTTTTTTATTAAATTTAAGGGAAAACGTATTTAAAAAAATAAATGGTGATTATCCTAAGAATATTTCCTCTCTTATGTTATATATTTAAGTAACAACTCAGGGTAGGAAGAGGGATATGTAGTTAAAATCTCCAAAAAAGTAAATTTTTTGTGTAAAATAAAATGTGGAATTAAAAATCATACTCCACATGAAAAGATGATCCAAAAAGTGATATACATGTTGTTTTAATCGTAATTTAATTGTGTTAATAGGTATGTATCAAAGTGAATTGTAATATCACAACGTTAATTAGAATCTCATGACATGAATTGGTCATGAAACATCTTATCATGCTTGCAAGATTTCTACTGCCTTTGTCTTTAGACCGGAAAATGAATATGAAAAAATTAAAGTAATGTATTATCTAAATGAAATTTATACTATTTGGGGAAGAGTTTTTATTCTTAAAAATAAAAAAAATAAAAAAAACTCATGTTTCCTCTCAAATGTGAATGTGTTAAATATCATTGGATTGACCTTTCCTCTTTATCTTAGTTTACGTTACATTATATTAGAAATATTATACCTAGTCATGGTCCATAAATGAACTCACCTATCACTAGTAAAATAGGTTGGCCCATATCCTTTATCAATAAATATTTTTACCCTTCATATGATCAGAACCTTCTCATCCATTTTTAGGCGGATAGGCTAGTTTATATTTTACATGAAAAAAATGAAGATAATATACCAATAATGCATGTTGTCCATTTTCAAAAATGGTCGAATCAACTATTACTCTAGCATCATTAATTTTTTATTTATTATTTTTTATCTCTACCATTTTTAATTCCTTTTGGTTTGATAGTATACACCTCATATACTTCTTTAATTTCCTTAATATTATTAATTTTTTGTATTTCATCCCCCATCTCATGGCCATCCTTACCACCATAATTCCCAATCGTCAGGTGAATTTGGAAACAAACTTGTTCCCTAACAAATCTTAGGAGTAATTCCCCACATTTTACATCTATCAATACATATCAAGTAACCAAGAATATCATTATAAAAATAACGGTATCTCTCTCTCCTTCCATGTACAGAACTAAAAAATCCACTGAAATATATAATATTTTTACCCTTACTATGATATCCTCAATGACCCCTTGGGGGTATTTCACTACTAAATCTTACAAATAGAGTGTAATAATTTTTTATTCATATTCTATAAACACAATTACATGAACAAATTTTATGAAATGATTTTAACTCTTTCACATAGATCACACTTTTCTTTCCCATTTTTTAGACCCCACACTTATAAGAAATGAAATGTTATGTGTGTCTTGTTTCTTCTTCGATAAGGCTTTTGATATAAATGTTTACCACTACCATGTGATTTTAATGGTACCAATATAATCTAGATTTATCTTGTTGGTCACAATATCTTTCATTAATTTAAAATATTTTGGAAAGTTGGAGATAAGTTATGTGAATTGAATATTGTCATGGAGATTTTAAAATATTTCAGAATCATACCTTTTTATTCAACATTCCCTTAAACTAGAAACCATGGAAAAGGTATTATTCTCTTGTATAGTGGTAGTTCTTATTTTTCATCTCAAAACAATAAATTATCTTTACTCTTTTCCATATTTTATTTTTTTCTTATTGTAACATACTTACTCGAGGGTTGTATTGTGTTTTCTACTTTTAAGGGTGTTAGCCCTCAATTCTGTATGGGAGTTATCATCTAGTTGTCCTGGATGTATTGCACTATTCTCTCTCAATTTATCTCATCCAATTCACCCAATATGAAATATATATTCCATAGTATAATATTATGAAAAATCAAGTCATAATTCATCTCTTTTAGTTGTACCACATTTTATTTTGAATAATAAGTAAGTTCATTGTTAGAATATCTGATGGTAATCATAAATATATATAACGCATTCTCCAGTGTGTGTACTTGGATATGTAGTAGTAATCTTTTCTATTCTTGTAATCCAGAGACACTATACTTATATCCTTTCCCGTATTGATGTGGACACAAACCATGAATATTATTACAATGATTGTAATCAGAATAATTAACATCTTTAAAATAAATACCTTGGGATTATTATTATTAGACCCTCATAGTATCCATATTCTTCATAAGTTATTCAATCAGTACTACTATCCAGTCATTATTATTGAACATGTTGATGCCATTTAATTGGGAACCTTCACCTTCCACTAGAAAAAAAAAATTCATCCTATTTCAACTAAAATATCGTAGCTCTTCTCCAAAGATTTATCTATCAATTATTCACTAGAAAGAGTTTTATCAATAGAAATTACCTTTTAATGAACCCTTATAAAATATTTAGATTAATAAATTAATTTTAATACCATGATGAGAAAATTTTCAGATGATGTCTTTTAAATTATTACATGTCTTCTAAATTGAGTAATCTAAAAATTGATAAAAAATTTAGAATATTTATGCTTATGTCTACAGATTTTGGAGTAATGAATATTATTAAAAATTTTCTTGAAAATTCATCCCCCATTGTGAGGTGATGGGATATAAGGATTTGAATCAATTCATGATCTCGATCCCTCAATGAAAATATACTATGTTGAAGTCCCAACACATCATTTAAAAAATGTTATAATTGAAGAGTTTCACAAAAATCAATAGTTATTCACATGTTTGAGTTTAGATCATCATGTGGGAATCTGATGAATTGAATGTTGTTGGAGATCATATTCATAATTTATATTTTTTTCTAAAAATTATTTTCTTGGATGGGTGGGATTGGAATGCTTGGTTTCTTTCCTTTTTATGGTCTCCCATAGTTTTGAAGCTTAAATTTCCCTGGATATATTTATGGTACCCCAAAAACATATTGGTTCATTTTTTTTACCAGTCATGGTTGTGGTTTATATAACTTTTCTCCATATCTTTCTTTCATGCTTGGGATTCTATTGAAAAAAATACCATATTTTAGACAATATTTATAGTTCAATAAAATAAAATATGAATTTAAAACATAAACATTGATCATAAAATAAGAAAATAATGTAATAAATATATTAAAAATAAAAAAAATTAAAATGAAAAAAATTAGTTTTCAACTATCATAAAAAAAAAGTCATTATAAATTTGGTAGCCCAGATGGGATTTATTAAATATTATAGGAAAAAAATTTAATTTAAACTAAAAGTGCATAACTATATAATAAAATTTAAAGAGTATTGAGTTCTATGATTAACCCATGATATGGTGCATGTATAATTTATGAAATTAAAAACCAATTGATTTGGGTTGTTTTGAAAAAATGTATAGGGAAGAAAAGAAATATTTTTTTATGAAATTGGAGATAGTGTTTTATAGTATTGAATATTCCATGATTGGGTGATAATTAATTGAGAAATTAAATTGATTTATCATGATTATTTTCAAAGTTGAGGTGACAGAAATCTTTGGAATTGGTATCCCCAACATGAAGAAAAAATTCGTTCTTATAATGGTAATATGTTTTTGGGAATTAATGAATCAATTATCATAATAAAATCCTTTAACATAACAACCCTAAACCAATTAATGTTCCTCATAAATTTTGGGTAATTAGTTTCCCAATATATAATTAATTTTATATATTCATAGAAAAATGTTCATACTAAAGGAAAATGAAAGAAATATAAATTAAATTATGGTTATGGTAGACTAAAACATGAAAAAAATAAAATAAATATAATTCAAAACACCTCCTTTGTCTACATCACACAACGTAGACATGGATTTACCAACTTATTCCATTCATGACTGAGTGATGGGGTGGGGGAAAGGAAATTAATGTAGAAAATAAATGGTAGCGAGGAACCAATGAAGGACTATGTAGCAGTGAAACACCTCAACCTAATATTTGATCACTGCATGAATGATTGGATGTATTATAACCCTAGTATTCAATTTGTAGGAATCAAGGTTACTTTGGATGGATTTAATTCAACATTTTTGTATTCTTTGATTCATATGGAGGCAATTTTGATGGTTTATGGTGGATCTGGGTTAATCCATGTCATATTTGTCCATGATTTTAGTATCGATATGGTGAATGGTTTACATTCAACGTGATTTAGGTTATGGAACATAGTGTCACACCAATAAATTTCAACCTACTACTTTGAGTGTTTTTTTATCCCTGAGTGTTCATTTGATGAATTACCATTGACTCTAACATTTTTAATTGTCCAATAAACATATAAAAGATTATTTTCTAGTTTTTTTCTATTTACACATGTTTCATCAAATATTATTCTGGTAAACATCAAATAGACACCCGCATCAAGGGATGCCTTCTTAAAATTCAATGATTCATACTTTTTTCTAGTTTTTATTTGTTTTATTTAATCATTTTACCCTTATATAAATGAAAAAAATAATAATTTACTAGTAATAATGATCTTTTCATATAAAAATAGTTGTAAATTTGAATCCTAAATAGTGTATTCATTATATGAAAATAGTAATCATGACAGAATTGAAAGTGATGGTCTTTTAAGGTGTGTTCTATATGTTGAATTTGTACATAACAACTTCAAAATTTCACAATATAATAACTAACTAATTCAAATGCATGTCCCCTAGAGGAGAATAGTTTAGAAATTGATATTTTTGAGGTATTTCAATATTATTTTACCATAATTCATGTGATATTACTTTTGGATTTCATGAAAATGAGAACACGTACATCCACTAAAAAATATATTCCCCTAACTAGTAGTTATGTATAGTAAGATTCTAATCATTCCTATATAAGCAGTTTGGTTAATTTACTTTCCATCTTAATCTAGATATAAAAAAACATGTACTCATATGATTATTACTACATTCGGTTCTATCCATACCAAAACATTTTAAAATATACATTGTGTATCTGGTTTTGTTTAAGAAAATACCATCATTTTTTTGAAAAATTTATAAAACATGAAAGAATTTTAAGTCATCAATTATACTCATTATAAATTCAGTTTTCATAATATTAAAAATTTCAATACATAACAAGGTTTTGTATGATTAAAAAATAATATCATTAATATATATTTAAAATATTAAAAAATCCTTTAAAATTAATTTTATAAATAGAGTTGGTTCAAAAAACCAATTGGAAAATCCATTTAAAATCTATAAGTAACTAAGACTATCATATCCTGATATTTGATCTTTTTTTCAGCCATATAAATCTTTATAATACATAAAACATTGATTAAAAAACATTAAATTTTCACATCCCTTTGTTTTTAGAATAAAAACCTCCTTAATAATTTTTTTAAAGGTTGGGGCCAAAGCCTCATTTATTATTAAAGCAAAGAAAAGACATCTTTAACTGGGTAGTGGGAGACCCATTACAAGCTCGAAGGCCCAGTGGGCATTTAGCACATTACATGGCCCGTAGGCCCATTTTTTGGCCCAAAGCCCATTTTGTGAATAGTACTGCTACAGTACTGAACAGTACCCGCTGCTACTACAGTCCTGCACAGTACCTGCCGCTGCTACAGTACTCTACCGCTGCTATAGTGACCTGCCGTCAATACAGTGCCCGCAGCTGCTACAGTGCCGCGTCTGCTACAGTCCGCTACAGTACCCTGCCCCCAATGGGTTTTGAACCCCCATTTTTCATGTATAATTAAGGGGTGCTTACCACATAGCCAAACCTCAACTACAAAAACCTCCTTAATAATACTAACATTAATATTTGAACTATTGACACCCATTTGAATTGGATTTAAATTAAGTTTTTATTCATATGAAATCATTATTATAATGGTTTTATGTCAAGAATATTGTGAAACATTTTCTTCATAATCAATACCTCATTCATGATTATTTCCTCATGAAAAAATATTCATTTTTTTTCTAATAATTGGGAAAGATTCATCAACCATTTATTAATATATCCAATTGTTTCCAATGGTTAGGTTGTCTTAAGGATTATCTAATAATTAAAATACTTTATTTCATTATAAATTATTATATTATTATTACATATCCATTACCCAACATTCATTATTTATTGTTCTATTGATGTTCTTATGATTAAAATTTGACAAACAGATTGATGTTTAACATAGGTTTATAGTGACCTGTGATCTTGTGTACCTTTGTCCAATTCAACAACAACAACATATATGGTATGCATTTTTAGGGTTCTAATGGTTCATTGGATTGGAATACATGCTTATAAAAAGTATTCTTCTATGACAAGAAGTATTTTATATTATGTACTAGGATATTTGGCAGCTAAATCAGTATAATGATGAGAATCTTTAGAATTATTATTGATATTCACATTTGGCATATCATCATCAAGATTTTCAATAACATGTTTTAGTTAATGTGGATCCTTCTCACCAATAGTGACATGAAAAATATATTACAAAAATTTATATTTCACATAAAATACTCTATAATATTTACTAGTTGTTAATTAAGAAAAAAACTCATTTAAAACTTTTTAGTTATTTTTTATTGTTCTTATTTTTATTTAGATTGTAGAATATTTATTCAAAAAATCTAAAAAATTTACTTTTTATTTTCTATCATTCTATAATTCATATAGATTATTTTATAAGAACTATCAAATAAGAACAATATTTACAATATAATAGGACTTGTTAACATCCTAATCAAAAAAAAATTATTTGTGAATGAAATTCACTAAGAATAATTTGAGCAATTTCTTGAAGACTCTTATTTCTCCTTTCTACAACCATTTTTTATGGTTTTTAGGGGTATAGAAATTATGAGTATAACCATGTTGTAAGAAGATAGATTAAAACTTTTGATTCTATAACTATTATCCATGATAAAACATCATGATTTTGATGGTGGGTCCACTAAGGTCCTCTAATTATTCTTTATATTTATAAAATAATGAAGAAAATAATATTTTATGAGAAAGATAAAACACCCAGATGTATCTTGAATAATTACCAATAACAACATAGACATGGTTTTATCTTAAAAAACTAGAAACTAAAAATTGTCCAACAAAATCCATATGAACCAATTATAGTTGTTGATAGGTATAGACCTATATCTTAGGTTGTAAATATTTTTTTTATTACATTCACTTTTGAAAAGGATTTGACACATTGTATTTAGGGAAATCAATCCTAGGTATATCCTTTTATGAAACCTTATTATTTATCTTTATTAAGTTAGTATATATTCTAGTGACATTGTATCCCATGCCAAAAGAGATACTCTCTTTATGAATAAGTTTTGAATGAATTTTTTTTATATAATAATAAATCTAAATTAAATGTATAAACATTATAATTTATTAAATCATTAAAAAACAAAATTGTGCATGCAAAACATAAATAATATCAGAAATGTTTTATTATTTTACAATAAAAACTATTAAAAAAACTGAGAAATACTAATCAAGAATTGTTTTAATCCATATAAATAATACTAAACAAATAATGATTGATTCTGAGTTACTGATTTTTCCAAGTCGAATAGTAGTTACTTTAGGATATTCACCACAGGTCACATGCCAAGAATCAAATGTATCTATAGGTATAAAAATAATAATAGAGAGTATCTAGTAACCTCCAATATAGTGATAGTTAATGTTATAATGAATATACATATTAATGTAAACACCACTCAAATGTATGATAAAAATAGAGAGGGAGAATATTGGAAGCTAAAGGGATTAAATAATCTCATTTTGGGCTTCTTTGGATGACTAAGTTTCATTAAATATATCATTGGAAATGCTTCAAATGAGTATTGCACCAAGAGATGAAAAATAGTGATTTGTAATTATCCATACTTAATTTGTGTATATGATCCATATTTCAGCATAAGTACTCTCTCTTTTCTAAACAAGTGTCTCCTCTTCTTAGAGAGGATCCTAATCTAATGAGATATTGGATAACATGTATAAATTAACCGTCATACTAATTTGACTAATTTGGAATACATAAATGATGAAAATTCTCATTATTATTTTTTAAAATATAGTCGTTAAGGTTTCAAATATTTATCACTTCTTATGTTAGGAAAAATAACATATAATTTACTTAGACTTGTTCACTATGGCATACATTCATGTAAATCTCAGGTTACATGAGTTTCTAGTCACTTGAAAATGTCACATTCTTGTTGTGACATGATATGGCCACTTGATTTCGGTCACTTTAATGGTCAATTTATTTTATTAAATTGGAATGGCCATTTACATTCCAAAAATGGCCACATAATTTCACTATTCATTTGGTTCACTGGTTTACCAAACATTATTGTATATATTCCTGATAACCTGAAGACATCTTGCAGTTGGTTCATAATACATGTAGTTAGTTCAAGACATAGAGAAATTTTGATCATATGTCACATAGTTACCTATTTTTTCATGCATTCAATTTTACTTAAACAAGTAATCACTTCTATATAGTAACTTTTAATTCACAAATAATTGAATTTAATCATAAATTGGGTTTATACAATCACTTATAGAAATATCCATTTGTAATAGTTTTTTTAGAAGAACATTATACTATCATAAAATATAATGTTCGTCAATATCATAAGAAATTTGATTTTCTAGTTTTTAAAAACATAATTTCTAGATTAGTCCAATATTTATTACATCAACTACCCTAAAAAATAATTAACATCACCATTGAATCCAAATATTCTCTATATTATTGAATGAGGATAGATGGTTCTAGCTTATCATATGTTACCTACTTGGATTTTAATTATATCTTTACTATTTCGAAATCATAATGTTTATATTTAGAAACATAGGTTAATGTGTGGAGAAACGGTGACGGGGACTTCATTGATATTATATTTGATCCACTCCAATATTTATTAAGAATAAATTGTATCCTAATGAGGATAAATGTACATTTTATACTTTCGTATCTATTATTCCATGTGAAGTTCGGTTATCAAAATAAATAATAATTAAGTTATTTATTATTTATTAAAACACATTCTTAGAATAGAAGGATCCTAAATCTAGAAATAAGGTCATATTTTTGAGGTATGATAATAGAGGCTAAAATAAAATTAAAGATCTTGATTGTTTATTTCAACAGTATTGAATTAAGATATGGTTCATAGTTGTGTACACTCATAAGTAAATTGGAGTTGAAAAGAAAATTAATGACCCCATGTTTATTAGAAAATTATAAATGATATAGACTATAGGAGTTACCAAGATATTCTGTGAATAAGATTTGATGATCGTAGGTTTTTTTTATTCGGGAATAAATAATAAGGCCCAGAATAAAACAAATTGTGATAAAATTTATGATAATTTCCAATGGTAAATGAATAAATATTTGTGATAGAATAATTAAATAATCCCACATAATTTTAACATGGAATACCTATGAACTTATAATGTTTTACAAATCATGAGGTAACTTTTAATAATAAACTAATAATCATAATATAAAATTCTTGTTAATGTCTAAACATGAATAACAATAAATGTTAAGAAAAACGTTCATGAAAACCACTCCCTATTAATCGTTTTTTTATTTCTATAGAGTCATTATAGTAAAAAATCAGCACCTTCCAAATATTGAATCCAACCATGTGTCATTATTTCATTACCTCCAAAACATTTCAGAAAAACTCGACGCACTTGTTTTCACTAAATCCCACAACCTAAATTTTTCACCAATATATCTCACTTTAATGTAATACCACCACATTACCCACTTTAAATCGATCATAAGAACCTTTTACAATTCACATATTTTGTAAATATAATATATCAAAAAATTAAAGCACTCAAAAAAGGATACCATGAGAGGTAGTATGAACACAATTCATTTGAAAAATATATTATCCATTTTTTTATAAAATTGAATGATTCCATAGGCAGAAAAAAAAAATAAAAAAACATTTTTATTTCCTCAATGAGAGATAAACAAGGGATGATCCTTTTCAATATCCCCATTTAACTAATAAATCAATTAGATACCATCCAAAAAACATAGTCATATTGAAAAACAATTGGTATTTCACCAACCATATTTCTTTATATAAAATATGATGACACCCTTTGACAAATATGATAGTATCCTAATAGATCCTCATATTAAAGAAATCAAAATCCCAAAGTTCTTGTTATACTATAATATTTACTATCATGCAAAACATTACCAAATCCAATAACAATTGGCTCCCCCATAATAGTAATTTCTACACAATATGAAGAACATATAATAACTAAATAGTCCCCCTGCTCAACATTCCCTAAAAATATAGTATCATCAACGATGTCTGAAAGGAATAGATAATCGACACGATATTTAATTATAATATTTTATTAATTAGTAGAAATATATGAAGAAAAATATTTTTTTCGGAGACCCATAAAAATCCTCTCAACCTGCTTCAACATTCAAACCTTATTCATCATAGTCAAAGATCTTTGATTCATGTATAGTGACCATAAATGCTACAAATATGATGAATCCTTATTTGTAACTATATTCATCACTTTAGCATACAGCTTTAAATCATGCATATGATGTATTTTTATTATTATGAATAACATATATATTATCAACCCCATTTAAAATTTCAAAAATCTAATTATAAATGAAATATTAAAACTATTCATATTAGGCGTTCATGTCGTTTAAAAATTATGGTGTATACCTAGAACATTTCGCAAACCCCAAAACATTTGTGTATAAATTTAATTTATCATAATAAAAATATCAATAAAAATAATGAAACCATTATTATATCTAATTCATATATTCAATATACGAAATTCACCATCTACTTGTCAGGAAAATATTTCCTAATTTTTTGTAATATGATATAAATCTATTGAATCAATAACCAATTCATTATAAATAAATAACCAATGATAATAAATTATAACTAGATGTAAATCTCCACTTCCCATTATAAGAAATAATCAGGTATCCTCAATATAAATTCCATGCCTTATATCTTATACCTAAACTTCTTTTTTCTATCTTTATAAACTCATTTCATATGACCATCATTCTCACAATAAATGGACTTAACATTTATTTTATCCTATGATTGAATTTTATCATTACCCCATCCATAGATCGTAATCAATAAGAAAATATAAATATTTTATTCCATTAAAACTAGTAAAAAATTACCTTTATTATTAAAAATTACCACAAAAAAAGATTACAATAGTATTGGTTTAGTAAATTCATCTAAATATTTACCTAAATCTATTCTATATGGTATTAAAAAAATAAAAAACTTTTTTTCCATATAATAATAATTTTAATTGATTTTTGATTTATACCGGATTACATGTTTCAACCAAGACTCTTATATATCTATCAAATTAATCACTCCAATATAATAATATGTTCCAAATGAATATGAATTATTATTTCCACATGTTCCTTTATATCCTTAATATTATCATTGTTCATCTTCTCAGGTTTTTCTTATTTCCTTTTCTGTACCTTCACATCCTTTAATGAGTAAAAATTCATTTTACCCATTATCGTTTAATTTTAAAAACATTATTCTTATTAATTAGTTAAATGTGGATAAAAATATTTTGGTTTGAATCATCCATATTCAATAAAAAAATTAAGTACCTTGCTTTGATAAATTATGTTGTGGAATAATGGATTAGTCCCTGAATAAAAGGGTTTGTGACAAACATTATGATAATATATAATTAAAATACAATTAAAAATAACAGTATAATAAAAATAATAATTTAGAAATAATATAACATTTAGAAAACCTCATACCTGAAAAATTTAAAATCTATGACAAAACATCAATAAATCCATTAAAAATGATAGATTATATAATTCAAGATAATGCCCGTACATGAATTACAATGAAAACATATAAAAACACATTTGAGTAATAAATCAGGATATACATCAAATGATTATCTTAAAAAAATATTGAGACCAAATATTGCACCAAAACTATCACATTAAAACATTCGAAATCATTGTAGAACTTATAAGAAGTCGATGCATAACCCAACTTGTCGCTTATCACTACATCCTATCCCCAAAAGTCACCACCAAAATATCTCCCTAGAATATGGAACACCATTTTCATTTATTTTAAATCCATCATAGACTCCTTTTTAAAGATAAAATAATATATAAAGATAATATATATTAAATATTAGTAATTTAAAAGAAATGCGACCATGATAGGTTCTACAAAAAAAATCAATTTCAAAAAAAACATCTTAAAATATAAAGTATGATACTCCAAGATAAACAATTTGAGATCCTTTTTTTAAATTCCCCCTTCATCGATGAACAATACATTCACTAAATTAACGTGCTCATTTAAACACCTTTAGTGAAAACTTCTCTAAATACACCAATGGAGACGTGGGATATTAAACCCACTGTCAATTCTTGATTTCATAATTTTGTATGTGACGTATATTAATATTTTAATAAATAAATAAAAACCAAGATTTATCATAGATCATGGAACATATCCTTTTTGGGATGAATTGATGGTGTGAGGTGTGTATTTTTTTGGAACCCACTACCCACAAACATTTCATCAATAGAAATTTCATTTTTTCATACAACAAGGCGAAAATGAAGATTGATAGTGATGTGGAGAAAGAGAACATAGATACTAAAATAGTAAATTATGTAGATGAATCAATAGAATAACATGTTCCTTATAAGGCTTGACCATAACATGGTGATAAAATATAAGTTGTTTCTAGAACATGTAAGTTAAAATGTTTCAAATGGTCACCAATATAGAACTCAGACTATTTCATTTAGAGAAATACTTCATGTTACTTACTGCGGAATGATATTATTAAATATTTTTTATAGAGGTGATTTAGAGTCCTGAAATATTCACATAAATGGTAGAGATATAGGAGTTACTTGAATCCCTTCACAATAACAAAACGTGGAATATTATTAATTAACTATAAGTATTGTTGTCTATGAGAAACAAATGGGTATTTAAGATCAACCAAGAGGAAAAGGACAATGTATTTAGCTATTATGAGAAACAAGATTTCCATAGAAGGAAGGTATTGAATTTAATACAATATTTACTCCTATTTTAGAATAGTAAATATATGTATAGTTATATTTATGTGTACTATAAACAGATTACATCAAGAGTGGTCAGATACAAAGAAAACATTCAACCATACTGATCATCATAAATAAATGTATTTGATCTAACCAAAAGGTAATATTGAATAAGGAAAATAGGAATTTTATTCTAGGTTGATTAAATATTAGTATGGTATCAAGAATGTAATGGAGAGGTGGTATAAGATTATTTTCCTTACATTATAAACCTTTGATGCAATAGAATTTATAATTTTTTTTATATATTTCAAGGGTTTAGATTGTAGTGATTGTGTCATTCATCTATTTTATATGGATTACATTTTAGTTAAAGGTCCCATAAAGGATAAAATTTCTAAGACAAAATAATAGTTTTCTAATGATATTTATATAAAAGAATTGGGACAAAAAAACAATATTCTTACAATGTAAATTTACCACGATAGATTGAATTGGATGATTTTATAATCGTCTGAACATTTATAAATGAAATTCCTTTTCAAATGAAAAAATCCTTATTATGTAATGATCTTTTATAAAAAAATATACAATATTTTGGTTATTTAAAACCAATATCTATTACGTCCGATCATATTTAAATAACCATTATGCCTTATAAACATTTATAACGTAGCCTTTGTAAAATGGTTGTTATGGTTAACATATATTAGTGGTTATTATTAATCCAATTGAAATAAAAGAAATATATGATGGAATAAACAATAGGATCATACCCTTTGAATATAATTTATTAAATATTTCAAGGGATATGGTTTCACTCAATATCACACATTACCAATCCAAATCAGGTATTCAAATACTATTGCACTAGAGAAACTTTTTATGGGAGAATTTTATGCTAATCTAGATCAGTACATAATCATTTTTCAAAAAACCACCATAAGAAAGTGTCAGTATCCCTTACCATACTGTTAGGGAATACACTAGTGTGATATGGGTATGTATTTTGACCCTAAAAATGTGAATATTTTTTTAATATATTATTTATTTAATTTATCCATTTTAATGTTTTGGATTTTATATGTGTTGGTGAAAATTATATTTTCATACAAGGAATGGAAAATTTTATTTTTTGGAAAATATAAATTTTTAATAAAAACACCCTTTTTGATAAATAGAATAAATTCATAAATAAAAATTTTCATAGTAAAATATTATTTTAATATAATATTTATTTTAACATAAACTCTAAACTAATTTAATGAATCCTAATATAATCATTATCATGGTTAAAAAAACTCTTATCCTCATAAAAATACATATTTTTCAATAAATTCTGATTTTTGATTTAAAGGTGTAAATTATCCTATTTATAGAATTGTTTTCATAAAATGAATATTATTTTATAAATTATAAAATTTAGATTAGATAATAATTATTCTTTCATAGGTTTATGAGAAATATGAATTTGTATGAAAAAATTTAAAACGTTATAAATATACAGTATGCATTATGTCATCATAAAAGACACAACATGATGCAATAAATACTATAATTTGTATCCAAAAAAATATATGTTCCTTAATAAATTTATTTTTGTTGTTATTTTATTTAATTTAAAAACACTTAATGAGTCCCCTAAAAACTATATAATAATTTAAGGTTTTAAAATTAATTATTTATAAAAATGACTCACTTCCACATACCCAAGGGAATTATTATAAGAAAATTTTTTCATAGACTTATAAAATATTTTAAAATACACTTCTTTGGATAATAACATGTTGGTAAACTATATAAATGTTTTTGGTTTCAGTTATTTTATCATATAGGGTCTGGAATCTTATTTTAGAAATTGATGATGAATTTTCATCTATTTTATCTCAAAAAACCCATCCAACCTCCAATTTATATTCACTAAAACCCTTTATCATGATTGTATACTTCATTTACATCATTATATACCTCTCACGATGTTCCCAATACCATAATAAGCACCTAAAAATATTTTAAAATATGCCCCTCAAGGTAAGGGATCCTCTGCACCTCCCATTTATTCAAGGTTGTTATTCATATTATGCCTTTTTATTTCCCATTATTAAAATTTTAATATGTGTTTTCACATACATGTTACTTCACTTGTGATTTATATGTAATGATATACATAATTAAACTCTCATTAAATGCTTCTATAGTTCATTATTCACACCCATTATACTGTCCAAATTATCATGCAATTTTCATGGACATAATATTTTGTAGTGAATTCCCATCCCTATTTTCACTCATTGTTATTCAACTCTATTTACCTATAATTATATGATTTATTAATTTCCATTTATGTTATCGAATTCTTTAATTGTGGGGTTAAATGTGATGAAATATGTTCTTATATTGTATGATTTATATTTCTTGCAAATGTATGTAAATGATTTGAATGTGAATGGCGGGTCCATAATTATATATCCTTATAATGAATTGGGTAATTATTTTATATAATTAGATACCATGTATTGTGAATACATTCTTATCATAAGAAAAATATTTTAAGATATCTTGATAGTTATCCTTGAATTATGTTTATGATTTAATGTTTTATGTTTTTTTTAATTCTTATATTGCCTCTTATATGTTCATGATTATGATTCACACCTATTTATTCCACGATATTATAAATCTTTACTCCCATGTACTAAATTACCTTATTTTATTATTATATTTTTATATTACGGAGCATTATAGACCACCCATTTCTTATATACATCCACTAATTATCCTATACAGTTTTAGAAGTGAAATTGAATTTTTAGATCTTGTTAAAGATATTTAAATAGTGTTATGGTACCCATGTTCAAGATATAATTCATTATAAATTAGTTCCAAAAGTCACCAGGTTCCATAATAATTTAATATTTAATTATGTATGTATTTTGGTAATAAATCATAAAATAAATATTATAAAAGTCATTGGTTTTTACAGATGTTATCACAATAAAGTTAAGTAATTTTGGGTATTTGGATTATAAAAACCTATTCAAAGCCCTAGGGATATGACTAAATACAGGAAACGTCAATAAAATTCAATAGAGTATAGAGTATGTGGTTTCCAATCAATAAATACCTTTTAGGATACTAAAAGTGGATGGAGATCTACAATAGTTTTACATAGAGGTAATAAACCTAAAAGGAAAACATTTAGATTTGACTAGATCATCACCTGATACATGAAACCATGTCATTATAGATCAATAAGATTGAAACAATTTGTGTATATGACTTAGTAAATTCACAAGATCCTTTAAAACTTTTGTGAAGGGAACAAAATTCCCCTGTGATTTTATATTAGGAAATAGATCATGGAAAACATAGATTGTAACCCATATATTCATAAGTTATGTAAAATATGTCATATATTTATTTTCCATTAAATTCTTTTATTTTCTATTTTTTGTTTCTAACAACATAAAAATTATCATCCCTCATTTTCACTTTATTTTAGTAAATGGAATGGAATAGGAGGAACTTAGATAGCAACCATTGTAATGAGAAATGTAATGGATGGATAAATGAGATGCCCAAACTAATGGGGGGAGGATTCAAGAACATTATTACAATAATATATCAATTAACTCATGTAACAAAAACATTGTACAAGGGTAAAAACCCATATCACCCTAAGAAATTGTAGGTTTCAATTTTTAAATTTATGTGATAAAAGAATATAAATTTTAGTGGATATTCTGATCCCATAATCATAGAATATTTGATCGACTCCATTGAAAATATCATCACCATAATTCAATTCTCTAGGAAATATAGGTCATGATGGATGTTTATTAAATGAAATGTGAAGATGATAAAATTTTCATCTTCATAAAAAATATGAATCCAAAGGAAGAGATCGAAATGATGGAGTGGAAAGAATTCCATAAAATGTTTTTTTGAAAAAAAAATTCCTTTTACTCTCAAACATAAAATGGAGATGGATTTTCTTGGTCTCTTTACAAATTATGATGAATCCATGAGGGAATATGAGGAGAACTTAACATGACTTGAATAATACACCTGTATCATTGTTATCACCTCTGAATTTAAATTTGTTATCTTATTTGGTATTCAAAATCATATTAAGTAAAATGATATAGTGAATAAAGAATTTGAAAACTATGAGGATATTGTATGATGTTTTCTTAGTGTAAAAACTGATCTTTTGTAAATCCCACATGTCTCATAGTTCAATAGACAAGAACTAGAGAATGTATTTTAATTCTTTTGGTTTGATGGATAAATCTCATGGGGGAAGTAAGTTCCAACATCCCACTTCTCCAAAGTCTGTTAAGAAGAATCCCAAAAATCGATTAAAGGGTAAAAGGTTAGTATAGAAAGAAGGGGTTCATAACTAGTTATTGTCCGTGGGAGAAATACACTAATGTAATTGAAGAAAAGAATGCTTTGGTCAACCTTAATCATGATGTCTATTGTTTCAATTTCATGTAAAATGACACTATAAAAATAAATTCAAAAGGATAAGGTTTTTCAATTATAAAAGACCTCAGTAACATCCAAGGCCTCGAGAGAAAGGGTGAGCGTATTCCATCACAACTATTATGGTGGATCTCAACAATGAAGTGGTGACATATACATTTGTCATTAATTCATGGATAGTGACCATATTAGTTGATTCTAATTATATTCATTCTATATTATCATGAATGTTTATTAGAACTATTATAATACTACCTAAAAACATAAAAGTAGTGTTGTGAGTATGGATAAAAATGGGTTATTTATCACATTATAAGCATATAAATCATTTCCTATCAGAATGTGTTGGATGAATTTCACAAATAAGACATTGTTATACTCACTTCAGTTATTTTTATGCTATTATTATCATGGATTATGTTTCCATGTATAAATTTGGCATAAATTTATGAGATATGTAAATAATCCTACGTATTTAAAATCACCCTAGGATTCTATATAAATGAATGGAGTTGGATGAATCTCTATTGACGTCATCATATAAAGTATGGATACTACTTCCTTATGATTAATAGTATCATGTTTGAATGATTGATACTATAGAAAAGATCATTTTTGATTGAATTTATATCATGAGGGAATACAATGACGTTTTTCTTGAAGACTATCCTTATAATCCTCATAACTGAGAGGTTAATTTATCAATAAAACATATATCCATATCATTTCCAATATCCAAGAATAAATATATAATGACAAATATTGAACTTGGAGATATGAATTAGAAGCTATAGGATAATCTAGATATGTGGTTTATATGCCGATGTACTTCACCATGTGGTGGATCAGTTTTTTTTCAAGAAAAATGATGGTTAAATGTTCCACATCATTGATTATCATGAGGTAAAAAAATATGGTGATGAATAACAAGTATCATAATACATATATTGATTACTACTTTTACATAAAACATGGATCATAGTACTTTTCCAAGGTAGATCTTAATTTAGGATATTATTATGAAATTTTGAATAAGGAGGATATCCTCAATAATTCCTTTTGTACAATTTAGATGAAATGTGAGTTCATAGTGATTCCATTTGGACTCATTAATTCTCTAGTAATCATCATGGAATTAATGACCACAGTCATTAGGTATTACTATGAAATATGTTTGGTTCTCATCGTAGACGTTATTCTTATCCACTCTAAAATTGACGAGAAGTATGAAGAGAATTTGGATGTTCTAATGAAGACCAAGAGAATGTAAAATTTGTATGAAAATTATAGTAAATTTTATTTTTTCATGGAGAAAGTAACATTATTATGGTAATTTATCACAAAAAAAGTAATATTTATGGATCTTTAAAAATAGAGGCAATTAAAGGATGGCAACATCCCATATCTATAATGGAAATCCATAGTTTCCATGGATTATCCTGGTACTATCATCAATTTGTGAGAAACATATCATTATTATCAATCCTACTAGCCAAGATATATTAGAAGTGATCCAAGTTTTCTAGACTGATGGTTTTGTGAGATATTTAATAAGTTAAACAACAGTCTAATCACTATTCCTCCACTCCCATTACCCATTAGAGGGACGTATTTGTGATCTACATCGATGCATCAAAAAATAGAATCAATTATGTAGACATCAAATATGTAAAATTGGTAGAATAGGCGTCCCTAAAATTAAAAATACATGAGATGAACTACCAACACATTATCTATAATTTCATATATTGATCATCACATTGAATATTTGGTACATTTTCACTACAAAGATATGTGTGACATACAAATTATGAAATCCTAATGTAAATATTAATATGAATAGAACTCAATATATGCCAACAAAAGTGGTTATAGTAACCAAGGGATTCTATTTTTCAATCAATTACTATCCTAGTAAGGAGAACAAAATTGTAGATGTTTTATGTTTACATGATCCTATAACCCTATCTATTATGAGGATGACAATGGATCCAATCTCATTGGACAAGAATAAAATGAAAATTGGAATAGTAAAAGGATATTCATCATAATTTTCTCAAATAACTGCTAAAATATCCATTTATAAGAGGACCATAGAGGTCTATAATTATGTGGAAGTTATATAAAGAAGAAATATAATATTCTATATTTCAACATTTTTAAAGATAGGGTTATAATGTTTTTAAACAATATATGTGTCCCATAAAACCATAGATTTATATGGAACTACAATTTTACGTGCATAGATTATCATTACCTGTTGATATAGTATTCAAAATAAATATAGTTATCTAAAAAATAACTTATAGTGGGAAAACATGAATACGGATGTTAAAAATAAATTATTGATTCTTGGTATTCCAACATTTTAATCATTAACTATATAAGTATAAGATTATTATGAAATAATTGCTTATAAAAGTATGTTAATAGTAAAAAGTAATCATGGATTTCATAATAGTACGCCTTAGGAAATTAAAATGTAATAATTCTATCTTGGTGGTACTCAATCACTTTATAATGTTACTGCATTTCATTACTATCAAGGAAGACATATCTCTTGACCAACTAGACAAAATATACATATGGTATGTTGTAAGAATTCATGTAGTTCCACTTTTCATTGTATCATAACAATATTAGAGGTTTACCTCAAGGATATACATAATCCTTTAGAAAGTGTTGGATATAGACTTCATTTTTTGTACTTCTTATCACCCTTAGACAGATGGTATCTCTAAAATTACCATTCAAACTCTTGAAGATATGATGATATCTTATTGAATATTTTTACAAGGATGATGGTATGAACATATTCCCCTAGTAGTGTTATCATATAACAATGTTTTCCATTAAATAATTAAAATGGAACATTATAAGTCTCTATATGGAAATATTTTTTATACTCTATCATTCTATGTCAAATTTAGATGGTGGAATATTATTGGACCTGATCATTTCCAAGATATTATATCGATGGTTTAAACCATTCCATATTATATTAAATTGAAGTTATGTTGATATAAAGTCTATCTTGGAAATCAATAATGATAAATAGATTTTTAGCTCATAGAGATAGTGTTGTGTTATATATCACTATGGAAAAAGAATTTTTAGGTTTAGGAAGAAGGTAAATCTTACACCAAGATATATTGACATCTTTCAAATCATTGATCACATTGGTGTTATGTCCAATCAACTAACATTCCCACCCAACCTATCTAATTTACATGTTGTATTCCATGGATCCTAGTGTAGTAAACTTATACCATACCCCCATGTGTACTAAATCCTTAGGTGGTACCCAGTGATAATAATATATTGTACGATGAGTTGGTAGTAAAGATTTAATATCATAGAGATAATATTATGTGATAAAATAAAACTCAACTAGTCAAAGTGTTCTGGTATAACCACAAGTATGAGGAAGTAACATTGGAACTAGATGATGTGATGTAAAAATAAGTACAATAATATTTTTTAGTGTATGAAATGATATTTTTATGGTGAAATTTTTGAAGTAGGGATAGATCTAATGACATGAAAATTTATAATTAAATTAAATATTCTAAAGGAATAAATTTATTATTATGTAATGATTTTATGGAAAACAGATGCACCTATTTGGTTAATTTGGACCAATATAAGTTATATCCTGTCATATTTAAATGACAAATAACAACCATAACTATTAATCATATATTTGTTTCATATAATCTATTATGATTATTATATATTAAGGGTTTTGATAAATTCAATTCAAATATATGAAAGAATCAATGGACATGACAAATTTGATCATACCTTATGAATCCCATTTATTGATTCTTTTTTAGAGATTTCGTCACTATGATTCTACCTTGACCAAGCATAAGATGATATTAAACACTAAATCATGTCAAAAAATTCTTATTGTAGAAGTTGAATGTTATCAAGATCATAACCTAAACCATGTTCATCAAACCATCCTTAGAATGTGTCACCATCAAACTCATTACCCTTAGGGTATACATTTGGGTCATTAGGGGTTATGTATCTAGACTAAAACAATGTGCTTTTCTATATTTTATTTAAATAAAATAAGGATTATATTTATCCAATTTTATTATTATTATTTTATAGGATTTGATGAAAATTTTATTTTGGTATGAGGTAACCGATATTTATTTTTGTAAAATATAGATTTTTTATTAAAATAATAGTTTTGATAAATTCAATAAATTCTTAAACAAATTTTAATTTAATATAAATTAATTTTGAATAATATTTATATGAATATAGATGCAAATATAATTTAGTGAAGTACAATATGATCTATATAAGGGTTAGAAAAATATTATCATAGTACCAAAATATTTTTTTAAAAAATTTGATTTTTTTGGTTAAAAGAATAACTTTTCATATTTAGTTATTTATTATGCTATAATAAATATTATTTATGAAATAATTATAGTGAAATTACCCAATAGTGATTCATTCATAATTATTTGGGAGTGTAAAATATTTGGGTAAAACTTAAACAAGGTATAAATATACAGTATGTATTATGACATCATAAAATAAAAAATATTATGAAATAAAAACTATAAAGTGTATCCATGACCAAAATTATATTTTACCTTCAAAAATAAGATGATTTTGATTTTTTTTGGAACCAAAATATTTGTGTGGAAAATTTATGCAAAGGAAACAACAGTGCTAAAAGAAGCTTCTTCAAGAATTTCCTTTGAAAAGCCCATCAGTACCATGGACAGTGCATAGACAAGGCCTTCTTTGTGCCTTCCATAGATAAAGGTGACAATTGACTCTGTGATTATGATGATCTTTATGGAAGTCTTCACGCTATGGAGGGAAGATGATCGCCTCTGTGATTCCTTGAAAATTGACGGAAGCCTCTGCAACCACTATGGAGGGAATGAAGGAAGCCTCTGCACCTTGGATGAGATGATGGTCGACTTCACAGTTATGAATAACATGAAGAAATATTCCTTTGATGGAAAAGAAAAAGTGTCTTTGTGGAGCACCATGATAGCACCGCGCCACTAGATCCAATAACTACCTTGCTCCTCCCACTCCAAAAGGATCTACACCCTAATCATTCACCTTCCAATCTCCCAAATATCAATTAACCCTTTTCTTTAGGAACCATTAGAAAAATTAATCATCTGAGGTACTTTAGCCTTGAAAATCCCTTTTCCCTTTACTCATGTTTACCCCCTCTTCATTTAAGGATTCCCTTTACAGAGCCTGTGGATCATCCCCAAGGAAGGACACCCCTTTGGATACTCAGGACGTCTCAAAGCACCCATGAATCACGAAGAACCATCCAAAAACATATTTACTGCACACTAAGGTTGAGACTCTATGATTTTAAAGGTAATCCTCTTTGAAAATTCATATTCTCTGCAATCTTTTTTGCTTTTCTAAGACTTGTGCTACAAGAATCTAAGTGCTCTTCGACCCCTTATTATTTTCAATCCCATGATCTCTTCGAAGCCCTGAGTTCTACGAATCTCTATGATATGTGACCCCTTGATATTTTCGAAGCCCCTCTATGTGAGTCCTCTTTCTTCACAAATAATTTTCTCATGTAGCACTACAGGCTTTGATGAAGTGATTTCAATGTCCCTTGGGTGGTGATTCATGTTGAATTTCATTTCCTCATAATTCTATTCATAGGCACACTAATGGATTTTTCTTCTTCTCATAGCCATGATAATGTAAGCCCATCAATGGATCACTCCACATCCACATCTCCATACTTCATTACTGGTGCCTAACCTTCTCTAGGGGTTGATGTGAGCCTATTATGTAAGTCTTATGGGTGAGTACCTAAGCCTCACCATCCAAGATGTAGGATGTTAAACTACAAAGAAGTAACATCCTCGACACAAGATTATAAACTGTGATGGATTAATTTGTGGTAGATCCAAGAGGATTAGAGAGTGGATGGGATCTGGTTCCCTCCCTCTATCTCTTTCCCTGTGATCTTTTTCGCAATGTGATCCTTGAGTAGTATTTGTGTAGGCCTCGACACCCTTTGATTGGGTGTTTCATGTACAATGGCCATATTCACCTCGAACATCTGAACAAACTCTTTTATCATTGAGAATCACTCCTAGATTATGTCTAAATATCCATCTCTCTAGGCCTCTAACTAGGTGTAAGACATGCTCCATTCCTCATGGATTCACCTTTTTCTATGTGATCATCAAGTACTTGTTGCCTCTTGTTCTCACATTGAGAATCACTCATGTGGGAGTGAAGTATACATCGGCCATGACACCCTATTTGGGTCGCCTTAGTGTGTAATCCACATCCCCCATACTACCAAACGATGCAGAACTTGATCATTTCCCTTTCCAATCAAGTTATTTAGGAAGCCTCTTTGAAGTTCAATGCCATCGCCCATCGTTCTCGACCACTTCACATCAGTTCACCCATGTCTTGCATGATGTCAAATTGAATGATTTCAATCTATGTGGGTTTTGATCTTTATATCATGGGATATGGTACATAGGATGCCTCACAGAGGCCCAAACCCAAACAATGGTAAACATATGCTTCCTATTTTTTGGGATCCCTACCCATGGTCTGCCCTATTGTGGGGTTATGTTAGCTACCTAGCAGTTAACCATGTGTAATTCCCATAGTCAATTCATACTCCTCCAAACCAAGAGTGTCATTCTTGTGATGTGCTTCTAACCATGCGTAATCCATAGCATGTCTATGTGTCGTTGTCCTTTGTGTACACCCCAATTACATTCCCTATCCTGAACAACATAAACATTGGTTCTCTACAATGAGGATACATAGGAAGCCTCTCTAATGTCCAATCCCATCACTCATATCCCATATTGGTATTTCCATCGAGCCTATGTGTTTCGGAAAGATCATGCCATTTCCCAGTGGTTCTAATTCCATTCATGTTCACATACATGCACTCCATTCTCATAGGTCGCCTTATCATATGTATCATCACCCTACTGAACTGTGTCGGCTTTGATTCACCACCATGAGGATACTTAAGAAGCCTCTCTAAAGTTCAACCCCAGCATCACCATCATCTTTGTGTTAGTTTCATCCCATTCCTCACAACCACTTCATTCAACCATCCACTATACATCCTAACCCCTACCTAGGCTGCCACAACCCGGTGGGATCATGTGATTTCCTTGGGTAGATAACCTTGCATAATCCCCTCATAATCCATAACCATCCGACCAAGTGTGTCCCTCTTAGGATGGGCTTCTATGCATGTCTAATTCCCAGTATGTCTTTGGGTCTTTTTCCTTTGTTTACTCCTAAATTTCATATCTCCCCCTTCAAAATATGTGGTTTTTGATCCCAATCATCTACATGGGGTACGTAGGAAGACTCTATGAGGTTCAATCCCAGACAGTGGTAAACATGGATGTGCCCTTTGTATGGACCCATGAATCCCCATATTTGTCCCCATTGGACATTTTGAGGCACCCATCTAGTAAACCTATCAGGTTACCCACCTTGGGATATAACCAACTAATCCACTCTCATAGATGTTCTGATTAGTCCGATTTGTCTTCGATAGACATTAATGTCATAGCATACAATGTTTTAATTGAGCAATCTTATGAACACCATGGAGACATAAATCTGACATAAAATTCCACACACTAACGTGGGATGCATTAGGCATCCTCACTCTCTATAAACCCTATATTTAGTAGAATAAATCATTGTGTACTAGTGTTTTAGTGTCTAGCCACGCCATGGATGTTCAATGTGGGTACTCCCTTCACCGAAGTTTGTTGTCCTAACTTGACCATTCGAAATATTCTGACAAATGTATTTTAATTAAAAGACTTCCACAATGATATGTATCCATAATTGAGATTCATGAACAACATCTCAAATCTATGAGGGAGATCGAGAATAAGAGAATAATTTTGAGGGGGAATCCACATAAGAAGATACTAACATCCCATCATCCTATTTTTTTGAAGGATAATACATCCCTGAATAACTGACAGATGACACCCACCTTTAGAATGCGGGAATACGGGGCAACAACCAACATGTCATAGCACTACGAAGTGTTCCCCGAAAAAAAGCGTCAGAAATAGAAATGGTGAACCTGATGTGAATTTTCTCATCAATATGAAGATTAGTAGCATTCATGAAATCATTATATAAGCATGTCATCAGATATAGTAAAATGTCCCCATGTCCCACCAAAAAAAAAATTGGGCCTAACATAAATCACACAGAATATTGGTGCAGTTAATCATTGAGAATTCTATTCTATGATGTTGTTAGAGTGGATACAAACAGGAGGGGGTGTTCCCGATATGATACATGTCCCACTAGGACCCGGAGGTTTCTATGCCCCTTCCATGCCACCACCGCCATGTTTCGTTCAGAGAGCCGCTACTCCCCACTCAAACCTACAGCTGCTTTGAGAGCCTATCCCCGAAGCCCTCCTATGACTCACTCCCTTATTATGACTATGTAAAAGATGTTCGAGCCCAATAAGATAGGACATCATCTAGGGAGCCTCTAAGGAAGTCTCCCACCAAGTTGTGTTGGCATAATCTTCTAGTTCTATAGACTGATGAGGAGGTGGTTCATCCCCCTGCACAATCGACTCTATTTTGGCTGACCCGACATCAATGCCAGGTGCAAACTCAGGAGAATTCCTGCAAGTGGAAATCATCATCGACAGAATTAGTGCACCAAGCTAGCACCGGATGAGCTATAAACACACTGTCATCACTAGGTAGTGCAACATCTCGGTTACAGAGCATGGGATCTTCCACGCTTATCCAAAGTTTAAGCACCAGTCACACTCTGAGCAAGATGAATTGGCTCTCCTAGTTACTAGGGAATTCAATAGCTTTCCCAAACTGGCCTATGATGATGGAATCTAGTACGGAGCTCGTCCTCAAACCATTATTAGATATTTTTGAGGTTTTCTCTTCTCTTTCATTTAGTATAGAGTTCCTCCCCATGCCACTAACATCAACTATAGTGGAGGCCCTCCCCGATTCATCAAAGTTCGGCATGAAGGTCCTACCCATGATCATAGCCACAAGTATGAATATTTACCTCACATAAAAGGTTCTCAATGAGAGTGTTTTCATTTCCCAGTCACCCAATAGCATGGATTCCCTCCCCATATGATCATAGATTCTAAATAAGGTACTTTTTATTCCATCAATAACAAAATTGTAGGCCCTCCACACTTCATCAATGGTGAACATGGAGGCCCTTATCTTGTCTAGTTTAATTATAAAAAATTCTCACTTAGTTCCACAGATACCAGGTCCGACTCACACAATGGTCCTCCCCGCACTATGGATGGACACAATGGGGGTACAACCCATGTGTTTAACAACTCCAGCGGAGGCCCTCCCTACTCCCACACAATAAACACTAAGGTGCTCCCCATGTTTTATTCAACATTTTTACGGGTTCCCCTCAAACTTTTTCTTATAATAGAAGATGTCCTACCATCATTAGAAACTGATGATATGAAGTCCCTCCTCATATACCATATAGTTTGGTTAGAGGTCCTCCCCAATCTTGCACTACTATTTATGGAGAACCTCCCAATGTCAAAAACATACTCTATCCTGAAGAACCATCTTGGGGAAAGAGGGTGGGTCACTGCTTCCAATGGAAGAATACTTAGAAGCTTCATACCATAATAAAACATGGTTACTTTTACAATTATGAGGAAAAGTGTTATTCGGTGATGGAACCCTCTCCCTGGTCTTCTATATCAGGGGATGGGGCAGGAAAAAGGTGTACAAACCTCTTCCTTCAAGAAAGTGATGCCCACTAGATACCTTCATCCTTTAGAAGATACATATAGGGGGATGAAGATTTTCCCCCTTTATAGGGCCTAACTGTTAATACTGTTTTATCATCAATATGATCATTTTACACCTCAACATGATATCATAGAGTATTGTTATGGGAACTAATAGAGGGTGAGAAATAGAATCACCCACCATCAACAACCACATCCCATGCTTGTGAATCAGTGGTCATTAGTCTGTCATATTGGTATGTGGTGACACAATCAGTACATTATTTAGAAGGAATATCATGATGTGGTGGCTTGTCAGATCGCATGTTGTACTCTTCATCGACCATTCTACCATCACAACTATCCACTTCAGTGCTGCTTTCAGTCCCACAACTGCATACATTCGATGAGTGGGACAATAAATGACTGTATCCCGAGTCTGAGTTGAGATGTTTATTGGAAATTCTCAGAGTGGATCACCTCCCACAAATGTTCTTTCCCATTGAAGCATCGGGTTTCAGCATTCCGAATTCTCTCACCTAGGAGGAGGCGATGTGCATCCCCTAAAATCTCTGGGAAATAAACATCCATATTTTTCATTGACATGTAGCTTCCCCCCAGATCTAGAAACACATCCACAACATCGGCCATCAATTCCACACAACCAACATGGCTTTGATCCCCATGGGTCAGTGTCTTGAGTCACCCCACCATCATTGGACCCTCTATAAATGATGCATCCAAACATTTGTGATGAAAGAAAGAATTATCAAGGAGGAATCCCCATCATCCAGATCTGTGGTTAAGGGGAGTATACCGCCCTTCATTTCAGTTCTATCTGATGCCAGCCCTACATTCTAGGTGATAATGGGGATATGCCTCTAGGGATAATCAAAGTTAACATGGGAGACCGATCAGAAGAAGAAACTGTCTTAGGAATCATAGAAGAGAACCTTCCCCCTAGGATGGTTCCACACATGTTTGATCCTTTGGAAAGGGTTACACACTAGCAAAGAAAGATGGTGGGCCATTTACACCATTCAAGCCATTTTCATTCGGTAGGGACCTCGATAAGGGTAATGATAATATTGGGACATTCAAAACCTCTAATTCATACCGATAAATGAAAAAGAGAGATTATGACCATAGAAAGGTTGTGTTGCATCAATATCTCGTAGATTAGAAAAAGTTGGTTGATGACCATTTTATCATATGTGCTTCAGAATAGTGGTAAGATTATAGTAATCTCTGATCAGGGAAGCAGGGGACATTACAACCTCCCATAATAGGGATGACTTCTTGTGATATTGACCATACATTGCATATAGATAGAGTAGAGGCCATAGTATATGGAAATTGGGAATGATATGTGTTGGAATATCCACCATAGTTTCATGATTAACGTCCTTGAACCCATCTCTGGTCCCGTCAACTGCACCTCAAGTCATTCCTCATGTAGTCCCACAAGTCATCCCATCATCCGCTCAACAACATATTCGGTCTGAATAACATTATGAAGAATCTATCAATACAATTGTGTTAATATATCCTTGTCATGATTGGAATCCTTGTATATATCATCCAATGATAGCACTAATTTCTCACCTCAAGACCCTAGAAACCCGATAGGTGGAAATCCCAACAGATGGAAAACAGTATCCAGTATGTGTGGATGATAAGCCAGCACCCCCAGGTTTCTAGAACCCTAATTTATCTTCCTTTAATGGGATGGACCATCCACTATAGAATATGGACCACTTAATTTCAAGGTGTACACCCATTCTAGGAACTGCAGCGTAGTAGGAGGCTACCAAACTTTAGTATTTTGTGTATAAATTTCAAGGTCCCACATTTTTTGGGTACAACCAGTTAACATTTTTGTGTGTAGCTGGTTGGGATGACCTTCATAATATGTTTCTCTACATGTTCAGTTCCACCACCCAAAAGACATGAATTTTTGAAATTTTCAAATTAAAACATTTTCCAGCTATGTGGGTAGCATATTTCGTTTCCAAGTTGAAGGGTCTCACATATTTTATTGAATTACATTGAATCGTCAAATACTTCTATCATTTTTTGTGGGTAATGTCAATACTGAATATTACCCTTCTCGTATCACTTAGAACTACTCGTGGGGGTTTTCGAATTTCTCTGACAATGACCAGTGTCAAGAGGAATCCATACAACAATCTAAATAGGCACATATACTACCCCCGCAGTTTCCTTAAGAAGATCTTCGAACACCGAGCCTTCCACGGTAGAAAAAACAAAGGACTCAAGGAGATGAAATTGTTAACAGCAGAACCACCTATAAATCTTCATCAAGGTTCAGCCTCCTGCTCATCAGCTCCAACCTCATAATCGGCAGGCTCCCCCACGTAATTTTCCACAGCTAACAAGGAGATAAAATTTGGTTCGACCTCCTCCACAGGCTCTGAAAGCTCCTTGTTAAGGCTAGGCTCTGAGGGATCCATTACTAGATCTGAGAAACCGAACATAGTAATTGCATGATGATTACTTCCCCCAATTAGTTAAAAATCTCCTTATACTATGGAATCTTATAGTTACTGGAATTTAGGAAGCATGAAGAGGCAGATCTCACTGATCACCCCAATTACTTTCCATATCATTAGTTCCTTGAGCACACCGTCAGACAGTGCTATGTTATTAAAGACTGGCTTCAGGACCATGTCGATAAAAAAGTATCCAGTATGGGTCTAGCCTCAGCACATGTGTCATGTGTGTTTATAAATCATGACATCGATGGCGTGAATGAATGGTTGTATGTTTCTAACAATGGTCTAAAAATACTACAACTGGATGTCTAGCAATGTAGTCTCATGTACCCATGATATTATCCGTTCCTGTTTGAATCAACCCAATCCTTCAAAATATTCTGTGTTGCCTATAGCCACTACTTTTGCGTCAACATCTTAGCCTTCGAATTCCAATAATGGAATGCATCGACAAGGAAAAGGAAATAAAATTCCCCCATCGTTGTCATTATCAACCCATACTGTCAAAGATTTCATACCCCAAGAGATGGAGATTACCCCCAAATTTTCCCAGTGATGGGGGATTCTTCATGTGATCTTTAGGGGTACAATTTAGTCAATACCATCAAGGTGGTAAACCCTTACATGGTTTCCAATGACAAAGAGAACCAAGAGGACCCTACTAAAGGCGACACTAGCGTCCACAGATCTGTGGGTATCTAAATTGCTAAAACGCATTGGTCAAAACTTCCAGTGAAGCTGTGGTTTCCACTCAGACTAGAAAACATGACCAGTGCAGAGCTCATCACATGCATCCCTCTTATCTCATTTCATAAAATCTACCTCCAATTTTGTTTGTGTTACCTGATCAAGAAGATCCACCATGACCATAGTGAGGTCAGTCACGTTCTCTCATGGATTGTCCTCAATCATCTTGACCCCATAAAATTGTCACTCTATGAGGTTCAACTAATGATGATTGGTACATTCCCAACACCATCCAAAATATACTGATTGAACTAGAACTACCCATCAAACCTCCTACCCCAGAGAGACCTCCTTTTAATATAACTGTACACCTAGATTTTAAGTGTGATATCCTCAAACATATTTCAATAATTCCTATGAATATATCTGTCATAGAGTCTCTCCATCTATCATCATATATGTGTGAACCCTTTACATAGGCTTTAAGAAGCCCCTAATAGTTTGAGACATTGGTACCGGCCCCCGAAGCCTTCAATGATATGATAGTTGAGCATGTGGAATGTCATACCATCTTTTCCTTCGCTAGAAAGGATGATGGTTATCCTATTCATGGGAAAATCCATCCACTGTACTTCACTTCCCATTTCATTGGCATGGAGGTTGTCGATGTATCTTCATAATGGGCTCATGGATCAACCTTATCTTGACCTAGACACTCCACAAGTTGGGACTGTATAAGGCAGATATGAGTCCCTATAACCTGAAAATTAATGTTTCTGATAAGATGGAGTAGACACCAGTTGTAATTATTCTCCTAAATACCTTGTTCAATGGCTCTGTTTCCAGTAGTGAGTTCATTGTTGTCTCACAAGAGACTTTTTACGAAGCGTTAATGGATATACCATGGCCCCACCTACTTGTAGAAGCCCCTTATTTATATCACAAATTCCTTAAGTACTCCATTAATGTTCGAGTAAGAATACTCTAAGGTTATGTGTCTTCCTTTTCTTATTTTCAATAAATCTATTTAGATTTAGACTATTATAAAGGAAAGGTCATGAAAATTCATGGTAATTAGGTTGAATGGGATATGGTTGCGACTGACATGTGGATAGACTTGGATGATGTATGTATTTTCCCGATTCACATATTAGAGTTCAGTACCCCAGAAATGGTGAAATGATTCATTATCCTTAGAAAAAAGGGGAATAGAGTTCCCATGTATAAGTAATTTCATGATGTCTCCACATATTTTTACACAAATCCATCTTCAGTGATCCAATAGCCCCTACTTCTATAAGGTATCTACATTTCCTCCCCATGGCAATAAAAATAGGTCACACCTACTTTTTTCTCCATATAGGAATAAACATGATCAAGAAGATGTACCATTATTACTTTGATATCATCAATTTTTTCCCATGGGTTGAAGTCCAGATGGAGTTGGGTTTAAAACATTCGTCACCATGGTTTCAGCGGCGGAGAAGTCCCCTGATGATTTTTTCTCCACTGCTCAGGCTGGAACCAGTGCCCCTCTAGGATATGTCGACTCAGAGGAGTTGCCTCATGACAATGATCCTATCATCATGGATGAATAAGAATATTTGGATGATTCTCCTCACACATTCAAATAGGGTGTCTCCACAATGGTCAATGAATTAAAATAGGTGAGTCTCGGTAATGAGATGAATATGAAACAAACACTGATCAAGGCCTTTATGTCAGCAGAAGTGAAACAACGTTATTTGTATTTCCTAAAGTAGAAATTTGATGTGTTATCCAAGAGTTATGACATGATTTTGGGGATAGATCCTCATTTTTCCTTCCACCATATAGGTCTCAATGAAAATAATCATGGGTTCAAACTGCCTTCCAGAAAGATTAACCCTTCCCAGGGTTCCATGGTCGATGCCAAGATTGATAAAATCATCAAATCCAACATCGTCAACGAATACTAATACCACATATGGTTATCTTAAATTGTTCCCATCTAGATGAATACTTGTCAAATCAGAGTCTACATTGACATTCTGGATCTCAACTATCACGGTTTGGAAGATAATTTTCCCCTTCCTATGACATAACAATCGATCGACTCCACTACTGGGTTCCAGGATCTCTCTATCATGGAATAGTATTGGGGATATAATCAAATCCTAATGGACCTTGATAATGAAAAGTCTACCACCATTAGGGCACCACAAGGTAATTTCTTCTACCAGGTGATGAAATTTGGTTTAAAGAATGTGTGTTCCACTTATCAGTATTCTATGCATCATATATTCATTTTGATCCTTGGTACATTGGGGGAATGCTACGTAGATGACCTAGTGGTTAAATATCACAAGCATCAAGATCATCTTGGGGATCTATAGAAAGTGTTTGTATTCATCTATTATCACCATCTGATGATGAACCCCTTGAAGTGTGCCTTTTGGGTTACCTCCAGAATGTTTCTCATCATTTTTGTTAGATACAGAGACATCTAGATTGATATAGAAAAGATCTAGTCCATCATCTAGATGTCTCTTCTGAGAAATATTTAGGGCCTATTGGGATTTTAAGGACAGTTAGCATCCATATGATGATTCATCACATATCTGGATAGATTTTGTATGCCCTTTTCCAAGATCATGAATAAATATGCTGATTATTAGTGGGATGAAGAGTGTCAGACTGCTTTTGGGGAACTCAATTAGTACCTTCTATAGCCTCCGGTTATAATTCCACCTATTTTTTTGGAAATTTTATTTTCCTCTACATGGATACTCTAGAATGATCACTCAGCACCCTTCTTTCCCAGAAGAACAATTAGAGAATAGAGAATAATTTATACTATCTCAGCTGCATTCTCCCAGACATGTAAACAAAATATTCATCTACCGAGAGGAGCTACCTGGAACTGGTATTCATAGAGTAGAAATTGTGACATTACCTCTATAACCTTGATATAAATCCATTGTCTCAAGTTGATCTGCCTTTGTACATTCTAAACCACCTCATGTTGAAAAGTAGTCTACCTTGCTGGGTAGTGATCCTTCTGGAATTTGCGTCACATTTGTACCTTGGAATGATATCAAGGGGTGATCGTTGAAAGAATCTCTTGCTTCCCATCCAGCCACAATAGATTAGTCTCTGGATCATGATTTTCTAGATGAGTAAATATTTTTAGTGGATCAAGCCATTCCATGTTAGAAAATGAAATTCTATGGCAATTCCTGAACCCCTACCTGTAGAATACTCAATGATCCCAGACTCAAGAATGTTGGCCTAGGTGTCATCTTCATCACGTCGGCACAAGATGTCATGTTCCTTTCATTCATGTTCTCAGAATGTTCTTCCAAAAATGAGGTAGGGTACCAGACTCTCATCACTGGTCTCAAGCTTGCTCTAGAGATTGTGATTCCCCACTTACATGTGAAAGGGGACTCTGAACTAGTCATCATGAAGGTCAAATGTGGCTACATCATTAGGAAACTAGAGCTCATATGACTATTAGAGCATAAATTCCAGCTAATGGCCTAGTTCCCTTATTTTGCAGATTTAACTCGTGTGTATCAATCATAGAAATAATGATCAAATACCTTTTCCAGCATGGCCCCATCTCTTATAGATCCAGACCGGGATGATTTGATTATATATGAGGTACATCGAAGAGTAATCTCTCTCATCACTTTGGTAGATGATGATATCCCACAGCAAGACAGCTTACCGCGGGTGCCTCCATGTCGTGACCTCCATGTCCCCTTGTTACAATATTGTAAGGGTCCCCTAACTGGATGAATCCATGTCTTGCATGATGTCAAATTGAATGATTTCAATCTATGTGGGTTTTGATCTTTATATCATGGGATATGGTACATAGGATGCCTCACAGAGGCCCAAACCCAAACAATGGTAAACATATGCTTCCTATTTTTTGGGATCCCTACCCATGGTCTGCCCTATTGTGGGGTTATGTTAGCTACCTAGCAGTTAACCATGTGTAATTCCCATAGTCAATTCATACTCCTCCAAACCAAGAGTGTCATTCTTGTGATGTGCTTCTAACCATGCGTAATCCATAGCATGTCTATGTGTCGTTGTCCTTTGTGTACACCCCAATTACATTCCCTATCCTGAACAACATAAACATTGGTTCTCTACAATGAGGATACATAGGAAGCCTCTCTAATGTCCAATCCCATCACTCATATCCCATATTGGTATTTCCATCGAGCCTATGTGTTTCGGAAAGATCATGCCATTTCCCAGTGGTTCTAATTCCATTCATGTTCACATACATGCACTCCATTCTCATAGGTCGCCTTATCATATGTATCATCACCCTACTGAACTGTGTCGGCTTTGATTCACCACCATGAGGATACTTAAGAAGCCTCTCTAAAGTTCAACCCCAGCATCACCATCATCTTTGTGTTAGTTTCATCCCATTCCTCACAACCACTTCATTCAACCATCCACTATACATCCTAACCCCTACCTAGGCTGCCACAACCCGGTGGGATCATGTGATTTCCTTGGGTAGATAACCTTGCATAATCCCCTCATAATCCATAACCATCCGACCAAGTGTGTCCCTCTTAGGATGGGCTTCTATGCATGTCTAATTCCCAGTATGTCTTTGGGTCTTTTTCCTTTGTTTACTCCTAAATTTCATATCTCCCCCTTCAAAATATGTGGTTTTTGATCCCAATCATCTACATGGGGTACGTAGGAAGACTCTATGAGGTTCAATCCCAGACAGTGGTAAACATGGATGTGCCCTTTGTATGGACCCATGAATCCCCATATTTGTCCCCATTGGACATTTTGAGGCACCCATCTAGTAAACCTATCAGGTTACCCACCTTGGGATATAACCAACTAATCCACTCTCATAGATGTTCTGATTAGTCCGATTTGTCTTCGATAGACATTAATGTCATAGAATACAATGTTTTAATTGAGCAATCTTATGAACACCATGGAGACATAAATCTGACATAAAATTCCACACACTAACGTGGGATGCATTAGGCATCCTCACTCTCTATAAACCCTATATTTAGTAGAATAAATCATTGTGTACTAGTGTTTTAGTGTCTAGCCACGCCATGGATGTTCAATGTGGGTACTCCCTTCACCGAAGTTTGTTGTCCTAACTTGACCATTCGAAATATTCTGACAAATGTATTTTAATTAAAAGACATCCACAATGATATGTATCCATAATTGAGATTCATGAACAACATCTCAAATCTATGAGGGAGATCGAGAATAAGAGAATAATTTTGAGGGGGAATCCACATAAGAAGATACTAACATCCCATCATCCTATTTTTTTGAAGGATAATACATCCCTGAATAACTGACAGATGACACCCACCTTTAGAATGCGGGAATACGGGGCAACAACCAACATGTCATAGCACTACGAAGTGTTCCCCGAAAAAAAGCGTCAGAAATAGAAATGGTGAACCTGATGTGAATTTTCTCATCAATATGAAGATTAGTAGCATTCATGAAATCATTATATAAGCATGTCATCAGATATAGTAAAATGTCCCCATGTCCCACCAAAAAAAAAATTGGGCCTAACATAAATCACACAGAATATTAGTGCAGTTAATCATTGAGAATTCTATTCTATGATGTTGTTAGAGTGGATACAAACAGGAGGGGGTGTTCCCGATATGATACATGTCCCACTAGGACCTGGAGGTTTCTATGCCCCTTCCATGCCACCACCGCCATGTTTCGTTCAGAGAGCCGCTACTCCCCACTCAAACCTACAGCTGCTTTGAGAGCCTATCCCCGAAGCCCTCCTATGACTCACTCCCTTATTATGACTATGTAAAAGATGTTCGAGCCCAATAAGATAGGACATCATCTAGGGAGCCTCTAAGGAAGTCTCCCACCAAGTTGTGTTGGCATAATCTTCTAGTTCTATAGACTGATGAGGAGGTGGTTCATCCCCCTGCACAATCGACTCTATTTTGGCTGACCCGACATCAATGCCAGGTGCAAACTCAGGAGAATTCCTGCAAGTGGAAATCATCATCGACAGAATTAGTGCACCAAGCTAGCACCGGATGAGCTATAAACACAATGTCATCACTAGGTAGTGCAACATCTCGGTTACAGAGCATGGGATCTTCCACGCTTATCCAAAGTTTAAGCACCAGTCACACTCTGAGCAAGATGAATTGGCTCTCCTAGTTACTAGGGAATTCAATAGCTTTCCCAAACTGGCCTATGATGATGGAATCTAGTACGGAGCTCGTCCTCAAACCATTATTAGATATTTTTGAGGTTTTCTCTTCTCTTTCATTTAGTATAGAGTTCCTCCCCATGCCACTAACATCAACTATAGTGGAGGCCCTCCCCGATTCATCAAAGTTCGGCATGAAGGTCCTACCCATGATCATAGCCACAGGTATGAATATTTACCTCACATAAAAGGTTCTCAATGAGAGTGTTTTCATTTCCCAGTCACCCAATAGCATGGATTCCCTCCCCATATGATCATAGATTCCAAATAAGGTACTTTTTATTCCATCAATAACAAAATTGTAGGCCCTCCACACTTCATCAATGGTGAACATGGAGGCCCTTATCTTGTCTAGTTTAATTATAAAAAATTCTCACTTAGTTCCACAGATACCAGGTCCGACTCACACAATGGTCCTCCCCGCACTATGGATGGACACAATGGGGGTACAACCCATGTGTTTAACAACTCCAGCGGAGGCCCTCCCTACTCCCACACTATAAACACTAAGGTGCTCCCCATGTTTTATTCAACATTTTTACGGGTTCCCCTCAAACTTTTTCATATAATAGAAGATGTCCTACCATCATTAGAAACTGATGATATGAAGTCCCTCCTCATATACCATATAGTTTGGTTAGAGGTCCTCCCCAATCTTGCACTACTATTTATGGAGAACCTCCCAATGTCAAAAACATACTCTATCCTGAAGAACCATCTTGGGGAAAGAGGGTGGGTCACTGCTTCCAATGGAAGAATACTTAGAAGCTTCATACCATAATGAAACATGGTTACTTTTACAATTATGAGGAAAAGTGTTATTCGGTGATGGAACCCTCTCCCTGGTCTTCTATATCAGGGGATGGGGCAGGAAAAAGGTGTACAAACCTCTTCCTTCAAGAAAGTGATGCCCACTAGATACCTTCATCCTTTAGAAGATACATATAGGGGGATGAAGATTTTCCCCCTTTATAGGGCCTAACTGTTAATACTGTTTTATCATCAATATGATCATTTTACACCTCAATATGATATCATAGAGTATTGTTATGGGAACTAATAGAGGGTGAGAAATAGAATCACCCACCATCAACAACCACATCCCATGCTTGTGAATCAGTGGTCATTAGTCTGTCATATTGGTATGTGGTGACACAATCAGTACATTATTTAGAAGGAATCTCATGATGTGGTGGCTTGTCAGATCGCATGTTGTACTCTTCATCGACCATTCTACCATCACAACTATCCACTTCAGTGCTGCTTTCAGTCCCACAACTGCATACATTCGATGAGTGGGACAATAAATGACTGTATCCCGAGTCTGAGTTGAGATGTTTATTGGAAATTCTCAGAGTGGATCACCTCCCACAAATGTTCTTTCCCATTGAAGCATCGGGTTTCAGCATTCCGAATTCTCTCACCTAGGAGGAGGCGATGTGCATCCCCTAAAATCTCTGGGAAATAAACATCCATATTTTTCATTGACATGTAGCTTCCCCCCAGATCTAGAAACACATCCACAACATCGGCCATCAATTCCACACAACCAACATGGCTTTGATCCCCATGGGTCAGTGTCTTGAGTCACCCCACCATCATTGGACCCTCTATAAATGATGCATCCAAACATTTGTGATGAAAGAAAGAATTATCAAGGAGGAATCCCCATCATCCAGATCTGTGGTTAAGGGGAGTATACCGCCCTTCATTTCAGTTCTATCTGATGCCAGCCCTACATTCTAGGTGATAATGGGGATATGCCTCTAGGGATAATCAAAGTTAACATGGGAGACCGATCAGAAGAAGAAACTATCTTAGGAATCATAGAAGAGAACCTTCCCCCTAGGATGGTTCCACACATGTTTGATCCTTTGGAAAGGGTTACACACTAGCAAAGAAAGATGGTGGGCCATTTACACCATTCAATCCATTTTCATTCGGTAGGGACCTCGATAAGGGTAATGATAATATTGGGACATTCAAAACCTCTAATTCATACCGATCAATGAAAAAGAGAGATTATGACCATAGAAAGGTTGTGTTGCATCAATATCTCGTAGATTAGAAAAAGTTGGTTGATGACCATTTTATCATATGTGCTTCAGAATAGTGGTAAGATTATAGTAATCTCTGATCAGGGAAGCAGGGGACATTACAACCTCCCATAATAGGGATGACTTCTTGTGATATTGACCATACATTGCATATAGATAGAGTAGAGGCCATAGTATATGGAAATTGGGAATGATATGTGTTGGAATATCCACCATAGTTTCATGATTAACGTCCTTGAACCCATCTCTGGTCCCGTCAACTGCACCTCAAGTCATTCCTCATGTAGTCCCACAAGTCATCCCATCATCCGCTCAACAACATATTCGGTCTGAATAACATTATGAAGAATCTATCAATACAATTGTGTTAATATATCCTAATCATGATTGGAATCCTTGTATATATCATCCAATGATAGCACTAATTTCTCACCTCAAGACCCTAGAAACCCGATAGGTGGAAATCCCAACAGATGGAAAACAGTATCCAGTATGTGTGGATGATAAGCCAGCACCCCCAGGTTTCTAGAACCCTAATTTATCTTCCTTTAATGGGATGGACCATCCACTATAGAATATGGACCACTTAATTTCAAGGTGTACACCCATTCTAGGAACTGCAGCGTAGTAGGAGGCTACCAAACTTTAGTATTTTGTGTATAAATTTCAAGGTCCCACATTTTTTGGGTACAACCAGTTAACATTTTTGTGTGTAGCTGGTTGGGAGGACCTTCATAATATGTTTCTCTACATGTTCAGTTCCACCACCCAAAAGACATGAATTTTTGAAATTTTCAAATTAAAACATTTTCCAGCTAAGTGGGTAGCATATTTCGTTTCCAAGTTGAAGGGTCTCACATATTTTATTGAATTACATTGAATCGTCAAATACTTCTATCATTTTTTGTGGGTAATGTCAATACTGAATATTACCCTTCTCGTATCACTTAGAACTACTCGTGGGGGTTTTCGAATTTCTCTGACAATGACCAGTGTCAAGAGGAATCCATACAACAATCTAAATAGGCACATATATTACCCCCGCAGTTTCCTTAAGAAGATCTTCGAACACCGAGCCTTCCACGGTAGAAAAAACAAAGGACTCAAGGAGATGAAATTGTTAACAGCAGAACCACCTATAAATCTTCATCAAGGTTCAGCCTCCTGCTCATCAGCTCCAACCTCATAATCGGCAGGCTCCCCCACGTAATTTTCCACAGCTAACAAGGAGATAAAATTTGGTTCGACCTCCTCCACAGGCTCTGAAAGCTCCTTGTTAAGGCTAGGCTCTGAGGGATCCATTACTACATCTGAGAAACCGAACATAGTAATTGCATGATGATTACTTCCCCCAATTAGTTAAAAATCTCCTTATACTATGGAATCTTATAGTTACTGGAATTTAGGAAGCATGAAGAGGCAGATCTCACTGATCACCCCAATTACTTTCCATATCATTAGTTCCTTGAGCACACCGTCAGACAGTGCTATGTTATTAAAGACTGGCTTCAGGGCCATGTCGATAAAAAAGTATCCAGTATGGGTCTAGCCTCAGCACATGTGTCATGTGTGTTTATAAATCATGACATCGATGGCGTGAATGAATGGTTGTATGTTTCTAACAATGGTCTAAAAATACTACAACTGGATGTCTAGCAATGTAGTCTCATGTACCCATGATATTATCCGTTCCTGTTTGAATCAACCCAATCCTTCAAAATATTCCGTGTTGCCTATAGCCACTACTTTTGCGTCAACATCTTAGCCTTCGAATTCCAATAAGGGAATGCATCGATAAGGAAAAGGAAATAAAATTCCCCCATCGTTGTCATTATCAACCCATACTGTCAAAGATTTCATACCCCAAGAGATGGAGATTACCCCCAAATTTTCCCAGTGATGGGGGATTCTTCATGTGATCTTTAGGGGTACAATTTAGTCAATACCATCAAGGTGGTAAACCCTTACATGGTTTCCAATGACAAAGAGAACCAAGAGGACCCTACTAAAGGCGACACTAGCATCCACAGATCTGTGGGTATCTAAATTGCTAAAACGCATTGGTCAAAACTTCCAGTGAAGCTGTGGTTTCCACTCAGACTAGAAAACATGACCAGTGCAGAGCTCATCACATGCATCCCTCTTATCTCATTTCATAAAATCTACCTCCAATTTTGTTTGTGTTACCTGATCAAGAAGATCCACCATGACCATAGTGAGGTCAGTCACGTTCTCTCATGGATTGTCCTCAATCATCTTGACCCCATAAAATTGTCACTCTATGAGGTTCAACTAATGATGATTGGTACATTCCCAACACCATCCAAAATATACTGATTGAACTAGAACTACCCATCAAACCTCCTACCCCAGAGAGACCTCCTTTTAATATAACTGTACACCTAGATTTTAAGTGTGATATCCTCAAACATATTTCAATAATTCCTATGAATATATCTGTCATAGAGTCTCTCCATCTATCATCATATATGTGTGAACCCTTTACATAGGATTTAAGAAGCCCCTAATAGTTTGAGACATTGGTACCGGCCCCCGAAGCCTTCAATGATATGATAGTTGAGCATGTGGAATGTCATACCATCTTTTCCTTCACTAGAAAGGATGATGGTTATCCTATTCATGGGAAAATCCATCCACTGTACTTCACTTCCCATTTCATTGGCATGGAGGTTGTCGATGTATCTTCATAATGGGCTCATGGATCAACCTTATCTTGACCTAGACACTCCACAAGTTGGGACTGTATAAGGCAGATATGAGTCCCTATAACCTGAAAATTAATGTTTCTGATAAGATGGAGTAGACACCAGTTGGAATTATTCTCCTAAATACCTTGTTCAATGGCTCTGTTTCCAGTAGTGAGTTCATGGTTGTCTCACAAGAGACTTTTTACGAAGCGTTAATGGATATACCATGGCCCCACCTACTTGTAGAAGCCCCTTATTTATATCACAAATTCCTTAAGTACTCCATTAATGTTCGAGTAAGAATACTCTAAGGTTATGTGTCTTCCTTTTCTTATTTTCAATAAATCTATTTAGATTTAGACTATTATAAAGGAAAGGTCATGAAAATTCATGGTAATTAGGTTGAATGGGCTATGGTTGCGACTGACATGTGGATAGACTTGGATGATGTATGTATTTTCCCGATTCACATATTAGAGTTCAGTACCCCAGAAATGGTGAAATGATTCATTATCCTTAGAAAAAAGGGGAATAGAGTTCCCATGTATAAGTAATTTCATGATGTCTCCACATATTTTTACACAAATCCATCTTCAGTGATCCAATAGCCCCTACTTCTATAAGGTATCTACATTTCCTCCCCATGGCAATAAAAATAGGTCACACCTACTTTTTTCTCCATATAGGAATAAACATGATCAAGAAGATGTACCATTATTACTTTGATATCATCAATTTTTTCCCATGGGTTGAAGTCCAGATGGAGTTGGGTTTAAAACATTCGTCACCATGGTTTCAGCGGCGGAGAAGTCCCCTGATGATTTTTTCTCCACTGCTCAGGCTGGAACCAGTGCCCCTCTAGGATATGTCGACTCAGAGGAGTTGCCTCATGACAATGATCCTATCATCATGGATGAATAAGAATATTTGGATGATTCTCCTCACACATTCAAATAGGGTGTCTCCACAATGGTCAATGAATTAAAATAGGTGAGTCTCGGTAATGAGATGAATATGAAACAAACACTGATCAGGGCCTTTATGTCAGCAGAAGTGAAACAACGTTATTTGTATTTCCTAAAGTAGAAATTTGATGTGTTATCCAAGAGTTATGACATGATTTTGGGGATAGATCCTCATTTTTCCTTCCACCATATAGGTCTCAATGAAAATAATCATGGGTTCAAACTGCCTTCCAGAAAGATTAACCCTTCCCAGGGTTCCATGGTCGATGCCAAGATTGATAAAATCATCAAATCCAACATCGTCAACGAATACTAATACCACATATGGTTATCTTAAATTGTTCCCATCTAGATGAATACTTGTCAAATCAGAGTCTACATTGACATTCTGGATCTCAACTATCACGGTTTGGAAGATAATTTTCCCCTTCCTATGACATAACAATCGATCGACTCCACTACTGGGTTCCAGGATCTCTCTATCATGGAATAGTATTGGGGATATAATCAAATCCTAATGGACCTTGATAATGAAAAGTCTACCACCATTAGGGCACCACAAGGTAATTTCTTCTACCAGGTGATGAAATTTGGTTTAAAGAATGTGTGTTCCACTTATCAGTATTCTATGCATCATATATTCATTTTGATCCTTGGTACATTGGGGGAATGCTACGTAGATGACCTAGTGGTTAAATATCACAAGCATCAAGATCATCTTGGGGATCTATAGAAAGTGTTTGTATTCATCTATTATCACCATCTGATGATGAACCCCTTGAAGTGTGCCTTTTGGGTTACCTCCAGAATGTTTCTCATCATTTTTGTTAGATACAGAGACATCTAGATTGATATAGAAAAGATCTAGTCCATCATCTAGATGTCTCTTCTGAGAAATATTTAGGGCCTATTGGGATTTTAAGGACAGTTAGCATCCATATGATGATTCATCACATATCTGGATAGATTTTGTATGCCCTTTTCCAAGATCATGAATAAATATGCTGATTATTAGTGGGATGAAGAGTGTCAGACTGCTTTTGGGGAACTCAATAAGTACCTTCTATAGCCTCCGGTTATAATTCCACCTATTTTTTTGGAAATTTTATTTTCCTCTACATGGATACTCTAGAATGATCACTCAGCACCCTTCTTTCCCAGAAGAACAATTAGAGAATAGAGAATAATTTATACTATCTCAGCTGCATTCTCCCAGACATGTAAACAAAATATTCATCTACCGAGAGGAGCTACCTGGAACTGGTATTCATAGAGTAGAAATTGTGACATTACCTCTATAACCTTGATATAAATCCATTGTCTCAAGTTGATCTGCCTTTGTACATTCTAAACCACCTCATGTTGAAAAGTAGTCTACCTTGCTGGGTAGTGATCCTTCTGGAATTTGCGTCACATTTGTACCTTGGAATGATATCAAGGGGTGATCGTTGAAAGAATCTCTTGCTTCCCATCCAGCTACAATAGATTAGTCTCTGGATCATGATTTTCTAGATGAGTAAATATTTTTAGTGGATCAAGCCATTCCATGTTAGAAAATGAAATTCTATGGCAATTCCTGAACCCCTACCTGTAGAATACTCAATGATCCCAGACTCAAGAATGTTGGCCTAGGTGTCATCTTCATCACGTCGGCACAAGATGTCATGTTCCTTTCATTCATGTTCTCAGAATGTTCTTCCAAAAATGAGGTAGGGTACCAGACTCTCATCACTGGTCTCAAGCTTGCTCTAGAGATTGTGATTCCCCACTTACATGTGAAAGGGGACTCTGAACTAGTCATCATGAAGGTCAAATGTGGCTACATCATTAGGAAACTAGAGCTCATATGACTATTAGAGCATAAATTCCAGCTAATGGCCTAGTTCCCTTATTTTGCAGATTTAACTCGTGTGTATCAATCATAGAAATAATGATCAAATACCTTTTCCAGCATGGCCCCATCTCTTATAGATCCAGACCGGGATGATTTGATTATATATGAGGTACATCGAAGAGTAATCTCTCTCATCACTTTGGTAGATGATGATATCCCACAGCAAGACAGCTTACCGCGGGTGCCTCCATGTCGTGACCTCCATGTCCCCTTGTTACAATATTGTAAGGGTCCCCTAACTGGATGAATCCATGTCTTGCATGATGTCAAATTGAGTGATTTCAATCTATGTGGGTTTTGATCTTTATATCATGGGATATGGTACATAGGATGCCTCACAGAGGCCCAAACCCAAACAATGGTAAACATATGCTTCCTATTTTTTGGGATCCCTACCCATGGTCTGCCCTATTGTGGGGTTATGTTAGCTACCTAGCAGTTAACCATGTGTAATTCCCATAGTCAATTCATACTCCTCCAAACCAAGAGTGTCATTCTTGTGATGTGCTTCTAACCATGCGTAATCCATAGCATGTCTATGTGTCGTTGTCCTTTGTGTACACCCCAATTACATTCCCTATCCTGAACAACATAAACATTGGTTCTCTACAATGAGGATACATAGGAAGCCTCTCTAATGTCCAATCCCATCACTCATATCCCATATTGGTATTTCCATCGAGCCTATGTGTTTCGGAAAGATCATGCCATTTCCCAGTGGTTCTAATTCCATTCATGTTCACATACATGCACTCCATTCTCATAGGTCGCCTTATCATATGTATCATCACCCTACTGAACTGTGTCGGCTTTGATTCACCACCATGAGGATACTTAAGAAGCCTCTCTAAAGTTCAACCCCAGCATCACCATCATCTTTGTGTTAGTTTCATCCCATTCCTCACAACCACTTCATTCAACCATCCACTATACATCCTAACCCCTACCTAGGCTGCCACAACCCGGTGGGATCATGTGATTTCCTTGGGTAGATAACCTTGCATAATCCCCTCATAATCCATAACCATCCGACCAAGTGTGTCCCTCTTAGGATGGGCTTCTATGCATGTCTAATTCCCAGTATGTCTTTGGGTCTTTTTCCTTTGTTTACTCCTAAATTTCATATCTCCCCCTTCAAAATATGTGGTTTTTGATCCCAATCATCTACATGGGGTACGTAGGAAGACTCTATGAGGTTCAATCCCAGACAGTGGTAAACATGGATGTGCCCTTTGTATGGACCCATGAATCCCCATATTTGTCCCCATTGGACATTTTGAGGCACCCATCTAGTAAACCTATCAGGTTACCCACCTTGGGATATAACCAACTAATCCACTCTCATAGATGTTCTGATTAGTCCGATTTGTCTTCGATAGACATTAATGTCATAGCATACAATGTTTTAATTGAGCAATCTTATGAACACCATGGAGACATAAATCTGACATAAAATTCCACACACTAACGTGGGATGCATTAGGCATCCTCACTCTCTATAAACCCTATATTTAGTAGAATAAATCATTGTGTACTAGTGTTTTAGTGTCTAGCCACGCCATGGATGTTCAATGTGGGTACTCCCTTCACCGAAGTTTGTTGTCCTAACTTGACCATTCGAAATATTCTGACAAATGTATTTTAATTAAAAGACATCCACAATGATATGTATCCATAATTGAGATTCATGAACAACATCTCAAATCTATGAGGGAGATCGAGAATAAGAGAATAATTTTGAGGGGGAATCCACATAAGAAGATACTAACATCCCATCATCCTATTTTTTTGAAGGATAATACATCCCTGAATAACTGACAGATGACACCCACCTTTAGAATGCGGGAATACGGGGCAACAACCAACATGTCATAGCACTACGAAGTGTTCCCCGAAAAAAAGCGTCAGAAATAGAAATGGTGAACCTGATGTGAATTTTCTCATCAATATGAAGATTAGTAGCATTCATGAAATCATTATATAAGCATGTCATCAGATATAGTAAAATGTCCCCATGTCCCACCAAAAAAAAATTGGGCCTAACATAAATCACACAGAATATTGGTGCAGTTAATCATTGAGAATTCTATTCTATGATGTTGTTAGAGTGGATACAAACAGGAGGGGGTGTTCCCGATATGATACATGTCCCACTAGGACCTGGAGGTTTCTATGCCCCTTCCATGCCACCACCGCCATGTTTCGTTCAGAGAGCCGCTACTCCCCACTCAAACCTACAGCTGCTTTGAGAGCCTATCCCCGAAGCCCTCCTATGACTCACTCCCTTATTATGACTATGTAAAAGATGTTCGAGCCCAATAAGATAGGACATCATCTAGGGAGCCTCTAAGGAAGTCTCCCACCAAGTTGTGTTGGCATAATCTTCTAGTTCTATAGACTGATGAGGAGGTGGTTCATCCCCCTGCACAATCGACTCTATTTTGGCTGACCCGACATCAATGCCAGGTGCAAACTCAGGAGAATTCCTGCAAGTGGAAATCATCATCGACAGAATTAGTGCACCAAGCTAGCACCGGATGAGCTATAAACACACTGTCATCACTACGTAGTGCAACATCTCGGTTACAGAGCATGGGATCTTCCACGCTTATCCAAAGTTTAAGCACCAGTCACACTCTGAGCAAGATGAATTGGCTCTCCTAGTTACTAGGGAATTCAATAGCTTTCCCAAACTGGCCTATGATGATGGAATCTAGTACGGAGCTCGTCCTCAAACCATTATTAGATATTTTTGAGGTTTTCTCTTCTCTTTCATTTAGTATAGAGTTCCTCCCCATGCCACTAACATCAACTATAGTGGAGGCCCTCCCCGATTCATCAAAGTTCGGTATGAAGGTCCTACCCATGATCATAGCCACAGGTATGAATATTTACCTCACATAAAAGGTTCTCAATGAGAGTGTTTTCATTTCCCAGTCACCCAATAGCATGGATTCCCTCCCCATATGATCATAGATTCTAAATAAGGTACTTTTTATTCCATTAATAACAAAATTGTAGGCCCTCCACACTTCATCAATGGTGAACATGGAGGCCCTTATCTTGTCTAGTTTAATTATAAAAAATTCTCACTTAGTTCCACAGATACCAGGTCCGACTCACACAATGGTCCTCCCCGCACTATGGATGGACACAATGGGGGTACAACCCATGTGTTTAACAACTCCAGCGGAGGCCCTCCCTACTCCCACACTATAAACACTAAGGTGCTCCCCATGTTTTATTCAACATTTTTACGGGTTCCCCTCAAACTTTTTCTTATAATAGAAGATGTCCTACCATCATTAGCAACTGATGATATGAAGTCCCTCCTCATATACCATATAGTTTGGTTAGAGGTCCTCCCCAATCTTGCACTACTATTTATGGAGAACCTCCCAATGTCAAAAACATACTCTATCCTGAAGAACCATCTTGGGGAAAGAGGGTGGGTCACTGCTTCCAATGGAAGAATACTTAGAAGCTTCATACCATAATGAAACATGGTTACTTTTACAATTATGAGGAAAAGTGTTATTCGGTGATGGAACCCTCTCCCTGGTCTTCTATATCAGGCGATGGGGCAGGAAAAAGGTGTACAAACCTCTTCCTTCAAGAAAGTGATGCCCACTAGATACCTTCATCCTTTAGAAGATACATATAGGGGGATGAAGATTTTCCCCCTTTATAGGGCCTAACTGTTAATACTGTTTTATCATCAATATGATCATTTTACACCTCAACATGATATCATAGAGTATTGTTATGGGAACTAATAGAGGGTGAGAAATAGAATCACCCACCATCAACAACCACATCCCATGCTTGTGAATCAGTGGTCATTAGTCTGTCATATTGGTATGTGGTGACACAATCAGTACATTATTTAGAAGGAATCTCATGATGTGGTGGCTTGTCAGATCGCATGTTGTACTCTTCATCGACCATTCTACCATCACAACTATCCACTTCAGTGCTGCTTTCAGTCCCACAACTGCATACATTCTATGAGTGGGACAATAAATGACTGTATCCCGAGTCTGAGTTGAGATGTTTATTGGAAATTCTCAGAGTGGATCACCTCCCACAAATGTTCTTTCCCATTGAAGCATCGGGTTTCAGCATTCCGAATTCTCTCACCTAGGAGGAGGCGATGTGCATCCCCTAAAATCTCTGGGAAATAAACATCCATATTTTTCATTGACATGTAGCTTCCCCCCAGATCTAGAAACACATCCACAACATCGGCCATCAATTCCACACAACCAACATGGCTTTGATCCCCATGGGTCAGTGTCTTGAGTCACCCCACCATCATTGGACCCTCTATAAATGATGCATCCAAACATTTGTGATGAAAGAAAGAATTATCAAGGAGGAATCCCCATCATCCAGATCTGTGGTTAAGGGGAGTATACCGCCCTTCATTTCAGTTCTATCTGATGCCAGCCCTACATTCTAGGTGATAATGGGGATATGCCTCTAGGGATAATCAAAGTTAACATGGGAGACCGATCAGAAGAAGAAACTATCTTAGGAATCATTGAAGAGAACCTTCCCCCTAGGATGGTTCCACACATGTTTGATCATTTGGAAAGGGTTACACACTAGCAAAGAAAGATGGTGGGCCATTTACACCATTCAAGCCATTTTCATTCGGTAGGGACCTCGATAAGGGTAATGATAATATTGGGACATTCAAAACCTCTAATTCATACCGATCAATGAAAAAGAGAGATTATGACCATAGAAAGGTTGTGTTGCATCAATATCTCGTAGATTAGAAAAAGTTGGTTGATGACCATTTTATCATATGTGCTTCAGAATAGTGGTAAGATTATAGTAATCTCTGATCAGGGAAGCAGGGGACATTACAACCTCCCATAATAGGGATGACTTCTTGTGATATTGACCATACATTGCATATAGATAGAGTAGAGGCCATAGTATATGGAAATTGGGAATGATATGTGTTGGAATATCCACCATAGTTTCATGATTAACGTCCTTGAACCCATCTCTGGTCCCGTCAACTGCACCTCAAGTCATTCCTCATGTAGTCCCACAAGTCATCCCATCATCCGCTCAACAACATATTCGGTCTGAATAACATTATGAAGAATCTATCAATACAATTGTGTTAATATATCCTTGTCATGATTGGAATCCTTGTATATATCATCCAATGATAGCACTAATTTCTCACCTCAAGACCCTAGAAACCCGATAGGTGGAAATCCCAACAGATGGAAAACAGTATCCAGTATGTGTGGATGATAAGCCAGCACCCCCAGGTTTCTAGAACCCTAATTTATCTTCCTTTAATGGGATGGACCACCCACTATAGAATATGGACCACTTAATTTCAAGGTGTACACCCATTCTAGGAACTGCAGCGTAGTAGGAGGCTACCAAACTTTAGTATTTTGTGTATAAATTTCAAGGTCCCACATTTTTTGGGTACAACCAGTTAACATTTTTGTGTGTAGCTGGTTGGGAGGACCTTCATAATATGTTTCTCTACATGTTCAGTTCCACCACCCAAAAGACATGAATTTTTGAAATTTTCAAATTAAAACATTTTCCAGCTAAGTGGGTAGCATATTTCGTTTCCAAGTTGAAGGGTCTCACATATTTTATTGAATTACATTGAATCGTCAAATACTTCTATCATTTTTTGTGGGTAATGTCAATACTGAATATTACCCTTCTCGTATCACTTAGAACTACTCGTGGGGGTTTTCGAATTTCTCTGACAATGACCAGTGTCAAGAGGAATCCATACAACAATCTAAATAGGCACATATATTACCCCCGCAGTTTCCTTAAGAAGATCTTCGAACACCGAGCCTTCCACGGTAGAAAAAACAAAGGACTCAAGGAGATGAAATTGTTAACAGCAGAACCACCTATAAATCTTCATCAAGGTTCAGCCTCCTGCTCATCAGCTCCAACCTCATAATCGGCAGGCTCCCCCACGTAATTTTCCACAGCTAACAAGGAGATAAAATTTGGTTCGACCTCCTCCACAGGCTCTGAAAGCTCCTTGTTAAGGCTAGGCTCTGAGGGATCCATTACTAGATCTGAGAAACCGAACATAGTAATTGCATGATGATTACTTCCCCCAATTAGTTAAAAATCTCCTTAATCTATGGAATCTTATAGTTACTGGAATTTAGGAAGCATGAAGAGGCAGATCTCACTGATCACCCCAATTACTTTCCATATCATTAGTCCCTTGAGCACACCGTCAGACAGTGCTATGTTATTAAAGACTGGCTTCAGGACCATGTCGATAAAAAAGTATCCAGTATGGGTCTAGCCTCAGCACATGTGTCATGTGTGTTTATAAATCATGACATCAATGGCGTGAATGAATGGTTGTATGTTTCTAACAATGGTCTAAAAATACTACAACTGGATGTCTAGCAATGTAGTCTCATGTACCCATGATATTATCCGTTCCTGTTTGAATCAACCCAATCCTTCAAAATATTTTGTGTTGCCTATAGCCACTACTTTTGCGTCAACATCTTAGCCTTCGAATTCCAATAAGGGAATGCATCGACAAGGAAAAGGAAATAAAATTCCCCCATCGTTGTCATTATCAACCCATACTGTCAAAGATTTCATACCCCAAGAGATGGAGATTACCCCCAAATTTTCCCAGTGATGGGGGATTCTTCATGTGATCTTTAGGGGTACAATTTAGTCAATACCATCAAGGTGGTAAACCCTTACATGGTTTCCAATGACAAAGAGAACCAAGAGGACCCTACTAAAGGCGACACTAGCGTCCACAGATCTGTGGGTATCTAAATTGCTAAAACGCATTGGTCAAAACTTCCAGTGAAGCTGTGGTTTCCACTCAGACTAGAAAACATGACCAGTGCAGAGCTCATCACATGCATCCCTCTTATCTCATTTCATAAAATCTACCTCCAATTTTGTTTGTGTTACCTGATCAAGAAGATCCACCATGACCATAGTGAGGTCAGTCACGTTCTCTCATGGATTGTCCTCAATCATCTTGACCCCATAAAATTGTCACTCTATGAGGTTCAACTAATGATGATTGGTACATTCCCAACACCATCCAAAATATACTGATTGAACTAGAACTACCCATCAAACCTCCTACCCCAGAGAGACCTCCTTTTAATATAACTGTACACCTAGATTTTAAGTGTGATATCCTCAAACATCTTTCAATAATTCCTACGAATATATCTGTCATAGAGTCTCTCCATCTATCATCATATATGTGTGAACCCTTTACATAGGCTTTAAGAAGCCCCTAATAGTTTGAGACATTGGTACCCGGCCCCCGAAGCCTTCAATGATATGATAGTTGAGCATGTGGAATGTCATACCATCTTTTCCTTCGCTAGAAAGGATGATGGTTATCCTATTCATGGGAAAATCCATCCACTGTACTTCACTTCCCATTTCATTGGCATGGAGGTTGTCGATGTATCTTCATAATGGGCTCATGGATCAACCTTATCTTGACCTAGACACTCCACAAGTTGGGACTGTATAAGGCAGATATGAGTCCCTATACCCTGAAAATTAATGTTTCTGATAAGATGGAGTAGACACCAGTTGGAATTATTCTCCTAAATACCTTGTTCAATGGCTCTGTTTCCAGTAGTGAGTTCATGGTTGTCTCACAAGAGACTTTTTACGAAGCGTTAATGGATATACCATGGCCCCACCTACTTGTAGAAGCCCCTTATTTATATCACAAATTCCTTAAGTACTCCATTAATGTTCGAGTAAGAATACTCTAAGGTTATGTGTCTTCCTTTTCTTATTTTCAATAAATCTATTTAGATTTAGACTATTATAAAGGAAAGGTCATGAAAATTCATGGTAATTAGGTTGAATGGGCTATGGTTGCGACTGACATGTTGATAGACTTGGATGATGTATGTATTTTCCCGATTCACATATTAGAGTTCAGTACCCCAGAAATGGTGAAATGATTCATTATCCTTAGAAAAAAGGGGAATAGAGTTCCCATGTATAAGTAATTTCATGATGTCTCCACATATTTTTACACAAATCCATCTTTAGTGATCCAATAGCCCCTACTTCTATAAGGTATCTACATTTCCTCCCCATGGCAATAAAAATAGGTCACACCTACTTTTTTCTCCATATAGGAATAAACATGATCAAGAAGATGTACCATTATTACTTTGATATCATCAATTTTTTCCCATGGGTTGAAGTCCAGATGGAGTTGGGTTTAAAACATTCGTCACCATGGTTTCAGCGGCGGAGAAGTCCCCTGATGATTTTTTCTCCACTGCTCAGGCTGGAACCAGTGCCCCTCTAGGATATGTCGACTCAGAGGAGTTGCCTCATGACAATGATCCTATCATCATGGATGAATAAGAATATTTGGATGATTCTCCTCACACATTCAAATAGGGTGTCTCCACAATGGTCAATGAATTAAAATAGGTGAGTCTCGGTAATGAGATGAATATGAAACAAACACTGATCAGGGCCTTTATGTCAGCAGAAGTGAAACAACGTTATTTGTATTTCCTAAAGTAGAAATTTGATGTGTTATCCAAGAGTTATGACATGATTTTGGGGATAGATCCTCATTTTTCCTTCCACCATATAGGTCTCAATGAAAATAATCATGGGTTCAAACTGCCTTCCAGAAAGATTAACCCTTCCCAGGGTTCCATGGTCGATGCCAAGATTGATAAAATCATCAAATCCAACATCGTCAACGAATACTAATACCACATATGGTTATCTTAAATTGTTCCCATCTAGATGAATACTTGTCAAATCAGAGTCTACATTGACATTCTGGATCTCAACTATCACGGTTTGGAAGATAATTTTCCCCTTCCTATGACATAACAATCGATCGACTCCACTACTGGGTTCCAGGATCTCTCTATCATGGAATAGTATTGGGGATATAATCAAATCCTAATGGACCTTGATAATGAAAAGTCCACCACCATTAGGGCACCACAAGGTAATTTCTTCTACCAGGTGATGAAATTTGGTTTAAAGAATGTGTGTTCCACTTATCAGTATTCTATGCATCATATATTCATTTTGATCCTTGGTACATTGGGGGAATGCTACGTAGATGACCTAGTGGTTAAATATCACAAGCATCAAGATCATCTTGGGGATCTATAGAAAGTGTTTGTATTCATCTATTATCACCATCTGATGATGAACCCCTTGAAGTGTGCCTTTTGGGTTACCTCCAGAATGTTTCTCATCATTTTTGTTAGATACAGATACATCTAGATTGATATAGAAAAGATCTAGTCCATCATCTAGATGTCTCTTCTGAGAAATATTTAGGGCCTATTGGGATTTTAAGGACAGTTAGCATCCATATGATGATTCATCACATATCTGGATAGATTTTGTATGCCCTTTTCCAAGATCATGAATAAATATGCTGATTATTAGTGGGATGAAGAGTGTCAGACTGCTTTTGGGGAACTCAATAAGTACCTTCTATAGCCTCCGGTTATAATTCCACCTATTTTTTTGGAAATTTTATTTTCCTCTACATGGATACTCTAGAATGATCACTCAGCACCCTTCTTTCCCAGAAGAACAATTAGAGAATAGAGAATAATTTATACTATCTCAGCTGCATTCTCCCAGACATGTAAACAAAATATTCATCTACCGAGAGGAGCTACCTGGAACTGGTATTCATAGAGTAGAAATTGTGACATTACCTCTATAACCTTGATATAAATCCATTGTCTCAAGTTGATCTGCCTTTGTACATTCTAAACCACCTCATGTTGAAAAGTAGTCTACCTTGCTGGGTAGTGATCCTTCTGGAATTTGCGTCACATTTGTACCTTGGAATGATATCAAGGGGTGATCGTTGAAAGAATCTCTTGCTTCCCATCCAGCCACAATAGATTAGTCTCTGGATCATGATTTTCTAGATGAGTAAATATTTTTAGTGGATCAAGCCATTCCATGTTAGAAAATGAAATTCTATGGCAATTCCTGAACCCCTACCTGTAGAATACTCAATGATCCCAGACTCAAGAATGTTGGGCTAGGTGTCATCTTCATCACGTCGGCACAAGATGTCATGTTCCTTTCATTCATGTTCTCAGAATGTTCTTCCAAAAATGAGGTAGGGTACCAGACTCTCATCACTGGTCTCAAGCTTGCTCTAGAGATTGTGATTCCCCACTTACATGTGAAAGGGGACTCTGAACTAGTCATCATGAAGGTCAAATGTGGCTACATCATTAGGAAACTAGAGCTCATATGACTATTAGAGCATAAATTCCAGCTAATGGCCTAGTTCCCTTATTTTGCAGATTTAACTCGTGTGTATCAATCATAGAAATAATGATCAAATACCTTTTCCAGCATGGCCCCATCTCTTATAGATCCAGACCGGGATGATTTGATTATATATGAGGTACATCGAAGAGTAATCTCTCTCATCACTTTGGTAGATGATGATATCCCACAGCAAGACAGCTTACCGCGGGTTCCTCCATGTCGTGACCTCCATGTCCCCTTGTTACAATATTGTAAGGGTCCCCTAACTGGATGAATCCATTTATCAAGTATCTCTAGCATGGTAATCTCCCAAAAAACTGGGCTAAATGTGGGTGAGCCCACTAGCACGTAGTGTAGTTCACACACTAGAGTTTACCTAGTCTTGAGATGATCCACTATAGGGAAGGGTTTGAAGGGATTCCCTGCATTTCATTCATGGAGGATTGATTTATCAGGTCATACAAAAAGTTCACGTTGGTTCTGATAGAGATCATCTAAGGGTGTAATTTTGGCCCAGCGGCCCGAATGCCCGACAGTCTCGGCCCGGCCCGACAGAGCCCACATTTGGCTAGGCTAGGCTCGGGCCGTAGGTTCATTGGGTGGGGTCGGGGCCTATCCAAGCCTATCCCACTGGCACGTGCGATTCCCACCTTCTATAAAAAATATAATGGGAAACTGCTGGTAGGGAGATTCGATCCCCCTACCTCAAGCGTCCAAGGTTTTGCCTGGACCAACTAGTCTAGCGGTGCGCCTATTATATTATGACCAGAATATATATATGTGTGTATATATATATATATCATTATATATTAAATAAAATAATAGATATATTATATATTATATATTATATATTATATATTTAATATTCTGTTTATATATACATATAATTATTGTTATATATAATTATAACGTTTTTGTGTGTATATATATACAATGATATATAATTATATTTATATATATATAATGTATATATATAAACAGAGAAATTAATAATATATAATAATTAAGTGTGGCTTTTAAAAATCCATTAATAATATATATATATAAATTATTTAATATAATATATATATATATATATATATATATAAACATAGGTATTAATATATATATATATATATCAATGATTTAATATTATATATATAATACCTTGTTGTGTATTAATAAAAAATAACACACTCATCTAATGATGTTCATGCACGCACCAAAACCTCATTAATTTTTTATGTGTGTTGCAACTTGCATATATTATATGTACTATACATTTATAAATCTATTTAGAAAAAAAATTAACCCACACACTACAGTTCACCCCCTAGCCCCTAATTACTATTTTTACAATTTTCTCATATTTCATATATATATAAATCATTTAACAATATATATATAATAACTTATTATATATTAAAAAAATAACACACTCACCCAATGATGTTCACGCACCCCCCAACCTCATTAATTTTTTTTAAATATGATGAAACTTTCATATTATATATATATAAAAATAAATCCATTATATATATATATATTTCATTGATATGATAATATATATATATATATATATAAACAAAGACATTAAATATATATATATATATATCTATTAATAATATATAACAGTTAAGCGTGGCTTTTAAAAATCCATTAATAATATATATATGTGTGTGTGTATCAATGATTTAATATTATATATATAATAACTAATTTTATATTAACAAAAAAATTACACACTCACCTAATGATGTCAATCCACGTCCTCTAACCTCATTATTTTTTTTAAATATGTTGTAACTTTCATATATTATATATAAATCTATTTAGAAAAAAAATAACACACCCACTACGGTGCACCTCCAAACCCTAATTGATTTTTTTTACAATTTTCTCATATTATATAAATATAAAAACATATTATATATTAACTAAAAAATCACTACTCCCCCAATGATGTTCATATACCCCCAACCACATTATTTTTTTTAAATGATGAAACTATCACATATTATATATACTATATATACATATATAAATCTATTGAGAAATAAATTAACTCACCCACTACTGTGAACCACCTAAGTCTGTAATTTCGGTCTGGCCAGAATTGGATCGGGTCGGGCCGGGCCAGGCCTACCTACAATAAAAATTAAAAATAGTTTAAAAAAAAGTTTCAAATTAAAAAAGAGATTAAAAATAATTTTCATAAATAAGTAAAAAAAAAATTAAATAAGTTCTAAATAAATGATAAAAAAACGTTTAAATAACAATGCTTTAAAACCACTACGGGGGTGTTGTGCACCCCCAATCCCTAATTAATATTTTTTTCATTTTTCACATAATATATTTAAATTAATAGACATATATAAATCTCTTTAGAAAAAAATAACAAATCCAGTCACTGTTAAATGTTAATAAAAAATATATTTTTACATAAAACATGTTTAATGTTTAAAAGAAATATATGTAAAAAAATGCGTTCAATTTTTTTTTTAATTTAAACATCAAAAAATAAATGTAAAAAATATTTAAACAAGAGTTAAAAAATAATATAAAAATGGTTTAAATAAAAATGTATTAATCAAATGTTTAAAAAATGTTTTTAAAACTAACACGTAATTTATGTTTTTATAACAAACACTTAAAAATAGTTTTTACATTAAAATATGAAAAATGTTATTTGTTTTAAAAAAAATACTTCCAAATAGCATGTGTTAAAAAAATTAATTGTTTTTAAAATTAATAATTAGAAAAAATGTAAAAAAATTGTTTTAAACAGATGTTAAAAATGGTCTAAATGAGAAATTTTAAACAAAATAATTTATCAAGCTCTTAAAAAATTATAAATAAGTTAAAATGTTTTAAATAAATGTTACAAAAACATTTAAATAACATGGTTTTAAACTCACACATTGCTGCACACCCCCCAAAACCCCTCATTATTTTTTTTACAATTTGGAAACAATATATATATATATATATGTTTGTATATTGACAATATAAAACTATATTTAGTCAAAAAAACCATATCCACCCACTGTAAAATGTTAATAAAAAATAAAATAAACAATTTTTTAAAAGACATCCATTTAAAGATAAATATAATTTTTTTTAAAAAATTATAAAAAATGTTTAAATTAAAATTGGTAACACCTGTTTTAAAACAAATAATTATTTTGAAAATTATAAAGTCCCACCATGGCCCAACTCGAAAAATCCTGGCCCGGCCCAAAAAAGCACAGCCCGAACCGAAGGTTGGGGCTGGGCCAAGGCTGGGATTGGGCAGCCTCATAGGGATGTTCGGGTTGGGCTGAGTTGAAATTAAGCCCTAAGGGTCATCATACAAGGTTGAAACTCTCTCATCATATCCAAATATTGGGATATTTTTGGCCAACCATGATATGTCACTCTATCAGGTTTAGAAAGAGTTGTCATGCATGCCATATCCATGCTAAATATGGGCATTGTCCGCTAGATCCTCTCCATACTACCATGTACTATTGTACCTTTGTTGTCTGGGGACTCAATGTTGTGGGACCATATCCCCCAACAGCAGCTCGCTAGTGCGGGTTCATCTTGAACACTACAGATTTCTTTTCCAAGTGGCCAGAATAAATTCCCCTCACAAAATTCAATTACCATTCTATCATCGACATTGTGAGCTAGAATATCATCCCCCGATTCAGATTCCATCATGTCTTCCTTGTCGATAACGACACCAACTTCTGGGAAACCATGCTGAAGAAATTCTATTCAAAGTACAAAATCGATTCTAATCATACCTCTTACTATCATGCACTAGAAAATGGGTAGATCTACACATTCCACAAAATCCTCCCTAACATCATGAAAATGATGGTTGTCCATTATAAAAAGATTTTTCCGAACAAAATCCCCATTGATCTCTGGGTGTATCAGATAAAGACTCATAATTCCACTATGGTGACTACATATCCCCATGTGTGTAGAACAGAGGAATTCATTCCCATCATGATCTAGTTACCCTCATTATGAACAACCATTTACAATCAGTAGGCACCAGAAAAAGTTGACGAAATCCATCCAAATGTACTAGAATCCCTCAATGAGAATAGACTCCATTCCTTGCAAAATCTGTAGAGGCATCAGAACAAGATAGCCAGGGACTTCGACAAGTAACTATGTCTCCTTTCTTTCCTTCTAGGAAATACGGTATTGTCCCTCAGAACGCCAATGATACCCATCATGAAACTTCCAATGTTAGAGCACAAATGGGTGAGTACTTATATAATTCACAAGGTTTACCCCAATAGTGTATACTCCATAGTCACCATGGATGGTGAGCATATTAATCCTTTCATAAATTCTAAATTCCACAAGATGTATTTTTCTTAAGAGTTCCTACCACCGTCTTTACAACATGATGTTAAAATATGTGATCCTTCTAAGATAAAGGCTGTAAAACTACAAAGAACTCATCCCGTATGATGATAAACTAGAAACTGGTTATAGTTCTATGACCTCAAACTAAGACCCCTTTTGTCCCACATGCAATTAAACTATATTATTTTCCCTCAAGAAGTTAAATTTTATTAACATCTAGTCTAGCATTAAACTACTCATCATCTTCCTACAATACATTAATCTGTAAATGGTCTGAGATCTGTGACATAAAACAATGATCTCCCACATCCTTGTCACGAGACTATAAACTGTACTTCATTTCTAAAACTATGTATGGATTGATTCCCATACTTATAAGATTCATAGGAATTCTCAATACAATCACCTTTCGCCCAGCCTCAGGTCCCTTGACCAATATGGCATTTTTTTTATAAAGTTCTCTCTTAGGATTTTGCGATGTGTTATGGACTGTTTTTCGTCATTCATGTTAGACTATTTTTTCAATGCCACACATATCCCCTAAATACACTCCTCCTTTACATGTCCTTACCACAAGACATTAAACTACACTACATTCCATGAACTATGTATAGAATGATTCCCATCCTCATGGGGTATGTAGGAATGCACACACACTACCTTCAGGTCTAGTACAACAAATCTCCTCCCACACTATGGGTTTTTTTTCTCTTTGACGGATTGCATATGGTGTGATATGTGGTTTTGTTTGGTCCCCATTCTCATCAGGTTTACAACATATGCATCATGTTACCCACCTTCCAAAAAATACTTCATCCATTGTCCATACATATGACATTAAACATTAGGTTTTCTTCAATAAATACATCTTTCATGATTCTCATCCACATGGGATACATACGAATGCCCAAACATTTCATTTTCAGGTACATCCGGAGTTTATCTATTCTTTCTCATTTCCACTTGTCCTGAGTTGTCTCCATGAATTATGAATGGTGTGGTGTATGTGGACATATTTCCTCATTCACATCGAGTTATTTTCCACTCCATACACGTTTCTCTTTGAGATACCCATTTTGTACATCCTTACCGAATGACGTTAAATGATGCAAAGATTTCAGAACTACACATGGCTTGATTCCCACCCTCATGGGATACATAGGAACGCCCTGAAATTTCATCTTCTGGTCCCGCCTTGTTTTATAGAACCCTTCTATTCCTTTTATTACTATGTCCTAATTTATCTGAGGGTTTTGTGTGGTGTGTACTTATGTCATCATTCATGTTGGGTATCTAATAACCAAGTCTTGTATCTCTCTCTTGGGAGCTCTCCATTCCCCTTTCCAAGGATGTAGAGTGCCGTATTTTTCTTGAAGGTACTTTTATCTATTTCCATGATTCATGTATCCCTTTATTTGGGTCTTCATCATCTTCCACGTATGAAAGGACCCATGGATGTTATGGATGCTCAGCCTTATGGATCACCAACCACTTTTGGAAAACTCCCTGATGGATTTTGAATTAAATTTTGTGACATGTTCTGCATTTCGAATATGGTAAGCAATCAAACATCATTTTTTTCCTATTTTAGTCCAAAATGGTATGGATGATGTGTTTTGAACACGGTCAATAGTTGTCCTCCATGCTTGTGCAACCCCCATTGAACCCTAAATATTGGTCTCGTCATTCACAGCCATTTCCACTCCATAATGTTTAATTGGAATCTCAACACCCTTGGCGCTATATCATAGTGTGAAGTTGCGGGTTAAGAGGACAAATCAACATCATGATTTAATCCTTGAACCCACAGTATTTACCGTTACTCTATATCCCATTTGTTGAGAATACCTTCTGTACCATTGATTCCCACATCGTGTATGGATCACGTGGGATTAGGGAGGTTGTCAAGTATTACACCCACTTGAATGATTATCAATTAATTTATTCTGATCTCTACGACATTAAACTAAGAGCCCCTGCTTATATCCTTGTCTCACGATGATAAAATATATGAATTTGAAGAATTTCATGTGTCTTGATTCTCGTCCATATGGGATACCTTGGAACATGAGACATTTCATCTTCAGGTCCAGATCAGGCTCCACAAATTGTCTCATTTGTTTGGCCTTTTTCCCTGATTCATACGGGATTTCATGGTTGGAGTGTGTGGACTTATGTCCACATTTATGTTGGGTCTATAATAGCCTCACTGCGTACTTCCCCTTACGTTCTTGTCCATCATATCTCCATCCTTACCGTATGACATTAAATTAAATGGAATTACAAGAACATCATGGGGCATGATTCCCATCCTTATGGGATACGTAGGAATTCCTATATATTTCATCTTCTGGTGAAACCCCATGTCCTTTGACCTTTTGTGGCCCCTTGGCCTGAGGTCCCCTCCTCCTGGGATTGCACGTGGTGTGGAATGGACTGATGTACTCATTTACGTCGGGTGTGATTTATCACACCATGAACATTACATATAAAACATAATTATTCTTCATGTGTCCATGATATTTGACATTAAACTATGATTCATGGTCCCACATAAATTCATACTATTGGGTATTTTCTGAACAATGTTAAAACACATGGACCGGTCCTGTCATATGAACTTAAACTATGAAACTATCATCCTGGACACACGAAAAAAATAGCCCCACAATGTTGTGTCCTCGCTTGAGGGGACATCATGTTTTTTATCAGTCATCCACCATGCCATTTTTCAAGTCCGACATATTTCTTGATTCCTACGGTGATTCCCAGATTCTCCATCATGGGTTTGTGGATTCATAAAAACACATACCCATAATAAATAATAAACCAAATACATCAAACGCCACTTGTTTTGGTGCATGGGCCAGACCTACACAACATTATTTCTCCTAGTATCGTTACATAGCCATGTCTATTTAAAAAACTATATATGGATTGATTACCTACTTCATGGGATTTGTTGCAGCGCGTAGAAATTTCTTCTTCTTGTCAAACCTCAGGTACGTCATATGCTGCCTTCTTTCAGTCCCCTTTTCCAAAACTCTATTGGATGAACGTGTTGTGTTGAGGACCCCTTGGGTCCTTAGAAATGTCAAGTTTATATTATCCATGCCATGTACACCCCTTTTGGGAACTCCCATTCATTATCGTTATGTCCTTGTCACACGATGATATGATGCAGAACCATTTCAAAAACTATGTATGTCTTGATTCCCATCCTCATGAGTTACATAAGAACGACCAGACATTTTTTCCTTGGGTCCATCCCTAGATTAATCAACCTTTTCCCCCTTATTGTATGGGTTTATCGACCTCTATTATTCCTCACCAACGTGCTCATAAGCATAGTGGTTTAATAATTAGAGTGTTGGATTCTGTTTGTACATGATTTCATTCATTTCCATCGTTCACATATCCATTTAATCGGGTTTCCATAATATTAAGCATCCAAAAGGACCGCCAGACAGTATATATTCTCAGCCTTATATCTCACATACCCCTATTGGCCAATAACCCAAAGGATTTTGAATTAAATTATAATTCATGTTCCACATTTTGAATTTGGTCAACAGTCGACCATTGGATGTTAGTCCACAGTTTAGGTCAAATGATATAGATATTTTGTTCCTAAAATGGACAACATAATTACTCCATCGTTAATCCATCCCTATTAATCCTTAAATATTGTTCACATGATTCACATCCCTTCGCACTCCATCAATTTCAAGTGGAATATCAACACCCTTAGTGTTATCCCTCTGTGCACCTATGTGTGATAATGGGGGTGAATCAGAATCATGAGGATCATCCTTGACTCTACATTGTCTTCCCCAACTATTTATTCCCTGTGATGCAAAGATATTCCCTACCCATGCTTTTGATAATGAGCATAGCTCACCAGGGCGTAGGGATATGTGTATGGTTTGTGCATTCATGGAAGAACCACACCTATTATGGTCCAAAATCTCTGACCTTAAACTATGAGCTTTGGTCCCCTAGTCTTGGTATCATAATTTAATCTATGTTTGCTCATATGGGAATTTTTCGTTTGGTATATACTATTTATTCCTCATCCATGTTGGGTATCTTTATGGAAACATAACACATATTTGCTCTTTTGGAATCATCCCATTTTTAGTCTGAGATCTATAACCATAAACTAAGATACCTTAGATCCTTATCATTTTACACAAAGCTAAACCTCAAGCACCCATGCTATTTAATTTTTTTTTTCATCCATACAGTGTCTTCCTGCGATAATACATTGCCCATTTTGATATTGGTCACCTACTGTACCACCATCATGAACCTTCTATGTCTTGTCGGTGGTCTATCTGCATCACTGGGAACCGTGTTGTTCCCTTCCGAACTAATTTTCCTGATAAGTATGTGGTGTGGTGTGAACATATGTCGTAATTCATGCCAAGTTTTCATTAACCATGCCACATACCTTTATCGAGAGTCCTTCATTTCTATGTCGTTACCACATGACAATAAACTGCATGGCCATGTCCTCAACGCATGACATTAAACATCAACCCTACCTTGAAGAAGTTTATTATTCCCCATGAAAATTATCGGATGTTTTGGTCTCCTCAATAGATATGATTTCCCCCACTAGAGTTAATCTCATACCAAGTTGCGTTCCCGAATTACATACGGCTTGATTCCCATCCTTATGGGATATGTAGTGATGCCCAAACATTTCACCTTGGTTCCATTCCGAGACCATAAATGTTCCTAGTTCCTTTCCCCACATCAAGATATGATCTTTATTACCTGAATCTAAGTGTTCCCATTCCATGTAGAATGTTTTTAGACTGAAGTGTAGGGTCCAGGAGGTATAAAGTTAAACTATGTGCAACATCTTGATGATACCATGTTAATCAATTTCATGCATCTTCCTCAATGTATGATGGTAAACTGCAATATCATCATCCCCATTTACATGATGCAATGTTGAAGATCACCATAGGAACTTTCCCGAGAGTTCCCTCCAAGAAGTAGGATTGATCATGATTTAGACCTCTACGCTCACATTGTGTACATTAATCATAGTGGCGTAATTTCAAGAGTGTTGTACTCTATCCCAAAAACCCATCATTTTACCCCATGCTTTGCGTGACCTCTATTTCGGATCCCCATTCCGTTCCACATCTAAGGGAACACAATAACCATTAGGATACTCAGCCCTAAGGCTCGCCTGCCTTCCTGGGACAACATTATGAAGGACATTGGATGGTACATAGATTTTGGCCAAGTGTATTCAAATACAGTCAGTGGTCATCCTTTGTTTTTTGTTCTCATTTTAGGCTAATATGATATAGGTATTGTTTTTCGAATTTGGTGAACATCTATCCTCTGTCATCATGCCATCCCTAGATTGCTCCAAATTTGTGGTATCGTAATTCACATTTTTCATTCCATGTTGTTTGGTTTTATTCCAACGCCCCATGAATTATCCATCTCATGCATTATAAAATCCTAGGAGAGGCGGTTTGGCTATTTTGAGAATCCCATTCTCTGACCATGACCCCCTTGTTCTTCATAAAACACGGATTTGTCATTTAGTCCCTGGATGACTGGATATTGGGTGGAACTCTCGTATACAAGGGGAATAATGATGTGGTCATCCCTTGTTTCTCAAATCAATAATAACCCACGTGATCTTAGGGATTGATCCAATGATATTTCCAATGTTTGATTGAGATGTATTAATCAAAGTATATAATGGGACTCATGTACACACAAAAAACGAGAAATCATGAAAGTGAATTTGTATGTTCATGAAAATTACAACACCCATGGATGCCCCCCAATAGATGGATTGGCCCCCTAAATTGAGCATCCTAACTCTATTACTATCTGTCTTGTGTAATCCAAGATCTGATGCCGTATGTTAATATCTTTATCCTCCTCGATATAAATGGGGTATAGTTCATCGGCCTTGATCAAGATATGATCCTGGTCATCTCAGATAATATCCATCTCTTGAGAATCTCGACTCATCTATTCCTCATCATCTATTAATTATTAATTCAGTCGTGATATGAGTCCTGATTTTTCATCAAAGAAAGAAGAATTATCTTTTTCTTGTGACCTCAAGAATTGGATCTCATTCTCAGAATCCCATTATTTTCATGATGTTGTCATAGTTCCTCCACTTCCATCCCACACTAAGGCCACAGTCATGATCCTGTATTTTCTTATACATGTAATCTCAAATGAGAATTTTATGATGTTGGGAATCCACACCTCGAGCGCATAGTTCGCGTAGCTGGGAATGAAGGATCCCCATATGACTTATCCATTCTACATTAGGGGTATCCATGATGAATCACTTGATTAGATTCCATGACTTGTTATAGAAAAACTTTCTATCATCTTCATCAAAAATTTTCTCGTCCCAATCCTCTGGTTCGGAAGGCTAAAATGTTTGGAAAACCTCTAAAATATCATTTGCAGGATCCTCCATCAGTGTTTTGTCTGGTAGGTTGGGCCCCATGTCACCTGATATATCATCATCTCCAGAATCCGCCTCAACAATATTGGGATACATCATGCGAGTAGTTCTATTGGTAATAGTGAGTGATGTGGTTTGGTCAGCGTGGGTGTCCTATTCCATGACAATTGTTGTTCCCCTAGGAAAGGAAACTTGGGGAGCCCCAACCAACCTTTCCTATATGGCGCAAGACATTTGAAGATATGTTCATATATAAATACATAGATGTTAGTTGACATGGTCCAATGGACAATAGTTATGGAATCTATGATGAAGGGGACTTACAATTATCGAATAATTGCTCTCGTACATCCATCGATACTACCGAAACCCCGAGTTGTGGCCCCCCCAATATGGTTTAGAATATGATGGTTTCTAGAGAACCACCATGGGTGCTTCATCCCATCTTTATTCATTAATAAATGTTATCACAAGTGTAGACTCAGAAGAAACATCTGATGTTGTGTGGGAACATGTTTTACATATGAGGTTCTCCAGTATTAGGAAACTTTCACTTGAGATGGCCTAAGGAACTTGAATGAGGACCATAGATTAATGGTTCAATGTTTAATTTAAGAGCCTCAGAAAATGCTTCCAGCTTCGAGTTTTCAACCTCACTTTCCTCGAAGGGTATCCCTATACCAACCTCTTACCCCCTTATGGGTTCTTTTGATTATTCGTGTAAGGGTGAGCACTCCCTCAATTCAGTAGAAAACAACTACATTAGGACAATTATATTGAGAATCAAATTCACCTGCCCCATCATTTTATGGGAAGTATCCTGAGAGTGAAAAAGTCCTCTAACTCAATGATATACTACTCTGGTTTCACCTAAGACACTAGAATTCTATCCTTGGCATGGATGATCTCCTAAAAATCTATCTTGAGATAGTTAATATAGTCCCACTTCTGAGAAGGATAGAGGAATAGTTTGTTACCCTCCCAAGTGTCCCAAGAAATTATGAAAATAGCATCCTCAAGCACATCTATATGGGGTAGTTGCTTTCCTAGAGCCTGAGTGGGTATCCTATGGAACCCCCTGGGTGGCCTCCCTTCTTGTCGACATTGCTCCTCTTGGACTGTCCGGTCTTTTTATGTCATTTCCCTCTCGATCAGTGTTGGTCCTGGAATTATTCAACTCATTTCTACTACATCCATGCCATCACTACGTGTTCTTTCCACTTTCCAGACTCAGCCTTGAGGTTGAGGAGGCACTCCATAACTATCATGGAAAGTTCACCTCTTCAATATTTACCCTTGGTAGGTTTCCTACAAACTCATGGAATACTCCTTTACTATCCCATAGCTAGTTTTGGGTGAGGTTTTATCATTCTTTATATTCTCATCCCCCCACAAGAACATGAGCCACATATTCTTCCTCATGTGTGGGTGGTCCTAATGGTGTTCTCCAAAGTAGACTTTCGGGGCCAAACACTGCATGTACCGGAACAACCTCACAAAGTAGTGTGGGATGTACGACTTGTAGATGGGCTCATGATCAATCATTGCTACCAAAACTCCACCCTAAAAGGCCATGAGATAAGGAAGATGATCCCCAGTTCCTTGGATGTCATCAGTGAATATAATTGTTGTCAATGGAAATGGATGGAAGATAAATTCATCTGCCCTCCAGACACTGTTCAGAACCATCAATGGAGTCTTCTTGGCCAGAAATCTCCCCACCGCATTCAAAATAGCTAGTCAGATGTCTGATCCCAGGTTTAAATAGGGTTTGATTATTCATAATTTCCCATGTGCACCGCTATCCATCAATACAAAATATGGAGCAGTCTGCACACCCTACACATATTCTTCCCCTAACTAGTGTGTCAGAGGACCTTGTATAGTCTGTCCTTCACTAGGATCCCCAAATTTACATTCTACCCCATCGCCAAAAAGGACCCCATGATGAATTTTCTCAGCACAAATAAATTATTTGTGTCCCAGACCTGCAACATTCAACTATAGATAAGAACCAAAATAAATCTATCCAGCCTAACCACTAGATACTTCTCGGTGATGAAACTGTACCCACACAACATCCATTGGTTTTCCTCGAGGGTTCTCAAATAATAATTCACTTTACTATGGTGGACTCCATTTGGACAGGTGATAGTTCTGACTGGTACATTCCATGGTGATTCCTCTCATTCAGCGACAGGCCTTGATGGGATGTTTATGAAGCGCTTAAACCTCAAATTGAATTGTAAATCCCTCAGAGACTGTTTTTCCTTTCCCAGAACTAGATCTATCAGTGCCTCTTCCAGTTGTGGGATTTTCTCTGAATCCTCCCATGTATTCTTAGTAGGGAGGTACTCATCATACATCAACCATATGATCGGAATCCCTAAGATCTTGTAAAGGACCCAAAGCCTGATACTGACCTCCCCATGGGGAACATGAAATGTGTTTGTCCTCGATGACCACCTACTGATTAAATCATTCATCATGGGTTTTGTTTAATAAATATGGAATTGGATGGCCCATGCATCGTCATATATCCCTACTTGCTTTATCTCAGCCTTGAATTCCCTGCTGGATGCACAGACCCAGTAAGCCCAGGCCCAATCCTCTATAAAATTTCCACCCTAACACAAGTCCCAATAATCAGTCCACCCCTTCTACATGTTCTCCGAATCCTCCTTGAAGTTGTTTTGGTACTATGGGGGAGTTTCTAGTGGTTTCAATGCCTTCCCATCAATATTTTTGACATGATTATGTAGGAAGTCGGTATTGAAAAGTGTGTGATCCTCCCATTTATAACTATCAGCAACCCTGAACTCCTCGGAATACCACGATGTACTCTTAATCCAATAGTATTTTTAGTCACTATTTGCTTCATGGATGAGAAAAACATCCCTCAGACCAAATATTTAAAAAGGAAATATTTTTCACATAGGATGGTTCTTTTTTATTTCTAACAAGAGCTCTAAAAGGTATTAAAGGTGTGAATGGATTCAAACATATTCCATGATTCCTACATTATCTTCCATCTATTCTCATCCAGGAAGAATCCACAAGCATCCCCCGAGAAGCTTCTTGGATATCCATTCCATCCCAAGACATTAGAATTTAACCGTTCTGGGTCACAAAGCTCGATCACAGAGCTCAATCACAAAGATCAATAGTAGACTTCTTCCACATAACTTGTAGATGCAACTAGCGGAGCACACAATAATAGAGTCTAAATACTTTTAGTGTGGAACATAGAAAAAGAGTGCCCAATTCTCAAGGATCGATCGTTCAGCGCACAGAGCTTCGTAAATGGAGAATAAGCCCTGTAGAATCCATTCATCATACATCATGATTCCTACCTAGGATGCCACACTCGGGTGGGGTCATGCCATTTCCTCATGTACCCAACCATGAACAATCCTCGAATAATCCATAACCATCAAACCAAGAGTTTCTATCTTGTGATGGTCCTCTCTTCATGCGTAAGCCCCAATATGTCTCTGGGTCATTTTCCTTTGTGAACACCCTGATTTCATGTCTCTCCCTTCGAACTATGTGTAATTTGATATATTTCATCTACACAGGGTATATAAGAGGCCTCTATGGGGTTCAATCACAACCAACAGTAAACCATGGTGTCCCCTTTGTAGGGACCCAAGCATCCTTATATCTGTCCTGAATGGATATTTTGATGCACTCAATAAGTAAACCTCTTAGGTGATCCCTCCTAGGAATGTACCCATCATATCCCTCAAATCAGTGTTCCAATCATTCTGATCCATCTCCATTGGACGTTAAAGTAGTGGCATACCCCATGTTAAGCATTGGAAGATGAAGAAAACCCTGGTGACATGCCTCTGGCATAAAATTTCCCCACACTCGATGTGGGGTTCCGTGGGATTCCGCGCCCTCAAGAATCCCTATCACAAGGAGATTAAATCCAGGTATTCCAGTTTTTCAAAATCTAGAAATGAAAATGATTTCCAATGTGACTACTCCATTGACTGAAGATTGCTGCCTTGACTTGACCCCTTGGAATGTCTTGATAGAAGTAGTGTAATTAACTATCATACACAATGATATGGAACTGGTAATGAGATTGATTAACAACATCTTAAATCTATGTGGGAGACCCGAACTAGGTGATGAATTATGAGGAGGAATCCAAGGAAAGAGAGACTGACACCCCATCATCCCATTTTGATCGATGAGAAAATTTACATTAATAATTGATGAATGTTTCCCAACATTAGAGATCAGGAATGTTGAAAAACAAAAATTTCATCACAGAACTATGACATGCACCACAGTGAAAGTGTCAGAAACAAGGATATTTTATAAAATTTTATAAACCCAAAATAAATCCTAAAAAACATTAAATTTATTTTACATTTTTAAAATAAATTCAGTATAAACACGAATCTGCTACACGTCACCAACTGAATTATTGTAAGGTTTCAGGTCCTCTGGCCTTGTAAAATATTGAAATCCCACCCTATTTGTATAAAAACATCGTGAAAAAACTATATTTTTAGTGGTTTGGATTAGCATATCATATATATAACAAAACAAATGTTTAGAAATTAATAAATACTTCACCAATATTATTTGATAAAACCCACACCACCTCCCATCACAAATCACTCAAACCCATTTGAGATTGATATTTTTGAATATTCATCTATTTAACCCTCCAAATTTCTTATCATTCTATTTATTAGCTCCTCCCAAGGATATATAAGTCTCCTCTCAAGAAAAAGGATCCTCTCTTCATATTTATTCAATACACTATCTGTATTATAGAATTTTATTGATAATTGTTCACGTTGTAAAATGTTTTGACACATCCATATTACTCTATTTATTATTTCAAATTATTTAGAGTCCCTCATTCATTCTCATTAATCCCTTCCATGAATCATTATGTACAAGAATTATACATCTTATATAATACGATGTGTTTCTATGCAAAACATTTTTGTAGTGAAACCCATCCCCATTTCCACTAAAAGATATTCCCCAAGATGTAACTATCCATAATTTATTCGAAAATTATATGTATATGACCCACAATATATAATCATGTGGTTAAATGTGATAAAACTTGTTCTTCTGTTGTTTGATATATATGTAATAAAAATTCATGTACATTATATGAAGTTTATGGGTGGGACTTTAATTATATAACCCTCCAATGAATTCAAAAATATTTTTATCCCATGAGATACCATGGATAGTAAAATCAGGGTTTTCTAAATAACACTATGTTATAATTTCATGGTTTTTATCCTTGAATTGTTTTTATGATGTATTGTTTTATTTTTTTCTACTTTCCTATGATACATTGTTATTCTCATCATATAACATTCTTAGATGTTCATTATTATTATTTTGAACTCTTTATTTCACCATGTTATGCTGCTTAAATCACATTTACTTAGTTATTATTTTATATTCTCTAAGTATTCCCTTAATAGTCTTTTTAAATAACCCCTTTCTTATTTACATCCCCAAGTTATCCCATGCAATTTTAGAAGTGAAATAGGATTTTAAGAAATTGATAAGAATGTTTTATTAATGTTCTTATAACCATGTTTCGTTTAATATGCTATGTACATAATTTATCAAATACACTAGACCTCATGAAACTCTGTGATTATATTTATTGTATCTTTATGTAATAAATCCTTAAAAATTGGGTCTAAAATACATGTGTTGTCATAGATATTTTTTTCAGAGAATCATTAATTGAGGAATTTCTTGAATCTCTTCAAAATTATATAATTCAATACAATATGAATCCCCCTTCTTATTAATTTCAATTTATCCTCTATAATGAGTCATAGTAGTGAATCAAAATGATCATATATGTCTTTTCTATAATTTACATCCATAATGGGGATTCTAATATTCATTATGAGTTGTACTAGACTAGATATTTCACAATTAGTGGATGAGTTAATTAATAAATGGAGAGTCTAAGTAGGGATAATCAAAACACAATTAAAATGATCTTAAGATACATTAGGAATACTTCAAGGAAAATTATAACATTGAGGATAATATTTCACTATTATAGGTTAAATTTATTCATTTTAAAATGATTGTTACTAGATGATATCCAATATTAGTTATGAATTTACTCTTATAAGAGGAGAAATGGAATAAATTAAAATCTGATAGTTAGTTGTGGATTTATTTATAATTGATATGGATTACATGGTAGATAAATAGTCTTTCAAATATTTTGTTTGAATGAGATGTCTATTAGAGTAAGTTGCGAACATAAATGATAAAATTAAATTATTTTGTGATATGTAGAGGAACTTTCACATTACAAGGAAAAAATAATTCCATTATTGGATTAAGAAAAATGTTTTTTATTCCAAAATAATTTGACATATATTTGAGGAAGTGTGAAAATTTTGAAAATTAATAATATTTGAAATATGATATATTTTGGATAAATTTAATTATTTACTATATGTTCAGATCATGATGATTCTCATGTGGACTTATAGGAAAAATAAGATAATATTTGACTGAATGTTATAATTTTTGGAGATATGATTTATTACAAATAAAACATATAAGTTTGAGATATGTCAATAAAAACACCTTTTAGAATTTTCAGGATACTATTTTATCTCTTTATCCTTTTGTTATTGGCTACTACTGCCTCCTTAAACACACCCAATGAAATACGATAGGAAGTTGTTTTATTGGTCTATAAAAGGAAATACTCTTAGTGGATTATTCATTAAATTAATCACATCCTATTACCTAATTTCAACATTCTGTTGGAAATTTTTTTGAGGTGTTTTATACACTTACTCAAGATACGGAATATTTTCTTTATTTAAACCTTTTTATAGTGAGAGAGAGAGTTTTTGTTCCATTTTACCCATAATGATGCATATATTTGTCTGTGAGTTTTCCCTATCATCTATTATGATCTGAACAATCAAGACCCCACCTGGATAGATAGTATGTTGAGAGTGACACCCCAACCCCACAATAAATAGGCTAGGGAATGGATCCTATCACCAAATAGAAATTTCAAACATATGGGAGGACTCATACTAATGAACTCATAATCACGCACAACTTGATGAACATAACAACCATGTAGGATAAATAAAAACACACTAATACCAGGAGGAAACAATTCATTGTATAATCTCTATGAACATCAATAGTAAAAAAATATAATATATAACCAATTTTAGGTTGGGAAAATACACTCCCAACTAGAAAATAAGGGAATCATAACCCACCAATTAATGAGGAGGAGAGGTCCCACTCATGAACTCCAAAATTGACCACTTCCAGAGATTACCATCAATTAGAATCACTGAGATCCACCAATACCCGAACATCCATGTTTACCACCTAAATTCCTATCATTTTCATAATATATGTCATTTGTAAGAAAATTCCATGAATTACTGATTATATAAATGTAGAAATTAGATTCATTACATTCTCCCCTCCTTAATGAACTTTCACCATTAAAATAAAAAACCTGCTTGAAAAGGTGGGGTCACTGAGCCAACATTTGGATATCACAATCCCATGATAATTCATGGGGGTTCTCATGCTACCAAATAACAAACAATATTGGGATTACTCGTCCATAGAGGATCCACTCATGGTGATCCTCGATTTCCATTGGGTGCTCTGAATTTAATTTATGTTCTTAATATACAGCTAACCCTAATAAATAACTTGGGATAGTCTATTTACATATATCCTCAACTGAAACATATGTATTATTTAATAAGATCAATCTAATTATATGGGCGGTATCCAAGAAATAAAAAACCTATCCAATCCTATGTTGGATTTGGAATTTCTTGATTAGAATTAGGTAAAACATGTTACCCCATCCAATACTCCACAAGAATCATCATAGAGATAATCTCATGAACATATAGTCTCAATATTTTAAACATAAGGGACTATTATAACATTATATATAAGATCTATTTTAACTCATAGTTGTCTTAATTCACTAATAGATCACCTAACATTTTTGGTCATCACCGGCATAATATATTTTCCCATAAGTGACGACTATCATATCATCATCTAACACAAGGGTGACCTATAAGGTATCCCGTAAATATACATTATGGTTTACATAATTATATTGGATTAATATATACTATTATAAGTGAAATCCTCCTAAAGTAGTTGATCCACCAAACATAGAATGATTTCCAACACACGATCTCTAATAATATCCTCCAAAACCTAGATGGTTCCTTTTCTCTGGAAGTAATTATTTGGTAGGAACACTATTCTCAACTATAACATTTCCTGAAAATCCTCTTGAAAACCATGACATGAAATGATAATCATGATTTTAGATAATAATTTTTGGTTACACATGAATCCAGAAAATTCCATACTTGTATCGACACTCCAAACCCTCCACAAAACTATACTCCTCGATGGAAGGAAAGTTAGATAACATGGTATGTCTATCAAAAACGAACGAGATATCCTTGTCTCCCCATTTTATCCATGGAATCCCCATTATAAAATCCAATAATATTACATCCCACTTACACATCAGGATCTCATTTGGTTTTTTTGGTTTTCTAGAACCCAGTGCTCTTCATTCCCCATTTGAAAGGTGTGGCATCATGAAACATACTCGACAACACTCTATCTCATTGCTAGCCTAGAAAACTAAACCAAATTTCTCATTCATCTTTTTCACTTTTTGATAAATCAACATGTGGGAGGTAATCAATTATTTTAGCACCTACTTACACAATATAACTAGAACCACTCTACGTCCTTGGTAAAATGTTTTGTGCTCTCCACATTCCTGAAATCCATATAGGGATTCTTGTATGGATATCGGGTCAATACAAATTTCACAATTAATGTATTCTAACTATTTCTATATCATACACTAAATAATTTGAAGATTTATCACTATTAATGGTAGATAATGTGTTTCACTATCCTCCACTGAGGTTATATATATCAAGTATAACTACCCTAACACCTCATATCTGAAGAAAAAAAATGAGATTTTATTCTTATAAAATTTTCCAACATGTTTCCATTTTTAGACGTATGGAAAATATATTATTCAAAGTATTGTTAGAACAGTGGACAAGGCCTCAATCTCAATTTAGGGTATCTTTTGGATAAAATGAACCTAAGACACAAGTTTTATGGGTAAATTACAAACCCCTCACCCCAATGACAATTACTTCTCATATTCAATGTGAAAAATAATGATTCTAACTCTATGACCTGGTACACATAGTAGTAATCATGGGGTATCAGCTGACATGACCCATAAGAAATAATTTCCCACCTCAACATCAATATGCATAAGAGCCCATGTTCTGATGCCTCTCAAGAACAACACATACTGAACACCATCTTATAGAATACTAATAGAAAGATCATTATTCAACCATTACCTTAGTTCTATAGATGATTAATATAATGCACCATAACTTCACTCATGGATCTAATGTTATAAACACATTCTTTACATACTCACTTTTATACCATCTATAAAATCAAAGATATAACAATCCTTCATTAAAAATTTAAAAAAAAATTATACCTTATATCCTGAGGATATTTTTTGGATTTGAGATTTGTAGAATTTGGAAAACAATAACTAAAAAATAACAAGTTCTTTGTTTCAAAAAGATATTATTTTTCCTCAATATGAAAAAACCTAATCTACATTGAGTCTTCAATATCTCCTATAAAATCTCCACACAAGATATCATGTATGTCATGTCATGTCTAATACGTTTCATCACAAACTAGGTATATGGAAATATAAAAAGGGATGAGATAAATCACTCAGTAAGGGAAAACATAAAATAGATGTAATAATTGTATTAAAATTACATAAAAATTTTGGTAGGAATAAGTAATCAAAATAAGGCCATATTAAATTTGAAACAATGTGAATGATATAGTTGTGATAAGAAATGGATATTTGGATATAACTAATATTGATCTCATACTAATGAAATAAATAAGGTCAAAATCAATATTATCAATTACTTATTCAAAGAAACAATGTTATTATGGGGATAAGCATAAACAAAAACCAAACCTATTTTTTCTCATCATATTAATCGAGGTATCGAAGGGATATATAATTCTGGTCCAGACCTTTCACATTTTTATAAGCAATTTATTTACCATAATATTCCAAAATGCTTTTCATAATATTACAAAATAAATCTTTTAATAAATAAAACATGGCTATTCATATAATGAAAGATTAAAAATTTCAATATATAATCATGTTGTGTTAGTAGTTAATAAAAATTAAGAATATCCATATTCTTCCACTTGTTAAATAATGGCATGAAATTGATATAAAACATCCATATAACGAATGTGGACAATCTAAAAATACTTAGTAATCATGATAATAATCATATGTCATGGAAAAAAACATATATAATGCTTATAATTTTACCCATATCAATAGAATACAGTTATTTCTATGTGAACATCATCCAATCTAATTTATGTACAAATTTGATGTTCACACCTTATAGAGATATGTGTATACATCTATTTGAACACTATAATAAAATTATCATAATGAATCAAGATATATAATTTGGATTATCTGAAAATATTATAACCATATTGGAACAATGTAAACATAGAAGGATGTTGATAGATGAAAAATCCTTGCATATTAATTCTTTAAACATTTTCACAGAATAAAACTATTTAATACAATGATTTAATTCCTTAAAATGATAAGGTTTATATATTAGAGGATAAATAATGAACAAAAATATCATTTGGGTGAATCATTTATAAAATTTTATGTTAAATGTAAGATAAAACATAATATATATTTTAGAAAACATATTTAGTATTCATTTAAAATACAAATTTATATATCAATTTTAAAGGACAAATTTTAAATGTTGTTATAATGGATTTTGGAATAAATTAATCTTAAATATAATATCCAATAAAGTATATGTGAATATAAATATTTTATTTTTTTTGGAAATGTATATTGAAAGACAAAAAATAAAAAATAAAAAATAAATATCATTTTTATTATTTTAAAAATATCATTATTCAAAACTAAAAGTATAAGAAGAGTAATAAAAATTAATTTAAATTAGGAATTTATTTTTAAAATTATATTTAAAAATTAACATATAATATAATTTTATGTTGGGGGAAACCAATCATAGAATAAATATGTTCCTAATAAAATAAAATAACTCAAGGAAAGAATAGTTTAGTTATCAATATCTTTTATGGGAATCACACACCACAAATCTTGAAATATTTTTATTGGGGTTTATATGGTAAAAATATAAAAAAGTTGAATAATACCACATAATATAATAAAATACAATAAAATAACCATCTTATATGATATAAGTTTAATGTAAGGGTCATATCTCAAATACTGAAAATTTAGTTACAAAAACATCCTACGACAAGGGTAACACTTGAGTCAAAAATCATTTAAATAAAAAAAGGTTAGTTCGGCATTGTTTATACAACAAATTAAAAGGAAATAAATTATAGGAATTTAAAGTTATAATAAATAAATATAACTCTATAATATTGAAACATGGTTCTTAACATATAACAAGTATCAAGGAATCAAAATTGAGTGCAACAAAACCCTTGCGTCTAGGGAAACATTTTAATCAGAACCCCTTAAAATCATGGTATTATAATTGAAATTAATTTAATCTTATTAAAATATAATTAATGATATTATATATCAAATATTAAGTATATATAATACATAATTAAAATTAGGTATATAATAGAGAACAAGTCTAAAATAGAGGAATTTGTGATAAAAACCCTTACCTCAAACCTAATTAAATCAACAATTGATCCAATTGTACTAAATAATTAAATAAATATCATTAAATACATAACTATCAAAAATTATTCCTAACTATAACAATTTTTAATCCAAATATATAATCATTATGAATATATATATATGTTATGTTTCACCTATTTTCAACACTAGGTGTTTGTAATCTTTCTTGATATGAACTAGTTTCATACAAATTTTGGTGGTATATATTATTTTTTCAAAACTATATAATTATTATATATTATAATTTAATAAAAGAAATGTCCTTATATATTTTATAAATCAATAATATCATTTAATTATATCTTGGGTTATTATCCATGAGGATGAATTTGGCATCAAGTATGTTTCAGTGCATCTTGTCGATCGAAGGGTGTGTTTATAGTTGATGTATTATGTATTAATATACCATTTCTAGAATAGAAAACAAACCATTATTCACACAGTTATATTATATTTTAAGAGTAATTATGTATATATAGTAAATAATTGCATAAATTAATTTAATTTTTCAATTATGTGGTTAAACCGACAAAACTATGGACATTTCTGGATTTAATTGATTACTATGAGGGGGTTTTGTTGTAATATTATCGTACTAGAAAAATAATAGTATACTATATTGTTTATTAGTGATATATGTAATAATTTTAAGTATTTATAATAATAAATAATGGATATTAAAATATTACATGATTCGAATCAATGATTATCCTTTTAATACACTTATTTTAAACAATTCAGTTATTAATTGAATTTTTTGATAAAATATTTAATAGGTTATCTGAGTTTTCATAAAATAAAGTTAATAATTTAATAAAAATTATAATTATACATTAATCCAATCCTTATGAACATCAATGAAAGGATGTTATGGAAAATAAAATGAAAATCAATTGTTCCATGGAGGCGGGAGTTCAGATGAACACATAGTTGATGGATTTTCCTTACGTAGAATGGAATAAAGGATTAATATTTTTTATTGTTTTAGACTCATAAAAGATATAACTATTAAAATTATTTATTAAATTAATATTTTTAACCATCCTTGTATTATTGTGAAGGAAAATAAAACATGTTACGTCTTTGAGGTGGTAGTCTTCACAACTCAGAAATTACGGTTTCATTTTTCTTAGTATATAATGGAAAATGTGATTAATTATTATTCATATAGTATAATAATATTCAGAATATATCATATAAAATTTTATTTATATAGGTTTTCTAAAATTATAATATTAATATACAAATAAAAAAATGTTGCCAAAAAATGTTTACTCACATTGAGAACATCAAGATTTCTTTGGAAGATCCTTTAGAAATGGATTACATAGGTAGGTCTATTGTAACAAGGATATTAGTAGAGTGAAAGTGTATTATAAGGTATGTAATAATGGATATTTTTAGGAGGAATCCTATATTATAGGAGTGAGTTTATGGATTGGTGATATGTGGCTTTTATATGTGGTGAGAATCATATTTTTGTTAATATGTGAACTTAATAAAAATGGAGAACATTTTGAACATGGAAAGAGTATCCAAAATTGATAAATAAAGAAATATAGAAAATATAATGTCTATCCACACATCATGCACTCAATTATAGAAATGTTTGTATCATGCTTCAAGATTTTTACCCCTTTAATTATTACTTTTTCATTTTAGATTTTATTGTGATAACTAGTTGTTACCTAAGGTAACTTAACATGCATGAAAAAATAAACTTCTTCTTAAAATATAATTTTTTCCTACTAATTAAAAATTTAATATGAATTTAATTTGATTCAATTGATAAATAATTTAAAAATTAATATTAAAATAAAAATATATAATCTATAAAAAACAATTTTTTAAAACATATTACATATGTTCTAAAATAAAAAATACCGATTTATATATTAAAATAAATTATAAATTATAATTTCACATATACAATACATATTTTTTCTTTGAAAAATGATTCAAAAACCTTAAATTTATACTTATATTATAATAATTTTATAAATTTAATTTTTTTTAACACAATAATTTTAAATATTCAAAAAAATAATAATACATTTCAAATTATACTAAAAAAAATATTAATTTTTCATTATGATGATGAATCCAAAAATATTTTTTATTTTTCCAAACTCAAATTCAATATTTTATAATTTTAACATTTAAATAAAATGACGATATATAATGGAAGAAACTTTTTATAGGAAAAAAGTTTTAAGAATATTAACCACTCTTATTCATATTTCCTTTCATTTAATTTTTAATTATAATTAATAAATTATTCATATAAATTATATTTTATCATCATTAATCAAAATATTGGTTAAATTAAAATTCATATTATATAAAAGGAAAATATTTTTTAAAATAAATTTCTAAGTATAAAATGATCTTAATGGTCATTTTAACTATATCAGTTGAATTTCATTCATATTAAAAAGTGGAATTTATTATCATTAAATAAATATTTGGTAAATTTCTTATTCCTATTAATTTACTTTAATTAAAAACAATGGTTTTACTGATCATACTTAATATTAATATTTTTATCTAAATATATTGTAGTTTCATTTTAGATCGATATTTTGTGTGGTGAAATCTATCAAAAAAATTTATATCATTTATAGGAAGTAATATATTAAAATATTTGGGTGTCACATTCTCCCCCTTAAATATATCTCATCATCAAAATTTGAATCAATAACCATTGTAATTTCTATATGGAAATCATAATTAACCATACCCCTTTATATGGTCATGGGTTTATTTAGGATGTGGAATGAGATTTATCTATATAAAAATTATTATAATCTCTTTATAAAGTGAGCTACCCCATTACTAATCTAACATGGAATTATACAATGGGAATAAGATCTAGAATAATAAGGAATAAATTCCCACAAAACATGAAAATTATTTTTAAAATAATCATATTTAGTATTTTGATTAATTTATAAATAAATATCTCTCGGTATCTAAAAAATTACATGACATAGGAAAATAGACAAGCTATATGTATATCTCACTATGTGATGAATTATTAGTACTTTTATAAGATTTTCATTATTCACGTTGTTGTTACAGACTATTTTTATTGTTTTCCCTTGGACTGGGACATTTTGTTTCATAATTACTATCTCATTTTTTCATTACAATTATGAGTTTTATGACCTTTATCTCCACACTTATAGCATTTAATATAATTTTTTGGAAATTTCCTCAATCATTATTCCCGTATTTTTGACATTTGAGAAATTGTATCTTTTTCCTTTATTTTCTTGGTCACCAAAATTTCTATGATATTCCATCCATATATTATTTGTTTTGAAATTATATCTATATTTACATTATTAATTAAGATTAGTGATGGATTTTTTGAATCATAAGAAATATTTCCCACTAAAGACCTTATCATATTTTTTTATTCATTGTGAAATTTTATGAATTTTCAATGGAATACCTTATTAACATGGTTTCTATGTGAATCCAGTATTAATGAAAACCAAAATAGTTATCATGGGTGATGATAATTATAAAATATTTATCATAAATAATCCTAGTAGAATTTAACCTCAATATGTATCTCATAGTAAAAAAATCATGTTAGCCTGAAATGGTTACAACTCAACATGTATCATATACTATTCAACCTATATCATCCTCAGTTTGATATATCATTATTGGTTCAACCTAGGTTACTTTAAGATTCATTTTATCATTAATTTTATCATAATATTCAAAATGGAGATAAATATTTACCATGAATTTTCTTATAATATTACTCATTTAAATATATTCTCCCAAAATATAATATATCTCTTATCTAAGAAATAAAATATCATTTAATATATACATTATCTAATGAATATATACATTTCAGTCAATTTTATCCATGGTTACTTTCCTATTAGTCCGTCAAACATAATCATTTTCAAATCCCCAATATTTTTTTATATAGATAATATTAGTGACCAAATAATATTCTTCTAGAGTGTCAAGTCAACTGTGTAATCATTTGCACATTCATTGTGCACTGGAGAGAAGATCGATTAAATACTTAATAAGCCTTTATTTTGGGTTATTTCCATAAGATTCATCTATGTCATAGCTACATATTATTACTATTATATAGACAAGGATATATTTCTTAGATAACCATATGATCGTTTCATAACCAAAACATCCATGTTTTAACCAATACATATACTTATTCAATGGAATTTAACTATTATTCCAATATCCTAACCCTTAAATAATTAGTTCATTATTACCTTATGATTAAAATATATACTAACCAAATGGTTATATATATAAATTTGTAATTAGGATCAATCCTAACTTATAAAACCATAAATTATCATTAATAAACATCATAAAATCTAAATTTATCTAAACCATTCCATTGATAAGAACTGGGATACCCGAGACATGCTCTCAAATACCGGATTCCATTAATATAAACATTACATACTCTGTTTTATATCAATGGTGGAATATTTGATATAACAATAATATATTACAAAATTGAAAATAATTATTTCATATCTTGCATCCTTGTGATATTTTATGTTTTATAGATTTATAGAATATGGAGAAAATATCTACTAAAGACCATGTTCTTGGTACCATGAGAAAATTTGAGACACTATATAAAAAACAAATTAATCCACAACGAGTCTTCAAAATCACATATAAATTCCCCAAACAAGGTACCTTATTTGGAATATCATGTGGAATAAAATTCTTCATACCCTAGGTAAATGGAAACATCATATAGGGTGAGCTCAAATGCTCTTTACTGTAAAACATAAAATAGAGGAAATTATGGAATAAACATATAAAAAATATTATGTCATAAATAAATAAATAACATGGATCCATAATCAACATGAAACATAGATAATTTTTTTTCCATTAGAATAAATTAAAACATGGATATTAGTAATACTCATCTCATATTTGTGAAATATATAATTTCAGTCATTAAAAACGAAATGATACTGTATTTTTCTAAGATAACATCCTATTTTTGGAAGAGGTATAAGCATAAACCCAATATGTTCGGTCTCATGAGACCCGTCGATGCATCGAGGGGCTATATCATTACTATACCCACACATCCCTTTTTCAGGACCAATGAATTCAATATAAGAGTACACCATAATTTTCATACCATTCCCTAATGAACCTATTATTGAATAAAAGATGGTTTTACATTTGATGAATGATATTAAATTTCAATATAGAATAAACCTGCATTAGATTTCAATAATCATCAATAATATCAACAAATTTTATCATGTCCAATAAATGGATAAAATAATCATAACCCATCTAGAGAATAAATGTGGATGGTCAAATAATACATATTTAACTTTAATATAATCGCCACTCAGGGAATAAAAATATATGAACTGCTAATACTTTTCCCTATGTCAATAACTTGGAAAACAACATGCAATATAAATTATGTAAAAAGGTGATATTCATTCTATTTACAGAAATAATTATATCAAAAATTCATTATTAGAATAATATGATCATAATGCATCCTTATAAATAATCTGAATAGTTTCAAAAAACATAATCATAGTGGAATAAAGGGAACATAAAAGGATGTTGAAAAAAATTAAAAATATCCCATTAGAGAAATGCTTTTAAAGGTATCACAAAATAAGGGATGAAGAATAAAATTATTTGAAACAATGATTTAAATCCGTCAATTAATAACATACATACATACATATATATATATATATATTATAGGATAAAATATTAAAAATAAAACCAATTTGGGTAAATTATTTAGAAAATTATAAGGTAAATGGAAGTGAAAGATTAAATGATAATTTAGAAAACAATTTTGACAATGATTTTATATAAAAATTTACATGTCACTTTGAATGGTAATTTTTGAAAATGTGACAAGAAATATTTTGAAAAAATATTAATTTAAATAAAAATATCCAATAATGGAGACTAATAATTAATAAATTTTATCTTGGATAAATGAGAAAAGGACAAAAAAGTCATATGAAAGTTAAAGGAAACCCCTTTTTATTTTTTTTCACAATACTTTTGTTCAAAACTAACATTGTAAGAAGAGTAAATAAAAAATAATTTTTATTGAAGCATCATATTCAAAAATATCATTAAAAAATACCATGTAACAGAATATTTATGTTGTAGAACCAAATCATGGAATAAATAAGTTCATTACAAAACAATCCATCTTATGGAATTAAAAATTAATTTATTAATATCCCTTATAGGAAACATAATAAGTGAAGCATGAAAAACTTTAAATGGTTTTATGTGGTAAAAATTTAAAATATGCGAAAAATACTTCATAATTAAATCAAATTCCTAAATATATTAAACTTATATGATATAAGTTCTTGTGAATGGTCATAACTTATTGGACAAAAATTGAGTCACCAAAAACACATACATATTGGGTAACACTTGTGTCAAAAGAAATTTGAAGAAAAAAACATGATTTGGCTTAGTTTATCCAATTATTTATATGTAAATAAATTATATACATTGATGGGATAGTAAATCAATAGAAAACTATAACGAAGAAGCGTAGTGGAAAATATATAAGATGTATCAAAGGATTAGAATTAAGAAAAAAACCATATTGGCTTGGTTATCATTTTAATTAAGATCTATTGAAATTTTAGGCTTATAATTGATCTAAAAATACATTTATTTAAATATTATTCAATATATAATACCTCAAATAGTTAGTATATACACCAAAAATGAAATTATGTATATAATATTAAACATGTCTCAAAGAGGATAATATGAGATAGAAACCCATACCATGGTCTGGATTAGTTCATCATTTGAAAACATTTCATGAATAGATAAATTATGTAAATTAAATACATACCTAATAATATTATTCACAACTATAATTATTTAAACTCATATTTTATAATCATTATAATCATATTAGTTTGTTTTCACCCATTTACAACACTGAGTGTATGTAATATTCAACACTTTGATCTATTTTTGTAAAATTACATTCAATATATATTATTTTTTAAAATCCAATAATTATTATATCATATAAGGAACTAAAATATAATTTACAATATATTTTATAAAGAAATAATTAAAATTTACGGTATCTGCAGTATATATCCATGTTGTTGAAATTGATGATAATCATGTATCAATGGTTCATATCAAATAAAGGGTATATTCTTAAATTATGAACTAAATATTTAAAAAATATATAAAAAATTTAATAAAATAAATTTTTACAAATTTATGTTATATTAAAATATTAATTATTTTCCCATATTCATTCATTATATATATTAATATTATTGTTAAGGTATGTGTTTAAAACTAACTAAACATGAACATACCCTTATTTAATGAATAATTTTATGGTGTTTTTATTAATATAATTTTGCCTAAAGCATAAGGATATTATTTTGTGTTTATTAGTGTGATATATCATAATATTATGGAAGTATAAGAACTAATAGATATGAAAATGTTTTATTATATAAATAAAATATTATCCTCTTAGTAGACTTATGTTAAAAAATTTAATTTATTTTGGTTGTTTGTTGATCATATAATTAACAGGTTCAATAATTATTCTTACTAAAACCTTAATAATATCATAAAATTAATATTTTTCATCAATCCCTTCATAATTACCATCCATTTAATTCATAAAAAAAATGAAAAATTAAAATCAATTGTACCATCTAGGCGGTAGTCCACATGTACACATGGTTAGTGATTTCATTTTCCCCATAAAAAGATAAATGATTATGCAGTTTATTGTTTCAAAATCAAAAAAGTGGTAAAAATTTCATATTTATTTATTAAATTTAACTTTTATATTATCCTTTTTTGTTGTTGAAGGAAATTAAACATGTTTCATTATAGAGGCAGTATTATTCACAACGCATGAATCATGATTTCTAATTACTTAGTGTAAAATTGAGATTGTGATTACTAATAATTTACATAGAATTTAATATTTATAATATAACAAATATTGATAAAATTTAATATCTATTTTAAAATTATAATTAAAAAATAGAAAAATAAGTTAATTAAAAAAAATTACTCATGTTGAGCACATTGAGATTTATTTATAAGAGCCATTGTAAATTGATGGAATATTCCAATATCATGTGGAAATAAGCTCAAGGGGTTCATATATAATTATTATACAAATAAAAATTGTTATATTTCTTGGGGAAATCATTTTTTTAGGAGTTCCATGAATGGGTGGTGATAAATCTATTTTATATGTAGTGAGATTGATTTTTTTAATATTTCAACTTAATATAAAGGGATAAAATGTTAAGAATGTAAGGTGGATTAAAATTGATAAATAATGGATTCAGTATGATATAAGGGTGATTAAAAACACAGACACTCAATATTAGAAAGGTTTTTTTTCTTGTTTCAATCACATTACCCATTATTTTACCATTTTATCTTTTACTGCATTAAATATTTCTTTCTTTAGGTAACATAATTGTTATGCATAATTTTTTTTCATTATTATAAAATTTAGTCCAACTAATTATAAATTAAAAATAAATTTATACTTAGTAATTTTTGATATTTTATAAAAATTAATTATAAAATGAAAATTCTAAATCTATTAAAAATAATAATAAGAATATAATATATATGTTCAAAAATATCAAATATCCATTTTGAAACTAAAAAACATTTTTTTACAAAACTATAATGTTACATATAAAATATCTATTTTTTCTTATAAAAAAAATTAAATAATTTACAATTCATACTTATATATTAACAATTTCATAAATTTCATGCTATTTTTTAAAAATTATATTATATACTATTCGGAAAAAAATAATTCTTTTCAAAAAAAGCCCAAAAATCGATTTTATGTTTTTATTACTATGAGGAATAAAAAATTAATTTTCATTTTTTAATATTAAAATTTTATATTTTAAAAATTTATTTTTAAATAAATAGTTTAGATATAATGAAAAATACATTTTACAGGAAAATATTTTTTTGGGAATATTAAACTGCATCATTTATATTTTTCATAATTTACTAATTAATTTAGAATTAAAAAAATTCATATGAAATATATTTTATTATCATCAATCTAAAGTTTCATGAAATATAAATGTATATCTCATGGAAATAAAATATTTTGAAAAAAAATTACCATTTATAAAATGATTATATTTGTCTTTTTAGTAATAAGAATATAATTTCATTCCAATTAAAAATTATCTTCTATTTCCATTGTATAAAAATTTTAAAATTTAGTCATTTATACATATTACAATGAAGTTAATTACTTGGTCATGATGGTCATAATAATTTTTATATTGTTATCTGAATCTGTTATAGTTTTGTTTTAGCATGTTTTTGTTTGTGGTACAAGCTATTGAGCACATTTATATCATAATTAATATTTCATATATAAAAAATCTAATGATACAATTTCTACAACTACCTAGTCAAATTGAAAAAATACACTTTATGTTTCAATTCAGTCATAGGGTCTATAATCCTAAAATAGTATGTCACAAAAAAATAATAGTACCCAATGAAACTAAGAAAACTCACACCTCATATATGATACTAGGTGAGTCCTAACCATGAACTATCTATATCATTTTAGGATCGATAGTTACATAATGTTTTGATATGACATGCCCCAAATATTTTACCTATTTAATCATGAACTTGCACTTTGTGAGATTACTGTATAAGTGATTATCCAATTGTAATTGAAATGAAATCCGCAAAGATATATGTGATACTCCTCGGAGAGGGAATAAATGAGGATGTCATCGATAAGGAAACCATGAACCAAAACATGAAAGGCTGGAATATATTGTTCCTAAGTATCATGAAAAAAATGGTTGAATTCATCCCATCAAAGCAAATAACCATGAATTATTTTTTCTGATAGTGACATTAGAATTTTGTTTCTTCATAATGTCATCCCTAAGAACCCACAACAAGTTATATTCAGACATTAGGTTAATCTTCAAAACCTATCTCATTCCTTTCAACTATGCTAAGTGTTTTTCCATACTTGGTAATGAGTACTTCTATGAGATCATCACATTGATATCTTGATGATAAATATCATAGAGCATAAATATATAGTCTTCCTTCTTAGATAAAAACATTAGAGATTCCTAGGGGATACATTAGGTTTAATGAAAACCATCTTCTAAAAGTCCTACCACATTAACATCGACTCTCAAAGCATATTAAGGGAATACAATATTCAAAAAAAATATACCAGAAAGGTATTCAGGTTCAATTCAATAAAAAAGATGATCTCACGTCACAAAGGTTACCCTATAATATCATTTGGGATGATATCTATGTATTTCTAGACTATCATGGCAATCCATTTGTTTCAAGAACACATTTTACCAAGGAAAAAACTCTACAACTGATGGTATATGGGTTATAGAATATTAATCCTGATCCCTAATAATTCCTCCAATTGGACCTTTCTCCATTGAAGGAGATCACTTACCAATCCATCTATATGAACCTAAATCTCCTATGGTGATAGTGTATCTATGAAAATATAATTTATAACTAGATAATTTAGAAAAATATGCATTGAAAATTCATAAAAACTACTAAGAGGTTCTATGAAAATATCTCTCTACCGATCATCAGCTCATAAAATCAGTAGATGCACAAAATAATGGAATCTATCCCCGTCAGAATCTCCAACCACAACTACAGGGATAATGGATCCACATGAATATTAGGATTGAACAATTGATATAATGAGTAAAGAATAAATCATGAATGTGTTTACATATTTTGGTGATAATGTAGAGAAAACATATATCTTACCTTGAATCATCTCCAATAAAACCTATTAATAACCATATATATCCTCAAATTGACCACACCCTTATCCACTAGATCTATGATCCTGGTGTGGAAGACATGGTATTTTTGATGGAAGTAATTCATATCATCATTCTTAAGATATTGATCCTTTTCCATGACCTTCACTAGACATTACATTAGTTATACCTCCCTACCATCTACATTGACGACCCTGGTGAGATCCTGAATCATGAAACTACTTATCCCATACAGGTTTTTAAAATGTCTGGCCATTTTTTTAGTGTTCTATGTCAAAAAATAATGATTCATATGACCCCTAATATCAAAATAATTACACATTACATCTCTGAGTTGAATAGATTATTTATAGGGTATCATTTCCATAAATTCATGTGACCTATAAATCTTAAACTGATGTCTCATGTATCATCAACCTAAAGCCCGACTTCTGTTGGATACAATTGAAGAATCTACACTATGATGTCCATTTATAAGTTTGGATGCTTGAAAATACTTTTCTTGTAATTTCACTATCACCAAGTCCCACTCTAAAAACCTGACATGGGTTTGAATCCATAGAAACACCACATTAATTTAGATGTACCCATGGAATCCATACTCAATCTTCCATACTCATAAGTATCCATCTCACTCTATATCGAGAGAGTAGTGGGTTTGGTTACTGATCCTTGACATTTACTTTTAAATAGTTATGTAACACTGATACAACTCCATAATAACATGATTCCTCACTAAGATTAATGTTGAAGGATAATACTCATTATAGAACATGTGTTGAAACTCTATCCAACAGAGTGTTTCCTCATCATGGTCAGTGTAACAAAACACTACCTGTACCTTGATACTCAATGAAGATTATTTGTTAAAGGTAAAATAATCCAATAAGATGACATTTATATGATATATAAAACTCGTAATATTAACCCATCATAATCCTCTATACCTAGAGGATATATCTCACTATAAAACCATAGTGTTCTCTACCAATAAAACCGACATAGTGTAATCAGTCTGTGCACATTGTTTTCATTTCATTATAGAACATTCATTTAATCAACATGTAGGAAAATATCATATAAAACCATGGAATGTGGATCCACACACCTCTAAACGGGATGAGTAACTACTCTATACATGCCCTGATAGAAAAAAACATTCACAGGTCCCTTAAGAATTAAATTATCACTAAACTAGTATTTCCTACAACCCTAACTCAAAATCCTAGAAGATGGTCTTTTTGGATGTATCCATAATGATAACAATATGTACCACATATTGATGAGCATATATATAGAGAACAATAATGAATGGTATGGAAATTACTGACACATTCCCATATGATTCACATACCATTGATTTCCCTGTAAATAGTTCCACATTATGTTTAGTCAATGTGTAGGGTATCAGAGTCCTGGCATATGGATACATAACCCGATGCACCATCACTATGTTCCCTATACTGAAAGATAAAATCAAGAAAACTTTACATTACTACTCTACTTTCCCATACTAAATATCACAACACATGATCCTCAAAAACCATCCATAGGTTAACCTCCATTAATACCACTGTATCACAACCCATCCCTTTGAGGACCCACCTAAACCGGAAAAAAGGTGAGACTACCACCCCATGGGAACATCAAACAAGCCTGGGGTTGGATATTGGAAAAGAGTAAGAATTTCACCATTATGAGAGGCCACATCTTAATGTTACTATATGCACACACACTTCTATGTATATTAAAACCATGCATGAGAAATAAGTCTTTACTAATAATACGAGGAAAGAATGAATGTGACAACATTTAGTAGAAAATAGATTGAAGAAATATAACATTTAAGTAAAGTATGATGGCGAAAATAGATTCCCAACCTAAAACCATTAGCATCCTAACCTAATAGAAATTGGATAGGAATGTCCAATACATTAACTTTAAAACTAACCACTACCTAATATTATTTTCTCCCTACATTACTAAGATCCACCGAAATCCAACCCAAAAAAAGTATGCATATGACTTTACTTCATCTACATAATACATGAAAAGAGAGGGAAAATACGATGTAAGGGTGAATATATACATACCGAGTAGGTAGACCACAATTACCAAAAATGGAACAAATAGGGATAGATAGTCATCTTAACCAAAAGAATAAGAATGTTTAATGAAAATAATAAATTTATTTGCTAATAGGGGTAATTTAATAAAGGGGTATGGGGGAAACTATATATCTTCTCAACTATATAGGTATGGAAAATTTGTTTGTACCTCTAAGAGTCTGGTTCATCCTGATGTCGAATGTATAATGTAATCCTTGATAGATTATCAATGGGGGACACACACCTCACTGATGGAACATCATGACCTTGGGGGTTTTAACCACCAAAAGGGTTGAGGAACCATAAATCATCTGCCATTAATGATGTAGGGGTTCATTTATAAATTTATAATACCTTCATTACATGGTAGTACATAGGGGTTGGGGCAATCCTAAATGTACAAAGGAAATCGGGGAACTATGACCAGACCCGTATGTGTTGTCATGGCTTTTTACAACCCATTTATCTCTCCATGATTCACTATGAAGTCTCAACATCATCTAATCATGTTATATGTAGTGATATGATTATACCACCTCATTTCATAATTTTTTTGTCAAAAAAATGTCACCATCAAATCCTACTCAAAAGTCAACTAAGGAAGGAAAAACATAGGTTCAGTTATGAGTCCAAAACAATGACATATGATAGGTATCACATCCGAAGAAAATTACACAATTGGTACCTTGGTGTAAAAATTGTGTACTCCCATTTTCACATATATTCTGGTCCGTCGTTAAATTTTATTGTTAAGATTTCATTTTGTAACCACATGTTAATTTTTTCTCATGTAGGTTTTTTATTCACGTTCATTTCTTAAAATAATTTATTTCTCTTAACATTTTCTATTTCGTATTCATATAATTTTTATAATTCTTCCTTAATTATTTAATAAATAATCATAGAATTTTGGGAAATTATTCCCACAATGTTGGAGTGATCATCATATCAACATTTTTCTTCTTCAATTCATCCCTAATAAGTGTGTGTCCCAATTCTAATGATATAATAACATAAATAGAGGGATTAATATTGTATGGGGTGATCCAAGTGGGTAAAAATAAGTTAAATGAATAATAATTCATTTACATTAATATTTTAATTTGATCATTATTTTAATATTTACATTAACATTGTAAAGTTCTTCTTCATCTTCACCAACCTTAACAATGAGCCATTTATATTCTAGTATGGTCCATTTAATTTGTGTTATCATTAATGTGATACTATAAGTTAATTAGTTATTATCCTTAAAAAAATTTATTAATGAAATAGTTTAATGATTTTGGAGAATTAATTAATTGATATAAAACATATTAAATTTTTGGCATGAAAGTTTCTAATCAAATTCATCTAATCATCATCAAGAGATAACATATAATAAAATCATTCTCTAAAACTGAATAATATTGAATAATCAAAAAATTTAATTATAAAATAAATTCAAACCGAAGTTGGAAACATCATATCCTAATCACCCCATTTAATATATATTTAATTGGGTTTCATCTTAGGTCTCTAAGGATTCAATAACCCAATATGTTCTCCAAGTGACTGCTTGAACCATATTACTTGTGTAAAATTGGGCATCACCATCCACCAATCATCATTAATTTTTCCAAAGTACCACATAATGAATATAAAAAATTAATAACACACATTTAAATCATAAAAACCCTAATATCTCATTTTTATCACAATGAAAAATGCATTCCATTTCCTGTATAATCATAACCAGAAATATCATTTTTCTTTAGGAACTCCTAAAAAAGTTCCCAGGAGATTTGGAAGAAGGTATAAAGTGGAAATCCATTTTAAAATTAAATTTAATATTCATACTAATAATGTATTTGATGGTGGTATATGTGGTAAATCCATATATGGAAAAATATTCTTTTACACTTTAAAAAAAGTTAGAAGAAACCCATACATGAAATGTAGAAAATATAAGTTATTAAGACATTGTGAAGAAAGTAAAATAAAGTATAAAATTAAATTTAGAAAACATAAAATCAAAAATAATAATTGTATTTAATCATTTAATGTAATATGGATATGTAGGAGTATGTGTTTGAAACATTTAATACAATATTTCAAAAGAAAATACCTTATCCTGAGTCCTGACTCATTTCATTCATAAGTATACCCTCATAAGTAATAAAATTATATTATATATATAATTTCATAAGAACCCGTTTTCATGTTCATACCATTATTTTTATTCCATTTATTTCATTTTTTACAATGTTTATTTAGCTATAAAAATTATTATTTTAATGTTGGACATTTTGAGGACGTTCTATTTATAACCACAAAATAGAATTAGTACGTTTAACATGGTCAAAGGGTTTATGGTTCCCTTAAATTAAAAATATTAAAAAAATTATAATTATTATATTTTTACTTTATATATAGTTTTAATATAAAAAAATTAATTTATTCATGGAAAATGAACTAGGACATTTCATGGGGAAATTTGTCTGTATATATGCATAAATGATGTATTCATTTTCCTTATGGGTGGACAATAAATAAAATAAACAATATTTTACTATTAAAAATCATAAATATGTTATAAATGTCATATATATTCATTATTTCCATCCTTATGACTTTATGTTTAGTGTATAAATGAAAAAAAGAAATGCACTGCTTCGACAAGGTAGTAGTCCACACATACACACAAGTGACATTATAATTTTAAAAATTATAGTATGGTAAGAAGGTAATTAATATAGTATCATTATATAATCAAATTTATTTTATAAATATCATGTAAATTAATTATATCAATAACTATATCCATCCATATGATTTGGTGATGACAAATGAATCACATCATTTTATGTAGGTGGTAGTCCACACTTATACACAATCGACATTTTCATTTTCAATTGAATGTAAAAATAGATTATAAATATTTTAAACAAAATAATAATAAAATTTAAGATTATTTAAGACATTTATGTTATTATATCCTCATATTTAAATTATATTTGTAGGTAAAAATGAAATAAACATGAATCACTCTATTAAGAATAATATCTCTTCATTAGAAAACATCTTTTGTCACACACATCAATCATTCTTATATTGTACCTTTGGGGAGACCAAGATCTCTTAAACATGTGAAGAAAATTTAGGAATTTATTTTGATAGGTATTGGTGAATATAAATAGATAAATGTTTTTTGAATAAATGATAATAGGTGGTTCTCTTATATATGTTAGGGGAGTGACACTCTTGAAAATACTTAAAAGTTTTTAATATATTATATGTATTTCTCAAAGGAAAGTTGCACAAAATGTTATTTTTTTAAATAAAATATATTTCTATGTCTAAATACACTAAAAATTATATTTATACAAGTTTTATATATTTTTTTATACATTATCACTTATTTTAACCCCACTTCATCACTTTTAACTGTTGCTGAGGTGATAATTTATTACCAAGGTAACCAGAATAAAAAATTAAATTGACCAAATTAAAAAAAATTATAATAATTATTCCCAATATGTGAATAATTTTACAATATTAAATTTCTATAAATAATAAAAATTATCTTTATTATAAATACGAAAACTGTAATGAAAAATGTTTTTAGAAAATTGCCCTTTTTATTCTTCAAAATGATTTTATACCAAAATATTGCATAATAATAAAAACTATAAAATTAATTTAATTATGTTTATTACAATGGTATTAATTTCACTTCAAAACTTATTAAAAATATAATTTTATTTTTAAAATTCTACAAAATAGGTGACCATTTTAATAAAAATCTATTTTCACTATTTACATAAAAAAATTGATCTTTTATTAAGAATAAAAAAGGTCACTATAAGTTAAATTCATTGACTCAAAAAAATAAATTTATATAAATAAAATTGAAATTATAAAATAATAAAATTTTATTTTTAAACAAATTCATAAAATATAATGGAAATAATTTAGTTATATGAAACTATTGGTTTTTCAATTGGAAAATAATATACAATTAATTATAAAACTATGATGAATATGAATAAATTAAATTAATAATTATAAATAAGAATATTGATTTATTAATAGTATTAACTATGTTTTCACATTTCCTTATTTTAATGAATTACATCCTTACAAATTGATTCATTACATATATAAGTGAGGTTGTTTTTCTCTCATTGCCATTTCACATTCCAAAGTTTCTTCCTCAATCTTGTGATTATTCTATAAATTCAAAACCTAGTTAATCACAATATTCTAAATCAAATAATATATTTGATATACAATCTAAGATTAATTTTTTTATAAGTGGTATTATCCTTTTTCATTCCACTTTATGGATCAAAACATTAGATGCATCAGGTACGTACTTCTTTAATAAAGAATCATGAAACACATCGGGTATCTGAGATAAACATGACCGGAGGGATCCTTAATAATAAAAGCTTCCCACTTTTTCTAGAATTTTATAGGGTCCAATGAACCACGATATCCACATTCCCAATTCCTCAAAATACATAAACATTTTCAAGGACATAATTTAAAGAAACTTGTTCTCCTTCCCCAAATGAGAGATCATTTCATTAATTATCTAAATAAATATTCTAACTACTCTAAGATTTCCTCATATAGTGTTTCATCATATTTACCTTCTCAATATTTTAATCTACTATCTATGGTCTCAACAACTTCTTTTCACTGACATCATCCAAACATCATGCAGTTAAGCACCACATTTTAGGTAATTCATAAAATAGTTCTATTTATACACTGGAATGAAAACTAATATTATTATAAAATTAAAATAATGAAGTTTATTGATCCAAGTAACCTTGATAATCACATGAGTAAGCAAGAATCATTTATAAAAAGTAAAAATTGTTCTCTATTACTATCCATCATAGTTTTGTGGAAATAATTATTAAAATTAATTTCAGTACCCAATGTTTTCTGAATTACTTCACAAAAATTAGAAGAAAATATGATATCGTGATATGATATAATAGTGATATGGACATCATTTAATATAACTATTAATTTAAGATAATTTCCAGAAAGAATATCAAAATTCATTTTATCGGGAATTGGATAAAAATGATTTTTTTGAATCATACAAAAATGAACCAAATTAAATTATTACCTTGAGATTTCTTTGGTAATCCCACAAAAAAAATCCAGGGATATATTATCAAACATCTATTTAGGCCCTAGAATAGAAAAAATCATCCCCTTTATTACATATAACATATCTTTAACCTTTTTAAAATTCAATAATTGTATAGTAAAATTAATAATATGTTTCTCCATTCTACACCACTAATAATACCAACAATGGTCCCTAAAAAATTTACTGCAACCAAGATAAGTATGAAATGTATTAATACGAGATAGAAATAATAATTCCCTCTTTAATCTGTAATCATTTAGATCCAAGAACATATTTCAAAATATTATAAAACATTCTATTTCAATGATAAATTTAGGAAACCAATACTTCTTGATCAATTATACCATTTCATTCAAATCATGATATTTCTCATAAACCAAATACTAGAACCAAATATAGCCCATGAAAAGGCCCAATTGGTGTTCCCTATCCCATAGGTCTGACACAAGTTCCTCGGTATCAATAAATTTGGTTTGGGAATGATTTTCCCAAGTATGAATGCATAAAACATTAAAAACAATCAATAATATAAATCTGAAATTTTCTTGCCAAATAATCATTAACAGAACCCATATCATAATAAATTGTTTTAAATAAATTAAAACTATACCAAATTAAAATAAAAATATCATTAAATAAGACAAAAATTCTCCACGTGACAAGGGGGCATCACCCCCGAGCCGTCTCCACAACATTGCACCAAAGGATGGGACTATCAACCTAAACCACCTTCACCCGAGGCTTTTCCCTTACCTATGTCAAACATAGTAAGGTGTACTTAAAATAAAGGGGTTTTATCAGGGTTTGATCCTAATAACTATAGGACACCATCAAACTATTCAAATTAGTACTCAATACGAGGTGAAAAGGCACACAATTTTAATATATAAGGAAAAGAGGTGATAAATTCCATGAAATGAAACTTTCAATTGTAAAAATTTTTCAAAATAAAACATTCATAATGTAAAAAATAATAATAATACATGTTATAAACAATTAATATCAACAAAACCCTAGGACAAGGGTAAATACAACAAATCCATAGAGCACCAAAACTGGGAACACCCCTAGGTACTAGATAGTCTCCGACCCTGTGTACCTCATACCTCGTTTTAAAATAACCATATAAAAATCCATTATTCTGAACTATCCACTATGAGGTAACATAAAAATAACCTATTTTTCCCAACCATCATAAATAATGTTTTTTAGTGTTTTAGTTATCTATTTTGTTCAGTGAAACATGGTCAAAACCCATCCGGATCACTAGCGATGTAGTACATATCCGCCCTCCTAGGTACCTGGGATTCCCCCTTTGTGCTCAAAAAAATTTATCACGATTCATACATCCATTTTCATATAACAACACCAATAAGTGTGTCATTAAAACTATACAGTAACTATACACACCTTATACTACATAAAACACACAACAAAACATTTTGATTTGTAAAAAAACCACTTCTCAAAATTTCACATTGTTTTGCACTCAAAATACCATTAAATACCTATGATTCACACTATATGAACACTTATAAGGCACAAAAACATAAAAAATCATCCCAATACCTTTTAATGAAACCCAACAATTAGTTATAGGGTAGCCCCATACGAACCATGAAGTAATATCTTTGTAAAACCACAATTTTCACACAAACATGACACTTAAAGTTCATCTACTTCACCGACACCATTAATTTTTTTTTTTGAGAAAAAAACCTATAAACATTCAAAACACTATTTTATTCCATAATAAATTTCAATAAAATAAACTATTTAGTTATACAGCAGCCCCAAATGAACAAATAAAATATTTCTATGAAAACCCCCCAATTTCACATAATAATGGAACTTTAACATAATTTTATGTAATAATACCCCTAAAATAAATTTCTTTTCACCAAGAATAACATTTTATAAACACAAAAATATTATAAACACATCAAAAAAAGTCACAAGGTTTTAATACACATGGAATAACCAACCAAAATTATTAAAACATTGAATCCTTTGTGCTAAAATTCAATCATACCACAGCCACACCTCAGGGAAGGTAGGTCAAGCCTAAAATAAAAATATTGGACCCTGGAATCAAAAAGGTTAACCCAAGGTTATAAAACCTACAATATGAGCATTTTTTACTTCAAAAAAGTAGAAGAAACTTCATGAAAAGTGGATGAACTAGGAGGGAGAAACACTTACTTGATATTCTGTGATGTTCCTCCACCAAATACCCCATCAAAATAGACTTCCAATGAGGGTTTTAGAGGATTTTAGGGATTAAATGGATATTATATTTGATTTGGGAAGAAAAGATAGAATTATGATAAATACTAGAAGTGAAAATAATTCACTTAACTCATTTTGATAATAATCTGGGCATCAGTGCATAGTTTTTGGGAACGGCTTGGAAAATCATGCACCTAAACCATGCACACTCCTTTCTCCCCTTAAAAAATATCCAAATTACAGAAAACATTGTGTCCTATTAGGGGTGAAATATGTGGGATTCTAGGATATAAATATAATAAATTTATTTACCTTTAATGAATAACATGGCTGTTATAATTATCCCTACCATGAAAACATTCCATCTGAGAAAGTCGACTTGATTCTTGATCAGAAAACAAAAATGGGTACTCATCCTCAACCCATGACATCCATTCCCAAGTCTCATATGTATCACTACCATTCTTACAACAATCCCAGAAATGTGCAATAGACCTTCCTCGAAGAACCATCTCTTAAAAGTCCACTATTTTCACTACCCTCTCAAAAACTAACAAGTTAGGCTCTATCTCCAGTTCTCCCCAACTCAGCACATGGGATAGATCCCAGTTGTATTTATTCAACTAGAAGACTTGTAAGACATCATTGATGGATGTATACTGAGAAGGTAAGTCTAACCTATAATCCACCTTTCCAAAAATATTTGTGATCTCAAATGGTATGAAATATCATGGTGTTATCTTCCCTTGCTTCCCCAATAGACGATGGCCCAAATGAGGAGCCACATTCAAGAATACCCTATCACCCACAGAAAAATCTAAGTCCTGACGCCTTTGTTCCGCATAAGATTTTTGAATACTCTCATCCATAAAAAAGTTTTTTATGATTAAATTAAAATTATTATAACTCACCTACACAAGGATCATCCCCAACATTGAAGTCTCACCTACCTCAACCAAACATAGGGGGACTAATACAGACAACCATAGAGCACCTCAAAAGGGGATATTCGAATCATGTATTGGTAATTTTTATTATAGAAAAAATCATCCAATCCCAAATTACTATAACATGAACCTCCAAATTCCAAAACACATGAACTAAGAATGTCCTCCATAATATAGTTTACTCATTCAGTATGACCGTCTATTTGAGGATGGTACACCGTGATCATCTTGATCTGTGACCCCATGGCCGTCTATAGGCCTTACCAGAGCCAAGAGGTAAAATGAGGGTCACTATATGAGACAACTGCTAATTTCACACCATGGAGTCTCACCACCTCTTGAACATACAAGCAGCCCAACTCATCCACTTTAGCTGTAAATATGATCCAGATAAATTGGGATGATTTGGATATATGGTCGACCACCACCCAATTGGAATTCTTACCCCTATGTGTATGAGAAAAATCAACAATGATTTCCATGAGAACCTCATCCCACTACTAGGTACGAATGGGTAATGGATGGAGAAAAACAGAGGGCCTTTGGTGATCCTTCTTCACCTACTGACATGTGTAGCATCACGAAATAATGTTCTATATGTCTCTTCACATACCTAGAATCCAGAAAAATTTTAGAAAATTATATTATAGACAAAGCTCGTCACTAGGTTCTTCATGCTAGATCAACTCCATTAGAGAGGGAGTCAATTGAACTCTCGCCAAGAATGCACCCCCATTTTTCAACTTGGTCTCCACATGAATCTGAGCAAACTGACCCATCAAAGTACACTAATCACTAGACTTCATTTAAGTATGCACTGGAACATTTCTTTTTAAGGTGTCGGCCACCATGTTACTCTTTCCTAGGGTATAGAAAATTTCAAATAAAACCCATGATAACACTATATCCAACGATGTTGCCTCATGATTAGGTCCTTCTGTGACAAGATATAGGGCAAGATTTTGTGATCAAAGGAGACTACAAACTTCTCCCCAAATAGGTAGTGATGCAAAATCATAAAATCATGCATCAAATATTCTATCTTTGAGTCATGGGTCGGGTAATTATTTTTGAGTGGTTGGATATGTAATGAGGTGTATGCCACTACGTGATCATCCTACATAAGCACACACCCAATACACATACCTGAAACATGATTATACACCACATAACACTTTCTAACCATTGAAAAAAATAGAATGGGGGTATTATTCTACTGTCTCTTTATCTTTAGGAATGATGCCTGACATTCTGGGCCACAAGCAATCTTCAACCCTTTTCGGGTGAGCGCGGTCAACAGTGAAGCAGGCCGAGAGAGATCTCGAAAAAACTGCCTGTAATAACCATCCAAGCCAATGAATCACATGATCCTAAACACATTCTTTAGTTTCTCCTATGACATGACTATATTGATCATCATGGGTTCCACAAAACCCCCTTATCTGAGATCACATGCCATTGAAATTTCACTTCCATGATCTAGAATGTTAATTTGAAAAACATTTCAAAAAGGTGATTCTCTCGCATGGTGCCCAATATGATATGAAAGTGATTATCATGATTATCCATAGATCCCACATAAACTGGGATTTATTCCAAAAATACCATGAAAAAATAATATAGATGCTGATGGAACACCCTATTCATTATTTCCATAAAGGAAACTGGCGTATTGGTCAATATGATGGAAATGACCGAGTACTCGATGTGGTCGTACCTGCTTCGTATGGCTGTCTTTGGGATATATGACTCTTTCACCCAGAGATGATGATACCATGAATGAAAGTTGATATTAGAAAACCATTTTACCCATTTAACTAATCGAACATGTCATCTATTTGGGGAAAGGGGTATTGTTTCTTCATTTTTACATTATCCAGCTTCCTTTAGTCAATTCCAAACCGGAGGGATCCCATATCCTTTTTCACGAACAACACATGTGAAACCCAAGGAGAGAAACTATTGTGAATGAATCCTTTGGATTATAATTCTTAAAAATTTATCTTTAATTCCCTAATCTCAGTGGGGGTAATATGATATATGGGAAAAGATATCAGCTTTTTTCCCAGAGCTAGATCAATCAATGACTCTACCTCCCGCTTCGGGGGAATACAAGAAAAGTCATTCGAGAATACCTCTAAAAACTAATTCAATACATGAGGTTGTGCTCATTCAGGGAAATAACATCTACATATAGTGAGAGTGGAGATAACTGGAAGATAATAGATCCCAAATCTTAGCGTGGAGGACCTACACGACCTTACCAAGGATCCCACTCCCCACAAATAACCTCATGACTGCAATCAGGTACTGTGAAACTCACTCACCACCTGTAGTAATCGATGTTTGAATATAAGTGTAAAAGACTATCCATGCCATGTATCATGTAAAATATATCCATATTTAATACAAAGAGGTCCCACTCCATCTCAATTCCTGACATGAAGAGCGCACAGGACAGGCACCAAAGACCCTGCTCTTTATTCATTCCAAGTAGCATCTCCAACTCCATCGCAATAGAAGGATAATCAGTAAGAAAATTCAGTGTGTCCTCAATAAGGTAAAAGATAAATGAAATATATGCTCCAGTATCAAAAGGAGCAGAAGCTAAGAAGATGTAATCGAAACGATACCTCGAACTATGGACGGACCCGCCTCTGATCTCGTCAGTTCTTGATCCACCGCATGAAAATGTCGGGACTCTTCCTATGAAAGACCAATTGTCTATAGTTGTGCAGTGAACTAGTTCATCCCAAAATAAGTCCCATACCTGAAACCACAACCACCAAAATGAGATCCCCCAACCTAGACGGCTCTTCCTAATCTGACACTCCTTTTGAGGTCACTGATACTTTCCAACTATGAAGTGGTTGTGCCACCCCAAAAAAGTGCTTCAAATTCATCATACCACCACACTTATATCATGGATTCATAGGGAAAGGTAATGCTGGTCAGATGGGTCATGTACTTCCATATTTCTGGCACACGATGAACATCACACCAGAAGCCACAAAAGAAAATTGTCTTGATGAGTGGCCTGAACTACCACCTCACTTCTTCCCCTGCTCTTCCCACTTCATTTTTCTCCCTAAAGAGATTCCATTTCCCTCTAGTAATACAGTTCTAGAAAAAACCTCACATTATTTACCATCAATCTCAACCATACATGCACATTCAATGACTTCAGCATAGGTCCTCATCTAGAATAAGAAAACCTAGGAGTATATCTCTAGTCACAAGACTTTCTCAATCCTATGGGCATTCTATTGTTCATTCGAGGTGATATTTTGAGAATACTGAACCATCTAATCGACTTGGTTAACCTACTCCATTACAGAAATATTGTACTGAACAAGGTCCATGAACACTCATGATCTAGCGTAATCCAAAACTTTAGGGAAGTACGGGTCATCGAGGATGGCCTTAAAATCTCCTCAGTGCATTTGGTCATTCATCAAATTCTGAAGTACTACACCCAACACATGCGGATGGGACCCCCCCCCCCCCAACAAAAAGAGGCACACTTCACCCTAACCTTCTATGGTGTTTCTCGGAACTCAAACATGCGCTCGATCATTGCGAGCCATTCCTATTCTTTCGGGGGTTCTATGCTACCTAGAAAAGTAATAATCTTTATTTTTAGAAAATCAAGAGCTCTATCTTTTCTAGGAACCATCTCTTCTTCCCTAACATGAAGGGAACATGATCTGGTCCATGTCCCAGAGCATGGACATCACAAACCACATCCATGACTAGCCTCTGATCAATCAGTGTGGGATAACTCTCTATGTCTTCCTCATGTGGCTGTATGGGAGATTTCATAGGAGGCATGTTGCTATAAAATGATATAGTAACAAAAACCATAGTCAATACCGTAATTATTAAAATTTCAAAAAAATAATTCGAATATAAATAATCTAAATAGATTACATTAATAAAATTAACAACTACTCCACCCCCACTCGATGTCGATGTGTGGTCTGCAACCCACACGTCTCACCTTGAAGTGAAGTCAATCAAACAATACAGACATCTCATGTTTATTCAAGATCTTCCACAAGAGGTGTGGGTAGGGCACCCTACTCATGACCAAAACCATGATCCACAAAAATCATAGATCTTTTCTATCCCAAATCATCCAAAAATATTAATATAACCCAAAAAACACATTCCCCCTTTGATAGTATTTTGTCCCAAACCAAATATGGTCACCACTAATACTAATACCAAATCCATAACATTACAAGGATTGAAGGGCGTTCCCTATCTCCACAAGCTGGAAGAAGTTCCTAGGTATAATTAAATTTTGGTTGGGAATGGTTTTTACGAGTATGAAAGCATAAAAATGAAAATAAATGAATAATATGAATCTGAAATTTTCATGCCCAAAAAGGCTTAATAGAAACCATATCTGAAAAAATGGTTTTAAATAAATTACCAGAGGTCCAAAAAGAAATAAAAATAGCATAAAATCATTCAAAACTACTCCACACGTCACGGGGGTCATCCCCCCCCTAAGCCGTCTCCATGACACTGCACCATAAGATGGGACTAACAACCCGAACCTCCTTCACCTGAGGCTTTTACCTTATCTGAATAAAAATAATAATTCCCACTTACATAAAAGAGGATTATGTAGGGTGAGATAATAATAGAAATCATATACCACCCAAATATTTCAATGATTATCCCATACAAGGTAAAAAATTACACAGTTTTAACATGTAAGGAAAAGCAATGATAAATTCCAGGAAATGAAACTTTCAATTGTAAGTAGTATTCAAAATAAAACATTAATAATGTTAATACATTTGATTAATACGTGTTTTCTACTGTAATGTACACACAAACACACCTTAATACAATGGTAAATACCACAATTTAATGGAGCACTAACCCCAGGAACACCCCTAGGCACTAGATAGTCTCACACTTTATGCACCTTATACCTCAGTGTAAAATAACCATAGAAAAATCCATTCCCATGCACGAGACACTAGTATAGAACATACTCGTAACCTAGTGGTACCCAATCTTCATCAATTTTGTTTTTTAGTGTTGTTATTATCAATTTTGGTCTATGAAATTGGGAAAAAACCTATCTGGATCACTAGTATACTAGTACATATCCTCCCTCCTAGGTACCCGATATTACCCCTTTTTGCTCAAATTGTTTTAGAATGCTACGTAAATACCTTTTAATATTAAAACATGACTTCTAGTCACACAAAACAATTCAGTAGCTATACACAATTTATACACCTTAATACACACAACATAACATTTTGATTTTCAATAAAAAAAACTTCTCAAAATCTCGCATTATTTTGTACCCAAAACTCCTTGAAATATCCACTTATCACACTATGTTTTCACATATAATTCCCCAAAAAATGTCAGGCCTGTACCTTTTAGTGAAACAAACAAATCAGTTATAGGGAGGCCCCATATGATCCAACCAGTGATATCATTGTGAAACATACATTCTCACCCAAACATGGAACTTAATGTTCGTATGCTTCACAAACACCATTAAAACATTATTTTTTCTGCAATAAAAAAAGGAGATAAAAATTATAAATATTATATTCGACTCTAAAAAATTTCAATAAAATCAACTAAGTAGTTATAGGGAAGCCCAAAATGAACAAATAAACTATTTATATGAAAACCCCCAATTTCATATAAAAATAGAAAATAAAATTTATTTGTTTTAAAAAAAAACCACTAAAACCAATGTTTTAAAAAATAATAAAATGTTATAAAAATAGAAATATTGTAAACACAACAATATAAGTCCCAACTATTGAGTACACATGGAATCACCTACCAAAATTGATAAGACATTGAATCATTTTTGAAAAAATTCAATCGCACCACTACAGCACCTCAAAGAAGGTAGATCGATTGTAAAATAAAAATATTGGACCAAGAAAACACAAATTCAAATGATAGGTTCTAAACCCTACCATCAGATCATTTCAGACATTAGGGAAATTATATTAAACTTCATGAAACTTGTAGTAACTACTAGGGTGAAACAGTTACTTGAGATTGTGTGAAGTTCCTCCACCAAATTCCCCTTAAAAATGGAGTTCAAATGAGGTTTTAAGAGGAATTGAGGTCTTACATGGCTGTTATATTAGAATTGGGGATGAAATGGGAGAATTAAGATAAATCCCTAGAGGAAAAATAAGTCATTAACTTATTTTTTAATGCGACAGACAGGGGTGTACGGCTTGTGTGCACAGTTTGGAAAACTGTTCACCCTCCTTCCACTCCTCTAAACATTTACAAATGACCCCAAAATTTGTGGGGGATTATGGGGGGGCTTAGGGGGGGTCGATATGATAAAAATATAAGAAATATAAGTACCATTAATGAAGAACATGGGTGTGAAAGTATTCTTTCAAGGAAGGCATAATTTTATTTCAGATAGATGACTGCACTAACATTTGAACCAAAGGGTCTGGTGTTCTTGTTTGTACAATTTATAAGAAAAAATTCATCCAATCATTAATATATTATTATTTTTCAAATGAAAAATTGTTAATGATGCATGATCTTTTCAACTCAAGGTATCAACAACCTTGTTTTATTTTAATAAATGATATTAAATCATGCTATTATATTCCATTATTGGTTCCAACAATATTCTATGAATCATGTTTAATTATTTATGAGTGAATACATATTAATATTTAATTGTTACTATATATTTAAAATTTAACACCATATAAAAATTCCACCACATTTCAAAGAAAAAATCACCACTATATGTTCAACATATTCTTTATGGTATTTATACTTATTTAGTTTTAATTGATGTGAAGTGTATGAAATTACCCAATCATTTTTCTTCAAGAAACAACAAATTCCATTCAGATAAGCATGATTATAAATAAAACAACTCTCCATTTCATGTAGGAATAGATAACACTAGATCATTAACCAATCTTATTTTAAATTCATAATAACATTCACTAAATTTAATTTCTCATATGAATCATTCTCTGTTTCGAGGTAACATTATTAGTTTTATAGATAAACGAACAAAGGTCTTCAACTACCCATTGATTGTAACAAGATAATTCAAGAAAACATAGAATCTTAGGGAAATGTTTAGGTCATGTATAATATTCCACAACTTTAGTTTTAGGAGGATAAATAGTCATCCCAACTTTAGAAACAAAATGATGAAGGAAATAAATCTCTTCCTACCAAAATTCACATTTAATTCCCATTATACCCTATTCATTTTATGTATGGAAAAAAATACTTTTATATTTCCCATATTCCTTATTAGTATTTTATTAAAATAAAATTTTATCAATGAATATAATCATAGATATTTGAAAATAATAATTGAAGACTCTATTTATAAGATATATAAATATTATGGGTAAATTTTTCAACTAGAAAGGAACAACCAAATACTCCTAATTCCAATTCCTAATATAAAAAACCATCCTGGAAATGTATTCCACCAGTAATTTAAGCTGGTGATACCTGAACTTAAGGGAAATATTAAATAAATACTGAGCGTTATAGAGATGGTCAAATATGTAATTGATATGAGATAGAAAACACTTATTCCTAATAGTAATGTCATTTAGTTATCTATAATAAATATATTGGCTCAGGGAACCATCCTTCCTTTAAATAGAAGAATATTATCACCCCAAGTTGAAGTTCTGGGATGGATGAAAACCTTATCAAGAAACTCTTGTAAATGATTTTTTAATTCCAAAAAATCATATTGTAGATATTTGATAAGGTTTATTAAAATTATCATGGCATTACAAACTATGTAAAAATTAAATTCAACATCCCAATTAGGAATGAAACTCATAAAATCTTCAGAAAATTAATCATAATAATCATTGAATACATGAACATCACTAATTTGAAAACTATTTTCCTTAGAAAAATAAGTCTAATATAACTTTCACTAAAATAATTTATATTTTTATTTGATTCTTGATATAATATGAATGGTATAAATTCATTATTCAATAAAAACTAATAATAATTCTAAAAAATGACTTATTTTGATCTGAAATATATCTCAGAATGATTAACTGAATGTTAGTCCATACCCGTAATAACATCAAAATCTATAATGGATAAGATGACAACATTTTTATAAAGACCCATTCCACATACGATAAAACAAATATTTCTATAGTATATGTGTTTCATTTATACTAGTCCTTTGTTTTTTTCTAAAATTAATGACTTCACTTCTTGAGGAATTATATTTATTTTACATAAATAATTACAAGATATGAAATAATATGTATATCCTAATTCAAAACATCCACTGAATAACTAAAAATAAGCTTTTTATTTTCATAAACATTATTGTGTAAAAATTGATAAACTGTAAAATTTAAAACTCAAAAGTGTGGGACACCAAACTAGATCACATAATCCTTTAAAATACATTAAACAATTAAAAACACTCTCCTTGTATAATTTCCTTTTATGATCAGTTACCATTGTATCTATAACATCCTAGACGAGGTATTTAAAATGATAAGCCATCAGGTCCCATGTTTAGAAATATTCCTCTAAATTTATCTTCTTTTCATTGAATCCCTTTTCCAAAATAATATATTTCATATTGATCCAACCACTCTACTCTTTATTGGAATCAACTAGTATCCTTATATTTAGAAACCTGGAAGCATCCTCTTGGGAGGATTTAACCTGCAAGGACACATAAAACATTTATTACTCGGAGTGGATGATAATCCCCCATGATTTATCATTATTTTTATCCTCTGTACCTACCTCCCACTAATGGGTGACAAACATAACCATAGAGTGGTCGAATTGATCATTTATGGACTCACGATAAGAATGATCCAACACTTCCAAGTCTCCCATCATCTGATTTGGTTGTTCCATCATTCCACAATCCTCCACTTATTCCATAGAGACACTAAATTAGAACGTTTTTATTCCACACTGATGATTCACAGTATTTTTATGATACTAATCAATGGAATGGAATTCACATTCCATATACTAGGGCCTATTCTTCTTGGTAGAAAATTTCTCAATTGGTTTCAGTATATAAGATTATTCCTTATGTACTTTAGATTACATCATTTTGAAGAAAATGAAGCTCCATCAATACAGGTTTCTATTCCTCCCCTTCTTCCTCTTTATTATGTCAATCCATTTACCAATTAATCCATCGACACTATTTTTGTTATTTTTCTAGTGATCTCGTCTCATGAATTTTCACCGGAAAAATCTTTTTATTCAATGTGAACCACTTCTCGGACTAGTTCTCTTTGTTCTTAGAGATTCCCTTTAATTTCTATACCATAAATAATATTTCCTAGATTAATACTTGTCATATACATTTTAAGAGGTTTTCAAATCTCTACATTCACCCCACCCCTTATTAACACTATCTCTTGATATGTGAAATTCCTAGAACCTCCCTCCCTTCCCACCTGGATCACCACTTCGTAAGTAAGATCATAGCTAGGATGCACATCCTTTTACTCCTATTGATCCTCCTTTGGATTAATTCCATTTATAGTTCAAATTGGATAGTCATATGATGTAGCCTTATATACATTAGTTTGGTCTAACGACCCTATTGTACATAACCCCTCAAACCCCTATGATCCAAACAAGACCAACACTGCTGGATTTACCAAATTAAGTTTCAGTATATTGTATACATCATAAAATTTCAGATGATGTTTCAAAGGGAATTTATCTTCTATGTGGAAACATATTTTATTTTTTCTTCTAAATATAACTAGTAAACTACCTATAAAAAGGATGAATACTATGGTTTAATAATTCTTTATCCTATAGAGTAATTATATGAAACAAGATCCTTCAGACCAGCATCAGAGAAGAAATCCAAACCATTCTAACTAGGACTGGAACCCTCCACCTCTGTCTTCTAGTATAAAAGAAAGGGTTTAAAATCCTAATATTATATTGTATTTCCCTTTTTAATTTAAATTCATTGACAACATATGTTTCACATAACAACAAGATTAAACAAAAAAATTATATACAGTTAAATATCACTATTTTAAAAAAACTATTATAACATGGCCATTAAATTTATGGTAATGAATATTATTAACCAAATTATGAAATTTATATATTATATATTTAATAATATGTGTTTAAATTCATCCAGATGATTTTATATGAATAAGATAATAATGAATCCAATTTTACGCATTAATAGTATTTTTTTAAGACAAGTTTACCTTCATTGAATGAAACTCTTGTTTTATAATTAAAAATATTCACTTTTATAAATTCTATTTCAAAAAAAACATAATTTAGTAATGTGGTATATCAAAATTATATTTATATTAGGGTGATTTGTTTTATTTTTCAGCAAATATTTATTTTCAAGTGAATAGTGAATAATATCATATTTTATAAAATTGTGATTTTAATTATATTAATAGTATATTTATGATTTCAATATTATATTCACCAATGAATGTTTAAATAAAATAATTTTATCTTATAAATGAAAACAAGGTATATTTCTATCTTGGAATATGTAAATAAATGTTTTAAAAATTTTAGTGTAAGTATTGATATTTTTTGTGAATAATAAATGTTAATTTTTAATTTCATAAATAATATAATTATTTAAAATAAAATTATTTTCATATAATATATTTATAAATTTTTATTTTCTATGGATGAGTAATTTGGGTTTTCAGGGATGATGGTTTTTTTAATAGATGATGTTCGCGGGTTTTTTAGGGATATGGATCTTGACTTTTATAGGCACATGAGATTAGGGTGTTCTAGAGATGTAAGAATATGGTTTTTTGGGGATATGGGGTTATTTTTTCATGGGATGATGTTTAATATTTTATTTTGATTCGGTTTTATGGTTTTTGGGAGCTAGGGGTTTAGGGTTTTCATGGGATGGGTGTTCATCATTTTTTGTGGCTTAGGGTTTAGGGTTTTTTGGGGATGAGGTTTTAGGGTTCTATAGGGATGATGTATTGTGGGTTTCAATATTTTAGGTTTTAAACATTTATATGGTAGAGGGTTTTTGTGTTTTGGGGATGCTAGTTAAGTGTTTTATATAGATCAGTGTTTAAGGTTGTCTTGGGTTGAGGATTTACAATTCTTTAGAGTTAGGGATTGTGTGGTTTTTAATATCTAAGGGTTTAGTGTTTTCTATGAATGAGGTTTGATGGTTTGATGGTTTTATGGTAATGAGGGATCACGGTTCTTTATGGCGTAGGGTTTATGATTTTATAGGGATGATTTTTTAGGGATTTCTCGGGCTAGGGTTCTGGGTTTTCAAAGGATGTGGTTTTAGGGTTGAGGGTTTAGTTTTTTAGGAGAATTAGGTTTAGGGTTATATGGAATTGATGGTTTTTATTTATATGGGAATTAGGGTTTAGGTTTTTCAAGGTTTCATTGTTAAGGAGTTTTTGGGTTACATGTTTAGGGTTTTTTGGGATGAGGTGTAATGGATTCTTTGGCTGAGGGTTTTTGGGTTTTTGGGTAAACTGGATTATGTTTTTTCGGGGAATATTTTTGAGGGTTGAGGTGTTTTTGTGTATAGGTTTGAGGGTTTTTGGGGTTAGATTTAAGAGTTTTGGGGGTGAGGGTTTAGGTTTTATTGTGGTTTTGGTTTTGTGTATTTTTTGTGTTGATTATTTTGGGCTGTTTATGGATTATGGTTTAGGAGATTATGGGATTAGGTTTTGGGGATTATGTTTTATGAATTTTTTGGGATGAAGGTTTAGATTTTTGGGGGGATAATGGTTTTGGTTTTTTAGAGTTAAGGGAATATGTATTTTTAGTGCTGAGGTGTTAGGTTATATTTTGTCTGAGGTTCTAGTATTTTATTGGTGCTTTGGGTTTAGGGTTTTTTGGGGTTGGCAGTTTTGTGCCTTTTGGGCCTAAGGATATTGTGTATTTTGGGAATAAAATATTATTTTTAGGGAGAATGGTTTTTTATTTTTTTAGGCTATGGTATTATAAATATCAGGGATGATGTTTTATGGTTCTTCGGGGTTTAGAGTTTAGGGTATTTTCGGGTAGATGGTTTAGTGTTTTTTTATCTACCGATTTAGGGTTTTTTTAGTGATGAGGGTTTGTTGATTTTTTGGTGTTAAGGGTTAAGGGTTTTATTATGATGAGTGTATAGGGTTTTTTAAGGCTGATGGATAAGGGTTTTGTTCGGATGATGGATTACAATTTTTGGGGGATGGAGTTTTATGATTATTTGGGGCTGACAGTTTATGTTATTTTTGGGGTGAGGGTTTTGTTTGTTTAGGGATGGGTGTTGAGGGTTTGTTGGGATAATGGTTGTGGGTGATTTAATGCTAATGTATTATGGTTTTTTTAGGTTTCTAGTTTAGGTATTTTGGGATAGAGGGTTTATAGTTTTCTATTGATGATGGTTTTTTTGTTTTATATGGATTAGGTTTTTGGGTTTTATAATGGCTGAGGATTTTGGGAATTTGGGATGAGGGTTTTGGATTCTAGGTCTCAGGGATTGATCTTTTTTGGATGAGGTTTTATTTTTTTGTGGATGAGAGTTAAAGGTATATTGGGTATCAGTGTATGGGGTTCTTTGGGACCTTCGGTTTTGGTTTTTAGGGATTTGTGTTTAGGTTTTTTTAACTATGTGTTTAGGGTTTTCATGAGATGATGGCTTATGGTAATAAGGGCTGGATGGTTTGGGTTTTTTTGGGGATCATGGTGTCTGTTTTTTTAAAGGTGAGGTTTTGGGGTTTATATGAAGAGGGTTTTTTGTTATTTGAAGGGGTGGGGTTTTGAGGTTTTGGTGTGAGGGTATGTGTATTTTTTATGTTGATGGTTTGTGATTTTTTTTGGATTATGGTGTAGTGTTTATGGGGGATTAGGTTTTGGGGTTTTATTGGTGGTGAATGTTTCCTATTTCTTTGGATGGGGATGGGGGTTTTAGGGGATGAGGGTTTAATGTATTTTTGGGGATGATGGTTTGGGGTTTCTTGGATGAGGTTTAGGGGTTTTATAGTGCCATGGGTTTTCTATATTTTGGGTATGAGGGTTTCATATTTTCTGGAATGAGGGTTAATGGTATTTGGGGTAGTGGTATTTAGGTATTTTTGGCTAAGGGTTTAATGTTTTTTTTGTTGATGAGGGTTTTTCATTTTTTTAGTGGAATGGGTTTTGGGTTTTTTGTGGATGATTGTTTGTTGTTTTGTTTTGGATGAGGGGTTAATTTTTTTGGGACGAGAGTTTTTATTTTTGGGGTGTTTGGGTTTGAGGTTTTTTCGGGAGGAGAGTATGGGTATTTTTGGGATGAGGTTTTATGGGTTTTTTGGGTGCTGTTTTGGAGTGTTTTTGGGTTAAGGGATTTCAAGTTTTTGGGGATGAGGTTTTGAGGTTATTTGGGGATAAGGGTATTGGTCATTTGAGGGGTTAAGGTTATTGGGGATATGGGGGATAGGGGTTTTGGGGTTTTTTTGCAGTGTGGGTTTGGGGTTTTATGGGGATTAGGGTTTGGGGTTTTTTTGGAATGTGGGTTGGATTTTTTTAAAGTGATGGTTTTGGGTTTTTAACATATAAAGTGTTCAGGTTATTGGGAGTTGATGGTTTTAGGTTCCAGGGATAATGGATTAGGGTTTTGTGGCTTAGGTTTTCAGTTTCATTGGTGCTAAGGATTTCGGTTTTTGGGGGGTGAGTGTTTAGGAATTTTTTTGGCAATGGAATTCATGTTATTCGGGTATGAGGCTTTATATTTTTTGGTTCTTAGGTTTATAGTTTTTTGGGGATGAAGGTTTTGTCTTTTTAGGTGCTGAGGGTTTCTGTTTTTTAAGGGAGACTGGTTTATGATTTTTTGTGGTTGATGGATTGGGTTTTCTTGGTGAATTATGGTTTATGGGTTTTTGGGGTGAGGGATTAGTTGTTTCTTTCTAATGGTGATTTAGGGTTTTTGGGACCTAAGGGTCTATGATATTTTTGTTCTTGAGGTATTTGGGATGAGGATTTATGGTTATATAGTGCTGAGGTTTATGGGTTTGGTGGGGTTGGAGTTTAGGTTTTAATTGGGATGATTTTATATATTTATTTGGTGGATGAGAGTTCAAGGTTTTCTGAGGATGATGGTATATTATTTTTTAGGGATGAGGGGACAATTTATTGGTAAAGAGGGGTTAGGTTTTTTTTGTTTTGAGGTTTGTGGGGTTTTTGCTGAGACATGATGGTTCTTTGAGGAGGAGGGTTGACAGTATTTTTTAGGTGAGGGTTGTTAATATTTTTTGGAATAGAGTATAAGGTTTTTGAGGGATGATGATTTAGTGTTTTTTTGGAGGAGGCTTGATTGTTTTTTGTGGATGTGGTTTTAGGGTTTTTAGGTTCTGATAGTTGATGGGTTTTTCAAGATAAGGGTTGACATGTTTTTGGAGATTATGTTTTGGGGATATTTTATGATAAAACGATTTTTCGGTTTGAGGGGTGTTGTATTTTTAGGGAATAGGGTTGAGGGGAGTTTTGGTTGAGGGTTGTTATATTATTAGGGATGAGGGTTTATGGGTTTTATGGGATGGAGTTTTGGGTTTTTGGGAATGAAGGATTATGGTTTTGGGGGGCTAAGGTTTTTTGGGTTTTTTGATGATGTGTGTTTGGGGTTTTTTTATGAATGTGGATTTTGTTTTATTGGGGCCAATGGTTTATGGATTATTGGGAATAATATATTAGGATTTTTGGGAGAAAAGGGGTTTGGGTTTTTTTTGGTGGGGGTTTTTGAGTTTTCGGGTTTAGGGAATAAGTTTTTTGGGCGATGACTATTTAGTGTTTTTGGGTCTAAGGGAATTGGGGTTTTTTCGGGTATAGGTTTTAAGGTGTATTTGGGATGGGGGTTTAGGGTTTTGGGGGATGATGGTTTAGGTTTTTTTGTGACCAAGAGATTATAGTTTTTTAGGGCTAAGGGTTTAGTTTTAATCAACTTGAGTGTTTTTGGGGTAGTGGGTAGAGGTTTTTTTTCTGGTGGAAGTGTTTAGAATTTTTTGGGCATTAGGGTTTTGGGTTTTTATGGAGGGGGGGAGGGTTTTTATTTTTTGTAAATCTAGTACTTAGTTTTATATGGATTGAGGGTTGAGGGTTTTTCAAGGATGATGTTTTAGGGTTTTTTGGGATGAGGGTTGATGGTATTTTGGGTTTAGGGTTTGGTTTTTTGGGGCTAAGGGAAGAAGATTTATTTGGTGCTAAGTGTTTAGGGAATTGGGGTCCGCGTTTTGGGTATTTTTGTGCTAACAGTTGATTTTTTTTTATTGTGATAGGTTTAGGGATTTTAGTGATGAATGTTTTTTTTATTTTTTTGGACAAATTATGAGGGTTTTTAGGGATAATGATTGATTTTTATGGGTAAGGGTTCATGGTGTTTTGAGGATGGGAGTTTTGGTTATTTAGTGGGTGATGATTTATTGTTTTTTAGGTGATAACGGTAGATAGTTTTTTTAGGATGAGTGATAAGGGGTTTATAGGGATCTATGTTGAGAGTTTTTTCGGGTCTAGCAGTTTTATGGTTATTTGGGGATAAGGGTTGAATATTTTTAGGGTTGAGTATTATGGGTTTGGGGGGTTGAGAATAAATTGTTTTTGGAGCATATGGTTGAGGGTTTTTGGTAGATAAGGATTTAGTGTTTTTCAGGGTTGAGGTTTTTTTGTTTTATAGAAATGAGGGTTTTGGGTTTTTAGGGTTGAGTGTTTATGATTTTTTGGGATTGTGGGACTACAATTTTTGGGGTTCAGGGTTGTGGGGTTTTCAGGGCTAATTTTCTAGTGTTTTTCTAGGGTTTATGGATTATGGATTTATGGTGATGAGGGATTAGGTTTTTTTTGGTGGAAGTTTTAGGGTTTTTTAGGGATGATGGTTTTGGGTTTTTTGGGTTGGATGGTGTTGGTTTTCTCGGGGTGAGGGTTTAGTGTTTTTTGGGGATGTGAAGTTGTGTCTTTTTAGGGCTGAGGGTGTGTGGTATTCGGGGGAATATGGAATAGGAATTTTTAGGCATAGATTTTTGGGATTTTTGGGCATGGGGTGTAGGGTTTTTTTTCGGGATGATTGTTTAGGGTATTGTGGGGCTGTGGGTTTATGTTTTTCTAAGGCTATAGGTTTTTGGTTTTAATATATGTGGGTTTAGGGTTTTTTTGGTATGAGGGTTAGGGTTTTTTAAACTATGGGTTTAGGGTTTTCTGGGGTTAAAGTTTTATGGTTGTTTTATGGAGGAGGGTTTTTGGGTTTTTTTGTGTAGGGTATAGGTTTTTTTTGTGTTTGAGGGTTGAGGGTTTTGTGGGTATAAGGATTACCAATGTTTTGAGGATCATGTTTAGGGTTTTTTGGGGGTATATGGTTTATGATTTTTTCAAAAAAAGGGTTTATGGTTTTATCAGGATATGAGTTTCATGGTTTGAGAGGATATGATTTTTTTATATTTTGGGGAGGAGGATTTGTGGTTTTATGGGGTGTATGGTTTGGGTTTTTCTTGATGTTAATGGTTTGCGGTTTTTGGGGATAAGGGTTTAATGTTTTGGTGGCTAAGGGATTGTAGTTTTTTGGGGCTGAGTGTTTGTGTTTTTTTGTAATAGTTTTTTGGGTTTTTTGGGGAATGAGGATTTGGTTTTTTGGGGATATAGGTTTAGTTTTTTAAGGGTAAGGGTTTAAGGGTATTTTGTGCTAATTTTTTGTACCATTTATTGGTGTTGAGGGTTTATAGATTTTTGGGGATAAGGGTTTTCTATTTTATGGTTGAGGGTTTGTCTTTTTGGGGGGTTAATGGTTTCGAATTTTCGTGGTTTATTGTTAAGTGTTTTTTGAGTCTTATGGAATGGTATTTTGGCTAGTGAGGGTTTGGGATTTTTTCAAGCCAGGGGTTTGGTTTTTTGGGGGATTATAGTATAAGGTTTTTTTGGAGATAAGGGTATGATAATTTTTAGGGGTAATAGATTCTTTTTTTTTTGGTTGATGGTTTGTGAATTTCTTGGGCGTAAGGGTTTGGGGTTTTTTGGGTTGAGGTTTTTGGGTATTTTTTAGCTAAGGGTTTGTGGTTTTTTTGGTGATAAGGATTTGGGGTGTTTTGGACATGAGGATTTCTTGTTTTCTGGGGATGAGGGTGAAGGATTATTTGGGGCTATGGGGTGCGGTTTTGGGGGGGATGAGGGTTTAGGGTTTTTTATTTCTAATGGGTTAATGTTTTTTTGGGATGAAGGTTTAGGTTTTTTTGTTGTTGAGTTTTTAGTGTTTTTAGTGTTGGGGATTTAGGGTTTTTGGTGTTGAGGGTATCACTTTTTTGGGTCTAGGGTTTGTGGATTCATTTTATGAGGGTTTTGGGGGGGTTTTGGGATAAATGTTTAGGGTTTTTGGGGGTGATTTCATGTGTTTTTTTGGTATTTAGGATTTGAATTTTTGGGGGGTTGAAGGTTTTTCTTTTTTGGGGGGATGAGGTTTTCATATTTTTTAAGACTGTTTGTTTATTACATTTTGAGACTGAGGGTTTAGGGTAATTAGGGTCGAAGAGATTAAGTGTTTTTGTGATAAGGGTTATAGTATTTTTGGGGATGTTATTTGGGAAATTTGGGGGTGAGGGATTAAGTTTTTTCTATTAATGTTTTAATTTATTTGTGTAGGAGAGTTTCACATTTTGTGGGGATGAGGGTTTCAGAATTTTTGGGGTTACGGGTTTATATTTTTTTGGGGATGAGTTATTAGGCTTTTTGGTGGATTAGGGTTTAGGGTTATTTTTGGGAAAGGATTTAGTAGTTTTTTAGGGGTGAGGGTTTAGTGTTTTTTATACTAAGGGTTTATGGGAGTTTTGAGCTGGGAGATTTGGGTTTTTGGGTTGAGGGTTTAGGTATTTTTGGGGTTGAGGTTTAAGGGGAATTTGGGGCGATGAGATTATGTTTTATTGGGAATGGGGGTTTAGTATTCTTTGTGGATGAGGGTTTAGGGTTTTTTGGGGATGAGGGTTTAGGTTTTTTTAGGACTTAGTGTTCAAATTATTTTGGTACTGAGTGTTTAGGGATTTATAGGGTAGTGGTTTTGGGTTTTTTGAGGATGTGTGTTTAGGATTATTTTGGGATGAGGGTTTAGTGTCTTTTGGGGATGAATGTTTAGAGTTTTATAGGGTTGAGGGTTTTTCAATTTTGGGAATGAGAGTTTATTGTTTTATGTTATAATGGATTGGGGTATTTTAGGATATTTTATTAGGGTTTTGGGGGATTATGGTTGGTGGATTCATACAGATGAAAGTGTGGGGGTTTTGTGGTAGAGGGTTTTGGGATTTTTTGGATGAGTGTTTAGGGTTTTTTTGTGGTTGATGGTTTATGGTTGTATTGGGCTGTGTGTTTATGGAATTTTGGCACTAAGTGTATTGGGATTTGGGGGATGAACGATTATTATTTTTGGGAATTTGTTTTTAGGTAGTTTTGGTAATAGGGTTTAGAAGATTTTGGGGATGAGGGTTTATCATTTTTCGAGGATTAGTGTTTATCTATTTTGGGATAAGGGTTTATGGGGTTAAGAGGATGAGGGTTTAGGGTTAGTTTTGGGGTTTTTGGTTTTTCTAGGGATGTGGGTTTAGGGTATTGGTGTATGAGAGTGTTGGGATATTTGGGTATGTGTATTGAGGGATTTAGGGAGCATATAATTCTAAGTTATTGGGGGTTGAGGGTTCCAGGATACTAAAAGACGATGGTTTAGTGTTTTTTTGGGCTTTGGGTTTCGATATTTTTTGGGGATGATGGTCAAGGGTTTTGGGGATGTGGGTTTGGTGCCTTTTTGGGATGAGGATTGATGGTTTTTTGTGGGTTCAATAGTTTTTTGGTATGAGAGTTCTAGTTTTTGTTTGGTAAAAATGGTTTAGTGTTTTTTTGGAACGAGTGTTCTGGTTTTTGGGATGTTAAGGGTATATGGTCTTTTAGGGCAGATGGTTCAGGTTATTTTGTGTCTTAGGGTTCAAGGATTCTTGGGGATGAGTGTACATTGATTTTTCAATATGAGGTTTTAGGGTTTTTTATGGGTGAGGGTTTATGTTTTTTAGGGAATTAGTGTTGATGTTATTTTAGGACTCAGGGTTTATGGCTTTTTGGTGATGACAGTTTTCAGACTGGGGATTTGAGGTTTTATAGTATAGAGGTTTGAGGGTATTTTGGGTTTGATGGCTGAGGGAATCTTGGGGATGAGGGTTTCATACGAGGGACGCGAGGTGGCCTGATCTTCATGGCATAGGCCTGTGGATAAAGGATTTGGTTCAGCACTAATTGGTAGATGATGTGTAATGATAGTGGATGTGTGTAGTCAATCAATTATCTATGAAGCACAAACTACATCATAGACAACATAGTAAAGTGAGGGGTCTGATGTACCATCTAAAAAATAACCAAAATCAGTTGAGGAATGAAATCGGGGGATTTTTCATCTTGGATCACCAATCTAACATGCAGATTTATAAGGAATGAATGAGCATGTGAAATGGAAGAAAGTAATGATCCTCACATTGGAGAGAATAAACTCACATATTTGAATTAATAAAAACAATAATGATAGGAGAATTACATGGGGAGGATATTTATTGAAAAGGGGTGGGACTAAAGATCAAGGGTCTAATACCCTAAGATAATAATTCCTATTAAAATCATATCCCATTAAAATATACAAGTTAAATTATAATAATGAATTTTAGGAAAATAATGAAATTCCTTTCCACACATATCCTACCATGTTGTCATTGAGTACATATCCCATTAGAATTTACATTGGTGTCCAAACATTCTATTCTAAAATTCCCCATGTGGAAAGGATTCATGAATTTGTGCAATCATGTGGTCTAATATTTAAAAAAACATTTTTGGGAATAAATAAGTGAGATAATATTCCTATTTGTTCCATCAAGTCAAGGATAGATTCATTGGACAGTTATTGAAGTGATATTTGTTCCCATTATAGAATCCAACCTCTTTAATCTCCCCCACATAATCATGCCTCGAAAATCCAACTCCTCCGCACGATAAATTGAATTCGTTCCTTAAACAGTTTTTGCATTACCCTCACCCACTTGAAAATGAGTCTTCATCAACTATTCATCATCTACACACACAAAAAGTATGATCAGAAACATTGAAACTGTCACTTTCACCGATCTCACATGGATGAGATATTTTGTAATCATTTTTTTAATTTTATCAATCACTCTAAATGGTATTTCTCCATGAGGCATGAGTTATGATTTATGCTTTTCAGAAAATCTTTCCTTCCACATATGAATCCATAATAAGTCACGTGGTTCATACAACACAGTCTTGTTACAATTTTTTCTTGAAAAATTTATTTTTGGGTCATCTTCTTGATAAATTTCCTTTCCTATTCATGGAGTTTCAGGATGAATTATGTTTTCCCTTTCGTATCCATATTAGCTGCTTCAAGAAAATGAAAAGGAAATAAATCAATAAGTGTAATAGGAATAAATATGTAAAAAAACTAGAATGGAGAATATTGAGTGGGTGAATCCGTGTCTATTTTATATTTAAATTCAATATGTGGGATACACTCCTCCCAATTATTGATATTATTCTTGAAAATTTTTCATTGAGGGATGATAGTTTCTGATTCACCAACTCTATTCTCCCATTGGTTTATGGATGATAATTTGGGTGACAATGAAAATTCATACCTAGTTTTCTTCACAAATGTCTTCCAAAAGAAACTGAGGAATTGTGTGTCTTGATCATACAAAATAATCCTCGGAATACCATGGGTTTCGACTACTTCCTTAAAGAAATGTGCTAGACTATATCTAAAATAATCTATTTTGTGACAAAGTATATATTGTTATTTTTTAGAAAAATGAACCACCAAAAAAATTAAATATATTCCCCTCATATTCATAAGTAATCCCACAACAATTTCCATTGATATTTCCTCGAAAGTGTTGTTGTGGATTGGGATAGAGAGATATAACAAGTGTGGATTCAATTTCAATTTGTATTTATGGAAAACTATGAATTTTCCATAAAACTGTTTTATTTATCTAGATTTACTAGAAAATTAAAAATACTTACTAAAATGTTTAATGTTTTTACAACACTAAAATGTTCCATTAATTGATCATAATATGACTCCATTAGTAAAATTAAAAGGATAGAGTAATTTAAAATTCATTCATTAACAATCCGTAATAAGAGTACATAATTTAAATAGAACATTCCCCAACTAACTACAGGTTTACAATGACCATAAGTTTCACCAAAATATCAGTGGAACATAAATAATTAATGTATATCAAACCAAGTATTGTAGAATCTATCAAGGATAAAAGATAATCTCTATGTGAATGTTAATCTTCCACAGTATTTTCTTTATCATTTTGATTCATGATGACATAAGGAAATGATTTGATGAATTACATCCATCTAAAATGAGTCATATTTAGTTTGGTGTCTCCTAAGGTACTTAACAGCATCATGATCATAATGTGTCAAAAAATACATATGATAAAGAGATTTTTTCCATGTTTCTAGAAATATAAACAATGCATAAAACTATTCATCGTATGTATAATGTTTTAGATTTAGTCCATTTACATTATAACTAAAATTTGAAATAGGTTAACATTATTTCGTAATTACTCCACAAATGACACTCCCTATTATATAACATTCAATTTCAAATGTATTACAAAATGCCGTGAGTGCATGTAGAGGGGCATGGGTGAGTCACTACTTGAGATCATGGAAAGCCTTTATGGAGTTTTCCCCTATTTGAAAGTGAAAATATTCTTTTTAAAATAATTTAACGGAAATTATTGTATGATGATGTCCATTAATAATATCATGTAAGAACTCAAAAGCCCAAGGAAACCTTTTAACTATCCAACAGATGTGGCAGTCAGCCACTCTTGAATGGATTTGGCCTTCTCAATATCTTCCTGAATACCATCACTACTTACAAAAAATTCAAGTAAAATAATTTTATTTTAGAATAGTTAAAACTTATCTATGTTCCTAAATAAATTTTCCTTTTTAAATGCATTTAGAACTTTTATAATGTGATATACATGTTCTTATAATGTAATATTATACACTAAAATATCATCAATGTAAACATCAAAAAATATTTTAATATATTCAAGTATGTTATGAATCACTAACCTAATTAATTTTCTAGTCACATTGGTGATACCAAAGGGCATGACTAGAAATTCAAAAATTCTATGTTTTTTGATATATTCATTTTTGCAATCATCTCATTCTTTCATCCTAATATGATTGTAGACACTTCTTAAATTAATTTTTGGGAAAACATTAGAGTCATTTAACTCACTAGAATATCATATTAACATGGAAAATGATTATTATAGATAAATTTGATATTATTGATATATATAGTAAATTCACATTCTCTATGTTCTATCCTTCTTAGGAACTAGAATAATTAGTATAGCACAGGGACTAAGACTCTCTTTGATATAACCAACATCCAACAAGTCATAGACATTACTTAGAATTTATTTAGTCTCCTTAGGGTTGGTGTGATATGAATGGTGTTTCAGTAGTGATGATATAGGTATTATTTCAATTTGATGCTCAATACCTCAAATGAGTGGAAAACCATGTGGCACCACATTGGGAAACACATCATCAAAGTCCTATAACCATCAATCAACAACACATAGAAAAGGAGATGTTATACTGTTACTTAATATAACCTATTTGTATATCAAAAACCATATTTCTTTAGGAGTAATAAAATATTCCATAACCTCACTCACTTTTCCAACATATCACTTTTTTCTCCTCTTAAATCTTTTTCCTCTCTTGATTTTTCATTGCTCTCCATTTCGTTTCTTCTCTAATTTTTTATTTTACCCTAATTATATCCTTTTTAATTTTCACTATTTTTTCCCTCATAATTATTTTTTTATTTTCTCTAATCATACAAAATTTGTTTGAGTGAAATGTGGTTGAGTGTTATAGGTTCCCCTTAGAGTACAAAGGAGAAACGATTAACATGAAGATTGTACTACAACAGTTGACAAAAAAATAGAACACCTTACTAGGAACAACGTCACAGAATAACTAATACATATATTTACTTATGAAGACTAATAACTTCAACAATTTTGAAAACCAAAATTATCCACAATCATTCAACCAGATAAGCCAATATGGATTTTGATGCCTCAAAGTTGGATGTCCCAACTTATCAACCAACTTGGTGCTCTCTATATTCCTACAATATCCTTCATAAATAATAACACTAAAACCCATACCATGGATCTTTAAACATATATAGATAAGGTTATCCTACTACTCCTTCTATCCCATGGTCATTTGTGGGATTAAAATTCTCTTAGTGAATATAATCACACCATATTATTAAAATTATGCATTATCAACATCAGGGGATTCCTCATCTTCATATTTCACGTTCTCTCTATTTCTCCCCAGTTCTAATTTTTTTTAAATGTCCTAGTACAATGATTTGGGAATTTACCACTAATGTAACACCTTAAATTATATTTAAAATAAAGAATTTTCAGATTCCTTTTTCGGTTATCCTCCAAAGTAGGTTTCCTACGTTGAAGAACTACCTTGTCACTTTTGTGATCAACCACCTATTTTGGATTTGATTATTATACAATTTCCTTCCTCAAATTTCTCTATGGAGTGAATGTGGTAGTGGGTTTCCACATGATTATCATCCTTTCAGTTTTTTATTTGACCATGGTGTATTGGTGGATCATATCCTATATCTCCAAAAGGTGGTACATCCCTACTTGTTCGTCAATCTCCCTATTGATCCAATATAAAAATGAATTCCAGGGTTTCCTCTAGATCCTCCACCATATTTCCTAAAATAATACAAATTTTAGTATTCTTTTATTAATATTATATACTCTAACTCTTTTGGGTGACTCAATAATGTTTTTTTGATGTCTCTATTGTAGTGGGAAGGAACAAACCACTTTCTCATGGAAAATTTATGTCATCACAGGTGCTGATTGGATGTCCACCATATCTATCCCTCCCCATTTTCATTTAATCCCACCAAATTTAATCATACTATTAAAATTATAGTGAATAATGTTTTTTCTTTTTTCTCCTCAGAATATGCATGACATAAAAAAACATTCTTGATCCTAATCTCCCACTACAATTATGCTTCTGTATGACGTTTCTCTTGAAACGAAGGGACCATAACCTTGATCCTTCTAAGAAGTTCATCAGCATGTTGTCACCTTTGGAATCCTCTTAGTTTTGGGTACAACCTCATCATTTATGGTACATCCTCAAAATAACCATAAATGTTTCCATATCCTCTTCTATTATGTGTGGGAGAAGTGGTGTCAGAAAATATTGTGGATTATCACGGACCATTTTCAAAGATTGGTTGATTCTCTAGGTTTTTAATCCTCTAATGTAGGTACTATGAATTACTATCAAGATTCTTATTGAAATGGATCAAAAAATATTTTATTTAAAGTGGCTTAGATTTCTGTGTGTGGGATATATTTTTTAATTCCTTCACTAATAGAGTGATAGTTTCTCTTCCAATGATCTTCTTTTATGTTATTGACACAAACACATGAACAAATGGGTAGAAACACACAAAATGATACTTGCACACTCACACATGTGAAGATACACATGCACAAAAAATATGTACCAACTTATTCAAAAATGTTTCACACACACACATGGGATAAAAAACTCATGCACGCAAGAAAACATACTCACATATGCAAGATATGCACACTCACTCACACATGGATAAAAACTCAAAAGTATTTTTTTATTTATCTCCAATATCACCGATAAATTCAAATTCCAAACACTTATTAAATATAACACACTTTTAGGGGAGATCATGTACCAAAAATCCATCCCAAATCATGATTTTTTTTGTGGATGGTTCAACAGATCATGTTGGAGTAGTAAATCGATAAAAAATAGTAGACGGTGAAAATGGTAGAAAATAGAGGTAAATGGTGGAAAATGGTGGATGAGTGAAAAAGGGGGTCTTCCTAATAGTTTAAGATTAGAAAAATTAATATGACTATGTTCTAAATATTATATGGTGATAAATTAAAAAATGATTGAGAAAGTGATGTATGGAAATAGAAATGGAACATAAATTACTGTATATAGAAGAAGTAATAATATCATTTTGCTTTTTTTTTAAAATTTTCCCAAAATGTTTTGTTCAGAGAGTTTTAATGAACAAGATGATGAATGGATAGTAAGTACTTTTGGTTGAAATAACTATATTAAATGATAAAATTAATTTAGAAAAGGATAAAATAATTAGTTGATAGAAATAAATTTTTATTTTTATGTTTTCATATAAAAATATCATATAGAAAATTAAATGAAAAAATAATATGGATGAATAATTGGATCAATGTTTAAATATTTCAATATTCCAAAACATTGTCCAATACTGGAGGTTTATCAATTAAAAAATGGGTTTTTAATGAGTGTATAATAAGGAAATATGAGAAAAATAATGGATATATGAAATAGAAATAGGGCAGTAGATGCCTAGAAAATCATCAAAAGCTCTGATACCTTCTGATGTCAAATGTATGGATTGTGGATGTAATTAGTCAATCAGTGTAATAAGTTTCCCAAAAACTACTTAGAAAACACACTAAAGGGATCAGTGTGATGAAAAATCCACACAAAAACACCCTAGGTATGATTCATATAATAGGGTGATTTTTTATCCTGGATTACAAATCATACTTGTATGTTAACAAGGAAAGAATTAATAATAGTAAGTAAAGAATGGAATGATCCTCACAATGGAGAAAATAAAATCATAGAGTTTCACTAATATAAACTTGAATTTCAATACAATTCCATGGGGTGGAAATTTATAAAAGTGGGGTGGAACCAATGCTCAAGGTTCTAATTCCCAAATTTCATAAATCTTATTCTTACCTTTTCCCCCTAAAAAAATACATTGTAATAAGAAAAAATGGATATTTAGCACATTTCACTCCACCCATATCCCATCAGATCTGTCTGTGAGCACATATCCCACCATATTTGACATTTATGTCCAATAATGTAATTATATAACTCTCCATGTGGTCAAGGATCCCAAAATTAATGTAACCATGTGGGTCAATCATTAATAATCATTTTTGGTCTTCAATAAGTGAGATAATATTCCCATTTTCTACATCCATTCAAGGTTATGTCCATTATAAATTTAATGAAGTGATTTGGGAACCCATTGTATCATTCATCCGTTTTAATATCCCTCTTTTAATAGGGTATTTAAAATCCAAATCCTCCGTCCAGTAAATCAAATCAGTACCTTCACCATGGTTCTCATCTAGGTTTAGGGTTTTCTATTGCTGGGGATTGAGGGTTTTTTGGTTTTGAGTGATGAGAGGTTTTCAGGCTGAGGTTTGAGGGGTTTTTTGGGATAAGGGTTGAATGTTTTTTGGGGTTGAGGTTTTTGTGGTTTTTTTGTGAGGATTGAGTTTTTTTGGAGAATGAAGATTTTTTATTTTTTGGGTATGAGGGTTTTGGATTTTTTGAGCTAGGGGTTGACTGTGTTTGAGGTCATATGGGGTAGGGATTTTAGGGGTTTGGGGTTTGGGGTTTTTTTTGGGGAATATGGTTTTACACAATTATTTGTATGATTACTGAGGTTTTCTAGGGATATGTGTTGAGGGATTTTTTGTATAAGGTTGTAGGGTTTTTTGGGGATGAGGGTTGAGTGTTTTTTGGGTCTAAGGGTTGAGATTTTTTTTGGGAATAATTGTTTAGAGTTTTTTGTTTCTTAGGGCTAGGGTTTTTGGGTAGTGGGTTTAGGTTATTTTTGGGATGAGTGTTTTGTGGTTTCAGGATGAGGGTTTATGGTTTTTTATATTCCACAAGGGGTATTTTGGTGTTATTGTTTTGGGGGTTCTTGGTGTCATGGGATTAGGGATTTGTGGATCAAGGGGTGTAGGGTTCTTTTAGGTTGATATTTGGTGTTTTTTTGGGCTGTGGGTTATTATTTTTTAGGATTTATGGGTTACGGATTTTTGGGATAATGATTAAGGGTCTATTGGGGATTTCGGATAATGGTTTTTATGGCATGTGGGTTTAGGGATTTTTTGGCTAATGGATTAGGATCTTTTTGACTGACGGTTTAGTGTTTGTTTGGAGAGAGGGTTTATGGTTTTTTAGGGTGAGGGTTTAGGGCTTTAGATGTTGTGGGTTTAGTGATTTTTATTGATAAGGGTATTGGTATTTTTTTATTGTGGTTATAATGTTTTTTAGGGATGGGGGATAATGGTTTTTTGGGGATAAGGGTTTAGGGTTTTTTTGGGGCTAAGGGTTTAGTGGTTTGGGGGGTTCAGGGTTTATGTTTTTTTGTACTTAGGGCTGTGGGTTTTTTGCGGATGAGGGTTGATGGTTTTTTAGAGCTATGAATTTAATGTTTTTTGGATCTGAGGGATTTGGGTTTTATGGGACTTTCTTTTTTTGGTTTTTTTGGGATTAGTGTTTTGGGTTTTTACAGGATAATGGTTATTGAGGTATTTTTAATCCAATTGTTTGGTATTTTTTGTGGATATGGTTTTGGAGAATTTTTTGGATGTGGGATTTGAAATTTTTTGGGAAGAGTGATTGAGGTATTTGAGAATTAGATTATAAATTTTTGGTGGCTGAGTGTTTGGGGTTTTTTTTATTTGACATTAGGGTCTTTGGGGCCTTGGGTTTGGGTTTTTTTGGGCTGAGGGTTTATGATATTTAGGGATATGGATATTTGATTTTTTTGGGATGTGGGTTTATGGTTATTTATGGATGAGTTTTGGGGTTTGGGCTGATGAGTTTTTAATAGTTTTTAGTGGTGAGTGTTTGGTGTATTTTGGGTATGACAGTTTAGGGTTTTGATATGGATTATTTTTGGGGGCTTTTTGTGTTGAGGGTTTAGGATTTTTTTGGATGAGGGTTTTGGGTTTATGGGGTGATGTTTTGGATTTTTTTTGAGCTAATGGTTTTGGGTATTTTGAGTATGAGGGGATTGAGGTTTTATGGAATGCCAGTTTGTGTTTTTTTAAGCTATGGTTTTGGAGATTGGGAGGATCTATGTTTAGAGCTTTTTTGGATGAGGGTTTGGGGTTTTTTAGTGTTTAGGGTTTAGGGTTTTTATGGATGATAGATTCGGTTTTTAGGGGATTATGGTTAATTTTTTAGTGGCTAAGTGATTAGGGTTTCTTGGGGTTTTGGGTTTTGGGTTATTTTTTGATGAGGGTCTAGAATATTTTTTCGGATTAGTTTTTTATTCTTTTTTATCATAGAATTTATAATTTTATGTATGAGGATTTAGTTTTTTGGTTCTATGGGTTTATGGATTTTGTGGATAAGGGAATGTGGTTTTTTAGGGATAAAGGTGTGGGGTTTTTTGGGGATTAGGGTTTGGGGATTTTAGGGTGAGGTTATGGGGTTTTTGGTAGGAATTTTTATTGTTTATATGTATTGGTGTTTTGGGTTTTGGGTGGATGAGGTTTTGGGATTGTTTGGGATAAAGCGTTAGGTGTTTTTCAGGGATGGGGGTTTGTGGTTCTTTGGAATTGAGGGTTTGGAGTTTTTTGGGACAATTTTTTGTGATTTTTTGTTGAAAATAATTTTCGGTGAGTTTATAGGGTTTTTTGGGGATTTGGGTTTCTTGTTTCATATTCCATATGGTTTCCAGTTTTTTTAGATGAGGGTTTATGGTTTTTTGAAGTCAATGGTTGAGGGTTTTTTAGGGCTAATGATTTTGGGATTTGGGGGATTATGGTTTATGGATTTTGGGAAATCAGAGTTGTAGGTTTTTTGGGTCTGAGGTTTTTGTTTAATGGGGGATTATGGTTTGGAGTTTTCGGGCACAATGATTTCGATTTTCTGGGGATAAGGGTTTTGGATTTTTTGGGAATGAGGGACTAGGGATTTTTTGGGAAGGTAGATTAGGTTTTTTTAGAGGTTTTGGGCTTAGGTATTTTTGTAGGATGAGTGTTTAAGGGTATCTTGGGGATAGGGGTTTAGGATTTTTTTGGTAATGAGGTTTTTTGTGTTTTCTAGGATAAGGGTTTTGGTTTATTTGGATGACAGTTTAGTGTTTTTTTAGGCTTAGGATTTAAGGTTTTTTTAGGTTAAGGGTTTATGGTATTTTAGATATCTGGGTTTAATTATTTTTGAGGCTATAGGTTTAGTGTTTTAGGGATAAGAGTTTATGTTTATTTAGGGATTAGGGATTATGATATTTTGGGTATGAGGGTTTATGGATTTTTGGGCTAGGGTTTACACTATTATGGGTGAATATTTATGCCTTTTGGGGAATAATTTTTAGAGTTTTTAAGATGTGCTGTTTTTTGTTGATGTGGGATTATGTTTTCTTGGGGAATATTTTTTATGGTTTTGGGGGGATTAGGGTTTGGGGGTTTGGGGCTAGGGATTATGGGTTTTGGGATCTAAGAGTTTTGGTATTTTGGGGGATGAAGTTTTATTATTTTTTAGGGAATGTGCTTAAAGGTATATCATGTAATAGGGTTTATCGGGATTTGGTGCTTAAGGTTTATGACTATTTGGGGTGAGGGTTTTGGGATTATTCTGGACGATGTTTTTGGATTTTTTTGGATGAGGGTTTATGGGTTTTGGGTTCTTATAGTTTAGCGTATATTGGCTAAGGGATTAGGGGGTTTGATGATTAGGTTTTATGGTTTTTTGTAATGAGGGTTTATTGTTTTTTTTTGAATGATGGATTAGGGGTTTTAGGGGATGAGTGTTCAAGAATTTTTGGGTAGAATATTTAGGGATTTTTGGTACTTATGAATTAGTGATATTTTGTTTGATGGTTTAGGGGTTTTTTTTGTTCAAATGGTTTATATTTTTTTGAGACTGAGGGATTAGTGTTATTTAAGGCTGGGGGTTTTGTGATTTTTGGAGCTTTGATTTAATGTATTTGGGTATGAGGTATTATGGTGTTTGGGGGATAATGGTTGAGGTTTTTTATGGCTAAGGGTTTTTTTGGGATTGAGGGATTTGTGTTTTGGGAGATGAGGGTTTAGGGTTATTTAGGTATGACAGTTCATGGTTTTTAGGGGATGCGTGTTGATGGTTTCATGGGGATGATGGTTGAGGGTTTTTCTGAATAAGGGGTTTATGATCTTACGGTTCCTAGGGTTCATGGTTTTTTGGGGATTAGGTTTTAGAGTTATTTTTTGGAATAATGGTTTAATTTGTTTTGGGTATGAGGGTAGGGGGTTTTATGGGGATGAGGGTTGAGGTTTTTGGGGGGTGATGGTATATTGCTTTTTATTATTTAGGGTTGAGGTTTTCTTGGTGGTGTGGTTTTATTGATTTTTCATACTAAGAGTTGATGATTTTTTAGAGTTGGGGTAGATTATTTTTTAGGAATGTGGGTTGAGCGTTGTTTTTGGGAAAAGTGTTCATTGTTTTTTATGGTGGTGGGTTGAGTTTTTTTGTGACGAGGGTTGAATATTTTCTTAGGATAATGTTTTTATGTTTTTTGTAGATAATATTTGAGTTTTTCTTGAGAGATAATGGTGTGTGGGTTTTGGGGAAGAGGGTTAAGGAATTTTTTTGGGATAATGGTTGAGGGTCATTTTGGGCTAAGGTTATAAGGTTTTTCTAGGGATGAGTGTTGAGTGTTTTTAGGGGAACCTGATTTAAAAGTATTTTTTGGTGAGGTTTTATAGTAATTTGGGGATAAGGGTTTACATATTTTTTTGGATATATATTTAGGGTTGTTTGGGTGAGGGTTTCTGATTTTTTGGGTTTGCGATTTTATTGTTTTTTAGGGATTTTGTTTGAGTGTTTTTTAGACAGATTATGGATGGTTTTTTGGACAGATTGTAAAGGTTTTTTTCAGATAATTGATATAGTTTTTTTGGTGGGGTTTAGGTTTATTCATTTAGAGGTTTCTAATTTTTTTTCGGCGGAGTGTTTAGGATGTTTTTGGTACCATAGTTGAGGTTTTTTAGGGATAAGGATTTAGGGTTTTTGGGGATGATGGTAGAGGGATTATGGCCTCTTAGTGTTCATGGTTATTGTGAATGATGGTATTTATTTTTTAAGGGCTACGGATTCAGGGTTATTTGGGCATGTGGGATAATTTATTTTTTCTATTAGGGTTTTGGGTTTTGTTCTGAAAGTTTCTATGTTTTTTTGAGTTTAGTGTTGATGTTTTTTTTGTTGGGGGTTATGTGTTTTTTTGGGTAATGTGTTTAGAGTTGTTTTATGAGGATTAAGGGTTTATTCGAGCTATGTATCATGTTTCCTTAGATTTTATGGTTTAGGGATTTATGGTGTGAGGGTTTAGTATTGTTTGAGGTTGTGGGTTTAGGTATTTCGGTGATTAGATTTTTGGGAGTTTTGGGTCGTGGGGTTGGGGGTTTTTCTATGGGCAATGAGTATTTTTTTGGTTGAATCTTTAGTGTTATTTGGTGATGATATATTATGTTTTTTATTATTCTGAGGGTTTATTGGTTTTTGGGGTGGATGGTTTATGGATTATTAGGGTTTAGGTTTTAGGTTTTTTTGGGTATGAGGATTTTGGGTTTCTTGGGATGAGGGTTTTGAAATTTTTTATGGAAGAGAGTTTAGTATTTTTTAAGGTTGTGGGATGAGGTATTTTTTGGGCTAAGGGTTCATGATTTTTGGGGATTATGATTCAGGGTTTCATGGAGATGAGGTTATAGGGATTAGTGGAGAGAAATATTCATGGTTTTTTTAGGATGTTGGTTAATGGTTTTTTGGAGTTTAGGGTTTAGAGTTTTTTGGGGTGCTGGATTAGGGATTTTTGATGATGACGGTTTAGGGGTTTCTTGGGAAAAGGGTTTTGAGTTTTATAAGGATGAATGTTCAGGATTTTTTGGGATTATTGTTTTGGGTTTTTGGGGATTATGGTTCAGGGTGTTCTAGAACATGGTTCTGGTTTTTTTGGGGCATATGTTTTAGGTTTTTAGAGGTGAATGTTGAGGGTTATTAGGGATACATTTTTATGGTTTCATTGGCATAATGTTTCAATGTTTTTTCAGGGATGAGTATTACTGGGTTTTTTTAATCTAGGTTTTGGGTATTTTAGGGATCAAGGTTCACGGATTTTGGTGAAATGGTTTCATGGTTTTTTAAGGACTAGGTTTTAAGGAATATTTGGGGACAAGGGGTTAGTTATATTTCGGGATGAGGATTTATTTTTTTTGTTGATGAGGGATCATGGTATTTTATGGTTATGGTGTAGGTATTTTTTATAGTTCCGGGTTTAGTTTTTTTTATGAGGGTTCATGATTATTTAGGGATTATGTTTTAGTGTTTATTGGGATATTGGTTTTTTTATGAGGGTTTAGGGTTTTATGGATGGGGGTTCCGGGTTTTCTGGGGATGATGGTTCATATTTGTTGGGGTCTAAGGGTCTAGATTTAATGGGTACATGGGTTCATTGTTTATTTTGGATGATGTTCCAATGTTTTTTTGGGGGATGTAGGTTCATGTTGTTTTGGGATAGAGGTTTGTTTGTTTTTTTGGAATAAATTTTTTTATTTTTTTGGGGGATGATGGTTCTTGTTGTTTTAGGGATACAATTTCAGGGTTATTTGGTAATGATGTTTATTGAATTTTAGGGTAGAGGGTTAAGAATTTTTGGGGGCTATTTTTTCTTGGAGATTTGGGGAAAAGGGTTTTGGGATTTCTGTTGCTGAGGTTTCAGGGTTTTTTATGGAAAAAGGTTTTGAGTTTTTGGGGGATGCAGGTTTAGTGTATTTTTGGGCTGAATGTTCTAAATGTTTATATTTATTTGAGGGTGAGGGTTCATGGTATTTTTGTTATGAGGGTTCATAGTTTTTGTTGGATAATGAGTCTGGGGTTTTTTGGAGATGAGGGGTCTTGTTTTATTAGGGTTAAGGTTTTGGTGTTTTGGGGGCTCAGGGTTCGGATTTTTTAGCCTTATGGTTCAATGTTTTTTTGGGATAATTGTTTTTCGATTTTAGGGTTGAGAATTCTGTGTTTCTTGGGGGAGATATATCTGTATGTTTTTTGGTTGTGGGTTATGGTTTATATGGATGAGGGTTGAGGTTTTTTAAGGGATTATTTATTTTTAGGTAAGTGGGTTTAGGGTTTTTGGGAATGAGGTTTTAGGATTTTTTGGGGTAGAGGGTTGTCGACTAATTAGGGACCAGATTTTATGGTGTTTTGGGGGCATAGGGTTTAATATTTTTGGTGGAAGATTAATTATTGATTTGCGGTGCTAAGGGTTGAAGGTTTTTAGGATTTAGGATTTATAATTTTTAGTGGTTGAGTGTTTAGGGTTATTGGGGCTAAGAATTAGGGTTTTTGGATTCTAATTGTTTACATTAATTAGGGATTAGTGTTTATGGTTTTTTAAGGCTAGGTGTTGACTATTTTTTGGTAGAATAAAGTTGACGAATCTTTGAGGATAAGGGTTTATGATTTTTTTGGGATTGAGGTTTAGGGTTTTTGTGTATGATATTTAATAGTTTTAGGTATTTGGTCTTAGGGTTTATTGAGGATTATAGTTAAGATTTCTTTTATTATGGTTTAGGGTTTTATAGTGATGTGGTTTTAGGGATTGTTTTGTAGAGGGATTTGGTTTTTTTGGGATAAATGTTTTGGGTTTTTTATTGGTGAGGGTTTATGGTTCTATGGGTGTGAGGGTTTAGGGATTATAGTTTTTTAGAACATAGTGTAGAGGGTGTTTTCGAGCTAAGCGTTTGTGGTTTGGGGGGATATGGGTTTATGATTTTATGGGGAGAGTGGTTAGGTTTATTTGTGGTTGAGGGTTTATGTTTTTTTTGGGTTTTGGGGATATGGGTTTAGAGATGTTTAGGGATGGGGGTCGGGGTTTTTTATAACATATGGTTTGGGGTTTTGGGGTTTGGTAATTTAGTGTTTTTTAGACAGAAATTTTTGGATCATTTAGGGATGCGATTTTATGGTTTTTTGGGTATTAGTGTTTGTGGTTCTTTGGGGCTGATGGCTGAGGGTTTTCTAAAACCGAGGGTTGAGTATTTTTTGTGATGAGGGTATAGGGGTTTTTAGGGATGAATATTTTGGGTTTATTGGGGCAATGGAATTAATAATATTTGGATATGATGTTTGAGGTTATTTTGTGGATGAGGGTTGAGGAATATTTGGTGTTTAGGGTTGAAAATATTTGGGATGAAAGTAGAAGGTTTTTTGGGAATTACATATTATTATTTTTTAGGGATGAGTAGTTATGGTTTTATGGGAAAAGGTTTTTGGGTTTTTTGTGATGTGGGTTTAAGTTTTTCTTGGGATGAGAGATATGGGTTATGGTATCTAAGGGTTGAGGTTTTTTTTTTGAATTATGGTGGATGGTTTTACATGGATTATAATTATGGTTTTCTAGGGTTGAGGGTTTAGGAAATTTGTTTTATTGAGAGTTTTGGGTATTTTCTGCTTGCAGATTTAGGTTATTTTAGGGATGAGGGTTTACAGATTTTTTGGATGAGTTTTGATGTTTTTCTGGATACGTTATGAGGTTTTTTTGAGGTTGTTGTGATGGGGTTTTTTGGCTGAGAGTTTAGGTTTCTTTGGGATGACGGATTAGGGTTTTGGTTGGATGATGGTTTAGGGTTTTGTGGTTATTAGTGTTTATTGATTATTTGGGGCTTAGGGTTGACAGTTTCTTGGATAATGTTTTGATGTTATTTTGGGGATGACGTTTTATGGTCATGGGATAATGTTTTCGGGGTTTTAGAAGCATGGTATTTAGGGATATTTTGGAGTTAATGGTTATGGTTTTTATTTGGATGAGTGTAGCGGGTATTTTGGGGCTAGGGGTTGAGATTTTTTTGGTTAGAACGGTTGAAGAGTTTTTTGTGGTGAGGGTTTATTGTTGTTTGGGGTTGAGGGTTGGTTTTTTATTTTCGATGAGTATTGAGGGTTTTTTTATATGAGGGTTGACGATTTATTACAAAAAGGGTTTAGTATTTTTGAGGATAAGGTATTAGTGTTTCTTGGGTATAAGCGTTTATTTTTTTTGGGACTGAGGTTTTATAGTTTTTTAGAACTGATCATTATGGATTTATTGGGGATGATTTTTTATGGTTTTTTATTGAGGTTTTTCGGTGTTTTGAATCATATTGATGATGGTTTTTTTTGTGTTTTAGGAATTTTTTTATACTGATGGTTTATATTTATTCATGGATGACGGTTGATGTATTTTTAGGGTCAATAATTTAGAGTCGAGGGTTTTTGGTTTTCTATTAATGAGGTTCTTGGATTTTTAGAGGATAAGGGTTTAGATTGTTTGGTTATTATGGTTTAGGGTTTTTGGGGGCTCAGTGTTTTATGTTTTTATGGGGATGAGGGTTTCGGTATTTTTGGATTTTGGTTATGGTTTTCTCGGGAAGAGGGTTTAGGGTTGGTTAGAGCTGAGAGAATATTGTTTAGGGGGGATTCACATTTTAGTTTTTGGGGATGAATGTTTATTGTTTTTTTGTCTAATATGTGTGGGTTTCTATGGAATAGGGTTTAGGGTTTTTTTGGTATTAGGGTTGAGTGTTTTTTGGGAATTTCTTTTGAAGGTTTATTAGTTTTTTTGATTGATAATTTGGGGGGGGGGGCTGAGAGATTCAGTTATTTTGGTTTTGAGGGTTGAGGGTTTTTGGGGGATATGTTTTTAGGGTTTTGGGGGATATGGTTAAGTATTTTTCAAGGATTATTTTTACGGATTTTTGGGGCTAAGGGTAGATATTTTTTTGGGGGAATGTATTGAAAGTATTCTTGGTTTAGATTGTTTAGGGTTTTTTGGCTGAGCATTTAGTGTTATAGGTGCTGAGGGTTTATGGTTTTTTATGGTTTGGGGTTGAGGGGTTTTTGGGGATGTGGGTTTATTGTTTTGGGGGGTGATGGTTTTGGTTTATTTTGGGGATGTTACATTATGATTTTTTATGAAGTGGTTTTATGGTTTTTAGGGTTTGAGGGTTTAATTTTTTAGGGTATGTGGGTTTGTGTTATTTTTTATCTAAGGGTATAAGGTTATTTGGGATGGGTTTTTTTATCATTTCGGTATTTTTGGGGCTGATGTAATGATGTGACCATAGTAGAAAGAGCTAGTGACTTAATTTATTAAATTCTAATGATTACAATAAAGGCTTTTCCCAAAGGAACAAATAGTTTAGTATTTTTGGAAAACAATATAAAAACATAAGTTCAATATTACAAATTGAAATGAAATTCATAATAGAAAATCCATATGACTCTTATATTATCCATGCAAGTCATTCGTAATATTTATCCTCACAACCTAGTAAAAATCAAACATAACAAAGGGGTGAGATTAGATTCTCAGTAAGGGTACGTAATACAGTGGAAGTTATCATAAAAATAAACACTAGGTGTGGTGAACAACTGAGGTCACATGCCCGTAAAAATATACCTGAGAATAATATGGTAGGAATGAAATATGATTAAAATATTTCCATATAAATGATCATAAGAGAATTAAACAAAAAATTTATATTATACTTTTTGAAGGATCGCATGTTTTATTTATTACTAATACCTTAATGAGGGAATTCCTAAATCCTGAAATTTGAAACATTTTGTCAAAGCCTTATTTAAGACCTCTAAAAATACTAGGGTAAGGTCTCAGCCAAAAACCAATTTTATTTTGACTCATGAGACCTAATGATGCATCTATAGAATATAGTGATCCCCAAACATAAAATGATATGTCCAAAACATTCCTCATATGAATGGTTATAAACATAAACAACATGAAAAAATGATATAATTTTCCCAAATCAATACACATAAACACTAACTATTCTCAGTTTTATTTTTAATGGTATAAATAAAGCACATATATAGTAAAATTGATAATAAACCATTTAATACCATATGGTAGATTATAAAAATAATATATTAACCTCAATAAGCCATTAATTTTAAATGGGTTGTTGAAACAGATAGAAATACTCTAATACAATCATTATGAAATTTTTTAGTGAAATACACTCTTACTTTGAAAAGAAAATTTCTTTTGGAAAATCATTTCATAAGACTATTAATTAACTAAGGTAGATTATTTATGTTGCAATTAGGGGTTTTAGATGTATAATTTTTTATTAAAAAAAATTATAGTGTGCATGTTAAAATATGTTAGAATTTTGGAAGCTCCCATGAATCGGGATTGTTTTATCAGGAAGTGTTGAGAAATATCTTTATAAAAATTTAAATCCTCATAAAATAAAAAAGTATTATTATTTGTAAACATATATCGAATATTAAAACATGATTTTTGAGGATTAAATATGAATAATTATGAGTTTAATTTGGATTAATATATACAAAGAGTAACCCAAAAGAATAAGTATGTTTGGGTAGAAAAACTTACATTGTGTCTTAATGTGTTCTTCACTTGAGATTAACGTCAAGGATAATCAAATTAAATAAAAATATTATTTAACTAAAACCCTTTTTTATTTTTTATTTTTTCATAATTTTATTAAGTTCATTTACAGTTTTATGATGAGTTATAATATGTAAATTTATCTATCGGGAGCGTTCGTTTCCTTGGTTTTAATGATCAGTATAATTGTATATGATAATAAAAGTTCACGTGGAATTGGTATAATACATTTAGTGATAATTGTTTAGATTTTTATAGTGGGTTTTCAATCACAACGAAATAGTTTAGTTCAATTATTTAATATAATTTATAAATATTGGTTCTAGAATTATTAAATCAGATATAATAAATATTTTATAATATACTTCATCCATAAAAATTGTTTCATGATCATCCTTGAATAATATATAGAAAAACAAATCTTCATCATCTATAAGGGTTGAAAATCGACACCTCCTAGATGATGATTTTGTTTTTAAAAGAAAATAGAGAGAGTAAATATATTAATGAAGGATCATACATTAACATGATATAATTCTTGTATATAGATGACAATGTAGTTAACATGATCATTTGTATATAGGAGGTAAGGAATTATTAAAAAAATAAGGAACTTAAATGAAATTAAAAGGAGAAAGGCAGAGAATGTTACCTCTTGAGTACTCCTCATTGAGAACCTCTGTCAGGGAAGGGGTTTTGGTATTTTGGAAAGAACAAGAGATCCTAGATGTGGGTATAGAATAGGGAATATTATTTGAGTAGATCTTTTAGATGCATCAACGCTTAGAGGAATGAATTGAAGAGAGAGTGAGGAGTGTGTTTTATATTGGAGGAGATGAGTGATTTTTTAATAACTTATTCATTATTTTATCATATTTTCTCAATACATGCAATATTATTTGATTAATGTGACCATAAAAAGTAAATGTTTCATGTTAGTTCGATCCAATGGCCATTAACATCATCCATGACTCGATAATTTTCCATAAATTCATTTATTTACCATCTTTCGTAAATTATCGAATTTCACAATTCCTAAAAAATTTCAAGTATTTCAGAAAAATCACAAAAAATCACCCTAACCATCATTCAATATGTATAATTCAGAAACGTACTCCATTTTATCAGATTAATTTTTTAAGTAAGAGAAATTTATTTTTTTAATAAAATAATTATTTACTTGAAAAATACATATTTTAAATCGAAAACTGATTTTATAATACATTCAAAATATATATGAGGTCTCATAAAATTATCCTAAAATAACAGGAAAGTATAATAAATTTTTAGAAATAAATTTTATGAAAATTATTATTATTTTAAATAATTTTTTTATTTTAGAATTTTAATTACATATTTATTACTCACAAGAATATCAACACTTAATTATTAATTTTGAAAATATTCACTCTCATTTATATACGGTAAAAATTTTATTTAAAAATATGGGTGAGGTTACTGTTCATAAGGGAACATTACTATTCATAAGGGTGTATTAATATTCATAAGGGTAAATTTCAATTCACCAATTTATGTTGATCCAATCAGACTCTAAATATCTTATTAATCACAACCATGTATGTCAGTTTTTTAAAATTAAAATCATAGAAGTAGAAAAATTATGTTTAGAGGCTAGGTTATAACAATTGGCTATAACAATGTATTTTTTTCACAGGGGTCAGTGTTATTTTCATTCTATATTAAATTTATTTTTAAAACCTTTGATTATACAATCTTCCGCCCTTAAAAAAATCATCCTCGAAATTACCAAAATGTTACATAATAAACAGATTTGGGAAGTTCTTCATCATAATTTATTAATTCTCCCACATTGACACTTCAATTTTATTATTTTGCCAGAGAAACATTACTAATTGAGTCATATGATTCATCAACACTTTTTATTTAGTCTCCAGAATCTTAACAGGATATTTACAAAATGATAAGTCAGGTTCCAATTCTATACCATCATAATTGACTACATGTGTTGGGTCTGGAATGTAATTTCTCAACATTGAGACATGGAAAAATTTTGTACCTTAGAAATGCTATGAATCATTTCCAAATGATATTCCATAACTCTAATTATCTCCAAAATTTCAAAAGGAAAAATGTACTTAGGGATCAATTTACCTTTCATCCCACATCTAATAACATCCTTCCATGGTGATACTTTTAAGAAAACATGATATCTTTCATGAAATTCCAAATGCTTCATTTAATTATAAGTATTGATCTTTTCACTTATTTGACCTATTTTGATATTTCTTTGAAAATTATTTACCTTCAATGTTGTTTCCTCCACAATATCTTTGTCCACAATCATCCTTTCACCAACATCTTCTATACACGTTGATCTATGAAATATTTTTCCATAAAATGGGTCATATGGTGCCAATTTAATATTTCAATGGAAGCTATTATTTTATGAAAACTACACCAAAGGTAATTATTGATACCATATAACTTTAAAATCAAGTGATACTGATCTGAATACATCTCCTAAATTTTGGAACGTCTGTTCATATTTCTCGTTAGTTTGAGTGTGATAAGTAGTACACAATTGATCCTCATTATGAAACTCATTTAAAAGACCATTTCATAATTTCATTATGAATAATGGATCATGAGAAGATATAATTGAGAGTTGTTCTCCATGAACTCTCACAACTTCATTGATATAGAGTAGTGCATGAATATCTAGTGGAAATCCTCCCTTAGAGTGATGTAATTTGATGATTTTATAAGTCAATCCACAATTACCCATATTTCACCATTATTTATTGGAGTTTTGGGAAATCCAATGAAACATTCCATGGTAATGTCATCCCATTTCCTTTTAGGAATAGGTATATGTTTCATGACTACTCTAGTATGTTTTTCATTCAGCCTTCACTTGTTGGCAGAGTAAACATCATGATACATAATCAGCAATTTCCCACATCATGATATCCCACCAGAAATGATCCCTCAAAACCATATATATTTTAGTGCTAGGGTGGAGTATAGATAAATTAATTCTATTTTAATCATACAATGACTCCCATTGCATCTCAATTATAGAGGTAACTCATTTCCTATTCCCAAATTTCAAAATTCTATCTCCACAGACGAAGTCAACCAACATCCCATATTTCATGCCTTTAATTTCCTTTTGAAGATTCACATCATCAGACAAAGAAGACATAATTATTTAATGTAAATATTGTAGGGAATAAAATATAAAATGTAATGATGTTTCACCTTCTTTGATAATTCCCATATACATATTTACTAGATCCTTGAATACTGGATCCCTTTCAATTATCATTTTTTAAAATACTCCATGATACTTCCTTCTAAATGAATCAGCTAACTTATTTACCTTTCATGGGTTGTATTATATAGAATACTTGTAATAATTGAGTTTCTCAAGCCATCACATTTTCCTCACGTTGAGTTATTTCTGTTAGAAGATATATTTTGATCTCTTGTGATCTGTATATATCTCAATCCTTTTTTCAAAAAGATATTGTCTATATATCTTAAAATAAATGATTACAAATTTTAAATCAAGATCATGAGTTATACAGTTTTTTTATGAATTTTTTATGGCCTTGATGCATATGAAATAACACATTCCTTATACATAAGTATATAGCCATGTCCTTTCTTTGACTCATCAATGTAGATAACAAATACACTATTTTCCCATGGTAGAATTTGGATCACAACATTCACTTATCTCTTCTTCAATTATTCAAATTATTATTCAAATTATTTTTTCCAAGAGAACATAACCACTTTATGAGTATGATTGGTAAATGTGTTGGCTAAATGGATGAATATTTGAATGAAATTCCAATAACAACCTCAAACACCAATAAAACTCCATACCTCAATTATGTTCATTGGAGTAGGACATTCTTGGATATCCGTTTTCTTCCCATGATCAAATACGATTCCATCCTTAGAGACAATATGGCCAAGAAAAGAAACTGACTGATTGAAAAATTAACACATTCTAAACATCCCATGTAATTTATTTCTTATAAGAGACTTCATAATAAAGAGCAAACGATTCTTAGGTTCATCATAGATGTTTGATTATACGAGGATATCCTCAATAAATACCACAAAAAAAGTCATTAATATGTTCCTTGGAAACACTAATAATTTGATCTACGAAAATAGAGGATGAATTAGTCAGTCCAAAAGGCCTTACTGTAAACTCATAATGCCCATACCTAGTTTGAATTGCTGTATTTGGAATATCATCCATCCTCGCATGCAACTAATGACAACAAGATCGAATGTAAATCTTAAAAAAATATTGGTCTCTATGATGCTGATCAAATAAGTCATCAATATGAGGTATATAATACTTTTTATTTATTATAATAGCCTTTATTTCTCTATAGTCAATGAAAAAACTCATGGAACCATCGTTAATAAAAAAAGGAACATGGGAATCATATAGGGAACCACTAGGTTGGATAAATATTTTTTAAAAAAATTACAATAGTGGTTTCATCTGTTATAATAATTCCATTTAGGCCATTTTATAAAGAGTGTATGATATAGGAGTTGCACCATGAATTAAATCAAAAGAAATCACAATTCCCAACTCCATATGATGTATAGGTAAATCCCTTATAAATACATCAATGTATTATTTCAGAATAAGTACATCCTCAATTTGAGTATTTCTTTCCTCCCATATAGATATTGAGTTCCCTTTCATCCCAATATTTTCATTCAGTAAAGCTACTGGGGGTGGATCTAGATATGAATTAAATGGTGATGTTTCTGCTATAAAGATAATGGATTCTACACCTTCCAAAAACAATTGTAATTTCCTTCTTCATAAAATATATTTACAAATCATATTTTGAAATCCAATACATGATAAACATTATGTCAAATTTGACCATAGTAATATGGATAAAATCAACAGAAAAATCATATTTATATTCCATAATGGGGACTTCATGTCACGTCTTTGTTACAAAAAGAATCCCCTTAGATCTTTTGACTAGAAACTCCATTGCTAAGGAGAATTGAAATATCTAATTTTTAAAGAAAACTGCGAATATATAAAACAATATGATGATGTATAATCAACAAAATCATTGACCTAGTTTGAGGAAAATATTATAGTACCTACCACCACATCGTTAGGAACTTCATCTTCAGCAGTTTTGATCACATAAGCCTGGCCATATTCTAATGGATTTATCTAGGGAATTTTTCCTTGATGATTTGGAAAATAATTGGCATAATGTTTCATATAATTATAATTGTAACAATGAACATCGTTATATTCTTTATTTCCCTTGCACTCTCGATATTGGTGGCCTATTTATCCACATTTTTAACAGAGTCCTTCTCCTTTTATGTAGTCCCAGGGTTGTTTCTTTCCACAAGTATCACTTGTTAGAAAACTCCCTATTTTATTATTCCCTTTATCCATTCTTTCCCTTTCCACCCTCTTATTCTTTTTCTTTCCATTAAAGTCATAAGACCTAGATAATTATTTCTCTATCGTGATTGCACATGATTCTATTTTTTCATATGATGAGAATTTTTGGGAAACTATTTCTCTTTGGAGGAATATTACTAAAATATAAAATAATAAATCAATATTTCTTCATGGATTACATATATAGTATAAGTAATTCCTTCTTAACCTTGTGATGCTAGATCTGTACTTTGCAACATTTTCATCTTCGTTTTTCCTCAGATTCAAAAACTTTTTTTCCACATTCACTCGATGTATATGAGAAATGTATTTTCCTAAGAATATTTCCTTAAAATCCATCTATTATATATTTTAAATATCTTTCTCCTAATTTTTATTTTTAATTAGTTACCACAACTGGTCAGCATATCTTAATAAACGTTAAATAGAGAAGAAACCCATCTCCCATTTCTTACTTCCCAAAGTGAGAAATATCTTCTATAAGGAACTTATCCACTTATTTGATAATAATTGTTTGTAGTCCCATTAAATTATGGTGGATGTTGTCGCACAAATTAGTCTAACATTTCTCCTCCATGTTATGGTATTGGGTTCTTAATAAGGGTAATGTTATTGTTCATAAAATGAGTTATTTATACCAATATAGTTGTAATTTTCTCACCACCAATCGTAGATCTAGAACCTACATCATTATATGAAATATGGGGAAATCCCTACATGTGATATGGGATTTCAGGAAATTTACATTCCTTCCACTAGGAACCATTTCTAAATAATGGAATACAATATATTAGGTAATGAATCAAATTTAATAATCTCAACTAGAAGAATAATTAACATAAATTGAAATCCTATGAATATATAATCCCATCACCATAAACATGGTTTCCTAGAAAAAATAACTTTTAAATCATTAATAATGTCTTGTCAAGGAGATTTTAATTATCTTAAAAATATCCCCTCTGAGTGTCAAACCAGGTGCGCAGTAAGTCCTGCTATCAGGAACCTTGTTACCATAGGTCAAACCCGAAATACCATTTTAGAGTTTTTAATCCTACACACATATATTCTACAACCACATCCACATTTAATATCAATATAGAGATGTATTTTCTAGGAATAACCTCCTAATATCCAACCTAAAAAATTATAGTATTTTCTTTTATATTTGTCCTTAAATATTATCTTTGGGTTTTGTTCCCAAATATTTATTTCCTAATTCCCTAGTCAAAATTTCTTAAATATATTTTCCCACATTTCTAGTAAACTTACTATGATACCAATGGTAAGGATCTAGCCCTATTATAATAGATATGGTGCCTTGTTTTAGTAAATTGGCATGATTATAAAAAATTGGTATCCCAAAGGATCAAATATTTTACTATTTTTTGATAGAAATATACAATAATAAGTGCAACATTAAAACTAGAAATAGAATAAAAAATAGAAAATCCATATTACTCCTAGATTATCTCTGAATGTCATTCATAATATTAACCTTCACATCCTAGGGAAAATAAAACATAAGAAAAGGGTGAGATCAGATGCTCTGTAAGGGTACATAATATTGTCGAAGTTATCATAAAAATAAACACTATGTGTGGTGAAAAACAAAAAACACATGCCCTAAAAATTATAATTGAGAATAAAATGTAAAGAATGAAAGCTTATTAAATATGGTCATATAAATGATCATATTTGAATGAAACATAACCATTGATATTCTAATATTCTAATGATCACATGGTGTATCTATTACTAATACCATAATTAGGGAATGCATAATTTCAGTCATCTAAAACATATTGTCAAGTCCATGACCAATATATTAGAAAATACTAGGGTGTGGCCTCAGCGAAAACTCCAATAGGTTTTATCTCATGCGGCCTATCGATGCATCGAGGGCCTATATCAGGCCCCACACATCGCATTATATGTTCAATTCATTCCACAAATTAAAGGGGATAAACATAAACAAAATGTACATATAAAATATCATTCCCCAATCTATAAACATAAAAACTAACCATTCTGAATAGTCTGTGGAATAATATCAAGATAGAACAACCATACTCAAACTAATAATAACCTATTTAATACAATATTTTTTATTATAAACATAATATATCAACCTCAATAAGATATAAAATTCAATATAGGTGTTGAAATAGGAAAAAATACTCCAATAAATTCATCGAGTAATTTTTTAGATAAATAAACATTTACTTTGAAAAGAAGAGTTATTTTAAAAAAATCACATAATAACAGGACTAAAAAAGGAAAATTTTCCATGATTAAATTATTGTTTTCATAAAAAAAACATTTGGCTCAAAATATATTATAAAGGGCACATGAAAATAAGTAAGAATTTGAGAAGTTCCCTTGAATCAGGATTGTTTATCTCAAACAATTAAGAAATGTCTTTATAATCCATTTAACTCACCATAAAATAAATAATTTTTCTAATTAGTATATATATATTGATAATAAATAATGGATTAATATGAGTAAATAAGAATAATTGTGAAATTAATTAGGACTAAGAGAGACAGAGTGTAACCCAAAAGAAAAATGTGGTTCATGTAAAAAACCCTTACCTTGGGTCTTAATGTGTTCTGCACTCGAGCTTAATATCCTATATAAGAAAATTAAGTCCATAAATTAATAAATTAAGAACCATATTTAGATGATTTTTATTTTTCATAACTTTATTATGTACATTTATTTTCTTTTATGGGTTATTAGTAACAAATTTATTACTCAGGTGCGTTACTTTCATTGGTTTTCATGATCTGTATAATTATATTTGATAATGGAAGTTCATGTGGAAAGGTTATAATTATATAGAATCTAATTTTTATGATATTAATGAAAATATTCTTGTGAAAATATTTATACATATAATTTTTTATATATTATCATTATTAATCATTAGATAAAAAATTTAGTGATAATCTTTTAGGTTTTTACAACTGGTTTTGACCACAATGAACTAGTTTTGTTCTATTATTTAATATCATGTATAAATTATGGTCCAAGAATAATTAAATAAGATGTAATAAATATTTAATAATATGTTTCAACTATAATTTTGTTTTCATTACCATCCTTGAATAAGAAATTATATAACAAAATTCCATCATCCACGAAGGTTGTAAATCAGCACCTCCCGAAAGATTATTTTTATTTAAAAATAAAAGAGAGAGAGAGTGAGGATATCTATGATCGTTCATAAATTAAAATTATTTAATTCAAGTGTAGATATGATAATGTAGTTACCATGATCATTTGGGCAGATGGGGTGAGAAGATATTACTAAAATATTGAACATAAATAAAACTAATTGGAAAAGAGGTAGAGGATTTTAACTCTTGAGTAGTCCTCTATGAGAAATTTCATAAGGGAATAGGTTTTGGAGTTTTTGAAATACCAACAGATCTTGGAAAAGGGGATAGGAAAGGGATGTGTAATTGGGTAAAAATATAGGGTGTTACATTGAGGCTTTATGCTTCTTTGGCATTGAGGTTTTAGAGTTTTTCGGGGATATGGGTTAGGATATTTTTTGGACTAATGGTTGATGGTTATTTTGGGATAATTTTTTAGGGTGTCATGGGAATTAGGGTAGATGATTTTCATTGCTTCATGGTTGATGGTCTATTGATAATTATGGTTGAATGTTTTTTTGGATGAGGTGTTAGTATTTTTCGGTGGATGTTTGGGGTTTGTTATGGATGGGGATTTTTTGTTTTTTGTTTTTTTTAGGTTTAGGGTTTAGGGTTTTTAGGGATAATATATGAGTGTTTTTTAGGGATGATGGTTTAGGGTTTGTTTTGTGTTGATGGTTTAAGGTATTTTGGGGCTATGGGTTTAGGATTTCTTAGGGGATAATGATTTATGATTTTTTGTGTCTGATTGTTTTTGTTTTTATATGGATCAATGTTAAAGGATATATTGAGTAAGGGTTCAGTGTTTTTTCAGGAAAATGGTTTAGTGTTATTTTGGGATGTTTATTTATCATTTTTTTTAAGGGTTTAGTGTTTTCTGGGGCTAATAGTTTTGGGTTTTTTTGGGACCGTGTGTTGATGGTATATTAGGGATGATATTTTAGGTTTTTTGGAAGATGAGGGTTTTTGGTTTTTTAGGAAATCATTTTTATATTCTCTGGGGATGTGGCTTTAGTTTTTTTGTGAATGAGGGTTGTGGGTTTTTTTTCTGAGGGTTGATGGTTTTATAGGGCTGATGGTTGAGGATTTTTTGGGGCTCTAGGCTGAGGGTTTTTTGGGGTTTATTGTTGATGGGTTTTGTAATGTATGGTTTGTGGTTTTTGGGGATGATGTTTTATTGTTTTCTGGATTATAGGGTACATGATTTTCAAGGGATGAGAGATTAGGGGTTTTTGACTAGGGGTTTAATATTTTTATTAGAAGAGGGTATAGAGTTTTTTGAGGTTGATAGTTTAGGGCATTATTTGATGAGAGTTTGTGGATTTTGGTTCTAATGGATGATGTTTTTATGGGCACATGGTTGAGGGTTTCTGGTGGTGAGGGATGAGGGTTTTTAGGGTCTATGATTTAGGGTTTTTGGGAAAGATGGAATAGTATTTTTTTCAGGGCTTATAGTTTTTTGGGATAATGGTTGAGTGTTTTTTAAGGTGACGTATTGAGGGTTTTTTGGGGCTATGGGTTGAGGGTTTCTTTGGAGCCAAGGTTTGAGGGGTTCTGTTGCCGAGGATTTATGTTTTTTTGGGCTCACAGATGACTATTTTTTGTGGTGGAATATTGAGGTTTTTTTCAGATCAGTTTTTAGGGTTTTTTGGGGAGGAGGGTTGATTTTTTTTCAATAGAGGGTTGATGGTTTTGGGGGTGTTGATTTAGGGTTTTTTGGGGATGGGTTTTTAGGGTTTCTGTGGGATAATGGTTTATGGTTTTTTGGGGATGAGGGTTTAGTGTTTTTTGGGAGAAGGGTTTATGGTTTTTTTGGGACTAGTGGATGTGGGTATTTTGGTGCTGTTGTATTGGAGTTTTTGGGGATTATTTGTATGTGGGGTCATGGACTGAGGGTTGGGGATTTTTGGGGAAGAGAGTTTGGTGATTTGGGGGGATGAGGTTTTGGCGGTTCTTGTGGATGAGGATTGGGTTTTTGAGGATGAGGTTTGGGTTTTTGTAGGGGTCATAATTTATGATTTTTTGGGGTGAGGTTGTTGATTTATTTGGGGATGATGGTTGAGGTTTTGTGGGTAGTGACAGTATGGGGTATTTTTCATGATGAAGTTTTAGTTTTTTAATGGGCTGAGGGTTGATGGTTTTTTAGGGTTGAGGGTTTGGGTTTTTTTGGGGTAGAGGTCTGTCTATTTTGGGATGAGGGTTGAAGATTTTTTGGGATTGGGGGGTTGAGTGTTAATATTTTTTTTTTGTTCTTTGGGTTGTGGATTATTTTGGCAGATCGTTTCTGGTTTTTTGGGGATGAGAGTTTAGGGTTTTAGCGATATAAGGTTTTTTGGATTTTTAGGGGGCATAGTGTTGATGGGTTTTTTGGCTATGAGTTGGTGGTTTTTTGGGTAGGTGTTTTGGGTTTTTTTGGGACTGAGGATTTAGTTATTTTTTGGAATCAGGGATGATGGTTTTTTCGGATAATGTTTAGGGTTTTAAGGTATGATGGTTAATGGTTTATTGGGAATGTGTTTTGAGGGTTTTATGATGCTAAGTTTAGTAGATTTTTTGTTGTTGAGGCGTGAGGTTTATTATGGGCTGAGGTTTGGTTTTTTTGGGGGTTGAGGGGTGAGGTTTTTTTGGTGATGAATATTGAGGGTTATTAGGGAATAGTGTTTTGTTTTTCTAGGGGCTTAGTTTTTACTGTTTTTTGGGGATGATGGTTTATGATTTTTAGGACTTGGGGTTTAGGGTTTTTTGGGATAGAGATTTTATGGTTATTTTTGTTTGGGGGTTTAGTGTTTTTATAGGAATTAGGGATTATATTTTTTTAGGGATGAGGGTTTAGGGTTTTTTGGGGGTAGAGGTTTTAGGTTATTTATTGGATAAGGGTATATGATTTCTTGGGTTAAGTGCTTATGGTAATTTTGATCTGAGGGGTTAGGGTTTTATTGTACTGAGGGTTTGGGGTTTTCTTAAGGTGAGGGTTTGTAGTTTTCTAGGGCCCAAATTTTATGGCTATATGGGAATTTGGGTTGGGGGTTTTATGGTAATGAGATTTTAATGACTCATAGGGAAGAGGGATTAGTGTCTTCTGTGGATAATGGTTTGGGGTATTCTCGATATGAAGGTTGAGAGTTTTCCTTTATGAGGGTTTAGGTTTCTTTAGTGCTAAGGGTTTAGTGTTTTTTTGGGGTGAGGGTTTAGGATTTTCTAGGGTTAAGGGTTTAATGCTTTCTAGTGCTGATGGATTACGGTTTTTTGTGGTTATAAGGTATTTTCGTGGGAATATGGGTTTATGGTTTTCTAGGGTTTACAGGATACTGATTTTTAGTTCTGAAAATTTAAGGGTTTGGGGGTGAGGTTTTGTAGGTTTTGGGGGATGATGGTTGGGGTTTTTTACAATTAAGGGTTTAGTGACTTATGGAGTTGTAGTTAGAAATTTTTTTGGATGAGGGTATGTTGTTTTATATTGGGGTGAGGGTTTGGGGTTTTTTAGGGATGATGGTTTTAGGTTTTTTTTGTTTATGTATTGGTGTTTTTCGGGATTAGGGTAAACATTATTCTTGGGTACATGGATTAAGGGTTTTTTGTGTTGAGGTTTTAAGGATTTTTGGAAAAGATAGTTGTAGAGACCGAAAGCTTGACGTACATGGCTATTACAATACTTTTGTAGAATACTTAATACATGACAAAAAACACTCAATGATCGTAATAGTTTAGTGTCTTTGGAAACTCGGAACAAAATCTTCTAATCATGGTGAAAGATCTTCAATATCTCCCAAAAATATCTTCCCCTATTTTTTTCTTACCTAAAACCTTTCTTTATATCCTTGGGAAAAGAAAACATATAAAGGGTGAGATCAAATGCTCAATAAGGGTAAGCATGGATAAAATAAAACATATCTTATACATTTGAAGGTAAACACATGAACATAGTGTTTAAACATCAAAATCTTGAGCAGTGACATAAAACATGGAAATACATAAGGGATAGATCATAATGGAAAATTAATCGTCATAAAATATCATGGGAAAAAATCTTGGAATTGTGGAAAAGAATAAATCACATGATATGATTTCCATTGTAGCCAAGGGATTACACCAAGACCATCATAGTGGACAAAGTCCCTTACTGAATCGGGTTTACTTGCCATTCCAACCCTGTATTACTGAACCAGATTTATTTTCCGTTCCATCCATGTCTATATCATGAGATATAAATAGTTACCCATTGCATTGGAGGGATAAATAGGTCACACCCATCTCATAATGAAATCGTTCTTACGTGTTCCACAACAAAAACATAAATCATTCATCATAACCCAAAGAATAAAATGGGTTTCATAAACATCATCCCATCCTAACATAATCCATATAAAACAAATGGATATAATTTCATCATAAGAAAAGTGAAACCATGTAAATAATAGTGACATTATACTTGAAACATACACATATGAAATAATTTCATCTTAGATGGAAAATGGTTTTGATAAAACACTTGAAATGAATTCTTGTGGAAAATATCCTTTCTTTTTCAAAATCATTTTATTTTCACAAAATTCCAGGCAATTTTAAAAGAAAGGGATTTTGTTGAAAATAGTCATTAAATCTTGTAGAGTAAGCTTCATTAAGAAATGGAGTTATGAAACCGTAGAGATCCGTTCATGCCATATAAGTTTAAAAAATCATTTTCCTCGTACATTGCCAGAAAATTCAAAAAGTACCTTGTATGGTAAACAAAAGAATAATACCTTATATACCATGTAGTAAAAGTAAAAAATGGGTAAAAATGAATTGAAACATACATTAAACAATTTTTAGAAAATAGGGACATGGATGACAAATATAACCCAAGTAAATACCTACGAATAAACAATCTCATATAAAAATGAGATTGGAAAAGTTATCCCTTACTTTAGGTCTGATATGCTTCATACATATCTGAACCTCCTATATAATTATTTAAATTATGTAATTGACTTATTATATAGTCATATTTATTGTTATGATATCATATATGTTTCACTTATGACTTTATATTACATGTTGGTTTGTAAATCCATGTTAAAGCATCATTTTGGGTAAAATCGTTTCATTTATCATACTTGTTTCGACATGTTGTTCTTGATATTATTACTTATATCCTGATTTCCTTAATTTCATAATTTAAAACATGATTTATATATAATAAATATTCATCATATACATATATATGATAGAATGATAAATGGAACGAAATACACCGTTCATGGAGACGGTATGCCGTACGTACACATGAACTTTGTTTTCGTTTCCTTATTGAATTGAATGGAATTAAGTAGATGAAATAAATATATATATAAATAAATACAGTAGAATTATTATGTCATATATTTCATTATTATTCATTATATATACTTTATAATCATTTTTGATTGGTTAACATGGAGAATGAATCTCATCGCGTTGTGGAGACGGTAGTCCGTACGTACGCACAAGCGATTATATCGTTCCCATGATCGTGGAATTGTATTGAAGTGTATGTATACTATTTAAGAATAAATATAAATTTACAATAATCACATATATTTATTCTTTATACCATTCTACACAACCAAGTAGGGTGGTTGTGGAAAACAGATTACCCCACGGCGTGGAGACGGTATTTCGTACGTTCGCACGCGCGGTGATTTCGTTTTCCGTAGGATGGATATAAGGTGAAATAGGGTTGTTTAATATTTATAATAACATATCCGTATATGAGTGATACTGATGTTATTACTTCATTATTAAACAACTAATTAAGAGGAGGTAGAAGAAGAAATAAATTTGAAAGAATCCGTAATGGATATTACCTCTTCTTCGACACGCCTCTTTGAAACCTCCTCTTAGGATACTAAAATTAGTCTTAGAAGAAGACCAGGACCTCTATAGTATTTATAAGGAAGTTGATAAGTGAAATGGGCAGGGTTTGTTTGACCTTGAAGGCTCAATGTTGTGTCAAGAGGAGAGGGAGGAGGTGCCCTTTTATAAGGGAGGAGAGGGGCACCTTTGGAAGCCTCAAAAATATTAGTTTAATATAAATTCAAAAATCACATAAAAACCTCCCGAAATGACCCAATTAGAAGATGAAATGAGTTAGGGTTGTAATATCATCAACCAATAAAATTTATACATGTTTTGATTTTATTTTAAACATTATCATTTTGATTTATCCTTATTTAATCTATTTAATTTTATTTGTGGTAATAAAATTATAAATTTTAAATTGTTATAAATAATCACTTATGTGTTGTTAATATTCCCTAATTTGATATGTTATTACATTTTATACTTTATAAATTTCAATTTATAATATTTAAATATTTTTGTGATTTTTAAACAATTTAATAATATGATATTTTTATAAAATAACAATAGTGTCAATTTTGACACTATTCATTTATTTGAATTTAAATAAACTCCAAACAGAGAATATATTCAAACTAAAATATTTAAAATGTTCCTAACATTTTATATTAATCTTGAAAATTAGTGGATCACGTTAAATAGTTCATATAATATTTATTTTAATATTTGTAAAATCATTTATTTGATATTTCTCTTAATAAAATATTTACTACAACATTTTTGTATAATTATTAAATATACTTATTTGTTGCATAAAAATTAAAAATAAAATACTCGGGTGAAGATATATCTTATATGATGCATAAGAATACTTTTATATGGATTTATCTTCTAAAACACCCAACCTTTAAAATTTTATATTTATTAAATTATGAAGTTGACCACTTTGACATAATTTATAATAAAATAATATAACTGTCATAATCACTTTTATAAGACTCCAAACGGTCATATATTCGGTCATTGGATACTTATGGTGTCTCTATACAATACCAATTAGTTTTTTGGTTCTTTTGCCTTTTAATGGGTATTATTATTTCAATAAAAACTATATTACTTATTTTTAACTAAATAAATAATTTCTGCATCATTAATTTATAAGCTATTAAGGCAATTAAATATCTCTTAAAAATTATAAATAAATTACCATGATAAAGAAAAATATTTTAGATTTCAAATCAGTATTTATAACTGAATTTATATTCTGTATAACATTATATTAAAAATACATTAATTATTAAAGTTTGAGTGAGCCATATTTCACATTCCTTTAAATAAAATAAACTAAATGTCTTAATCACATCCAAGTGGGTTCTAATAGATTCCATTTCGTCACAAATATGCCTTAGGTCAAAATATAACCATCCAATTATATGAAGACAAGTGTTAGGGTAATTTTATAATATTATATTTACCCTTAATTACCGGATTTACCTTTAACGATGGTAAATAAAATTTACCGTAGTTACTATTCATCATGCCCAAAAATAAAAAATTGCCTATAAACATAATTTGGACCCACTGATTCCAAATATGGAATAAATTTTTCTAAATTCAATACACAACATTTGCAGAAATTTATTTAAAATTAATTCCGTTGTTAAGAAAACGTGTTTTAAAAGTTCAAACATTGCAAAAGATTGAAATGATTTTACCTATGAATTCAATGTAAAATCAATTTTAATGAAATAAATTATATTAAATGGTAAAAAATATATTCTATTTATACTTTAAAACCATTAAATATTATTATTTAACCATATAAATTATTATGATGAAAAAACTTGTTTTTAACTAAAATATAGCACGTTTTTACTATTCATTAAAATATGAAAGTTATCAGAAAAATATAAAAACTTTATCCAATGTAAATTTTTATAACCTGATTCAAAAGAAGAAGTTTATTTTGTAAAATTGAACTTATTAACTTGTCAAAATTTATATTTAAAATGGGTGCACCATCAAAAGGGGGCAATACTACAATTTTTGAAAAATACTTATTTTACCCGAAAAATTTATTATGTTCTTGTACCATGGTCTATAAAATGTGTAAGATGAATAATAATGTCATAAAATTCAAAATGAAGTTACTACTATTCATAACGGCTAGTTTATAATAATATTATAGCCATATATCGTTGTTTAGTGAAACCTGGTATTGCATACAACACACGCTATCGAGGAAGGTTGTGATTGTGTATAATGCAAGCCAAGTCAGGGTTGTGTGTAGTGAAAGACTCCTTTGTTGTTGAGTATAAAAAATTCCAACCATATTTCATTTATAAATTGAATATATATATACACACACTCAATGTTGCGTATAATAAATACTATCAAACAAACATTTAATTGTGTGTAACACGATCCAAGAATAGTGTTGCATATACTGCAAGCTAATACGGTGTTTCGTATAGCACAACATAATCTTGGTGTAGCATACAACAGAATATATGAAAGAAATTAAAAATATTATATCTTATAAAATATCGGGGTGTTACATTCTACCACCCTTAAAATGAATTTTTCCCATGAAATTCGTCAGGGTTATAAATGGATTACTACTTGAAAGTTTCTTTCATAGAAACCCACATTGTATAAAGGAGTACTGAAACTTCATTTCAAAAAGTAAATTATGGAATGTAACGGTTACCCAGATTAACTCATCACTGGGTTTCCACATAGAAGCACATAGGTGGAAATATGGATATGGATGAAAAATCCATCCATCATGTTCTGATGGAGAGTGGTAGGGGACATGGCTATGAAAAATCCAACAATCACAAAGCCGTGAATTTGTGATGATCTAAGGTACCATCTGATTCATCGTATATGAGGGAACTAGGAATTTTTTTTTGATTTTCATGTTCATTTCCCTAAATTTGATGAAATAAAACAAATACTTACATGATTTTGGTATAATCGTACTATTTTTTGTGCCTTAAACAATTTACACTTCATCTCTTAAAGAAATGAAGTTGAATGTGTTATTCATGAAGTGTTAGCAGATCATGTGATAGAATGATGGGTCATTCTATCTTTTTTCAACAATAGGTTAGAAAATGTTATCAAATATACATAAGTCCATCTACGGCGAGGTTAATCATATATGATTCCAAAAATGAACTTATACTTCATCTATCATACCACTTAATAACATAAAACTAGTTTCTACTAACCAAGGACTTCCTCTAGGTCGGTGGTATGTGATAAAAGCATGTCGCACTTCGGTTGTGGGTTCAATTCTCGCAACCTTGTCCAATGCGACTGTTTTTTGCTCATCCTGCAGGTTTTCCTTTTTCTAAAATTACATTATTATAACATCCCATCAATAATATTGAAGAAAGTTATAGCCTTAAACAATACTAACTTACGTCTAACATAATCCATTCCAATCTTTAAGCTTATCCAAAATACTTTGTACAAGCACATAGTATAAAGAAACCAATTAATAGAAATGTCATCAACCAAGAATTTGAATACCATAATTTATCCCTCGTATATCATAAGATATATCTTGTTGGTAACATTCAAAAATGTGAATACCTTAATCATGTATTCTCTTAAAAAATTAACCTTAGTAAAAACATGAATTCTGTCAAAAGTTAACTCTTTACACATAAAAAAATCCCAAAATTTCTATATACTGAAACGATGATATCACATTGTCCTTAGTCATGAGCTCATTAATACTACCAGACATCACATTATCTCCTTTTCCCTTCATTATGTGAATATCATCTACTTTCCAAAAACATCTGAATAACATTTCATGGTAACCGGTACCATTCGACATATACTTTCAAATACTTTAGGAAAAACAATAGTGTAACAATACTTAGATGTGTCTTTATTCCATAGTACCATTACCTATACAACATAACTCTTGATAAACATAAACCATTCCACTACCTTCTTAAACCATTGACCGAGCTTGAAATTTTTTTCATCTCACATATCATTTATAGTCTCTCCATCATCATCAATATAAATACTACCCATACGACCATGTTGATTCACTTCATGAGATTTTCCCTTAGGGAATTGGTTTGCATAATGCCCATACGTTCCAAATTTAAAAAATTTAACTGTTGTTGATGGCTTAGAAATACCATTATCTTTGTCCATGGTGCTAACTAAACATTTTCCTTTACAATTACTGGCTTTGTGTCCTTCTTTTCCACACCCAAAGCATCTTCTCGTTCCTTTGAAACATTCTCGATGATGCCTCTTCCCACATGATTTACATGAGGGAAATTCAAATTTCTTTCCTCTATGATCATCATGAAACTCCGTCTTTCTCTTATTGGATGAGTCTGGAAACATGCCAAAGTTGAGATTATTTATCATATTATGAGATTTCTGATTAGGCATAATAACAATATGTGGACGTTCAGATCCAATTTCATTTGGTCTCTCATGAATAATATCATTTCATTGTCCATCATATCCTCTATTATTGGGAATCTTCCTATTTCTAGACATTTTCTAAAACCCAAAAAGAATAGTGTGAGAGGAAAAAATCATAATCAAGGGGGAGTACCTTCAATATCTAACATCTTAGGATAAATTCTAAGATCTTTACTATAATTCTAGGACCATAACCTATACATATACTTAACCTTAGGGACATCCCTAGACATACCTTAGAAATATCTCTAGGGATTTCACTAATGTTTTCGCATCCTAGTTTCCAAAGGTTAACTAAACCTTTCCTCTGATACCAACTCTAGAGACCCAAAGCTTCATGTACATGGACATTACAATACTTTTGCGGAAAACTTAATACCTTACAAAAAAACCCTCAAGGATCGTAATAGTTTAGTGTCTTTGGAAACTCGGAACAAAATCTTCTAATCATGGTGAAAGATATTCAACATCTCCCATAATGATCTTCCCCTTTTGTTTTCTTACCTAAAACCTTTCTTTATATCCTGGAGAAATGAAAACATATAAAGGGTGAGATCAAATGCTCAGTAAGGGTAAGTAAGGATAAAATAAAACATATCGTATACATTTGAACTTAAAAACATGAACATAAAGTTTAAACATCAAAATCTTGAGCAATGACATAAAACATGGCAGTATATAAGGAATAGATCATAATAGAACATTAATCATCCTAAAATAGAATGCGAATAAATCCTAGAATTGTGGAAAATAATAAAGCACATGATATGATTTCCATTGTAGACAAGGCATTACTACCAAGACCATCATAGTGGACAAAGTCCCTTACTGAACCGGGTTTACTTGTCATTCCAGCCCTGTATTACTGAACCAGATTTACATTACGTTCCAGCCATGTCTATCTCATTAGATATAAATCATTATCCATTTCATTGGAGGGATATATTGGTCTGACCCATGTCATAATGAAATCATTCTTACGTGTGCCACAACATAAACATAAATCATTCATCATAACCCAAAGAATAAAATGGGTTTCATAAACATCATCCCATAATAATATAATCCATATAAAAAATGGATATTATTTCATCATAAGAAAAGTGAAACCATGTAAATAATAGAGACATTATACTTGAAACATACACATATGAAATAATTTCATCTTAGATGGAAAATGGTTTTGATAAAACACTTGAAATGAATTCTTGAGGAAAATATCCTTTATTTTTCAAAATCATTTTCTTCTCACAAAATGACAAGCAATTTTAAAAGAAAATGATTTTGTTGAAAATATTCATGAAATATTGTAGAGAATTCTTCATTAAGAAAATGGCGTTATGAAGCCGTAGATATCCGTTAATTCCATATAAGTTAAAAAAACATTCCTCTCGTACTTTTTTCAGAAAAGTCAAAAAGTAAATTGTATGGTAAAAAAAAGAAAGATTCCTTACATACCATTTAGTAAAAGTAAAAAATGGGTAAAAATGACTTTAAACATACATGAAACCATTTTTAGAAAATAGGGACAAGAATGATAAATATAACCCCAGTAAATACTTATGAATAAACAATCTCGGATAAAAATGAGATTGGAAAAGTTATCCCTCACCTTAGGTCTGATATGCTTCGTACGTATCCGAACCTCCTATATAATGATTTAAATAATGTAATTGACTTATTATAGAGTCATATTCATTTTTATTATATCATATATGGTTCACTTATGACTTTATATTACCTGTTCTTTTGTAAATCCATGTTAAAGCAGCGTTTTGGGTAAAATCATTTCATTTATCGTACGTGTTTCGACTTGTTGTTCTCGATATTATTACTTATATCCGGATTTCCATAATTTCAGAATGTAAAACATGATTTATATATAATAAATATTCATAATATACATATATATGAAATATTTATAAATGGAACGAAATACACCGTTCATGGAGGTGGTAGTCCGTATGTACGCATGAACGCTGTTTTCGTTTATTGAATTGAATGGAATTAAGTAGATGACATACATATATATATATACCTAAATCCAGTAGAATTATTATGTCATATATTTCATTATTATTAATTATATATACTTTATAATCATTATTTATTGGTTATCATGGAGAATGAATCTCATCGCATCGTGGAGACGGTAGTCCGTAGGTACGCACGAGTGATGATATCGTTACCATGATTGTGGAATTGTATTTAAGTGTTTGTATACTATTTTAGAATCAATATAACTTTACAATAATCAACTGTAATTATTATTTATACCATTTTACCCATCCAAGTTAGGTGGTGGTGGAAAATAGATTACACCACAGCGTGGAGACGGTATTCCATACGTACGCACGTGCGGTGATTTCGTTTTCTATAGGATGGATTGAAGCTGAAATAGGGTTGTTTCATATTTATAATTAAATATCATTATATGAGTTATACTTATGTTATTACTTCATAATGAAACAACTAAAGAAGAGAAAGTAGAAGAACAAATAAATTTGAAAGAATCGGTAACAGATATTACCTCTTCTTCGACACGCCTCTTTGAAACATCCTCTAAGGGAACTAAAAGTTGTCTTTGAAGAAGAAAATGACCTCAAGAATATTTCTAGGGAATTTGAGAATGGAAATGTATAGTGGTTGGCCGAGCATGAAGTCTCAATATTGTGTAAATAAGTGAGGGAGGAGGTTCCCTTTTATAAGGGAGGAGAGGGGCACCTTTGGAATCCCCAAAAATATTAGTTTAATATAAATTCAAACCCCACATAAAACCCTCCAAAAATGACTGAATTAGAGTTTTAGATGATATAGGGTTTTAATCTCATCATCCAATCAAATTTATACATGATTTTATTTTATTCTAAACCTTATCATTTTGATTTATCATTATTTAATCTATTTAATTTTATTTGTGGTAATAAAATTCTAAATTTCAAATGGTTATAAATAATCACTTATGTGTTGTTAATTTTCCATAATTATATTCTTTATGACATTTTATACAATATAAATTTCAATTTATAATTTTTAAATATTTTTGTGATTTTTAATCAAATTAATAATATGATAGTTTTATAAAATAACAATAGTGTCAATTTTGATAATATTCATTTATTTGAATTTAAATAAAATTCAAACAGAAGATATATTCGAACTATAATATTTAATAGGTTCCTAACATTTCATATTCATCTTGAAAATTAGTTTAGAACATTAAATAGTTCATATAATATTTATTTTACTATTTGTAAAACCATTTATTTGATATTTATCTTAATAAAATAATTACTACAAAATTTTTGTATAATTATTAAATATACTTATTTGTTGCATAAAAACTAAAACTAAAATACTAGGATGAATATAAATCTTATATAATGCCTAATAAGACTTTTAGACGGATTTATCTTCTAAAACACCCAACCTTTAAAATGTTATATTTATTAAATCATGAAGGTGACAACTTCGACATCATTTAAAATAAAATAATATAAGTGTTATAATCACTTTTATAAGACTCCAAACGGTCATATATTCGGTAATTGGATGATTATGGTGTCTATATACACTAAAATTAAGTTTTGGTCAGGTTTTGTTGCCTTTTAATGGGTATTATTATTTTAATAAAAACTATATTACTTATTATTCACTAAATAAATAATTTCTGCATCATTAATTTATAAGCTATTAAGGTAATTAAATATCTATTTAAAATTATAAATAAATTACCATGATAGAGAAAAATATTTTATATTTAAAATGAGTATTTATAACCGAATTTATATTCTTTATAACCTTATATTAAAAATATTTTAATTATTAAAGTTTGAGTGAGACATATTTCATGTTCCTTTAAATAAATTAAACTAAAGGTCTTAATCACATCCAAGTGGGTTCTAATAGATTCCATTTCGACCCAAATATTCCTTAAGACGAAATATAATCATCCAATTATATGAAGACAAGTGTTAGGGTAATTTTATAACATTATATTTACCCTTAATTACCCGATTTACCTTTAACGATGGTAAATAAAATTTACCATAGTTACTATTCATCATGCCCAAAAATCAAAAATACCCTATTAACATAATTTGGACTCAATTATTCCAAATATGGAACAAATTTTTTTAAATTAAATACACAAAAGTTCCAGAAATTAATTTAAAATTAATCCTGTTGTTAGGAAAATGTGTTTTAAAAGTTAAAACAATGCAAAAGATGGAAATGATTTTACCGATGAATTCAATGTAAAATAATTTATAATGACATAAATTATATTAAATGGAAAAAATATATTCTATTTATACTTTAAAACCATTCAATATTATAATTTAACCATACAAATTATTACAATGAAAAAAATGGTTTTTAATTAAAATATAGCATGCTTTTACTATTCATTAAAATATGAAAGTTATCTGAAAAATATCCAATCTTTATCCAATGTAAATTTTTATATCCTGATTCAAAATAAGAAGCTTATTTTTGTAAAATTTAACTTATAAACTTGTCAAAAGTTTCATTTAAAATGGGTGTGCCATGAAAAGGATGCAAAACTACATTTTTTTAAAAATACTTAGTTTACCCGAAAAATTTATTTTGTTCTCAAACCATGTTCTATAAAATGTGTAAGATAAATTATAATGTCATAAAATTAAAAATTTAGTCACTAATATTCATAACTTCTAGTTTATAATAATATTATAACCACATATCGTTGTTTAGTGAAACTCAGTATTGCGTACAACACACGCTATCGAGGAAGGTCGTGATTGCGTATAATGCAAGCCAAGTCAGGGTTGCGTGTAGTACAAGACTCCTTTGTTGTTGCGTACAAAAAAATCCAACCATTTTTCTTTTATACAGTGAATATATATATATACACACACATTCAATGATGCATAGAATAACTACTATCAAATAAACTTGAAATTGTGTGTAACACGATCAAATAATACTGTTGCATATACTGCAAGCTAATACAGTGTTGTGTATAGTGCAAGATAATCATGGTGTTTCATACAACATAACATATGAAATAAATTAAAAAGATTATATCTTATAAAATCTCTGGGTGTTACAATAGTTTCGAGTTTTCTTTATAAATTTGGGTTTTGTGTTTTTTTGTACTGAGGTATTAGGGTCTTTTGTGGTTTTTTCAGGAATTTTTTGGATAAGGATTTATTGTTTTTTGTGTTGAGGTTTTAGGATTTTTTGTGGCTGAAGTTTGAGGGTAATTTATGGATAAGGTTTGATTATTTTTTTAGGGATGAGGTTTGTGAGTTTTTTGGGGTAGAGGTTTGAGTGTTTTGGGATGAGGGTTGATAGTTTTGGGGGAATGACGGATGAATGTTTTGTGTTTCATTTTTTGAGGATCTTATGGGGCTAATGTTTTAGGGTTTTTGGGGATGAGGGATTAGGATTTTTTGAGGTTTAGGGTTGTGGGGTTTTAGGGATGAGTGTTTTGTATTTTTAAGGATGTTATTTTAGGGTTTTTTGGGGATTTGGGAGTCGGGTTTGTTGTGGGGTGGGGTTCAGGGTTTTTAGTGTCTTGTAGTTATAGGGTTTTATTGTATAAGGGTTTATGGTTTTTTTGGACTAAGTTTGGAGGGTTTTTTGGGATAAGTGTTGATGGTTTTTTTGGAAATGAGGGCTGAGAAGTTTTTTCGGGATGAGCGTGGAGGGGTTTGGGGGGATGGGGGATGAGGGTTTTTTGAGCTTATAGTTGAGGGTTGTTTGGGGATCAGGTTGTTCGGTTTTTTGGCCTATAGGTTAGGGATTTTATTTTCGAATGATGGTTTATGTTTTTTCTAGGAAGTGGTTTTATTATTTTTTGGATTTCATGTTTTACTTAATTTTTGGATGAGGGAATTTTATTTTTTAGGGCTGAGGTATTATTTTGTTTGTGTAAAAGGAATAAGGGTTTTTTAGGAATAGGGTTTCGGTTTTTTTGGGGCATAATGTTTATAATTTATTTGGATAAGGGGTTTGGGTTTTTCTTGTACTTAGGGTTTAGTTGTTTTAGGAGTGAGAGTTTAGAGTTTTTCATGGTTTAGAGTTTAGGTGTTTTTGGACCGAATATTGAGGGGTTTTGGGGGATGTGAGATTAGGCGCTTTGGTGATGGGTTTTCGGGATGTTTTGGTATGATGGTTTATGTTTTTTTGGGGAATAGAGATTAGGGTTTTTTAGGGATAATTATTTTGGGTTTTTTTTCAGAAGATGGATTAGGGTTTTTGGCAATGATGGTTTAGAATTTTTTTGGGATGATGTTTTAATTTTTTTTATGGTGATATGGGTTGAGTGTATTTCCATTGTATGGATTTATTTTTTCTTGGGACTGAGGGTTGAGGGTTTTTTAGGGAAAAATATTTAGGGGTTTTGGGGGATGAGTGTTTTGGTTTTTTGGGGAATGTTTTTGGGTTTTTATGGGGTTTGTGAATTAGGGTTTTTTTGGGTTGATGTTTTAGGGTTTTTTGGTGGAATATGATTATATCTTTTTTAAGGATGAGGGTTAAGGGTTTTTTGGGGCTGAGTGATTAGGGTTTTGGGGGGATGAGTGATTATGTTTTTTTTGGTAGTGGTTTGAGGAGATTGTTTTATGATGATTTATGGATTTTTGGGGCTGAGTGTCTAGTTTTTGTTATGGATGATGTTTTATGTAATTTTAGGGTGAGGGTTTAGTGTTTTGGGGATGAGGTTTTTTGGGCCATTGGGAATGAGGGTTTGGGTTTTTTGGGGATATCAGTTTAGTGTTCCTCAGGGATGATAGTTGAGTGTTTTGGGGAGAGGATTGATTGTTTTACTAGGTTTTGGGATTATGGTTTTTGGGCCTTATAGTGAGGTTTGTCTAGGGAGAGGGGCTTACGAATTTATATGGATGAGGGTTGAGGGATTTTTTGGAAAATGGGTTAAATGTTTTTAAGGCCCGAGTGTTGATATATTTTTTTGGCTGAGGGTTGAGGGTTTTTTAGGGCTCATGATTTTGGGATTCTTGGGATGAGTGGAGAAGGTGTTTTGTGGTTGAGTTTTGAGGGTGTTTTGGGATAAAGGTTGAGGAATTTCTGGTGTTGATGAATTATAATTTTTTTGGTCTGAATTTTTAGGGTGTTTGGGGATGATGTTTTAAGGTTTTTTGGGGTTGTGGGATTTGGGTTTTGTGGGTTGATAGTTTTTTAATGAGGACTGATTGTTTTTGGTGGTAAGTGTTGAGGGTTTTTTTGGGAAAATATTTGAAAGTTTTTTGGGGTTGCGAGTTAAGGTATTTCTAGGGAAATGTGTTTTATGTTTTTCTCTAGATGAGGGTTGATTTTTATTTTGGGATAAGGGTAGAGGGTTTTTTTGGGATGAGGTTACATGTTATTTTCATATGAGGTTTGAATATTTTTTGGGGCTTAGGTTTTATTGTTTTTTGTGTTGAGGTTTGATGGTTATTTAGGTCCACGGGATTTTTCTTATTGAGTTTTATGGTTTATTGGGGACAATTATTTTGGGATTTTTAGGGTGAGGGATTAATGTTTTTGGGGGTTTAGGAATGAATGTTTTTAGGGATTAAGGTATAGGGTTTTTCCGTAGAGAGTGTTTTGTGTTTAATTGTTGCTGAGGATTCTTTTTTTTAGGGATAAGGGTTCTGGTTAATTTTGTTCCAGATGGTTGGGGGGTTTGTTTGTAATTAGGGTTCATGGTATTTTGGGGTAGATGATTTATATTTTTTGGGGTTGATGGATCATGGTTTTTGTGGAAATAGGTTCCAGAGTTTGTTAGGGATGAGTGTTCTAGGTATTTTGGTTCTAATGGTTGATTGTTTTATGGGGTTAAGGGTTTAGGGTTTATTAGGCTGTGGGATCAGGGAATATTATGGCTGATGGTTTAGAATATTTTGGGGAATGTGGTTCAGGGTTTTTCTGGCTGATGGATCAGTTGTTTTTGGGGTTGATGGTTCATTGTTTTTTGGATAAGTGGGTTAAGGGTGTTTTGGGAATGAGGGTTCTGGGGATTTTGGGGAAGTGGGTTCAAGGTTTTTAGGGGATGGTGGTTCCATGTTTTTTGGGGATGACGGTTCAGGGTTTTTTCAGGCGATCTGTTCAGGGTTTCTTAGGATTGATTCTTTGGTATATTTTTGGGGATGAGGGTTGATGGTTTTTTTTGTATGAGGGTTTGCTGATTTTTTGGGATAGGGATTCAAGTTTTTTTAGGGATGAGTGTTCATTGTTTTTTTAAGCTGAGGCTTTAGGGTTTTTTAGGGATATGGTTTGAGGTTTATTTGGGGTAGGGGTTAAGAATTTATTAGACATCAGTTTCTAGGTTTTGGTTTCTTGAGGGTTTAGGTATATTTGGGTATGGGGGATTAGAGTATTTTTGGGATGAGGTGTTAAATTTTTTTGGGGATGAGGGTTCAGAGTTTTTTTTTGGGATGAGGGTTTAAGGTTTTTTGGGAGAGAGGGATTAGGTTTTTTCTGGATAAAGGGTTCAAGGTTTTTTGTGACTGAGGATTTATGGGTTTTTTGTGCTGAGGGTTTAGGTTTTTTTTCAGGAATTAGTTTTTTTTTAGGGTATAGGGTTGAGGGATGATTGATATGAGGGATTAAGAGTTTTGGGGGCTAAGAGATCATATTTTGGAATTAATTAGGGTTTTTTTTGTGTATGAAGGTTTTGGGTTTTTTTGAATTGGTTATTTTTTTCTAGGGATTAGGAGGATTTAATATTTTTTGGTAATGAGGTTGATGGTTTTTTAGTTCCAAGTTGTCTGGGTTTTTTGGTTTTGAGGGTATATGGTTTTTTGGGGATGAGGGTGAAGTATTTTTTTTGTTTGATGGTTTTGTGTTTTTAGGGATAAACGTTTGGTGATTTTTTTATTTGAGGGTAGATGTTCTTGGGGATTAGTGTCTACAGTTTTTTAGGGGCGAGATTTTATGGTTTTTTGGGAATATGGGTTGAGAGTTTTTTACATTTGAGGGTATAGGGTTTTTGGGCCTAAGGGTTGAGGGTATTTTGAGGATGATAATTTAAGGTTTTTTGGACTATGTGTTGAGGATATAATGGGGAAAATGGCCCATTTATATATTTTATATGAAACTGGTGGACGAAATTGACTTTAAGGAATCTGAGGAGAATTATTTGTAAGTCAAAATTATGCAAAGAAGATTAATGGGACTAAATGTGGCAGTGGCATTCCATCTCATTACATTAAAATGACTAAACTCACAGGGCATGCATAATATAAGAAAATGGGTTTATTATCACTATTATATATTCTCAAATGATATTCATGAATACTAATACTCATGATTTCATGAATTTTTGGATTCTTTTTCCAAAATTAGATTATATAAGGTATTATTGGGACACCAAAGAAAAATACAATGAGATACATTGTAAAAGTCATATTATGTTGGTTACGAGAGGAATGTAATGAGAAACATTTAAAAAAAGATAGTGTATGCCATTATCTTTTTTAATTTTATTGTACAAGTAAGGTATAACCATTATGAATTTTGCGTATTAGAACCACACATTTATTTCATCCATTGGATATAAATATCCACCCATGGAACTTTTATTTTAGTAATGATTTAAATAGAGAGATTACTTTTTTTTCTCTCAATTGTGTGATGATTTTTTTAATTATTAGTATTTCTTTTATGCATTCATATATGTTTGGTTAATTTATTAGATCAATGTTATGTGATAAAAATTCCACCAACTATATTCCCTAGAATATGTTATTTTTTTGTGGATTTTTCATCACATTAGTCCCATGACTGTGTCTTATTAATAGTAGGTAACACTCCTCCCATCATTGGTTGACTATAGGAACCCACTACACATACGCATCATCTGAAAATTGGTCTTGAACCACATCCTACATCTGATCCCTACACTATAATTATCAAGCTATCCCAAGCATCTTGAATTGGATGGTATCAATTCTCTAATTATCATGGAAGGCATATACACCCTAATTTACATTACTTTTATCCATTACTATTCTTACCCTTCCATATTTTTCACCCATTCCAAAACTTGTTAAAACCCACTTTTCATTGAAAACCTCCATAATTGGGATATTTTTGTGAAAACAGGGGAAAAAATTACATTAATCCATTCATTCGTCCATATTCTTATAAAATATGATTCTATATCTGTGAATTGGATCTGAAAAAAAAATTCTTTCAACTCATCTTTTTGTTATTTGAACATATAAACACATTATTTCATTTGGTTATTTTAATGAAATATATTTCCTTACTCTCAGTCCATCATCTTGTGCTTTAAAAAACTAATTAGATGTATATTTGGGAATATTTGACAAAAAATAGATAATTTATTCTTTGTCTCTTCATGCATTGCATTATTATCACTTTCCATTTCTGAACATCATGTTCTCCATAATTTTACTTCATCAGCATATCACATTTGATTCATATTTTTATTATTGTTTTCATGTTATGCACAATCAAGGAAACTCTCCATTATTACATCCAACAACCATTTTCCACCTTTTACACATATTTTATGCATTATTTCCGACCTATTAACATTTTTTAACCCATTAACTCTTAAACAGTTCAGGTCAAAACGTCCCTAAACACAATCATTAATTTTGAAGGATTGGTGGCTCGTGATCACCCAAAACTGGGTAATTTATTTATTAAGAGATTATTATTTAAATTTTGTGTTATGAATGGAGAGAAATAAAACAAAAATCTTGAATGTGTATCCTTGTGTGTGTGTTGGTACAAATTGCGCATGTGAGTTTGTCTCCACGTGTGTGTAAGTGTATTCATATTTTATGTGTTACTATCTATAAATTTTTGTGTGGGAGTGTACATATAGTGTCTGTGTTTTTACATAATTTATGTGATAGTGTGTATCATTTTGTGTTTGTGTGTGTCTTTTCATTTGTGAGTGTTTATATATTTTTAGGTTTGAGTGTTCATATATCAATGTGTATGTTTCTCCGCATATGTGTTTTTGACATATCTTGGTAGAAGATAATGGGAATACAATTTATCATTATATAAATAAACGAATATAAAGTATATATCACTCAATGAATGCTATAAAACTCCAAATTAAATATTTGGTGATCCATTTGGAGAATATTCTTGATAGGAAGTTGGAGGTGCTACATGAGAGGATTAATAACCTGGATAATCATGAAAGCCTGGGGAAGATTCATGTTAAACTATGGTGTTCTCTAGCACCACATCTCCCAATCATTATAGTGGGTTTTATGAAGAACATTGATGATGTTTTGGAGGATATCACACAAAGGTGTAGGTTTCCCAAAAAAACCTTTTGGATTCCAATGGATACCAAATGAAAATGAAATTTTTAGAGGTATTAAGTTGAAGGTCCCCTAATTTCAAGGAAGGATTTATCTAGAAAAGTACATGTAGTGTGATATATTGATTGATAACATGTTTTCCAGTCATGAATATTCATTGTATAAAAAGTTAAAACTCTCCCCATAGATTTTTATGATCATGATTTAATTTGGATGGATAAGATGAAAAATAATTAATACAAATATGGTGTATGGGCCATCAAAATATGGGAAGACATTATGTTTTCCACGTTAAAGAGGTTTGAACCCTCACACTATTATAGATATTATTAAAACAATCCTAAAAAAATCACTGAATGGAGTACATGTGTTAAAGAATTGTACAAGGAGACAGAAAATTCAATGTATTGAGAAAACATTATGTATGATAAAGGGGAAAATAAGGAATTTTTTACATCGCCTCAATCAATATAGTACCAATCATGTAGATATGGTCTCTCATGTGGATATACAAGATATGATCCACCAAGCAATAAATGTCAAGATAAAAATTTAAAGGAGGAGAAACATGAGGTACCCCACTACACCTTTCACTATATAGAAAAAATATTTGTAAGGATCTGTGAGAATCATCAAATTCAAAACATGTGGTTGATCATAATAGTGAAAACATAATTATTCCACCTAAAATAATTTCTTTTAAGGATAACAAAATGTGGAATTGGTATATTAGATGCTTCAAATGTTAATTAATGGGTCACATTTCTATTCAATTCCCAAACTGGTGAACCATTATCATTAATAAGTATAGATAATGGAATACTAATTGAGATATATTAGAGGAAGATGTTGTGGATTCCAAAAAAAATTAAATGGAAAATTTTTGGATCATGTTGAGAATCACATCCGGATGAGTGTTGTAAGTTCTCAAATGTTGTCCAAAAAAAAGAAAAAAGGGAAAAGTTTCCATTCCTATTGCAATGTCAATGGGATGGTATGCAGTTTCATCATTGATGGAGGAAGTTATAGCAATGTGGTGACCATAAAGATTGTGGAGATGTTGGGATTCCCCATATTAAATAACTTACATCACAAATATATTATATTTTTTAATGATTGTGGAGTATTTATGGTTACCAAATTGGTGAAGGTAATTTTCACCATTTGTAAAAACAAGGATGAGGAATTGTACGTTATTATTCATAATAAGGTGTTCCATTTGCTGTTGGTTCAGCAATGGTATTATGATTGACGTGTGATACATGATGGTTTTCTAAAAAATCTTACTTTTATATATTGAGTAAAACCTATAAAACTCATCATGATATCCTTTAAACAATGTTTTTAAGATCACATTTTGTGAGATAAGATAAAAAATTGTGGATTATGAGATGAAGAGAGAAAATGAAAAAAATAGAATATCAGAAGATTTGATAATGAGAGAATAAAATATATGGATTTTAATGGGAAATATATAGAGAAAATATAATTCATTGAGTGAAGAAATTTGATGATGATAGAGAATATAGAGTTTTATTAATCTTTGATTATAAATAAATTCTTCCATGTAGTACTGTTTAAAAAGGGAATTATAAATAAAAACCACATAACACATTCTTTGTCCAATATTGTGGAATATTATTCATTTTTGTATAATGGTGAAATTATTAAGGATGGGATATCATGTTTCCTTTCTATTAGAGAGTTAAAATAAATCAAAATATCCACTAAAACATAATATATTCGAAGGATTGATTGGAGTGTCTACTACATGTAGAGTTTTCTAAAAAAAATTGATAAGACACTCAAATGAAATTTTATCTATCTTGAACTCCTTTTGGATTTAGGCTCCTTACTCTTATTGATCAAGATTCATTTCTATAACAAGAAATTATAAATATTGATATGAAATGATATGTTAAGAAACAACATGATAAATTATAGGGTATGGAGAGGCCTCAAAAGAAATGGAAGTTAAAAATAATGATACATAGAGATGTACCATACATGTGCTTGATATTATTTATTACAACATTGCATTTCATGGTGAACATGTTTTTATTTTTAAAGTTAATTATTTTAATTATTCCTGAAATTTGAATATAGATGATGAATATTCAATGAAAAATCATTTAAAGTGGGAGTGAAGATATGAAAATAGTGGATTCATTGACTTGATTTCATTTGTGTAGATAGACTTTTAAGGGATAATGAAGTATGGAAGAGTAAATAGACTACAATTTCAAATGGTAGGACATCTCACTAAATTAAGAACCCAAAACCAATGTACATTCATATAAGATGATAAATATATTATAATAACTTTTATTTAAGCACAAATGAGATGCATGATTCTGAATCCACATGGTTGCATGATTTTTAGAATCTATTCCCATGTAGAGATTCTAGAATTTCATAATTGGACAAAGAATTCATATCTTGTGGGATAGATGTTGGGATATTGGTGTAAATAAATGTTCTAATTTTCCAAAAAAAAAATTACGTTGTTACCCTTTATATTTTTGAAAATATGGGGGAAGGGTTGTTATAACCTTTATGAATTTAAGGTATTATAACCCTAACTATTTTTTCATCCCTTAGTTATATATCCACTGCATTGAATACTTAATTCATTAAATATTGTAATATAAATCATATAATGTGTTTTTATCCATTGTGTGTGTATTATTTTAAATATTTCCCTTTCTCTTATGAATTCATTCATTTTCGATCTATGTTTTAGATCAAGGATCCAAGATCACAAATTATCCAATTCCATGCCGCACCCAAAATGTGTTGTTTAGTGGATTGTACATCACATACCTCACTTGAGTGTGTCTTATAAGTATTATTTCATTCAACGTATAGCATTGGTTGATGACTTGGACCCACTATCCATACTCATCATCTGACACATAGCCTCAAACCCTATTCTTCATCCCCCAACAAACACCTTGAAGATCAAGAGATATCATGGACCTCTGATCATTTTATGGATGAGGGTTGATTTTTTTTTGGGGATTGGGGATGATGTTTTCATTAGATAATATTAGAGGTTCTATTGGGGGTTATTTTGGGTTTATGGTTGATGGCTTTATTGGGTTGAGGGTTTATGGTTTATTTGGGATATGGTTTCAAGGTTTATTATTGCAGAGAGTTTCGGGGTTTTGGGGGGAGGGTTTAGTTTTTTTTAAGGGAGGATGAGGGTTTCAGTTTTTATGGATTATTTATGAGTGTTTGTTAGGGATAATGGTTGAGGGTATTTTGAGATGAGGGTTTTTGGGGATGAGGTCTTATTGTATTTTGGGGTCGAGGGCTCTGGGATTTTCTAGGATGAGAGTTGTTCTATGCTATTGTTCTACTGTTTATTGAGGATTTGGGTAGATGTTTTTTTGGGGACGAGGGTTTAGGTATTTTTTGAAAATGGGTTTATGGTTTTTGGGGCTGAGGGTTTAGTGTTTTTTGGGGAAGCAAATTGATAATGTTTCTGCACTCTTTGGTTAAGGTTTTATAGGATTTTTGTTTTATTTTTTTTATTATGTGGATGACGATTAAGGTTATTTTAGGATTATTGGTATTTTTTTTGATGATTAATGGTTTTTCATGAGTGAGGGTTGAGTCTTTTTTTGGGATAAGGGTATATAGTTTTTTGGGGTCTATGGGTTTTGGTGTATTTTTGTGGATGTGGGTTTCATGTTCTTTGGGGAAGAATATTGAGGGTGTTTTGTGTTGAGGGTCAAGGGATTATTTGGGATAAGGGTTTTGGGTTTTATGGGGATTTAGATTTAGGGGTTTTTTGGGGTGGGGGTTTAGTGTTTTTGGGGGATGATGGTTAAAATATATCAGGGGTTGAGGGCTGAGATTTTTCATGGGATGAGGGTTTATAGTTTTTTTGATGAAGGATTAGGGATTTTTGGGACATAGAGTTTAGGTTTTTCGGTGCTGAGTATTGAGGGTTTTTTCTATGAGATAGTTGATGGTTTTGGGTGTGATACAAATGTCAGTAGGATTCACCCAACGGTGCGTACCTAATATAACTGTTTAAGAATCCATGCATTTATAAAGTAAAAAATAAATAGTACAATGCAAAAATAAAATCAAACTCCTCCAGTGCTCAATGGACACCATGGAGTGTCACCTTCTTTGGCCAACACCGAAATCTATGTCGTGTAACCCTGCACCATGTTCCCCCTGACACTGTGTGTCTCAAGTACCAACGTCCCAAAGGCACGCCCAAGATGTAACCCGGAGGAACATCGATGTCTTTCCTCAAATAAATAACCATAGGTATAGCGATGTCTGACCTCAAATTAAGTAACTAGAGGGCCAGTGATATGCTCCCTCAAAAAACTAACCGGAGGGACAGTTATACCTTCCCTCAAATACATAACCGGGGGGACAGCGCTACATGCCCTCAAATCACAGCGAGCCTCATCCCCTATCCCGATAGCCTCAAATCCATCCCTTGAAGGATCCTCACCTCACACGTGGCATCCTACAGAAAGCACCCCCAACCAATGTACCTAAACTACATATACGGGGGCCTCTACCCACACGAGTGGTCAAAACCACCTCATCACAGACTATCTCTTGGTGCACACTACTCAATGTTCTGGGTGAGAGGTAATCACCAAAATAGTCCCTAAACCACCACACATCTGACACCACGTGTCCCTGCGACCATGCCGCTCATGTTTGATGGCATCGCCATCCCAGAAACCCGGCCCATTCCCAACCTGACAGTTATATTGCCTCAAGGACACGTCCTTGACACCCAATCCCATTGTCAAAATCACCCAAAGTAACTCGGGCCAAGCCCAAACTATGATCAGCATCACTCAAAAATATATGATCCATGCCCATCACAACCCGATGGTTCCAGCATTTTCAATTATACATTTTCATATAAACACCTTCAAACTGAACACATAATAGGAAAAACCATCTAAACAGATGAATTTTACAAAGAAAGTGTTGTCCCATACCAACACTGAAATTTTTAATGTCTCCAACAATTCATTTCAAGGTTTAAATATCTAAACCTAATAGTTTAAACTCATATAATTCAAGTATTATAATTTTGGAAACCCCGGCCAAAATGCCCCATATGAGAAATGACCTCTCACCTGACCCTGATCAATCAACACAGGATAAAGGGCATACCCAAAGGTATCCCATAGGTCTATGAAACAACTTAAGATGCAATAAAAGATAAATTAGGGCCTCTCTCAAAATACCCAAATATGTGCTTTAAGCTGTAGCACCCAAAGTTCTTCAAATACAAAAAAGAAGGTATGCACCACCTACATCAAACTACTACGATGATACTCCTCTGATAGAAACCTCCATTTTGGCCTAAAACATGGTATATCTAAAAAATAATCAAAACCGCTCAAACCCCCACAACTCGTTCTAGAACATAAATCATTAAAAAAGGCTGAAGAGGAAACAAGGCCTTACCGAGTGGATTCCAATGGATCAAATGGTGATTGAAACACATTTTATATGAAGATTCAAGAAGGATTTGAATGTCCAGCCAGCTCTCCCTTCATGATCCACAAGAGGGAGGAAGAAAAGAGAGAAAATGGGAAATCTCGAGTGGCATGGTACATAAAAACCGTAACATTAAGTGGTCTCATGGTTACCCTACCTGTTTTGGAACATCGTTCCCCAAACGTGTGGTTTCCACTGCCTCACCCAGAGACTTTGCATGGAATGTCAAAATAGATTGTTCAGATTGTGCACCAACCATGCGCACCTACGCAACCTCCCCAACTTTTTAAAGTTTTCCCCCAGAAACAGGTCATAATTTCAAAGAGGGTCAGGATTTCACCCATTCTAAAAACTCAGGTTCATACAATGGGGCTATGGGATAATGATTTTTTAGGGGATGAGGGTTGAAGGTTTTTGAGGGATAAGGGTTGTTGGATTTTTCGGAATCAGGATTAGGGTTTTATTGGTCTGAGTGTTTAGGGTTTTTTGTTTATCTGGTTTTTGGGGTTTTATGTCTAAGGGTTTCTTGTTTTGTGGAGATGGCTATTGAGCTTTTTAGAGGTGAGGTTTTAGGTTTTCATAGGTAAATTGATGGATTGTTTTCTAGGGGATAAGGGTTTATAGTTTTTTTGGATATTATTGTTGAGTTGTTAGGGGGTAAAATGTTTAGTGTTTTTTTGGATGATGTTTGATTGGTTCTTTTGGGTTGAGGGTTTGTGGAGTTTGGGGACTGGGGGATGGGGTATAAAGGGTTTTTTAGCTAAGGGATGAGTTTTTTTAAGGAAATGATTGATATATTTTGGAATTTGGCTTTAGGGTTTTTAAGGGTGGTGGGTTCGTGCTATTTTGGTGATGAGGGTTAAAAAAATTTGGATCTCAAGGTTCATGGTTTTATGGTGTTGTGGGTTAATGGATTTTTTAAGGATGCGGGTTTAGAATTTTTTATGGATTACAGTTATTGGAGTATTGGGGTTGAAGGCTCTGTTTTTTTTTGGGTCTAAGGGATGCTTTTTTCAATTTTAGGGTTTTGGTTTTTTTGATATGAGGGTTCATCGAATTATAGGAATGACAGTTTAGGGTTTTTGGCTGTTGAATGTTTAATTTTTTTAGTATTTATTCAGGTTTTTATAGAACCGATGGTTTAAGGTTTTTGGGTTGAGGGATAATGATTTTTTATTGCTGAGGGTTAAGTTTTTTTTGGTGATGTGGGTTCAATTTTTTTGGGGGTTGAGAATTCACAATGTTTTTAGGCTAATGGTTGAGGGTTTGGGGGGGTTGAGGGTTCAGTATTTTTTGGTTATGAGGTTTCATGTTTATTATGGAATTAGAGTTCAGTGTTTTTTTAGGGATAACGGTTCTGGGTTTTTTTATGCCTAAGGTTCAAGGTTTTTTGCTGCTTAGGGTTCATGGTTTCTTGGGGATGAGGGTTTAGTGTTTTTGAGGATGACTGTTTTTTTAGGCTATGGGGTTTTTTGAGGGATCATGGTTCTAGGTTTTTCAATAATGAGGGTTTTGGATTTTTATTGTAGAGGGTTTAGGTTTCTGTGGGGATACAGGTTAATGTTTTATTATGTTAGAGGATTTTGTTGCTGAGGGTTCAGGGTTTCCTGTTGATGTGGCCTAAATGTTTTATAGGGATTGTGGTTTAGGGTTTTATAGTTATGAGTGATTAGGGTTTATTTTGGGTTACATATCTAGGATTTTGTGGATGGACATTCATTATTTTTTGTGCCAAAGGTTCGGTTTATTGGGCTACGATTTCATGGAAATTTAGGGATGAGGGTTTAGTGTATTTTAGGATCTTGGGTTGAGTCTTTTTTGGAGCCTAGGGTTCATCAATTTTTGTCTAATTATTAATTTTTTTTAGTGGATGATGGTTTATGGTTTTTTGGAAATGAGTATTTATTTTTTTAGGTTCAAATGTCCTGGTTTTCCTCATGATGAGGATTGTGGGTCTTTTACCACTATGGGCTGAGGGTTTGGATGGTGAGGGATGAGGGTTTCTTGGGGTTTTTTGTTGTTTGTTTTTTGTGGTGAGGGTTGATTTATGTAGAGGGTTGAAGGTTTTTTGGGGTTGACTGTTGAGGGATTTTTTAGGGATGGATTTTTTTTTTATTTTTTGGGCATATTGTTTAGTATTTTTTTGTTGAGGGTTGAGGGTTCATTTCCTAATTATTGGTTTTTTTAAGAATGAGGTTTATTTTGGGGGGGGGGGTTAGGGATGAAGGTTTTTTGGGTTGGGTATTTTTGGGAAGAAGGTTGAGGGTTTTGGGTGTAAACTTGTTAAGGGGTTTTTGGGATATGGGTTATCTGCGAATAATGATGGGGATTTTTTGTTGTTAAGGGTTTTTTAGGGAAGTTGGTAGAGGGTATTTGGGGTTGAGGTTGACAGTTTGTTTGCTGAGAGTTGAAGCTTTTTCGGGGTTGAGGGGATACGGTTTTTTAGCATTGAGGGTTTTTTGTGGATGACAGTTGATGGTTGAGGGTTTGATTAGGATGAAGGTTGAGGGGGTTTTAGAGATATGGTTTAAAATTATTTATGGATGAGGGTTTAGGGTTTTCTTGGGCTGATGGACTAGTGTTTTTGGGGTTGAGGGTTTAGGGGGTTTTGCGGCTGTGGGTTTAGTGTTTTTCTGGGGTTGATGGTCAAGGGTTTTTTGAGGTTAAATGTTTGGAGTTTTCTCGAGCTACGGGTTTTGGGTTTTTTTAGGGATCATGGTCGAGGGTTTCTTGGGGAAAAGATTTTTTGGTGTTCTGGGCTGATTGATGAGGGTTTTTTTCATTAGGGTTGAGGGTTTTTTGGGATGATGGTTAAGGGTTGTTTCAGGATGAGGATTGAGGGTTTTTCTGGGATTAATGTTGAAGGTTTTTGGTTTGAGGGTTGAGAAAGTTTTGGTGCTTAATCATTACGGATTTTAGGGGATGGGGAATTGGGTTTTTTCTGGATAAGGGATTATAGTTTATTGGTGATTATGGTTAAGGTGTTTTTGGGTCTTAATGTTGAGGTTTTTTGTCTGAGGGTTTGGTTTTTTTAAGGATGAGTCGTTAGGGTTTTTAAGATAGGGGGTTTAGTGTTTATTGGGGATAATAGTTTTTTTGGATGATAATTGATTGATTTTTGGGGTAGAGTGATTAGGTTTTAGGATTTTTTGGGGAAGATTATTAAGCATTTTCTGGGGATGATGGTTTTCCAAAAAAAATTGGAATGATGATTTATAATTTTTTTTGTTTAAGGGTTTAGTGTTTTTGGGGATGAAGTTTTATGATTTTTTGGGGATGAGGTTTTAGGTTTTTCCTTGTATGAGTGTTGATATCTTATTGGCACTGATGGTAAAGGGTTTTTAGGGGATTAGGTACTTTTAGGGACAAGTGATGAGGGTTTTTTGGGAAGAGGGTTGAGGGATTTTGTGGGGCTTTAGTTTTTTTATTTATTGGTTCTACACGATTAAATTTTTGTTGGGGTTAGGATTTAGGGATTTTTGGGGATGAGGGATGAGGTTTTTTTTAAAATTATGGATCATGGTTTTCTTTGCAATGATGGATGAGGTTTCGTTGCAATGAATGGGGTTGAATGTTTTTTGGGGTTGAGGGTTGAGGGTTTTCTTGGGATAATGTTTTTGGGTTTTTGGGAAATGTGGTTTTAGAGTTTTTTAGGGATGAGGGATTAGGTTTTTTGGGTTTTATGTTTATGTATATATTGGTATGATGGTTAATGGTTTATTTGGATTTAGAGTTGACTGCTTTTGGGGATAAGGGTTGAGGGTTCATTGGGTCTAAGGGTGTTGTTTTTTTGAGCTAACGGTTTAGTGGTTTTTGAGGATGAGTGTTTAGGGTTATTTCTCATGGTGGATTTACATTTTTTTGGATGAAGGTTAGGATTATTTGGGGATGAGGTTTTATATTTTTTGGGATGAAAGTTTATAGTTTTTTTACAGATTTTGGATTAGTTTTTTGGGTCTAAGTTTTCTGTGTTTTTTGGGGCAGATGATTTAGGATTATGTTGGGATAATATTTTTGTGTTTTATAGGTATAATAATTTAGTTTTTTATAATAATGAATAATGTTCACTAGGATGAGAGTATAAGGTATTGGGGATTAGGGTTGAGTAATTTTTGGGGTTTTGGGTTGAATTGTTTTTGGTGTTGGGGCCTGAGGGAATTTTGACGATATGGTTATTGTGATTTTTTATGGATGGTGGTTTTTTTTATAATAGGGTCGATGGTTTTTTGTCCAAAGGGTTGATGATTTTATTTTTCTTAGGGTTGTGGTTATTTGGGTTGTGTTTGGGGTATTTTGGGGCTGAGTGTTGAGGGTTTTTTGGTGATAAGTGTTGAAGTTTATTTTATAAGACGAATGGGAATTATTTGGGTTGGTGTGTTGATGTTTTTTTAGGATAAGGTATAAGGGTTTTTTGAGATATCTATTAAATTTTTGGGGTGATGAGGGTTCTTTTTTTTGGTGGGCTGAGGGTTGTGGGTGTTTTGGGGATGAGGGTTGATTCTTTTTGGGAATCCGGATTTATGATATTTTTCATCTAAGGGTTGAATGTTTTTTTGGATAAGGATGAGGGATTTTGGGAATGAGGAATGGGGATTTTTGGATTAGGTGTTAGGGGTTTTTTTGGTAGGTGTTTGATGTGTTTTGGTGATTAGGTGTGGGAGTTTTTTGGGACTTAGTGTTTAGTGTTTTTGGCACTGACAATAGAGGTTTTTTTTGGAGATAAGGGTTGAGGATTTTTTCAGGGTGATTTTTGAGGGTTTAATAGGGACATGGTTTGATGGATTTTTGGGAATAAGGGTTTAGTTTTTAAAAAAAAATGGATGAGGGTTTTTTGGGGTTGAGTGTTGAAGTATTTTTTTATAAGTTATACAAGCTTTTTTGGGATGAGTGTTGAGGGGTTCTCAGATATATGGTTGAATTTTTTTGATGTTGGGGTTCAAAGGTTTTTGCGGCCGGAGAATGAGGGTATTTTGGGGATTAGGGTGGAGGGTCTTTTGTTGATGATGGTTTATAATTTATGAGGTAAGAGGGTCGAGTGTTCATTGGGACTTAGGGTTGATGAGTTTTTGTTTGTGAGGGTTGAGGTATTTTTTGGAATTAGATTGATGGTTTTTTTTGTGGAGGGTTAAGGGATTTTTGTGACGAGTGTTGAGGGTTTAATGGGTTAAGGGTTTATTGGTTTTTTAGGATGAGGCTTGAGGGTTTTTGGGGGGTGAGTGCTGGTGGTTTTCTGATATACACGGTTGGGGGATTTTCGGGCCTGTGGGTTGATGGTTTTTTGGGTTGAGGGTTTAGTGTTATTTGGGGATCAGGGTTGAATATTTTTTAGTGATGAGGGTTTAGGGTTTTTAGGGTTGAGGTCGAGGGTTATTTGGGGTTTATATTTGAGGGTTATTTGGGGTTTATTGTGGATGGTTTATTTATGAGGGTTGAGGGTTTTGTTGATTGAGTGTTGAGGTTTTTTTATGCAAAGGGTTTTTGTATTTTTGGTATGGTGGTTGAGGTATTTTCAATGGTCAAGGTTATGGGTTTTTGGGTTGTGTTTTGTGGGTATTTGGGGGATGTGTGTCTAGGGTCTTCTACGGATTAGGGTTTTGTGTTTTTTGGGGATGAGTTATTAGTATTTTTTGGGGCTGAGGGTTGAGGTATTTTTGGACGAGTTTTGAAGGGTTTGGGGGGAAATGGGTTAAGGGATGTTTTGGGGATGAGCGATGAGTTTTTTTTTGGGATAATAGTTGAGTGTTTTTTATCAGGTTTTTGGATTATATTGAAATGAGGGTTGATGGTTTTTTGGGATGAGGTTTTAGGTTTTTTATGGCTGTGGGTTTCAGTATTTTAGGGTTTAGGGTTCATATTTTTTGGGGGCTGGAGGGTTATCTATTTTGGGTGATGATAGTTCAGTTTTTGTTGGGGCTAACAGTTGAGGTTATTTTTAATAAGGATTAAAGGTTATTTGTGGATGATGTTATTGGGGTTTTTGGGATGGGGTTTAGGGATTGTTGGGGATGAGTGTTTGTGTTTTTTAGGTTTTGGGTATAGTTTTTTTATAAGGGTTTAGGGATTTCTTGGGTTAGATATTTTATGGTTTTTTGGGGGAAAAGGGTTTGGATTTTTGGGCACTAAGGGTATAGGTATATTTGATTATGAGGTTTTTAGATTTTTTATGGGTGAGGTTTTTGAGTTTTTTGGGGATGAGGTTTTAGGGTTTTTTGTGGAAAAGGATTTAGTATTCTTTGGGGATAAGGGTTTCGGGTTTCTGGAGCTGAGAATTTATGGTTTTGGGGGAAGAGGGTTGATGGATTTTTGGGGCTTGTTGTTTTAGGTTTTTTGGGGATTAGTTTTTTTTGTATTTTGGTTTTGTGGATATTTTTTAGGGGTTTTGTTTTTTTGGTGTTTCTTCTCTTAGAATTGAATTATTTTTTATACTAAGGGTTGAGGGTTATTTGGGTATGAGGGCTAAGGGATTTTGGGGAAGGGGTTGACATTGTTTGGGGCAGGGGTTAAGGTTTTCTGGGGATGAGGTTTGAGGGGTTTTTAAGGTTGAGTGGTGATGATTTTTTGGGGTATGATGGATTAGGGTGTTTTGGTGTGAGGGTTTTTGTGTTTTTTGAGCTATAGTTTAAGGTTATTAGGATATGAGAATTTTGGGTTTTGGGAGGATGAGAGTTTAGGGTTCTTTAGGGATGGGGGTTTATTGATATTTTGGAATGAGGGTTTTGGGTTATTTATGGATGAGGGTTTGGGTTTTTTGGGACTAAATTTTGAAGTCTTTTTGGGATGATGGTTTTGGGGTATTTTGGACCCGATTATTTGGGTTATTTTTGCCTGAGTTTTTGGTTTATTTTGGACCGAGGGTTTATTGTTTTTTATATCTATTGATTCCAGGTTTTTTGGGGATGAGGTATTTTGATTTTTGTGCTAATGATTTTATGTCCAGTAAGGCATTGAGTTCACAGTTTTTTTGGGATAAGTGTATAGGATTTTGGGGTATTAGGGTTTGGAGATTTTATGGGTGAGAATTAATGATTTTTTAAGAAATATGGTTTTTAATGTTTTTTGGGATTGAGGGTTGTGGGTTATTTGGTGATGAGGGTTTAAAGATTTTTTGGCTGATTATAAAGGTTTATTTTGGGTCTATGTGTTGATGTTTGTTGTGCCTCTGGGTTGAGGGTTTTTTGGGGATGAGATATGATTTCTTTTGGGGATAAGGGTTATGAGTTTTTTGTGGGTGATGGTTTTTTGGTGGCTAAGGGTTGATTTTTTTTGGGAATTAATGTGTTGTTATTTTAGGGGCTGAGGGTTGACTATTTTGGGGGGTTGAGGGTTCGGTGTGTCTTTGGGATGAGGGTTTATGGTTTTTTCTAATTTACAGTTGAGGGTTCTTCTGGGGATTTTGGTTTATGGTTTTGAGGAGATGAGGTTTGATGGTCTTTTGTATCTCAAGGTTGAGGAGTTTTGGGGATGTCAGTTGTTGAATTTTTTTTCTACGTTTTTAGAGTAATTTAGGGATGGGGGATGGGGTTTTATTGTTTTTTTCGGCTAACTATTAAGATTTTTGTAGGTAGATGATTTAGTGTAATTTTGTTCTGAAAGTTGAGTGTATATTGGGACTGAGGGTTTAAGGTTTTTTTGTGGATGGTTGAGGGTTTTTGGGTTTTGGGGTAATGGAAGATGAGGTTATTTGGGGTTGAGTGTTGAGGGTTTTTTGTGATTGAGGGTTGAGGTTTTTTTAGGTCTAAGGGTTAAGAGTTTTTTTTACAGAGGATGGTTGAGTGTTTTGTAGTGGTTAACGGTTGGAAGTTTTTTTGGGTAGAAAGTTGATAAATATTTTGGGATGAGGATATAGGGTATTTTGGGGAAGAGGGTTGATTGTTTTCTAGGGATTGGGGTTTAGGGTTCTCTGTGGATGATGGTTGAGGGTTTTTTTGGGCTGGTAGTATAGTTTTTTTGGGACTAATGGTTAAATGTTTTTTGGGGACTCTAGTTTAGGGATTCATGAGTTTTTGGGTGAGGGTTGTTTGGGGCTGATGGGAGAGGTTTTTTTCAGCTGAGGGATGAGGTATTTCTGGGGCTCAAATTTTATGTTTTATTTTTGGTGAGGGTTTATTGGTTTTTATGGTATACTATTAATTGATATTTGGGTATTATGGTTTAGTTTTTTTCTATTGTGGTTTTATTACTTTTTTAGCCTAAGGGTTTAATGTTTTTTGGGGATGAGGGTTTATTGTTTTTTAAGGATAAGGGTTCCTAGTTTTTCTAAGATAGGGTAATGTTCTTTTTGGTTTTTAGGGATTAGGGTTTTAGGAATACGAGTTTAGTGTTTTGGGGGGTTAAGGGTTGAGTTTTTTTATGGTTTAGGGTTGATGTTTTTTTTGGGGTTGGGGATTGAGGGTATTTTGGGTTCGAGGGTGGAGGGTTTTTTATGGCTTGGGGCCTAGGGTTTTGGGGAATATGTTTTATATTTTATTGGTTTTTAAGGATGTTGTTTTGTGGTGATGAGGTTTGAGTTTTTTTGGGTGATGTGGTTAAGGGTGTTTGGGGTTGTGGTTTGAGGATTTTTTGTGGTTTAATGTTGAGTGTTTTTTTTGGGATAAGGCTTGATTATTTTTTGGGGATGATTGTTATGGGATCATGGGGGTTTTTGTATTATGTTATTTAAATTATATGTGTGCATGGTTTTTTATAACTGATGGTTTGGGTTTTTTAGGGATGAGTTTTTAGGTTTTTTTAGGTATCACTGTTTAGCTTTTTTTGTGGATGAGGGTATTTTGGGGATAATGGATTCAGGTTTTTGGGGTATGAGGGTTTGGTGTATTTTCTGGATAATTAAGGGTTTGTGGGGTTATATTCTTAGGGGTTTCCATATGTGTTTATTGAGGTTTTTTTGGGGTAAGGATAGAGTTTGAGAATTTTTTTGACTATGGGATGATGGTTTTTAGGGATTAGGGATCAGGGTTTCATGGGGCATAAGGTGGAGGGATTTTATAGGATAAGGGTTGAGGTATTATTGGGCTAGATGATTCAAGTTTTTTTTTACTATGGTCAATTTGTTTGTGGGATTTTGGGTTTAGTAGTTTTCTAGGCCGATGGTTGAAGGATTTTTTGGTGCATAGGGTTCCTTTTTTTGGATTAGGGTTTGGGGTTTTTTCGGGCTATGGGTTTAGGATTTTATGAGGCTGAGGATTCAATATATTTCCATGATGAGGTTTCTATATTTTTCAAGGATGTGTATATTAGGTTTTTAGGGAATAGGGGTTCGTATTTTTTGGGGGATAAGGGTTTATATTTTATTTTTGGATGAGGTTTTAGATGATGCGGGTTCATGATATTTTTTTGATGTGGCATCGGGTTTTTGTTGGGAAGAGGGGTCAAAGTTTTTTGTGGATGATGATTTCATCTTTATTTGGGATGCGGTTATGTTTTTTTACACTAAATTTTTATGTTTTTTTGATTGATTGATAAGGATTTTTTTGTGATGATGGTTCATGGTTTTTTTGGGATAGGGGGTTTAATGGTTTTTGGGGCTCAGGGATCATGGTTTTTTTAAGAGGGTTTAGGGTGTTTTTCGAAAGGGTTCTATGTATTTTGGGGCTTTTTGATTATTTGTTATGGGGATGAAGGTTAAGGTTTGTGGAGGGATTTGGGTGGAGGTTTTTTATGCTGGGTGTTCAAAGATTTTGGGGTGGAGTGTTCATTTTTTGGGGGGAAAGGTTTGATGGTTTTGGGGGATAAGGTTTTAAAATTATTTGGGGATGTGGGTTTTGGGTTTTTTGTGGATTAGGTATGAGGTTATTTTGTGATATGAAATAAATGGATGATATTGACTTGATATAATGGGAGTTTGTGATGTTTTAATTTACATTGATTCATAGAAGATTCAGTTGACTAAGTGTGAAAATCAGAGGGCATCTCACTGCAAAAAAATCCTAAACCCAAGGTGCATGTATGGAAGTGAAAATGGTTTATTATAACTCTTATATACGACCAAATGAGTTTCATGACTGCCAATAAAGATGTTTGGACTATTTTTTTCATGCCATTCTTTCAAGGAAATTTTAGAAACTTATCATTGGAAACCAATGTCAATTCTGATGGGCTAGGTAATCAATGTAAAAACAAGGGGATATGGAAAAAAGGAATCTACTGCATTTACATAAATTATTTATTAGAATTTATCTTTTTGAATTTATGGTTTCATTGTAGGCATAGCCTTTATGATTGTAGAGTGTTAAACCAATGACTAATATATCACCCTTTACATATATTTATCCACCCCGATGGAACATTTATTCCATTATAGATTTTAACGGTGAGATTAAAAATTGTTTTTATCCATTGTGTGGGGATTCTTCCTATTATTCCCTTTAATTTTTTCATTCATTCCTTGTCACTCATTATATTAGATCGGTGATCAAAGATCTCAGATCCCCAAATTCCATAACTCAATCAAATTGTGTTGTTGGGGGTGAAGGTTTAGTGTTTTTTTTGGATATGATGGTTTAGGGTTTTTCTGGATATGTTTTTGGGGTTTTTTATGAACAAGGGTTTTGGGTTTTTTGAGAAGATTGTTTTGGATTTTTTGGGCTTAGGGTTAAATATTTTGTGGAGATATGGGTTTAATGTTTTTTGGGAAGGGGGGTTTTTTGTTTTGTGAGGATAACTATTTAGGTAAATTTAGGGATTATAATTTATGGGTTTTAGGGTTTTTTAAGGCATATATTTTTTCATTTTTTAGGGTTTAGGGTTTAGGGATTTTTAGAGCATAGGGTTTAGTGTTTTTTCAGACTGAGGGTTTAGGGTATTTAGGGGCTAAGGGTTTTTGGTCTTTTGGTGAAGCGGGTAGAGGGTTTCTTGGGGATATAGGGTTTTGGGTTTTTTAGGGATGAGGGTTTACTATTTTTTGGTGTCTAAGGGTTTATGGTTTTTTCAAAATGAGGTTTTAGGTTATGTTAGGAATGAGGGTTTTTGGTTTTTAGGGATAATGGTTTAATAATTTTTGGGGGCTTGGTAATAGTATTTTTTAGGCTGTGTGATGTTGTTTTTTAGGTTTAGGGTTTACAGTATTTTGGGATTTAGTGTTTATGATTTTTTGGGGATGAGAGTTTAGGGTTTTTTGGGACTATGCGTAGAGATTATTTATGGGCTGAGTGTATATTGTTTCATGGTGATGATAGTTTTGGGTTTTTTTATGGAGATTTAATTTTTTTTACACTCGAGATTTATGTTTTCTATGGGATGAGGTTTTTCTTAGTTTTTTGGCTGATGGTTTATGTTTTTTTTATTTGGGGGTTTAGGGTGTTTTGGGATTGAGGATTTATATTTTTTTTGGGACTGTGGGTTTAGGATTTTTTGGGATGATAGTTTTAGGTTTTTGGGGGAGGAGGGTTTAGAGGATTCGGTGTTTAGGTTTTGGAGGGTTTGGGGATGAGGGTTATGTTTTTTTGGGGGATCATGGTTTAGAGTTTTTTGGATTAGGGTTTAGGCATTTTGGGAATTAATGGTGACAGTTTTTTAGGGTAGAGGGCCTTGTATTTTTTGGTGTAGAGGTTTTAGGATTTTTAGGGATGATGGTTATTTGTTTTCTAGGAATAAGGTTTGGGGAATTTATGGTCCAAAATGTTTTTGTTTTTTGGGGAAATGTGGTTGAGTTTTTTTGGAATTGGGTTTAGGGTGTTTTGGGTTTACGGTTTAGGATTTTTTTTGTCTGAATGGTTAAGGTATATTAGGGAATGTGGTTTAGTGTTTTGGGGTTAAAAGTGTTTATGGTTTTTTCAGATGATTGGTAATGTTTCTTTGGGGTTTAGGGTTTCAGGTTTTTTAAGGATGAGGTTTAAGGTTTTTTTTGGCTAAAGGATTTTGGTTTCTAGGGATGAAGGTTTAGAGTTTTTTTAGGGCGAGGGTTGATGATTTTTGGGGGATGAGGACTGATTATTTTTATAGGAATGAGGGTTATGAGTTTTTATGGATGAGGTTATTTTCGGATGAGGGTTTAGGGTTTTTTATGGTTGAGGGTTTATTGTTTTTTGGGGATGTTGGATGATGGAATTTTGGGCCTGAGGGATGAGGGTTTTTTTGGGGCCAGGGTTGACCCTTTTTGTGGTTGAGTATTGGGTGTTTGGTTGATGATATTTTAATGTATTTTGAGGCTAATGGTTGATGGTTTTTTGGGTTATTGGTTTGACTAATATTAGGTTTAAGGAATGATAGTTGTGTGGGGCTTAGTGTTGAGGGGTTTTTTGGGGATGAGGGTTGAGGTTTTTTTGGGTTGAGTGTTGAGGTTTTTTGGGAATGAGGTTGTGTGTTTTTTGGGGATGAGGGTTGATGGTATTTTTTGGATAAATGTTTATGGTTTTGGGGGGTAATTGTTGAGGGATTTTTTCTGATGTGGGTTGAGTTTGTTTTTGGATGACGGATGAGGTTTTTTAGGGATGAGTGTAGAGGGATTCTAGGGAAGAGTGTTGATGTCTTTTTTGAGATGATATTTTAGGGCTTCTCTAGTATAAGGAGTGGGATTTGTTTTTTGTATGATGATTAAGGGTTTTGGGGGATAAGGGTTAAGGGGTTTTTCCACATAATGTTTAGGGGTTTTATTGGGACTCAATATTAAGGGTTTAGGGTTTTTTTGGGGTGAGGGTTGCTATTTTTTGTGGTTGAGGGATTTTTGGAAATGATGGTTGATTGTATTTTGAGGTTGTGGGTTTAATGTTTTGGGGCTAAGGATTGCGGTTTTTTTGGGGATGTGGTTGATTATATTTTTGGCCCAATGGTTGATATCTTTTTGTGGTTGAGGGTTGATGATTTATTTGGTATTATGTTTGATGATATTTTGTGGATGGGTGTTTATAGTTTTTAGGTCTATCTGTTGTGGTTTTTTTGGGCTATCATTTGAGGGGGGTTATTGATGAGTTTCAAGGATCTATGGGGAAGAGAGTTGAGGGTTTTTGGGGATAAGTTATGATGGATTTTTGGGGTTAATGTTTAAATTTTTAGGGATGAGGGTTGATGATTTTTTGTTGTTTATTTTTAATGGTTTAATGGAGTCTCAAAATGGATATCATGGACAACTCTAATATCATATTCTCGGCAGTGATGCGATAACAAATCCAAAATCGACTCTATCCTCCCCCCTTCATGTTGTTGAAATTGATATGATCTCACATTTTCTTTCATGGCATCGTTAGTCCGCCCTTTTTCACTTGCTCAAAACCTGTTGATCATCCTCAATTCCCAGTTATCTCACCGATTATGATGGTTCTTGACCTCATGGATGGAACAACTCAAATTTTGTTTTCAGTTTTGGAGTTCATGAATTCTTCAAGTCGCATGTATCTTTCCCTGGTAGATCAATTTATGCATTGACGACCCTCTAATAATGATTCTTACTAGTTCGTCTCTAAATCATGGGGGCTTCATGAGTGAGCGATTTTCAGTCTTCTCAAAAATTAGCCTCTAATGGTTCACATCGACTTGGATGTTGACTTGATTCATGAATTTTCCAATACACCGGGAATGTTCCTTAGTTTTATGTTTTACCTCTCCCAATAGACTTATTATTTTCATATGAAAAGGGATCCCTCTTCAATCACGATTTGTGCCTATTTTCTTGAACTCCCCATGCCACTATAAAACCCTTCTATACTGTGAATGTTATAGAATATGGAAGGAATAACATTGTCTTGCAATTATAGAACACTCTCTATCATCCATCTGATTAAACCACACATATCTGTGGAGGTAGATGTTTCCATGAAACTGCTGGAGTGGGTGTCGGTTACGGTTGGTGAATAATTCCAGAAAACAAAATCGGTGCTCTTTGAATTATGGGTGGATAAATTCATGTTTTTTAAGAAATTAGGGCACCTAGAGTCTAGTTTCTAATGAAAACCCCACTATAAGGGAGTTTCTATGATGGGTAAAATTGTACCAATGTCTCGGTTGGGACGTGATGCAGCAATTCCAGACATGATTTTAATAAAAGTTGAATGACATTCATCTAATCCAAGCGTTTCAGAAATATTTACCCACATAAAGAGATATTTGGTATAATTGAAGTAGATAAAGAATGATATTATGGATATAGGGAAGGGAAAGGGGACTCACGATGATGTATCCTTGAACAGAATAATGGATTCACCTAATCCATATGTTGTACATGAACAATAAGGGATGCCTATAGAGGTATTGAAGGAAATTATAAGTGACAATGTTCATGACTTCTCAAAAAAGGAACTCCCATTTTCTATGAATTAGAGCAAAATGAGTCAAATAAAGGTACTACAAATGAGCCGGTGGCCCAATCGGTTTCATGCCAAAGAAACACTCAATATTCCATCCAAAAATTTATCCAGTTTGAAGGTTAAGGGGTTTTGGGGATGTGTATTTAGGGTTTATTGAGGTTGAGGGTTTAGTGTTTTATGAGGATGAGTGGTTTAGTGTTTTTTGGGGATGATGTTTGATGGACATTGGGGGTGTTTTTTAGTGTATTTTTTGTTATATGGTTTAGGTTATTTGGTGATGAGGCTTTGGGGTTTTTTAATACTTAGTGTTCTTAGGTTTTTGGGGTTAAGAGTTTTGGGATTGTTGTGGTTTAGATTTTTTAGTTATTTGGGGATAATTTTTTAGGGTTTTATTAGGGATAAGGTTTTTGGTTATAGGGATGAGGGTTCATTATAATTTGGGGATTATGGTGTTAGGTTTTTTGGGGCTGGGTGTTCTAGGTATTTTGGGTCTGAGGATTTGAAATTTAATTGGTATGAGTGTTGATGGTGTTTTTGGGTTGATGGTTTGGGACTTTTTGAGTCCGAGGGTTGAGGGGTTTTTTAGGCTGAGTTTGGAGGGTTTTTTAGGGAATAGTGTTATGGGTATTCTATGAGAAGAGGGTCGAGGTTTTTTTAAGGATGAGGGGTGAGTGATTTTTAGGGCTAAGGACTTTAGGTTTTCTAATATGGGGAGTTTTTGGTTTATTGTGGAAAAAGGTTTCTAGTATCATAGAGATGATTGCCTGTCATATTTTGGGGCCTAGGTTTTAGTATTTCTTTGGGATAAGGGCTTAGGGATTTTTAGGACTAAGGGTTTAGCATTTTTAGGGATGAGGTTTTATGTTTTATTGGGGATACAGTGATATGGATTTTTTAGGATGTAGTTATTTTTTTTTTGTGGTTGAGGGTTTAGGGCTATTTGGGGATGAGGGTTTTGTGTTTTTTGTGTCTGAGGGTTTTGGGATTTTATGGCCGAGGGTTTAGTGTTTTTTTTCAGATGTTGGATTTGGGTTATTTGGGCCATAGGGTTTTGGTTTCCTTGAAGATGTGGGTTTGGGTTTTTCATGGGGCTAAAGGGTTAGAGTTTTTTTGGATTAGGGTTTAGGTTTTTTTGGGTATGATGGCTTTGGTATTTTTGAGGAGGTTCTTTTAGGGTTTTTGGTTTTAGGGGATTATGGTGTAGGGGTTTTTTGGGAAAATCTATTGTCTTTTTTAATGATGAGGGTATACATTTTTTGTGATGTGGGTTTACTGTGATCGGGGTTTAGGGTTTAGTTTTTTTAGACATATTTTTACGGGCTTTTATGGGTTTTGATATGTTTATAGTGTTTTTAAGCAATATTGGTTAAACGGTTTTAGGTATTAAGGGTTTTTTGGGTGTTTAGGTGAGGTTTTTTTTGATTTATTTGGCATGGGTGTTTCATGGTTCTTTGGTTATGAGGGTTTAATGTTTCTTGGAATTAATAATTTAGGGAAATTTGGGGATGAGGGTTTTGGTTTTTTTAGAGATAAGTGTTTAGGGTTTCTTTGGGTTTGGATTTAAGGTTTTTTTATGTATGGGGACTTATGGTTTTTTGGGGATGATGTTTTATTATTTCTTATGGATGAGGTTTTTGGATTTGTTGGGTTTAATGTATTATGCTTTGTTCTGGTTAAGGTTTTATGACTTTTTAGGGACGATGATGTAGTGTTTTTTGTGGATGAGGGTTTAGAGTGTTTTTTTCTAAGGGTTTAGTGTTTTTTGGGATCATAGATTAGGTTTTTTTGGTTATAATCGTATAGTTTTTATTGGGTAGGGATTTAGGGATTATTGGTACTAAGGGTTTTGGGTATTTGATGCTTGGAGTTTAGGTTTTTTTGTGTCTAAGGGTTTAGGGTTTTTATGGACGAGTTATTAGGCTTTTGGTGCTATGGGTTTATAAATTTTTTTGGATGAGGGTTTAGTGTATTTTTGGGCTGAGGGATTATGGTGTTTCAGGGATGATGGTTAAGGGATTTTGATGGAATACGGTTTAGGGTTATTGGGTATGTTGATTTAGGGTTTCTCTGGCATGAGGGTTTATCATATTTTAGGGTTGCTGGACTCGTTTGGGGGGGGGGGTTGAAGGATTAGGGTTTTATGGGATGAAGGTTTAGGGGTTATTGGGAAGACAGTTTATGGTTTTATGGGGATGGGTTTTTAGGGTTTTGGGGGATTAGGGATTATGGGTTTTTTTTGGGGATAATGGTTTAGTATTGGGGGAATTGAGTGTTCAAGGTTAATTGGGGATGAGGATTTATTGTATATTTTAGTTGATGTCTTGGAGAATTTTCCGGAATATGGTTTAGGGTATAATGAGAATGAGGTATTAGGGATTGTTGGTGTTAAGGTTGTAGGGTTTAAGTGTGTGATGTTTTAGAGTTTTTTGGGGTCGCGGGTTTATGGATTTTTGCAGGGTAGGGTTTTATTTTTTAAGGCTGAGGTGTTAGGGTTTTCTGTCACTATGGGGTAACACTTTTTGGGGCATAGGTTTTTTTTTGCTTTTTTCTCGTAAGGTATTCTAGTTTTTTAGGGATGATGATTTAAGGTGTTTCCAGGATGAGTTTTTAGTGTTTTTTTGGGATTAGGGTTTATGTTTTTTGTGGAATATGTATTAAGGTTTCTTGGGGAAGATTGTTTATGGTTTTATGTGGGTATTAGACCCTTGACTAAAATATAACCCATTAAAAATAAATAGACACCCCATTGGAACATGTATTTAATTATGGATTATAATAGAGATATTATGATTTGGTTCTCTCCTTTGTTTGGTGTGTGTTTCGATTATTCCCCCATGATATTTTCCATTCATTCGTTTCTAGTCTATATATTAGATTTGTGATCAATGATCATAAATCCCCAGATTGTTTTCCTCATCCAATGTTTTTTTATGGATTATCAATCATATCCATCCCATGAGTGTTTTTTTAATTAGTATTTCTTTATCATTATTTTTGTTTTTAGGGTAATTCCTCCAACTAACCATACACACCATATGACAATTATTCCCAAAACCTATCCTTCATCTTTCACCCAACACTGTGAATATAATTCACCCCCATGAGTCTCATATAATTTCGGGAATGATGGATTATGGTTTTTTGGGTATTAGGGTTGAGTGAATTTTTTTGGGTTGATGAATTGTTTGGGATAAGTGTTGATGGGTTATTAGTCTGAGATTTTAGGGTTTCTTGGGGTTGAGGGATTAGTATTTTAGAGGATGAGTGTATAGGGTTTTTTGTATATGAGGATTTCGTTGTGGCTGAGGGTTGAGGGTTTTGAGGGAAAAGTGATTAAGGTATATTGGGTTTTTGGATTGAGGGTTTTTTGCTGATGTGGAACGAGGGGTTTTTAGGGTAGGGTTAATATTTTTTTTGGATAATATTTTTTAGGGATGAGCATTTTATAGGGGTGAAGGTTGAGGGTTTTTTTGGGAAGAATATTGAGGGTATTTGGGGTATATTATTGAATATTATTTTGGGATTAGGGTAGGGTTTTTTTGGGATGAGTGGTGAGCATTTTTTTGGGATGAGAGTTTAGGGTTTTTTGGGATTGAGGGATGAATGTATTTTGGTACTAAGGTTAGTGGTATTTTTTGTTCTAAGAGTTGACTATTTTTTCATGAAGATTGATTTCGGTTTCAGGCTGAGATTTTGGGGTTTGGGGGATGAGGTTCGAGGGTTTTTTGGTGGTGAGGGTTGATGGTTTTTTCTGGCTCGTGGTTCTGGGTTTTTATGGATGAGTTTGGGGTTTGTTAAAGGATGTGGGTTGAGAATTGTTTGTTTTTTAAGGGTTAGGTGTTTTTTAGGGTTTAGGGTTATGAGTTTTTTGGGGAAGAGGGTATTTGGTTTTTTAGGGTTTGAGGGTTTATGGTTTTTTGGGGAAGAGGGTTTATGGTTTTTAGGGAAGAGTTTTTATGGTTTTTATTTTGGACAGAGATTTTTGGGTTTTTTTCTGAATAAGGGATTCATATTATTATTTTTGATGGATTATGGTCTTTAGGGAAGAGGGTTTAGAGTTTTCTTAGAGCTCATGGATATGGGTTTTTTAAGATGAGGGTATATTTTTTGTAGTTGAGGGTTTAGGGGTTTGGGGGATGAGGGTTTAGGAGGATTTTGATGAGGGTTTGGGTTTTGGGGGGCTGAGGGTTAGAATTATTTGTGATGAATGATTCGGGTAGTTTGGGGATGAGGGTTTATGTTTTTTTATGGAAGATGGTTTATGGATTTTTGGGGTTTATGTAATAGGTTTTGTTGGGAATGTGTTGTTATGGTTTTTTGGGATAAAATTATAGGTTTTTTAGGGGGACAAAAATTCATAGTTTAGGGGGATAAGGGTTTACGATTTTTGGGATAGAGGGTTTGGTATTGGTGGATTAGAGGTTTTGGGGATGATAATTTATTGTTATCTAGGGCTGAGGGTTTAGGGTTTTTTAGGCTAAGGGTTTAGGGATATTTGGGAATTAGTTATTATGGTATTTTATTATATCATGGGTAAGAGGTTTTGTTTTTGGGTTTGTGGTTTTGGGTTTTTTGGGATTAAGGTTTAGGGTCATGGGGTTGAGGGTATTGTTTCCTTTAGCTATGGATTTAGGGTTTACTATGGGTGAGGTTATAGGTGTTTTTTAGGATGAGGTATTAGTTATTTTGGGGGATGAAGGTTGAGGGTTTTTATAAGGTATTTTGGGTTTATGGTATAATGTTTTTTTGCAGACATTTTAGGGTTTTTTGGATAGGGTATTGGGGGTTTTAGCGGATGAGGTTTTGGTATTTTTTGGGGTATGTGGGTTAGGGTTCCTTATGGATGATGTTTTCCGTTATTTTTGGTTTTTGAGGGCCTATAGTATTTTCATGGTAGAGGGTTTGAGGATACTAGTCACTAAGGGATTAGTTTTTTTTGTATTCTTAGGGTTTATGGGTTTTTTGGGTTGAGGGTTTATGTGTTTGGGGGTTAAGTGATTCGGGGTTTTTTGGGTTGTAGATTTAGTGTTTTTTAGGATGGTAGTTTACAGTTAATGAGGATGAATATTTAATGTAATTAGTGGTTATGTATTAATTTTTATAAAGGGGTTTAATTTATTTATGGGTTTAGTGTTTTAGTTTTTTGTAGATAATGGTTAAGGTTTTTTTCGAGCTGATCTTTTAGAGTTTTTTCGGGCTGAGGGTTTAGACATTTTATGGAATTGGGGTATAAGTATTTTTGGGGAAGAGGGTTTAGTTTTTTTGGTATGTATGTTTAGGGTTTTTTAGCGGTGACTGGTAATTATGTTTTCAGTAAGTGGGTTTAGGGTTTTTGTTTGTTGGATTTCTGGTTTTTTGGGCTGAGGGTTTAGGGGTTTTTTAGGAAGATTGTTTTAGGATTTTTTCTGGATGAGTTTTCTGAGGTTTTATGAGCATATGGTTTAGGATATTTTGGGGAATGGGGTTTAGTGTTTTTTAGGACTGGGTTTTTTTTGTTTTTCCATATGATGTATTTTGGTTTTTTTGGCTATTTAGGGGTTTTTGAGTCTATGGGTTTAAGGTTTTTTGGGTAGAGGGTTTGTTCATTTTTAGGAAACATTTTTAGACTTTTGCTCTGAGGTATTTGGGTTTTTTTGGTTAAGGTTTTAAAGTTTTTTGGTTTAGGTTTTAGGTTATTTTTGGATGACTGTTTAAGGATTTCTGGGCCGAGGGTTTATGGTGTATTGAGGCTAAGTGTTGAGGTGTTTGGGGAAGATGGTTGAGTGTTTTTTGGGTTTCAGGGTTGAGAGTTTCTTGGGGTTTATAAATTAGTGTTTTTTTAGAAAAATGATTTTGGTTTATTTTGTGTGGTGAGATGAGTGTATTTTGGGATTGTGGGATGAGGGTTTTTTGGGCTAATGGTTGAGGGTTTTTTTTGCGGTCGAGTATAGAAGGTGTTTTTTAGGGGTTTCTGTTTGTTAGGGATTAGAGTTTAGTGTTTTTGAGGGATTATTTGTGATGGTTTCTTCATTGTTGGGTTTTATTGTTTTTTGGGGATAATGGATGAGATTTTTTGGGGCTTATGGTTGGGGGTTTTGGAGACTGGGTTGATGGGTTTTTTGGGTCATAATGATGAGGGTTTTTTAGGATGATTTTTAGTTTATTTGGGGATGTAGGTTGAGGGTATTTTTGGGCTTCGTGATAATATATTCTTGGTGTAATGGTTTAGATATTTCTTGGTATGTGAGTTAAGGATTTTTTTTTGGGCTAAGGGGTGAGGGTTTTGGGGGGGATGTAGTTTGAGGATTTTGGGGATGATGGTTGGGGGGTTTGGGGAAGTGGGTTAATGGTTTTTTAATTCTGTGGGATTGGTATTTTTTGGGGACATGTGTTGAGGGTTTTGGGGGGATGAAGTATAATAATTTTGAGGTCTGTGGTTTGAGGTAGTTTTAGAGCATAGATCTGAGAGTTCTTGGTGATGAGGGTTGGTGTTTTTTTGGGCTAAGGGATAAGGGTTTTGGTGGGGTTGAGGGTTGTTGTTTTTTTGGTGTTGAAGGTTGAGGGGTTTGGGTATAAGTTTCTAGGGTGTATTGCGATGAGGATTTATAATTTTTAGGGATGGTGGATGAGGGCATTGGGGCCATATGAGGCCCCAGCCTTAAACCTTACTTAATCTTGAGTTATTACAAGATTACACATTGAGGATCTTTTCGGGTTTAGAGTTTTATAGAATTAGATCATAAAACTTGCATTACATTCCACATATAAACAAAGTGGTTACATAAAGATAGTATTCTTCATTCCCATCAATGGAAACATATTTAAAATAAACATGGATTCTTTCTTCACACTTCCTTGACACTATCATCATATCATGTACCTTTCCCTTGACCTGTGAAAAACATTTCAAAAAAACATGGGATGAGCATAAAAAGCTCAGTAAGGGATATAAAAATATGGAAAGGAAACATGGGTACATATATACATAAGGATGAGATCATTCTTTACCCATAAAACATAAGCACATTAACATACCTCATCAAATCATGAATAAATCTTAGAAATCATAAGACATAATGGTAACTTGAGGCATTCATAACATTCTTATGTAGGGAGTAACCCTCTTGGTTACATTTGGAATACCCATCACAGTATATTACCTAAATCTCTTCGGAGAAACCTTAATGTTTCACTCCTTCGCGTTACCCAATTCATTGGAGAGCTATATTGGGCTCACCCGCCCTTAGTTTATCACGAAACCATTCGTTTTCATAATAATGCCCAAGAAGCTCAGCATAATCATATCACATAAAACATGCATAAAGGAAACATAACATTTCAACCTTTCAATCACAAGATATCAATACAACACATTGATATAAAAATATTATGAAAACCATTTTCAATACCAAAATAAATGAAAAGTAAAACATGGTATTTATTTTTCTTTTTTTAAAAAAAAGGAATGGCTTGTAGAGGAAGCCGAAACTCAAATAACGGTCACGACGGCGGAGAAGTCGTTGTCGCCGCAAACGTACGAAAAAAACATTACCCTTTGACATTTAGTAAAATATTCGTATAAAAAAGATTCCTTTTGAATAAACATAAAATTCAAAGGGGTTTATACACCGTATAAAAGAAGGTTGTGTATAAAACAAAATATGCCTCAATGAAAGGAGATTGAGACGAAGTCCCATAACTCGTATCCGACTTGACCCGACCATTCTTTAATCTCCTTAATAATAAACTTGAGTTAATCTCTACTTGCTTAAGAAACCTTTTTATGTTCATTATTCCTTTTATACCATGTTATGAACATCATGTAATCATTTAAGTTAATAATGTTCATTTTGTCGGTATTTGGTTCTTAAGTCAAAAATAGACTTCTTACACTTACATATTGTTAAATTTGTCAAAGGTTCGTTATATCCAGAATGATATTAATGATTTGGATAACATATATATCATATATATTCAGCATATACATGTATTTATAATATTACATCACATTTAGAGGTATGAAATGAAATGCACCGTTCATGGAGACGGTAAGCCGTACGTACGCATGAACGCTACTTCCATTTCTATTTCGTATTTTTTGGAATGGAATCATAATGATATAAGAGTATATTATAATTCCAGTATAATAACATATATAATATCATTAACTTTATCCTTTACACATCCCACATATGGTATTAATGAATCAAATCACTTTCAGGGGGCGGTAGTCCGCACTTCCTAAAATGAAGATATCATGTTTACCCATAATGGAAACAATAATGGTATGCCATAAATGAAAAATACAGAAGATTAAGGAAATAATAAACATATTATATATCATATATAAAAATAGTGACATCAAAATGTCCACCTTTGAAGGTGTTAAATGAGTATTGAACAATCATCGTTTCAGGAGGCAGAATTTCGCCATCCACGGAAACCGTTTGTTCTTTAACCGTTTGATGTAGTTGTGTGAGAGTGTTGCTCGAATAAATCTTATAAAAACATCCTAATATATTGAATATACTGGTGTTGTTACAAAATAAGTAAATAATAAGAGTTTAGGGGGTTGGAGAAGCAAAATAAAACAAACGGACTCAAGTGGAGACTTTACCTTAAAATCGGGTAACATCCTTTGGTTTGAGCTCAAAGGCTTCCTTGGGAAGTCTTCTGCCCAAAGTGAGGCTTCAAGGAGTAAGAGAGGGAAGTTTAGAGAGTAACTGGGCAGGGTTTGGCCGAGGCAAAGGCTTTGGGAGTGTGGGTAATGAGGTAGAGGTGGGGGGCCTTTTATAAGAGGAGAGGAGGGGCACTCATGGAAAGTAAAGAAATATTACTTTATTTGAAAATGAGTTTCGGATTTAAATGGTCCCACATTGATATAATTCGAGGATAAGGTGATAAGGGTTCGAAATCCACTCATCCAATAGGTTTTGGACATGTGTAGGTCATAGATTTTACATTATCATTCCATTTTATTTAAATCCTTTATTAATGAGGTAATCGCTACATCATTCTGATGTCATAAATACATTTATTTATTTAATGTCAAAAAATTATAAAAAAAATACAATGATGTAGGAAATCATTTTAGCTTTCCAAAGAATATTTATAATAAAAAATATGACTTGTATAACTCCATTTAAAAATTGATTTCATAAAACATATGATGTTTGTGTCATTAAATAAAAAGTTATTTATGTCATTTCCCAACCAAAGTGGCTCCATGGGGTCCCCAAGTTGACCCATGGCTTGTTTTGGTTGGACATGACACAACCAACGATGGTAGGACATGTGTCAAGCTCATCTCAGTTTATTAAAGCATTATTTTTACCTTAAACTACACTAATTACCACTAATCGTGATTAAAAACTTAATAAGTTACTATTCACCAAAAAATTATTTTAATCTCATTGAACCACATTTTACTTCTTAATGACAACCATGAATGTCAGATTTTTGAAATTCAAAACACAATGACGGCAAATTTTCATTTAAACGAAAAATCAGTTTCTTTAACTACCACTTAGTGATTTCACTATTCATCAAAAATTAAAGTTTTTCAGAAAAATACCAAAACTTCATGCTAAGATATATTTGATATTCTGAATTAAAAAATGAAGTCTATTTTACAAAATTCAAAACATATAAGTCACATTAATTAATTTATTAATTAATTCCCGCTGTCAGAGCAAATAGCGTGTTTTTATAAAACAATAAGTATCAAAAGATTGACACCAGTTTAAGTCTAATTTCAAAGTGAAATTGATTCCAATGACCACCATTGGATTAAATGGTAAAAATATATTCTATTTTCACTTAAAAACCAATTCAAAACAAAATATGATTATATAAATAAGTTATATTAAAAAGCAGTTTTGATGTAAAATGCAGTATTTTTCACTATTCATTAAAAAATGAACATTGTCAGAAAAATACCAAAAATTCACACAAAGTAAATTTTGATGTCCAAATCATAAAGAATAAGTTTATCTTGACAAACATAGCTTATAAAGATGTCAAAAGATAGATTTAAAAATGGTTTTCCATCAAAAGGCTGTAAAACAATCTTTTAAGAATATTAGTGTCTTCCATGCATAAGATTGTATTTATTTTCATTTTAAGCCTCTATAACACTATCTAGTTCATTAATAGACATAGACAAAAATATATATTATTCATTACTTACTTGGGATGTTACATCCTTCCCCCTTTAGAAAATTGCGTCCCCGCAATTTATTTACTTATCAAATAAATGGGGGTACTTATCCCTCATTGCATTTTCAGATTCCCATGTTGCCTCTTCAATCATGTGGTTTTTCCACAAAACCTTTACCTGGTGAATCACCTTATTTCGTAACACTTGCTCCCTGTGGTCAAGAATCTAGACCGGTTGTTCCTCATAAGATAGGTTCTCTTCCAGCTGAACTACCTCTGGACTCAAAACATGAGATGGATCTGGCATATACTTTCTCAACATCGAAACGTGAAAAACAGTGTGTAGCTGAGATAAACTCGGAGGTAAAGCCACTCGGTAAGCAACTGATCAAACTCTCTCCAGAATTTCATATGATCCAATAAACCTTGGACTCAACTTTCCTTTCTTACCAAATCTCTTCACACTTTTCCAAGGAGAAACCTTGAGAAAAACATGATCACCTACCTCGAAAGATAGATCTTTCCTCTGGTTATCCGCATAACTCTTCTTCCTGCTCTGAGCTGTTCTCATGTGCTTCTGAATCAGCTGAACTTTTTCTGCCATCTCTTCTACCAATTCTGGTCCCATCAACTTCCTTTCACCCACTTCATCCCAGAAAGCTGGTGTTTGACACCGCTTCCCATATAACGCCTCAGATGGTTCCATCTGTATACTGGAATGAAAACTGTTATTATATGAAAATTCAACCAAAGAAAGATGTTGGTCCCAACTTCCCTGATAATCCATCGAACAAGCTCGTAGCATATCCTCCAAGGTCTGAATTGTTCGTTCTGACTGCCCATCTGATTGAGGATGAAAAGCTGTACTAAAATTTCATTCAGTACCCAATGACTTCTGAAGGCCTTTCCAAAAGTTAGAAGTGAACCTGCGATCAGGGTCAGATACAATGGAGAGAGGAACTCCATGTAACCTGACTACCTCTTTAAGATACAAACAGGAAAGTTGATCCAGGGAAAAAGTATCTCGCGTAGCAAGGAAATGAGCAGACTTGGTCAAGCGATCAACAATAACCCAGATTGCATTGTTACCTCGAGATGTCTTCAGTAATCCCTCAACAAAGTCCATGGATATAGTCTCCCATTTCCACTCTGGCACTGGTAGAGGCTGAAGCATCCCTTTCGGTAACTTCCACTCTGCTTTAACCTGTTGACAAGTCAAACACTTCACAGTATAGTCAGCAATATCTCTTTTCATTCCATCCCACCAGTAATACTCCCGAAGATCTCTATACATCTTAGTACTGCCTGGATGAACTGAAAACGGAGAACTATAAGCTTCACATAACAAATCTCTCTTCAAATGTGAATCACAAGGCACACACAATCTCTTCCCAAATCTCAAAACACAAACATTATCAATGTTGAATTCGGGAAACTTACCTTTCTGAACCAGCTCTACCTTTTTCTGCAACTCATTGTCATGCTTCTGTGTTTTCTTGATTCTATCTGACAGAGATGATCTCACTGATACCTGAAATAAAACAGAATAACTTCCTAAACTAACAACTCTATGACAAAGTTCATCAAATCCTTAACCAAAGGATCACGTTCCAAATGCAACATTTCTAATGAAGCATTACTTTTTCGACTCAAAGCATCAGCCACATTATTTGCTTTTCCCAGATGGTAATGAATTGTACAATCATAATCCTTGATTAGTTCTAGCCATCTCCTTTGTCTCATGTTCAATTCTTTCTGAGTAAATATATACTTTAAACTTTTGTGATCAGTATATATTTCACACTTTACTCCATACAAATGATGCCTCCAAATTTTTAAAGCAAAAACAACAGCAGCTAATTCCAAATCATGTGTAGGGTAATTTACCTCATGAGTCTTCAATTGTCGTGAAGCATAAGCAATTACCTGATCATTCAGCATTAGGAAGAAACCAAGTCCTTTCAATGAAGCATCACTATAGATAAAAAACTCAAAATTCCTGGAAGGTAGTGCCAAAACTAGAGAATTCACCAATCTTCTTTTCAATTCCTGAAAACAATCATCACATTCTTTTGTCCAGATAAACTTAACACCCTTCCGAGTTAGCTTAGTCATTGGACTAGATAACCGTGAAAATTTTCTAACAAACCTTCGGTAATAGCCTGCCAAACCAAGGAAGCTACGAATCTTGGTTACATTTTTGGGTCTTGGCCATTCTTCCACAACTTTTTTTTACAGGATCAACAATTATCCCATCTTTATAAACAATGTGACCAAGGAAAGAAATTCGTTGCAACCAAAACTCACACTTGCCGAATTTCCCATAAAATTTCTTTTCTTATAAGGTTTGCAAGATAACCCTTAAATGTATTTCATTCTCCTCTTTACTTTTAGAAAACACCAAAATATCATCAATAAACACAACCTACATTTTTCACCTGAGTCAACTGAGCCATCACTGCAACAAACTATTTAGTTCTGATTCTGACCATCTCAGGATACTGATTTGAAAGGAAATTTCCCTCTGTATGCCTTCCCAGAAAAGTTGTTCTTTCTCCTCTATGAAAAACCATTCTTAACACAGAAATATCTTAGGCGAAGCAACATGGTAATCTTTAAATGCTATATTATTTCAAAAATATTATTTTTGGATAATCATTTAATATAAATCTAACTCCTAAAGTTATCTAAACCGACCTCTGATACCAACTATAAGGCACCAGCCTTAAACCTTACTTAATCTTGAGTTATTACAAGATTACACATTGAGGATCTTTTCGGGTTTAGAGTTTTAGATAATTAGATCATAAAACTTTCATTACATTCCACATATAAACAAAGTGGTTACATAAAGATAGTATTCTTCATTCCCATCAATGGAAACATATTTAAAATAAACATGGATTCTTTCTTGATACTTCCTTGACACAATCATCATATCATGTACCTTTCCCTTGACCTGTGAAAAACATTTCAAAAAAAACTTGGGATGAGCATAAAAAGCTCAGTAAGGGATATAAAAATATGGAAAGGAAACATGGGTACATATATACATAAGTATGAGATCATACTTTACCCATAAAACATAAGCACATTAACATACCTCATCAAATCATCAGAAAATCATAGAAATCATAAGAAATAAAGGTAACTTGAGGCATTCATGACATTCTTACGTAGGGAGCAACCCTCTTGGTTACGTTTGGAATACCCATCACAGTATATTCCCTAAATCTCTATGGAGAAACCTTAACGTTTCACTCCTTCGCGTTACCCAATGCATTGGAGAGCTATATCGGGATCACCCGCCCTTAGTTTATCACAGAACCACCCGTTTTCAGAATAATTCCCAAGAACCTCAACATAATCATATCACATAAAACATGCATAAAGGAAACATAACATTTCCAACTTTCAATCAAAAGATATCAATACAACACATTGATATAAAATATTATGAAAACCATTTTCAATACCAAAATAAAAGAAAAGTAAAACATGGTATTTATTTTTATTTTAAAAAAAGATGTGGCTTGTAGAGGAAGCCGAAACTCAAATAACGGTCACGACGGCGGAGAAGTCGTTGTCGCCGCATACGTACGACAAAAACATTCCGTTTTGTCATTTAGTGAATGCTTCATATAAAAGATATTAATTTTGAATAAACGTAAAAGTAAAAGGGTTTTATACACCGTATAAAAGAAGGTTGTGTATAAAACAAAATATGCCTCAATGAAAAGAGATTGGGATGAAGTCCCATACCACGTATCTGACTTGACCCCAACGTTCTTTAATCTCCTGAATAATAAACTTTAGTTAATCTCTACTTGCTTATGAACATTTTTCAAGTTCATTATTCCTTTTATACCATGTTATGAACATCATGTAATCATTTATGTTAATAATGTTCATTTTGTCGGTATTTGGTTCTTAAGTCAAAAATAGACTTCTTACACTTACATGTTGTTAATTTGGTCAAAGGTTCGTTATATCCAGAATGATATTAATGATTTTAATAACATATATATCATATTTATTCAGCATATACATGTATTTATAATATTACATCACATTTAGAGGTAAGAAATGAAATGCACCGTTCATGGAGACGGTAAGCCGTACGTACGCATGAACGCTACTTCCATTTCTATTTCGTATTTTCTGGAAGGAATCATAATGATATAAGAGTATATTATAATTCCAGTATAATAACATACATAATATCATTAACTTTATCCTTTACACATCCCACATATGGTATTAACGAATCAAATCACTTTCAGGGGGCGGTAGTCCGCACTTCCTAAAATGAAGATATCGTGTTTACCCATAATGGAAACAATAATGGTATGCCATAAATGAAAAATATAGAAGCTTAAGGAAAGAATAAACATATTATATATCATATATAAAAATATTTACATCATAATGGCCACCTTTGAAGGTGTTAAATGAGTATTGAACAATTATTGTTTTGGGAGGCAGAATTTCGCCAACCACGGAAACCATATGTTCATTAACCATTTGATGTAGTTGTGTGAGAGTGTAGCTCGAATAAATCTTATAAAAAAATCCTAGTATATTGAAGATACTGGTTTTGTTACAAAATAAGTAAATAAAAAGAGTTTAGCGGGTTGGAGAAGCAAAATAAAACAAACGGACTCAAGTGGAGACTTTACATTAAAATCGGGTAACTCCCTTTGGTTTGAGCTCAAAGGCTTCCTTGGGAAGTCTTCTGCCCAAATTGAGGCTTCAAGGAGTAATATAGGGAAGTGGAGATTGTAAATGGGCAGGGGTTGGCCGAGCCAAATTCTTTGGGAGTGTGGGTAATGAGGTAGAGGTGGGGGCCTTTTATAAGAGGAGAGGAGGGGCACTCTTGGAAAGTAAACAAATATTACTTTATTTGAAAATGAGTTTCGTATTTAAATGGTTCCACATTGATATAATTCGAGGATAAGGTTATAATGGTTCGAAATCCACTCATCCAATAGGTTTTGGACATGTTTAGGTCATAGATTTTACATTATCATTCCATTTTATTTAAATCCTTTATTAATGAGATAATCGCTACATCATTATGATATCATAAATACATTTATTTATTTAATGTAAAAAAATAATAAAAAAATACTATGATGTAGGAAATCTTTTTATCTTTCCAAAGAATATTTATAATCAAAAATCTGACTTGTATAACTCCACTTAAAAATTGTTTTCGTAAAACATATGATGTTTGTGTCATTAAATAAAAAGTTATTTATGTCATTTCCCAACCAAAGTGGCTCCATGGGGTCCCCAAGTTGACCCATGGCTTGTCTTGGTCGACCATGACACAACCAATGAGGGTAGGACATGTTTCAAGCTCATCTCATTTTATTAAAGCATTATTTTTACCTTAAACTACACTAATTACCACTAATCACGATTAAAAACTTAATAAGTTACTATTCACCAAAAAATTATTTTAATCTCATTGAACCACATTTTACATCTTAATGACAACCATGAATGTCGGATTTTTGAAATTCAAAACACAATGACGGCAAAATTTCATTTAAACAAAAAATCAGTTTCTTGAACTACCACTTAGTGATTTCACTATTCATCAAAAATTGAAGTTTTTCAGATAAATACCAAAACTTCACCCTAAGCTATATTTTATATTATGAATTAAAAAACGAAGTCTATTTTACAAAATTCAAAAAATATAAGTCACATTAATTAATATAATAATTAATTCCTGCTGTCAGAGAAAATAGTGTGTTTTTATAAAACAATAAGTATCAAAAGATTAACACCAGTTTAAGTCTAATTTCAAAGTGAAATTGATTCCAATGACCACCATTGGATTAAATGGTAAAAATATATTATAATTTAACTTCAAAACCAATTCATAACATAATCTAATTATATAAAGAAATTAGATTAAAAAGCAGTTTTGATGTAAAATGCAGTATTTTTCACTATTCATTAAAAAAATGAACAATGACAGAAAAATACCAAAAATTCACACAAAGTAAATTTTGATGTCCCAATCATAAAGAATAAGTTTATCTTGAAAAACATAGCTTATAAAGTTGTCAAAATATAGATTTAAAAATGGTTTCCCATCAAAAGGCAGTGAAACAATCTTTTAAGAATATTAGTGTATTCCATGTATAAGATTATATTTATTTTCATTTTAAGACTCTATAACACCATCTAGTTCATTAATAGACATAGATAAAAATATCTATTATTCATTACTTACTTGGGATGTTACATCCTTCCCCCCTTTAGAAAATTGCATCCCCGCAATTTATTTACTTATCAAATAAATGCGGGTACTTATCCCTCATTGCATTTTCAGATTCCCATGTTGCCTCTTAAATCAAGTGGTTTTTCCACAAAACCTTTAACTAGTGAATCACCTTATTTCGTAACACTTGCTCCCTGTGGTCAAGAATCTGGACCGGTTATTCCTCATAAGATAGGTTCTCTTCCATCTGAACTACCTCTGGACTCAAAACATGAGATGGATCTGGCATATACTTTTATCAACATCGAAACGTGAAAAACATTGTGTACCTGAGATAAACTCGGAGGTAAAGCCACTCGGTAAGAAACTGATCCAACTCTCTTCAGAATTTCATATGGTCCAATAAACCTTGGACTCAACTTTCCTTTCTTACCAAATCTCATCACACTTTTCCAAGGAGAAACCTTGAGAAAAACATGATCACCTACCTCGAAAGATAGATCCTTCCTCCAGTTATCCGCATAACTCTTCTGTCTGCTCTGAGCTGTTCTCATGTGCTTCTGAATCAGCTGAACTTTTTTTGCTATCTCTTCTACCAATTCTGGTCCCATCAACATCCTTTCACCCACTTGATCCCAGAAAGATGGAGTTCGACACCGCTTCCCATATAACGACTCAAATGGTGCCATCTGTATACTGGAATGAAAACTGTTATTATATGACAATTCAACCAAATAAAGATGTTGGTCCCAACTTCCCTGATAATCCATCGAACAAGCTCGTAGCATATCCTCCAAGGTCTGAATTGTTCGTTCTGACTGCCCATATGATTGAGGATGAAAAGTTGTACTAAAATTTCATTCAGTACCCAATGACTTCTGAAGGCCTTTCCAAAAGTTAGAAGTGAACCTGGGATCACGGTCAGATACAATGGAGAGAGGAACTACATGTAACCTGACTACCTCTTTAAGATACAAACGGGAAAGTTGATCCAGGGAAAAAGTATCTCGTATAGCAAGGAAATGAGCAGACTTGGTCAAGTGATCAACAATAACCCAGATTGCATTGTTACCTGGAGATGTCTTCGGTAATCTCTCAACAAAGTCCATGGATATAGTCTCCCATTTCCACTCTGGCACTGGTAGAGGATGAAGCATCCCTTTCGGTAATTGCCACTCTTCTTTAACCTATTGACAAGTCAAACACTTCACAGTAAAGTCAGCAATATCTCTTTTCATTCCATCCCACCAGTAATACTCCCGAAGATCTCTATACATCTTAGTACTGCCTGGATGAACTGAAAACGGAGAACTATGAGATTCACATAACAAATCTCTCTTCAACTATGAATCACAAGGCACACAAAATCTCTTCCCAAATATCAAAACACAAACATTATCAATGTTGAATTCAGGCAACTTACATTTTTGAACCAGCTCTACCTTTTTCTGCAACTCACTGTCATGCTTCTGTGTTTGCTTGATTCTATCTGACAGAGATGGTATCACTGATACCTGAAAAAAAACAGAAGAACTTCCTGCACCAACAACTTCTATGAAAAATTTCATCAAATCCTTAACCAAAGGATCACGTTCCAAATGCAACATTGCTAATGAAGAATTAATTTTTCGACTCAAAGCATCAGCCACTTTATTTTCTTTTCCCGGATGGTGATGAATTGTACAATCATAATCCTTGATTAGTTCTAGCCATCTCCTTTGTCTCATGTTCAATTCTTTCTGAGTGAATATATACTTTAAACTTTTGTGATCAGTATATATTTCACACTTTACTCCATACAAATGATGCCTCCAAATTTTTAAAGCAAAAACAACAGCAGCTAATTCCAAATCATGTGTAGGGTAATTTACCTCATGAGTCTTCAACTATCGTGAAGCATAAGCAATTACCTGATCATTCTGCATTAGGACACAACCAAGTCCTTTCAATGAAGCATCACTGTAGATAACAAACTCACCATTCCTAGAAGGTAGTGCCAAAACTGGAGCATTCACCAATCTTCTTTTCAATTCCTGAAAACAATCATCACATTCCTTTGTCCAGATAAACATAACACCCTTCCGAGTTAGCTTAGTCATTGGACTAGATAACCATGAAAAATTTCTAACAACCCTTCGGTAATAGCCTGCCAAACCAAGGAAGCTACGAATCTCAGTTACATTTGTGGGTCTTGGCCATTCTTCCACAACTTTTGTTTTTGCAGGATCAAAAATTATCCCATCTTTAGAAACAATGTGACCAAGGAAAGAAATTTGTTGCAACCAAAACTCACACTTTCTGAATTTCCCATACAATTTCTTTTCTTATAAGGTTTTCAAGATAACCCTTAAATGTCTTTAATGCTCCTCTTTACTTTTAAAAAACACCAAAATATCATCAATAAACACAACCAACATTTTTCACCTGAGTCAACTGAGCCATCACTGCGACAAACTGTTTAGTTCTGATTCTGACCATCTCAGGATACTGATTTGAAAGGACATTTCCCTCTGTATGCCTTCCCAGAAAAGTTGTTCTTTCTCCTCTATGAAAAACCATTCTTAACACAGAAATATCTTAGGCGAAGCAACATGGTAATCTTTAAATGCTATGTCATTTCAAAAATATTATTTTTGGATAATCATTTAATATAATTCTAAATCCTAAAGTTATCTAAACCGACCTTTGATGCCAACTATAAGGCCCCAGCCTTAAACCATACTTAATCTTGATTTATTACACGATTACACATTGAGGATCTTTTCGGGTTTAGAGTTTTAGAGAATTAGATCATAAAACTTGCATTACATTCCACATATAAACAAAGTGGTTACATAAAGATAGTATTCTTCATTCCCATCAATGGAAACATATTTAAAATATACATGGATTCTTTATTGACACTTCCTTGACACTATCATCATATCATGTACCTTTCCCTTGACCTGTGAAAAACATTTCAAAAAAAACTTGGGATGAGCATAAAAAACTCAGTAAGGGATATAAAAATATGGAAAAAAAACATGGGTACATATATACATAAGGATGAGATCATACTTTACCCATAAAACATTATCACATTAACATACCTCATCAAATCATGAATAAATCATAGAAATCATAAGACATAAAGGTAACTTGAGGCATTCATAACATTCTTACGTAGGGAGTAACCCTCTTGGTTACGTTTGGAATACCCATCATAGTATATTCCCTAAATCTCTTCGGAGAAACCTTAAAGTTTCACTCCTTCGCATTACCCAATGCATTGGAGACCTATATCGGGCTCACCCGCCCTTAGTTTATCACGGAACCTCCCATTTTCATAATAATGTCCAAGAACCTCAACATAATCATATCACATAAAACATGTATAAAGGAAACATAACATTTCCACCTTTCAATCACAAGATATCAATACTTCACATTGATATAAAAATATTATGAAAACCATTTTCAATACCAAAATAAAAGAAAAGTAAAACATGGTATTTATTTTTCTTTTAAAAAAAGGTATGGGTTGTAGAGGAAGCCGAAACTTAAATAACGGTCATGACGGTGGAGAAGTCGTTGTCGCTGCATACGTACAACAAAAACATTCCCTTTTGTTGTTTTGTAAACGCTTCGTATAAAAAATATTCCTTTTGAATAAACGTAAAAGTCAAAGGGGTTTATACACCGTATAAAATAAGGTTGTGTATAAAACAAAATATGCCTCAATTAAAGGAGATTGAGACGAAGTCCCATACCTCGTATCCGACATGACCTGACCATTCTTTAATCTCCTGAATAATAAACTTGAGTTAATATCTACTTTCTTAAGAACCCTTTTTAAGTGCATTATTCCTTTTATACCATGTTATTAACATCATGTAATCATTTAAGTTAATAATGTTCATTTTGTCGGTATTTGGTTCTTATGTCAAAAATAGACTTCTTACACTTACATGTTGTTAATTTGTTCAATGGTTCGTTATATCCAGAATGATATTAATGATTTGGATAACATATATATCATATATATTCATCATATACATTTATTTATAATATTACATCACATTTAGAGGTATGAAATGAAATGCATCGTTCATGGAGACGGTAAGCCGTACGTACGCATGAACGCTACTTCCATTTCTATTTCGTATTTTCTGGAATGGAATCATAATGATATAATAGTATATTATAATTCTAGTATAATAAAATATATAATATCATTAACTTTATCCTTTACACATCCCACATATGGTATTAACGAATCAAATCACTTTCAGGGGGCGGTAGTCCGCACTTCCTAAAATGAAGATATCGTGTTTACCCATAATGGAAACAATAATGGTATGCCATAAATGAAAAATACAGAAGCTTAAGGAAAGAATAAAAATATTATATATCATATATAAAAATAGGGACATCATAATGGCCACCTTTGAAGGTGTTAAATGAGTATTGAACAATCATCGTTTCGGGAGGCAGAATTTCGCCATTCACGGAAACAGTATGTTCATTAACCATTTTATGTAGTTGTGTGAGAGTGTAGCTATAATAAATCTTATAAAAACATCCTAGTATATTTAATATACTGGTGTTGTTACAAAATAAGTAAATAAAAAGAGTTTAGGGGGTTGGAGAAGCAAAATAAAACAAACGGACTGAAGTGGAGACTTTACCTTAAAATCGGGTAACTCTCTTTGGTTTGATCTCAAAAGCTTCCTTGGGAAGTGTTCTGCCCAAAGTGAGGCTTCAAGGAGTAATAGAGGGAAGTGTAGAGAGTAAATGGGCAGGGTTTGGCCGATCCAAAGGCTCTAGGCGTGTAGGTAATGAGGTAGAGGTGGGGGCCTTTTATAAGAGGAGAGGAGGGGCACTCTTGGAAAGTAAAGAAATATTACTTTATTTGAAAATGCGTTTCGGATTTAAATGGTCCCACATTGATATAATTCGAGGATAATGTGATAAGGGTACGAAATACACTCATCCAATAGGTTTTGGACATGTTTAGGTCATATATTTTACATTATCTTTCCATTTTATTTAAATCTTTATTAATGAGGTAATCGCTGCATCATTATGATGTCATAAATACATTTATTTATTTAATGTAAAAAAATTATAAAAAAAATACTATGATGTAGGAAATCTTTTTTACCTTTCCAAATAATATTTATAATAAAAAATATGACTTTTATAACTCCATTTAAAAATTTCTTTCGTAAAACATATGATGTTTGTGTCATTAAATAAAAAGTTATTTATGTCATTTCCCAACCAAAGTGGCTCAATGGGGTCCCCAAGTTAACCCATGGCTTTTATTGGTCGGCCATGACACAAAAAATGAGGGTAGGACATGTTTCAAGCTCATCTCATTTTATTAAAGCATTATTTTTACCTTAAACTACACTAATTACCACTAATCGCGATTAAAAACATAATAAGTTACTATTCACCAAAAAATTATTTTAATCTCATTGAACCACATTTTACTTCTTAATAAAAACCATGAATGTAAGATTTTTGAAATTAAAAACACAATTACGGCAAAATTTCATTTAAACGAAAAATCAGTTTCTTTAACTACGACTTAGTGATTTCACTATTCAACAAAAATTGACGTTTTTCAGAAAAATACCAACACTTCACCCTAAGCTATATTTGATATTCTGAATTCCAAAATTAAGTCTATTTTACAAAATTCAAATCATATAAGTCACATTAATTAATTTAATAATTAATTCCTGCTGTCAGAGCAAATAGCGTGTTTTTATAAAACAATAAGTATCAAAATATTGACACCAGTTTAAGTCTAATTTAAAAGTGAAATTTATTCCAATGACCACCATTGGATTAAATGTTAAAAATATATTCTAATTTCACTTCAAAACCAATTCAAAACATAATCTAATTATATAAATAAATTAGATTAAAAAGCAGCTTTGCTGTAAAATGCAGTATTTTTCACTATTCATTAAAAAATGAACATTGTCAAAAAAATACCAAAAATTCACACAAAGTAAATTTTGTTGTCCCAATCATAAAGAATAAGTTTATCTTGATAAACATAGCTTATAAAGTTGTCAAAAGATAGATTTAAAAATGGTTTTCCATCAAAAGGCAGTAAAACAATCTTTTAAGAATATTAGGGTATTCCATGCATAAGATTGTATTTATTTTCATTTTAAGACTCTATAACACTATATAGTTCATTAATAGACATAGATAAAAATATCTATTATTCATTACTTACTTGGGATGATACAGGCCAAGGGTTGAGAATTTGTTTTGCCGAGGAGTTAGGTTTGTTTAGCACTTAGGCTTGAGGGATTTTCAATGCTGTGGGTTGAGGGTGTTTTGCGGTTGAGGGTAGAGTTATTTTTGGGATGAATGTCGAGGCCTATTTGGATATATTGTTTTTTGGGGTTTTGGAGCTCATGGAATTGGGTTTTTTGGGGTGTAGGGTTGAGTGAATTTTAGGGATGAGTGTTGAGGTTTGATGGTTTGTACGTTTTTTGTTGATGGCGAATGAGGGTTTTTTGTGGTTGAGGGTTAATAGTTTTTTTTTGGATGAAGGTTTTTGTTTTTTGGAGATGAGGGTTTATGTATTTATTGGGATGAGGGGTTTGGAATTTTTGTCCAATGGGTTGATGTTTTTTTGGGGCTACAGGGTATGGATTTTTGGGGTCAAGGGTATTGGGTTTCGGGGGAGGGTTTTTTGGGTTTTCGGTCTGAGTGTTAATGTTTATTTGTGTATAGCCTTTATATTTTTTGATGTAAGATTTTTAGAGTATTATTAGGATGAGGGTTTATTGTTTTTTGGGGGTAATGGTCCGGTTTTGGTGGGGTAAGGGTTTAGTGTTTTTTGAGAATGAGGTTTTATGGTTTTGTGGGATAACTGTATAGGTTTTTTATGGTTTAGGGTCTAGGATTATTTGGTGCTCATTGTTTTGGATTTTTGGGGATGTGGGTTTTGGGATTTAAGGCTTAGGGTTGATGTTTTTTTTGGTGCATAAGCTTTCTCTATTTTTTTAGGTATTTTGGGATTGAGGGTTTCTACTTTTTAGGAAAAGTGTTGAGGGTGTTTTGGGTCTGAGAGTTTATTTATTTCCATGGATGATGGATTAGTGGTTTTGGGTATCATTTTTGAGGTTTTTTAGGAAATTGGTTTAAGGGTTATTTTTGGATTGGGTTTGATGGTTTTTTGGGGATGGTGGTTGAGTTTTTTTAGCCGTAAGGGTTGAGGTTTTTTTGGGCATGAGGGTATAAGTTTGTTTATAGTTTGGGGGGATAGGGTTTAGTAATTATTAGAGATGATGGTATATTGGTATTTGGTGCTGAGGGTTTGGGTTTTTCTGGGATGGGGGTTTAAATAATTTTGCGGATGAGGGTTTTAGTATTTTTAGGGATGATGGTTTAGGGTTTTATTAGTATAAGGGTTTATTGTCTTTGGGGATGATGGTTTTATGTTTTATAGGTTTGATGTTTTATTGTTTTTTTGGGTGGATAGTTTATTTTTATAGGGTTTACGGTTTAGGTTTTTTAGGGCTGTGGGTTTAGGGATTTTTGGGACTGCGGGTTTTCGGTATTTTTTGGGGTGAGGGTTACAGGTTCTTTGGAGCTGTGGATTTAGGTTTTTTTTATTAGGGTTTAGTTTTATTTAGTAATGGTCATTTCGGTTTGTTTGGGGATATGTTTTTTAGGGTTTGGTGGCTTAAGGTTAAGGGTTAATTTAGTCTTATGGTTTAGGTTTTTTTATTCTTATGGTGTTGGGTTTTTGTGTATAATATTTTATGGGTTTTGGGAATAAGGTTTAATGGGATTTTTATGGACTCTTAGACTTAGGGTTTTGGGGGGTTAGGGTTATTTTGGTATTATGGTTTTGGGTTTTTATGGTTTTTAGGATGATGTTTAATGTGTTTTTTTGTAGATGGTTTGTCAATTTTTAGTATTGAGGGTTTAGTGTTTTTTTTGCAAATAGGGTTTTGGGTTTTTTTATGGGGCAGAGGTTTTAGGGTATTTAGGGAAGAGGTTTTTGTGTTTTTTTGGAGAAGTGGATTTTAATTTTTTTGGGGCCAAGAGTTTAGTGTTTTTTAGGTATGAGGTTTAATTTTTTGGGTATTAAAGATTAATCTATTTTGGGGGGTGGGTTTAGGTTTTTGGGGGGATGTAGATTTAGGTTTTTTGGGTTGTAGTGTTTATGAATTTTTTGGATGAGGGTTTAGGATTTTTTAGGGATTCAGGTTTAGTATAATTTGGGGATTTGGGTTTAGGGTTTTCTAAGGATGAGGGTTTACTGTTTGGGGGTGATATTTTATTGTTTTTGAGAGATGGTGGATTATGGTTCTTTGTATATGATAGTTTAGGATTTTTTTTAGGACGGGGTGTAATGGTTTTTGGGGCATAGGGTTTAGGCTTTATTGGGATTGAGGTTTAGGGTTTTATGGGGAAAGGGGATAATTATTTCATAGAGATGAGGGTTTTGGATTTTTGGGGCATGGGATTTATGAATTTTGGGGGTTTAGGGTTTACAATATTTTGGGGTAGAGGTTTTAGGGTTTTGGGAGAGAGGGTTTTGGGAATTTGGGGGATATCAGTATAGGGATTTTGGGACATATGGTTTACATTTTTTTAGGGATAGTTTTTAAGGATTTGAAGTCTTATGGTTTAGTGTTTCTTTGGGATTTGGGTTTATATTTTTTGGATGATGTTTTAGAGTGTTTTGGGGATAATAGTTTATATGTTTTTACGGTTATTTATGGATTTTTGGGGATCAAGTATTTCGGTTTTTTAGGGTTGTGTTTTTGTGGTTTTTAGGAGTCGAGTGTTTAGATTAGGGGGGGTGATGGTTTTGTGTTTTCTTAGGATATGGTTTTATGGTTTTTGGGGGTTGTTGGTTTATGTTTTAATGGCTTTGAGGGATTTGGATTTTTTTGGGCTTAGGGCGTATGGATTCTTGGGCTTGTGAGTTTATGATTTTTGGGGCCAGGGGTATTGGATTTTTTTTAAATCAGGGTTTATGGTTTTTCGGGATGTAGGGTTTAATTTTTATTGCGCTTGAAGTCTTATAACTATTAGGGAGTAAGGTTTTCTTGTTTTTTGGGTCACAAGTTTTTTGCTATTTGGACATGAGGTTATATGGTTTTTTTGGTTTTACGGTTTAAGGATTTTTGAGGCCACGTGTTTTGGGTTTTTTTGGATGATGGTTTAGGGGTTTTTTTAGTTTAGTGTTTAATAAATTTTTTTCTAAATGTTTTGTAATTTTGGGGATGACGGTTTCGGGTTTTATGGGGCAGAGTCTTTAGGTTTTTTGAGGGATATGGGTTTATGGTTTTTTGGGAGAGGGTTTTATTGTTTCATGGGTTAGAGAGTTGGGTTTTTCCTAGGGTGGATGTTCTAGGACTTTTCTATTGTAATGGTTTATGATTTTTTTTGGGATGAGGTATTGTGGATATTTAGTCATGGGGGTTGTTGGTTTTTTTGTGATGCATTTTTTAGACTTTTGGGGCTGAGGGATGAGGGTTAGTTATGTATGAGTGTTTAGGGTTTTCTAGGTATGAAGATTCAGTGTTTTTTTGGTGATGTGTGTGGATGTTTTTATTGGATGAGGGTTAAGGTGTTTTTGGAATGAGGGTTGAGGGTGGTTTGGGGGTGATAGTTGGGTGTTTTTTTGTGCTGATGGTTGAGAGTTTTTTAGGGCTGACAGGTTTGGGTTTTTTGGGGTTGGGGGTTGTGGATTTTGGGGTGATGGTTTATTATTTTTTGGGTATGTGGGTTGAGGGTTTTTTGGGGCTTAGGATAGTGGTTTTCTTGTTCAAGTCTATAGGGGTTTTCTAGGGATATGGGTTGAATGTTTTTTGGGGCTGAGGGTTGACTATATTTTGGGGATAAGGGTTTTATGTTTTGGGGTTCTTAAAATTTATGGTTTTTGGAGGCTAAAATTTTGGTTTATTATGGGATTTCTCTTAAATGTTATTTGTGATAGAGGGTTGATGGTGTTTTGCAGAAAAGGGTTTAGGGTTTCTTGGGGCAGAGGGTTTAGGTTTTTTGGGGCATAGGGTAGATATTTTTTGGGGTAGAATGTTGAGTTTTTTGGGTATAGGTTTTAGGGTATTTTGGGGTTGGGGGTTTAGGGGTTTTTATGGATGTTGGTTGAGTGATATTTTTAGCGAATTGATGAGGGTATGAGGGTTGAGTTTTTTTAGGGTTGAGGGTTGAGGGATTTTGGGGGATGAGGGTTGATAGTTTTATGGTAATAAGTATTGTTGATTTTAATGTTATGAGGGTTTATGGTATTTTTGGATAAGGTATAAGTGTTTTTTGGGGTTGAGGTATGAGTGTTTTTTAGCTAAATATAGAGGTTTTTTAGGGGTTGTGGGTTGATGGTTTCTTATCACTGAGGGTTGCGGGTTTTTAGCGGATGAAGGATGAGGTATTTTTGGGGGTGATGGTTTATGATTTTTGGGGAAATGGATTTAGGGTTTTTTGGGTATTAGGGGTGAGGTTATTATTGGGGATGAAGGTTGAGGGTTTTATTTGGGTTGAGGGTTGAGTGTTTTTTAGGGCAAGGGTTGAGGATTCTTATGGATGATAATTGAGGATTTTGGGGGCTTAGTGTTGGGAGTTTTTTGGTCCTCAGGGTTGAGAGTTTTTTGGGGTTGAGGGTTATTGATTTTTAATGTCAGTGGTTTAGGGTTTAAAGGGGTTGATGATTTAGGGGATTTGGGATGAGGGATAAAGGTATTTTGGGATGATGTTTCAGGTACTTTTGGGGATAAGGGTTTAGGTTATTTTGGGGATAATGGTTGAGGGATATTTTGTGATTAGTATTGGATATATTTTATGGGTTTGGATTTGTGTTTTTTAGGGTTTACGTTTTAGTATTTTTTGGGGATAGGGTTTTTGAGTTTTTTGGGGATGAGGGAATAAGAAAATTTGGGCCTGAAAGTTTAGGATTTTTTTGGGATAATGGTTTTGTGTATTTTTTTTATGAGGGTTTATGGGTTTTTGTGATGGGGTTTATGTTTTTTTGGATTTTTATTTCCTATGGATAAATTAGTGTTTTGAGGATGAGGTTTTTCGGTTTTTTGGGGTGAGGGTTTTGGGTTTTGGGGGATGAGGGTTTGGGGTTTTTTGGGGAGGACAGTTTTGATTTTCTTGGGTTGTGGGTTTAGTGTTTTTTTTTGCACTAATGGATTATGAATTTTTGTGGCAAAGGATTTAGTTTTTTTTGTAGATGTGTGTTTTTGTTTCTTTTTTGAAATGTGGGTTTAGGGTTTTGGGGGGGATTAGGTTTTAGGGGTTTTTATGGATGTGTGTTTATTTTGGGGGTGGAGGTTTAGGTATTTTTGGTATGATGGTTTAGGGATTTATTGGGCATGAAATTTTATGGTTTTGTGGCATTTAGGGTTGATGGTTTCTTGGGGATGATGTTTTATTATTTTTGGGTTATGGGGGTTCATGTTTTTTGGGATCACATTCCGATGTGATTCATAATTACGTCGCAGAAGCCAAGTGTAGACTTCCTCTAGCAGTGATCCACATGTGCACCACATATATCTAGACGTCACCAATGGAATCTCTTGGTGCTAGCGAGGAAAATCCATTGCTTGCATTGTCCGTCGTAGATCATCTTGATCCAATGGATGAGGATCTCTCAAGGTCTTGAGATCATTCTTGGAGGAATGAGTTCTTTCAGCCTTGAAAGGATTCTCTAGAATTGTTGTGCACAACGATTCTTAGGAAAAGTGTTGTGGTTGTGAGGATATTTATAATCGGTTATGAAGTTTTAGAGTTATGACAATAAATAAATGCATTACGCTTTTTATTTATTTGATTAACTCTTATTGAAACCCCCATGATGAATCATTAATTCCATGATATACACCCACACTGATTTTAATAAATATTATTTAGTAAAATATTATTATTTACACAAAATCCCGACTAGAAAAACTTCACAATGTGTAATTATTAATACAGGGCATGTAATTGTTTTTCATAAAACAACACGGCGTGTAGTCATTAATACACGGTGTGTAATTTGTTTTCATTTCATTTCAAAAATGGAAACTACACGGCGTGTAATCATTAATACACGGTGTGTACCTGTTTTCAAAATAAAATCTGCACTGTGTGTAATCATTAATACACGACATGTACTTGTTTTCATTTTATTATTCCTGCAACATTAAAACGATTTAGGCTTCCTTGAATAATTATTAAACCACACATGGGAATAATATTTATTATAATTGAGATACATGAATACACATTGTGTGAGACCCTCTAGGCCTCTTTCTCATTGGCATTAGGCAGTCTTGCCTGAAGTCCATGATTACAGTCTAGCAATGGGTCAAGGCACCCAAGAGAAAGAAGTTAGAAACTCATTGACGTGTCACCTCATACGAATTCTTACCATATAATTTAATCCCATTTTCGCAATATCTCATCATGTAGATTTCAAGTCAATGTCACAAACCTATAGAGTTGATCTGACGTTCTTTTGACTACCTAAAATAAACTCATCATTACTCCATAGATATGGAATTTCATGTGATGGTTCTATTTCAATCAAATGTCCGAGATATAAACTTACATAAATGGAAGCGAAAATCGTTCCATGACTTATCCATCACTCATTACGCACCCAACGTAGCCAACTACCTACCAACTGTCTGCGTAACGGTTTTTTCAGTAAATCTAAGTGCGTGATTCATGACCTGAATTAATGATAATCGTCCATTCTAAGGACCATTACACATGCTCAATGATATAAATTTCCGATGACACCAAGACATGCTTTATTTTTTTGGGTGATAGGTATGAGGATTTTTTGGGACAGAGACTCGCTATTTTTTGGCGGATAACAATTTAGGGTTTCTTATGGATGAAGGTTGAGTAATTTTTGTGACTGAAGATTGATGGTTTTTGTGGATGAGGGTCGAGTGTTTTTTTGGGCTAAGGATTGATAGTTTTTATGGTATTTTTTGGATACGTTTTTGGTGTTTTTTAGTGATGCGGTTTGATGTATTTTAGGACTGACGTTTGGATGTTTTCCAGGAATGAAGTATGAGGTTTTTTATTTTTGATTGTTGGTGTTTTTTGGGGATGAGTGTTTAGTGCTTTTTGGGTTAGAGGGATGTGGGTTTTTTGGGATATGTTTCTATAGTATATTGGGTCTGAAGATTGGGGGTATTGGTGGGATGAGTCTTGAGGTTTTGTTTTGAGCTTTGGGATGACAAAGTTTAGGGGATAAGGGTCATGTGTTTTTTGTTGTTGAGGGTTGAGGGTTTTTTGGGGAATGGGGTTTATGGTTTTGGGGGGTGAGGGTTTCTGGTTTTTTAGGGATGATGATTTTTGTTATTGGGGGATATGGGTTGATAGTTATTTGGGGATGAGGTTTTACGGTTTCTAGGGATGAGGGTTTAGGGTTTTTACGGATGAGTGTTTAGGGTTATTTTGGGGATTATGGTTTATGGTATTTTTAGAGATTATAGTTTAGGGTTTTTTGGGGTGGAGGGTTTTGGGTTTTGGGGGAATTAGGATTTAGGGTTTTGGGGGATTATGTTTAGTGTTTTTTGGGGATTAGGGTTTATGGTTCTTAGGAGAAGAGGTTTTTTGGTTTGTTTTGGAATTATGGTATTAGGGTTTCATGTGGATGAGGTCTTATGGATTTTGGGGCTGAGGGATTAGGGTTATTTGTGAATGAGGTTTTAGGTTTATTTATGATAAATGGATTAGGGTATTTTTAAGATAAGGGTTCTGTAGTTTTATGGGTCTAAGGGTATATGATTTTTTGTTTTTTGGGGATGGGGGATTAGAGGGTTTTTTCTGAGGTTTTATTGATTTTTGGGATAATGGTTTTGGTTTTAACTTGGGGATATAGGTTAAGGGTTTTGGGTGATGATTTTTGGGTTTTGGGTTTTGGGGATTATTGATTATGGTTTATTAGTTCTGATGAATTATGGGTTTTAGGGGTATGGGGATATTTGGTTTTAATGGGTCGAGGGATTATGGATTCTTGGAGATAGAGTTTTAGTTTATTTTGGAATGAAGATTTTTATTTTTTTGCAATGTGGGGTTATGGTTCTTCAGTGATCATGCTGTAGGATTTTTTAGGTTGAGTGTTTATGGTTTTTTGGGATTAGGGTTTAGAATTTTATTGGGGTTGATGGTTTTTAATCTTTTATTCATAATGTTTTAGTACTTCTTATGGTGAGGGTTTAGGGGTTTGTGGAGTATGATGGAATATGGTTTTTTGTGTCTAAAGGTTTTGGTTTTGGGGGGAAGAGGGTTCAGGGTTATATTGGTATGATGGTTTTTTTAGGATAAGGTTCTGTGGTATTTGGGGATAAAGGTTAACATATTTTTAGGGATGTGGTATTATGGTTTTTTTGGAGTGAGGGTCGTGGGACTATTAGGGAAAAGGGTTTTGGGTGTTTTTCAAATGAGGGTTAATGGTTGATTAGGGATTGGAGTTGAGGATTTCTTGGGATTTAGGGTTTGTATTGTTTTTGGATGGGGGTAATGGTTTTTAGGGAAATAGGTTTTAGTTTTTTTGGGATTATGGTTGAGGTATTTTTGGGTATGTGGGGTTAGATTTTTGGTGGGAGAATCGTTGAGTGTTTTTGAGTCTCGAGGTTTGGGTTTTTTTGGGACGTATGATTTATGGTTTATTGGGGATTCTGGTTGATGGTTATTTGGGGATGATGATTTATTTTTTTCTAGGGATGAGGGTTTAGGGTTTTTTATGATAATGTTTGTGGGTTTTTTGGACTGAAGGTTGATTTTTTTTGGGAATGAGGGTTAAAGGTTTTCTTGGGAAAAGGTTTTACTTTTTTTGGGTGGAGGGATGAAGGTTCTTTTAGACCTGAGGGATGAGTGTTTCTTGGTGATGTGGGTTGATATTTTTTGGGGGATGTGGGTTGTGTGTTTTTGTCTTAAGTGGTAATTGTATTTTGGGGATAAGGGTTTACTGTTATTTTGTGATTATGGATTATGGTTTTTCGGGGCTTAGGGTTTATGGTTTTTTAGGGCTGATGGTTTAGGGTTTTTTAGGGGTAATGATTTACGGTTTTTGGGGCCTGATGGTCGATGGTTTTTTGGAGATGAGGGTTTATAGTATTGGGGAATGATGGTTGAGGTTTTATTGGGGATGAGGGTTTTTGGTTTTGGGGGATGACAGTTGTGGTTTTTTGTAGACGATGGTTTAGGGTTTGGTTTTGTGATCAGGTTTTAGGGTTTTGGGGGAATGTGTTTTGATGGTTTTTAAGGCTTATTTTTCAGGGTTATTTGGGGATTGTGGTTTATGATTTTGGGGAATTTGGGTTTAGGGTTTTTCTAGGATTAGGGTTGAGGTTACTCATGAGGGGTGAGGATTTTTTGGGGGATGATGTTGAGTTTTATTAGGGATGCGAGTTGATGGTTTTGGGGGGTGGGGTGAGGGTTTAGGGGGTTTTTTCGGATGAGTGTTGAATGTTTATTAGGGATAAGGGTTTAGGGTTTTTTTATAGATTAGGGTTGAGGATATTTTGGGGATGAGGGTTGGGGGTTTTTTAGGATGGTTTTTGAGGCTTTTTTGGGCTATGGGTTGAGGGTTTTGTGTGTAATAGGGTTGAGGGTTTTGGAGATGAGGGTTAGGGTTTTCTGGCGTTAAGGGTTTTTTGGGGCTGACTGTTTGGGGTTTTTAGAGTAGAGGGTTGAGGGTTTTTGCGGGTTTTATGTTTACGTTTTTTGGGATGAACATGTATGTATTTTTAGGATATGCGCTTACAGTTTTTGTAGGTCTGAGGGATGTGTGCCTTTTTGATGTGTGTGGATTGCTTTGGGATATTAGGGTTTATGTTTTTTCTATATGATTGATTTATGTTTTTTGGGGCGAATGGTTTTGTTTTTGGGGTGGAAAATGTTGATGGTGTTTTTTAGACATATTGATGTGGTTTTTTAGGGATGAGGGTTTATTATTTTGGGAGAAGAGGGTATAGGTACTTTTATGGTTGAGGGATTAGGACTTTGGAGGATTAGTGTTTATGTTTTTTGGGATTATGGTTTTTTATTTCTCAGGGATGAGAGAATAGTGTATTTTTTTGTCTGAATTTTTATAATTTTTTTGGGTTGTAGGTTGAGGCTTTATTGTGTATATGGGTTGATTTTTTTTGGGTTGGGGGTGATGGTGTTTTTTGGGATTAGGTTTTGACAGTTTATTGGGGAAAGAGTTGAGTATTTTTTGAGGCCTTAGAGTCTAGGGTTTTTAGGGATGTGGGTAAAGGGTTTTGGGTGAAGGGGTTTAGATTTTTTGGTATTTATGGGGTGAAGTATTTTTAGGGATTAGGAATGAGGGTTTTAGGGAATAATGTTTGTCTTGTCTTTGGGATGTGGGTTGATCAATTTTTGTGGATAGGAATTTTGGGTTTTTGTGTGGATGGTTGAGGATTTTTTGGTTTAGGTTTGATGGTTTTGTTAGGGATGAGGGTTTAGGGTTTTTTAGAGAGATGTTTTTATGACTTTTTTGGGATGAGGATATATCATGGATGAGGGTTTAGGGTTTCTGAAGAAGATTTTGATTCTTTTTTGGCACTAGTTTTTGAGTTTTTTTAGGGATCAATGTTAATAGATTTTTGGGGTTCATGGTTGATATATTTTTTTTGGATATTGGTTGACTGTATTTTTAGGAAATTGTTGATGTTTTATAGGGATGAGTTTTGAGGATTTTTTGGGAATGAGGGTTGTGTATTTTAGGGATGAGGTTTTAGGTGGTTTTATGTTATATAGTTTTGGGTTTTTTTTGGATAAGTGTTAAGGTTTTATGGGCTTGAGTGTTCGGGGTTTTTGGGGATAAGGATTTAGGGTTTTTTGTACTGAGGGTTAAGGGTTATTTGAGGATCAATGTGAGGGTTAATTAGTTTTGCGGATTTATAGTTTTCTATGGATGAGGGATGAGGGTTATTTGGGGATTTCTATTGAGAGGTTTTTTGGGGTTTGGGGTTGACTTTTTTGGTGTTGAAGGTTTATAATTTTTTAGGATGCGGGATAAATTTTTTAGGGGATGTGGGTTAAGGGATTTTTAGGGATAAGGGTTGATAGGTTTTTTGGGATGAAAGTTGAGGATTTTTTGGGGATGGGGGATGATCTCTTTTTTGAGCTAAGGGTTTATATTTATTTTTCCATGATGGGTTATGGATTTTTTCGATAGGGGGGTTTAGGGTTTTTTAGGGCTATGGGTTTAGGTTTTTGGGTTTGAGGGTTTATAATTTCTTTTACATTAGTGTATAATGTTTTATTGGTTATTATCGATAAGGTATTTTGGGGCTACAGTTTAAAATTATTTGGTATAATGGTTGAGGGTTTTGGGGTTGAGAGTTTATTTTTTACTGGATGAGGATTCAGGGTTTTTTGGGAATCCGGGTTGATTGTTTTTTAGGGATGAGGGTTTATTGTTTTTTGGTCCTAGGATGATAGGGTTTTTAGGGATGGGGTGTTGTGTATTTTCTGGGTTGAGGGTTTAGAGATTTTTAGTGCTATGTTTTTATAGTTTTTGGGGTCTGTGGGATGTGGGTTTCATGGGTATGAGTGATGAATTGTTTTGGGGATGATGGTTGAGGGTTTCTTGGGGATGAGGGTTGAGGGTTTTTAGAGAATGATGGTTTAGGGTTATTCAGGTTTGGTCATTTATTTTTATTTTGGGTTCATAGGTATTATAGTGTTTTTAGGGTTCTTGTAGAGTTTTTAGGGACATCTAGGTGGTTTGGGGTGTTTATTGTCTTTTGGGTATTTTGGAGATTTTGGGGGATTTGGGGGGGGGGTGTTTTGGTTTTATGTTCATTTATTTTTTGAGATAATTTTTACGTTTTAGGGTTTTTAGGTTCCTTTATGGGATTTAGGGTATTTTAGGGCTTTATGTTCCTTTAGGGTTTCTAGTGTTTTAGGGTTTTTAAGACCATGTGGGGTTTTTTAGTGTTTGTGGAGTTATATTATTTTTTAGGGTATTTAATGGAATTTTAGTGTATTTTAGTATCTTGTGTGGTATCTAGGGTTGTTGAAACATTGTTTAATAACATGAATGAAGAACTGAAAAAGTGGAATTCCTTAGAAAAAGGAGGATAAAATATATGAAGAAATTAAAGTTTTTCAAATCCTCAAATTTGAGTTCAACCAAGGTAGATTGAATCACCAGCGGTGCTCATGTACTTTCTCACTAGTTACTTGTGTGCTTCCCACATGAACGCCAATCCTTTTTCACTCAGTGTATCAAATTTTCCTATAAATATACCATTTTTATATTCATTTGTATGAACGAAATTACCTGAAGCCTGATTGCTTCTCCATTCTCCCTAATGCTTGACCCAAGTCCTTTGAAAACTCCAAGTTAGTTCCCTACCACCTAAAGCAAGTTAATTAGTGAAACATTGTAAGAATTAGTTTCTTTAAGTGTAACAATTAACAAAATTTTCATGAATAAATCATCCAAACCCCTTTATTTATGAACACTTGTGCAACTACACTTATGAAAATAGGATTATATGCACCTCACCTCTTAGAATATATATGAAGACTATTCATGGATTAAGCCAAGTATATACCAAGTGTAGTTATATTCGGTTTTTATCACCTAATATTTAACCAATTCACTCAATCCTACTAGCTCGCGACATACTTTCACACCTCTTACATGAACAACACTTTTTGGTTTATCTCACCCCTTCATTCTGTTTGATCCTTTAATGAATCCTCCTTCATATCCACTCATGGAAGTGTCTCTCCTTCATTGACTCCATTTCTGGAAAGGGATAATGTTGAAACCTCCAATACATCATCCTAATTTACTAAATATCATGGAAAGGAAAATATGTGTGTCTCCCATTTTTATTTAGATGTCTATGGTCATATGTTTTTTTTAACATGTCCAATCAGAGGGTAAGGATACTCAATGTGTTTGTGGATTTAGATTTCCATGGTCACATAGAACCTTACCCCAATGAAAGTGTAGAGGAGTTCCCAATCTCGAATTGTAGGGATATGACTATGTTGGTCCCCTATCATCTCTAAGATTCAAATCCTTGGATTCATATTAGGGAGGATAATGATCATAGTCACTTTTCCCTTCAACATGGGCTTAGATCCTACCTTTCTATGTGGCCAGTTTTAGGGAATCCCTCCTAGAATAATCCCATAGCCTTTCAGGCCAGACCTGATGAACTTTACCTTCACCTCACATTGAAAAGTTCTTTTCTTCTTGCACTCATGCACCATCGCCCATGCCTTTTTTCACCATAGGCCCGGCCTCTTCCACCAGCATAGGAGAAAAAATTTGTGGTTTCATAAATCATTCACATACTCTTGTTTCTCACAACGAGCATGAATTCTGTGGGAATTGAGGTAAGTGATGATAAAAAAACCCCAATTACCAACCTGAATCAATGAACATAAAGAACTCAGATTCCCACCATAACTAGGATACATAAGAATCCTAATCAACGTGCAAGCTCCACACCATCTCATGAATCAAATGAGATTTCATACCCCCTTAATCCTTCATCCTCCTCAAGAGTAATCAATAATATTAATTCCATTAATCAAAAAATCTTCCTTAAGATTAAGCCTCGAGTTAATCCCTCAAATATCCTTTACTTAATACATTACTCATGGACCCTATTATGGGGCATCCTCTCTAGTGTTAAGCCCCAAATTAAACCCCTATGTCACCATGAATCAATATATTACACGTGGAACATTTTACTTAGGAATCTTCTTCAGGAATATTCCCCAGCATAATCCTCTAAAAGGTCCATAATCCCCTGCAAGACATACCCAACTACATGAGATTTGATTCCCATCTAAGTGGTATATGTTGAAAGACTCCCAGTATACAAATAAAAACCCTAAAATCAACCCAGTTCTCTCTAGGTCACATTCCTAGAACGTCATAATACAACATGGAAACTCATATTCTTTCCAGGTTCCTTGGTATTCTTCTGTACAAGTCTCACACCAAAAATTTACTAGGAAACACCCACTTAGACATCCTTTCCATATTATGTTAAACTATATGGCTGGGTCATTATAACATGACCTTAAAAAGTATGATGTGTCCTATTAAGTAGAAACAAACTATATGGGTTATGATTACTTTCACAAGGATACATAGGTAGCCCATATGTAGGTTATATCCCAACATCATGAAAACTTTCATCTCTATGGATGACGATAGAATACAGAGTTTCTTTTTTCTACCTAGACCCAAATCATTTTTTTTCATAGAAGCCACTTTAGGGTAGTGGGAACTGACCGAATACACTGTTTAGTGGGATATTCAAAATTCAAAAACCACAAATCACGAAAATCAACGCAAAACCGCAAATCAACGCACAACCGCAAATCACTTGATCCGCCCGAGAATCCATGGCTCCATCACGTCAACACCACCACCATCATCACATCACTGTCTTCCATAAACGTCGCATGTCATTTCCATCATCAACAAAGGAAACCATCGCCGACGTTGCAGCCCTTAACCAAAGAAAAACAAAAAGCATCCTTCAACCATTCTCTTCATTGACCTTCATCCGGAGGATCATCGAAGACCATCAACCCACCGTAAAAACACCATAAATTTTCCATCATCTCCAACCGTCATAGAAAACATCTGCACCATCGTTGTGATGCCTTCATTGTCACCGCATCGAAAACAAAAAACATCGAAACCAGAAACACAAATTTGAAGGAGAAAAACCATTAAAGTCGTGCCTGGAGGACCAATAGTCGCCGAGCCACACATCCCAAAGCCTCAACTAACCACTGATCCAGATCCAACTGGGAAAGGTACAAAGGAATGTGAGGCCAAATTAGGGATTTGAGCGGTAGTGGACTTCTAACACCAACATCGTCGAAGAAGCAGAAATCCAGTAGTAGTAGAACAAAAATAGGACGAATCAGGTAGCACCAGAAGATACACTGATCGTCAATCCTCATAACACAAAACCTATTTGTTACCACTGCTGCTACTCCGACCAGGAGAGGCTCAGAAGAACATGAGGCCAGAGCAAGAATTGAGCGTCGTAGGGTTCCACCGGAAGAAACCGTCAACGGGAAGACTGAATGAGTCAAATAAGAATATCCACAACATCGAGCATCACAGCAAAGAAGGAGAAAAACCAAAGAATAAGGGAACCACCGTGAAGAAGGAGAACTAATAAAAGGAAAGTACCGGAAAGGAGGAAGTCCGAAGTTGAGATCCATGACCACCGAGGAAGGATTTAGAAACCCTAGGAGGGGACCCGAGAGAGGATAGGTGAGTCAGGCAATTGGGGTTCCATCAAAATAAATTTCTGAGCGCCCACAAAGTGGTTTAAAAAAACACCATTGATGTAATAATGACTAAATGAATCTCAATGAAGTATATAAAGGTTACCATTTATGGAAAACCTAGGATATATACATATATTTCTACTAATTTGGAATATCAGATACATTTTGATTATTATAAAATTCCATACATTCGGTTAATTTATTTCCAATTTTGGGATAAACCACCTCTTACTTAAAAATTAATAAAGGATTCATGAACATGTCTTAAATATATAATAGTGTAAAAGAGTATGAAATAATTTCCCTCAAAAGGGTGTGATGTTCCCGACCTCCCATCCTCTTGACCAATGCGAGTTCTTAAGAGTCATAGGTCAAAACACCTATCAAATTCCTTCCTTTATAAAGATAATCTGTTTGGATACAAAAAAAATTGATGCTTTTGGTTCCATGAATAAATCCGTTTAAAACTGTTTGGAAAAAATTATTCCTAACCATAACAAAAATTCCATGGGAATCAAAAATTGGTGAACCCGACAAGAAAAAATCAATTATTACATTTATTTCATTAAAATGGATGTAATGATTAGTCTCCATTAGACCATTCCATTTCCTATCTATGTTCCATTTCTAAAAGGAATAAAAAATTGTGAACCCAATGTGAAAAGAACAATTATTTCATTTCATTCAATAAAAGGGATTTATTTATTATTCTCCATCAAATCATTCCATTTCTTAAATAAGTTCCATTTATGAATGAAACAAAAATTGGTGAAGCATAAATGAATCCTTAACCATAATGATAGTGTTACCCATCTGTCAGACCCTTATCAATTCATAAAAGTGGGACAGATAAAGAAATAAATTAGGAATTTTTTCAATTGAATGAAATGATTGAGTTCACTATTTGTTTTTTTGGATACATATAGGAATTATTTTCCAAAACCATGTGAAAATAAAAATATATTCCTTAGAATTCAAGCATGTGAATTCCCTGTTTTCTACTCCTGGTGGATCCTCATTCACTGGAAGGACACCATAACTAAATCAATGTCATAAATGATGGGTCTCAAATGAACTGTTCTAAGAGTACCATCAACCCAGTACCATCCTAACCTTGGAGGATGCCTGATAGGACCTAGGTATCAAAAATCTCCCCTGGTTGTTCGATCAATGATGACAGGTGGTGAAGAAACAAATGATTCCAACCACCACCTTAACCGTTTTGGGAGGTTGCCCCCTAAATAAAACCACCAATCCCTCACATATTCTATGGAATTCAACCAATAGTAAAACTACAACCTCATTCTAAAGACACATGTATCCCTTCCCAAGGGATCCTATACGTAATCACTTTCAACAATGTTGTGCGGCATTAAATCCTTATCATTATGAAGGTGTTGTGGTAGGCTGTCTAGTCAGGGTCCCTCAAACCTGGATGTGCAAGATAGACTACCGAGGAACAAATCTTCCAACAGGGAGTGGGTTACTACCTTCACAGCCTTCTTAGAATCCCACCAAACTAATTTGGTGGAAAATAATGATCGGTTACACACACTTATTCATCGTTAATAAGCCAAGAAGAAGTATCGTCTTGTATAACATAATCAATCCCATCATTATAAAAAGGAAAATTATGTAAGTAGGTACATAAAAAATCCTAAAATAAAAAACCATCCATTACACTGCAAGAATTTAAATAATCATTTCAACCAAATACAATGAAAATACGTAATAAGGAACATACAAATGCCTAAAACCACCAAGCCTACCAACAACATCATTTGGTATCATCTAGAGAAGTTATTCAAAATTCCCCAATTACAGGAAGAGCGATGTCTCAACTTTGTCCCCCCAACACATGAGTATTTTCAGTACCCACTAGTAGGAAAGGGAGGATAGAAGAAGGGAAATACACCTACTCCAGACATTTAAGGGAAATATATTCCCTTTATGGAAATTTAATGCAACAAGAACATCTTGGAAATGGTGAAAGGGCTGAATAAAATTCCAACCCATATCCTAGAGAATTTCCAAGATATCATCACAATGATAAAATAGTACCTGACGGATAGAAAAACAACTATGTCCCTATATGCAGTGTGGCTCATCAGCATGTCACCTCAGAGAAGATACACATCTATGTTCCTATCTAGGTGGGACATGGGGCACACTCCCCCATATTATACAGACAACCGGATTGTGAACACACACATGTTCCAATTTGAGTTAATTGGGAAATCATAATTTCCACTCAAAGGAAGACACATACACCTACCCAGAACGACCATTTTTTCCAATAAGTGGCCCCAACTATTAGTAAGATGGTATCTAAGAAGAATTATCATCAAACACAATTGAGGAATCAAGAGTCGATCTTCGATCTGGATCCACTCAATACAAGAGTTCTTGATTCCCTTAGACATTTATCTATTGTTGATCATGATGCTACACTCCCATTACCAAATCATGGGAGGAATATTTGTAATTATAAAGGTCCTCATTAGACACTTCCTCGTGAAGGTTTGCTTCATGAAAATCAAGTTAGCCTCGAGATTTTATCTCCTAATGAGATCCATGACAACCCTTCATGTCTCCAGAACACTAAGTACAATGATGGTTTACCAAATACTATAACCCTCCATGGTGGTCCTCTCCATGATGATTCTCAATGTGATGATCCTCTCAGTAGTAGTGATTCTCATTTCTAAGAGAATTCCCTAAAGGAAAATGTAGTTATGATAAATCCCTTTTCTCTTGAGGTCCTTTCAAACAAAAGTCCATTCATGTATGATGCCTTTTCATTGAAAGGTGAAATAATTTCTTAGCTAGAAGATATCCCAAGGGAATACTCATTCCCTAAACTACCATTGGGACATTTAACTTATAATTCAATAGTGTAACTCCCTATCGATATTTATGATTTTGATAAAGTGATAGAGAAACCAAAAGATTGGTACGATCAAGTAGAGGATCCTCTATAAAAATATTAAGAGGATATATTAAACATGAGGAAATAATATACGGAAAATGAAATACTAGTCTTTTTTTGGCCTTCGTACACTTCTCAATAGAATATTATAAAAATGATTTTGGATGATTGTTTTCCTGGAATCCGCTTCAACATATGGAGAACTATTCATCACCAAAAATCAAAGGTATTACCTTATGAAGAGTATCCAAGTAATGTCAAGGTAATATAAGGGTTACATTACCAAATTAACATAGCATATCTCATGTCTTCCCAACATCTAATTATTGAGAAGCAATAGAGAGCCCTTCAATGTGCATGCCTTGATGCATTAATAAGGTTTTGATAGATGTTTTCATATACCCCATGTGGTGTTTTCATCATAGTATGGGGTGCACATGGAGCATTGCATTTCCCTTCTCCATAAAACCAAAAAATATTACTCAATGTTGTGTCATGAAATTTTATTTCCCCCGGAGATCTATAATAGTCATATTATATTAAAGTCTGAATACATGATCAAAAAGAACATGACTCGATCAGATTTTACAAAATTCATCTCCAAAGAGATCATACTGTTGAGATAATTCTACATGAACCATCAGTGAATATTGTTTAGGCCTCTAGGATAGAGGATGAAATCCATCATATTTTGCGCAGATGTCTGAAATAGCACAACAGACTTCTGAAATAGTTCATTTAATTGGGTGTCGGATAATACACCCATATAATGTTTGGAGAAGACTCCATATAATTAAAAAAGAATCAACACTACTATGAGCCATAGTAATTCAAGAAGAATGCCATCCCATAGGTTTGGGGGTTTTTAACTCAACCAATGAAGCCAAAAAACAGAACCTGAATGGTTGAGAGATAAGAATAAGAATATCCCCAACTCGCAGGGATGGGGGATTTTTCACATTCAAAATCCCCTCCTCAATGAAATTAATTTTTCTCTAGATTTGGGATGAATCCACAAAATGAATTCACAAATAAACTATCTTATGATTCCCTACATCTTACTATTGTCCAAATAGTTCCGAGGAAACCAACTAAGAGGTTAATGAGGTCTCATGGATGACGCAAAGAAGGACAATCTCAAAGAGATACCAAACAATACAAAAATTCATTATGCAATGGTAAATGTCATAAATTTAATCATTGAAGATACTAAATAAAATGATTCCAAATCATGGGAATTAGAGGATGAGGTTCTTGTTCATGATGCAGTCCACACAAATGAAAATAAAGAAGGTGTGTGTACCCAAAATTAGAAACTATCCCAAAATTTGGGTGCATGCTCAAATAATGTACTCCTTCCTCTACAAAATGTGCCTCATAATGTTAATATAGAATGTTAGACTATGTATCACCTATCCTCTGAAGAATTTAAATCCCTTTCCCTTGAGGAAATATTTTTTCAGAAATATGAGGAGATGAAGGTGTTGAGAAGACACAATGAATAGTTTCTATGAGGCCGCATTCCTATAAGATATTCTCCAAAATAATATTATCCTCTTACAATTACAGTAGTATCACATTTAATAAAAGGGAATATTTCAAATACTGACGCATATGATTAATTACCCCTTTTGCAGACACACCCTTACAGGTATATCCCAATCGGTTTCCCGTGAGAGATTCCAACGGTTCCACCACCATTGGTCCTACCAGTTACTGCACCTTTTTAGGCTCTATACTCTACACATTTTTGTGACTCAGCTCATCAAAATGTTTCTAAATTTTTTTTGACCACCATTATGTCATTAGAACCTCAATTGGAATATATTAAAGGACGGTGTTCACTAGTATAGGTGGAAAAGTTCGCTTATCCCAAATGGATAGATCTATCTCCTCCCTCACTGAACTTTGGTAATCCCATGTTTCATATTTCTAATGGCTTGGGAGATCCATAGCAGCACTTGATCATATCATATAACACTACTATCTAATGATGGGGACCCCTGAATAGCAAGGATCAATGAAACTCAGATGTGTCGTACAATCATTACAGAGGTTGTCCTTTATCTTGTATATATTTTTGTAACCTCGATTGATCACTGTATGGTAGGATCATTGGTATAACTACCTTTTCCTGTTTAACTAAACATTGTAGAAGACAATATACTTTAATCTAATGAATTGAAAAAATGTATAATGAAATATTTTTACATTTAATTTCTCAATGGACAGGAAAAACGTACTCTTTAAATATACTACTCCCTCATGAATAGATTCTTCATATTTGTGTTTCCAATTTCCATGATGAGTTCCATAGACCATTAATATCTGTGAAAAAAACATGAGGGTTTCAGGTCCTTGCTTCAATTTTTTAATATAATGTTAATTCCATTACAAAGACTAACACTAAATCCTATGTAATCTTATCAGCTCCTGGAAGAAGAAAATGTAAACCATAAGATGTTACATTTAAATCTAAGAAAGCCTCTTTACCAAATCCTACCTCAAATCCATCTTCAAATAGTAGGGCTCTACCTATATAGTTATAGAAACGAAAAATTCCTCTTAGAGATGATCAAATATAACAAAAGAAGATATTGTTTTAGTTGTTAATGAAAAAAAGTCTATTCATTTCATAATGAACAGGTTCATGGATACTTCATCACATCATTTGAAAACAACCTTGTCTAGTTTCCTAGGCCAAAGAAACCTAAAAAAGAAGGAGATGAGAACGAACCAAACTATTTCTATGTCCACCAAATGTTGGGGAACCACATCTAGGAGTGTTTTATTTTTAAAGACCTCATAAATAAGATATTTGACTCTAGTAATATGAAACTAAACAGTTCTACATCCTTGGTAACACCTATTTATGCTACTGATCTAGATCAATAAGGAAAATGGCACGAAGTCAAAAGAAAGAATGTATTGAAATTTGATGACTGGATGGTTAATAAAATGATCAATTAGATTCACTTCATTCTATATACATTGTTTAAAAAACCAACTATGACTCATTCCACGTCTGATATCCTTCTTACAGGTTTCCCAAATAAGTGTGACCCCAAAAAATCATGAATATATTAACAAAAGAAAACCATATCGAACCCTTCTTGGGAATAACCTACCCAAGGATGATCTAGTATTAGTAATTACTTTGTTTCCTAACACAAGATAATCTGAAGACCCTGTTACGACATTACCTACCTGGTTGGATTATTGGGGTCTTGAAAGGAGATATTTTTGAAGGAATATAACACTTAGTATATGTAAGGGGTTTAAAACACACCATATTATCACATGTTATTTCATTTGAAGTATGAATTATTCTAATCATTTAGCTTGGAATCATATCCCATCCACCAAACCAATATACTCAATCTATATTGATATATAACTATTTACACAACCCACAGGTTTGTGATACTCACCCAATAATTGAAGTCATATATATTCATACATATCCAAATGCATCATATTCATAAGGTACAATAACACTTCATGTAAAAGTTTTGAGTTATATATGATGATAAATATCCACATGATAAAGACCGAAGAGATAGATAGTCTACCCCATTCACCAGCCTAGACAAGGAATAAGCCTCCAGGTAGGTAGGTAGTCTGGCCCCAACACCCTCTACCCATAGAAACATTACTCAAGAGAGAATTGAATTCATTTTAAGTATACAACATAATTTTCATAAACTCTATTCAACAATTAAATTCATGTCTATAACATCAATTACAAGATTATGTCAAGGTAGATGAAAAAATAAATTCATTAAGATACCTAGCTTTTATATTTAAACTAAATCATACACCATTCATCACAGAACAATTTATAACTATGAATAAAATAGATAAAATATTTACATAAATTAACAAAAAAAATTTTTAAATATGAGATATAAATTTATTTACAATTCATAAATAAATTCTAATTATAAACATTTTATATTTTTAGCTTCACATTATGGACATTACACAACTATGAACATAACAATTTTATATTAATTCCAATATGAAAACTTTCATATACATCATTATATGGAATATTACTTAAAATATAATATATTTTTATAATTAAAAACATTTTTATAATACAATATTTTATTATGTAAACATTTAACATAATTTAATATCAAATATTTAATAATTATTAATTTTTTTTCAAATAAATAATCAAAACCCTTTGGATGTTATTTGAAAAATGTTTTAATTAATAATACCTTAATTTGAACAATTAAAATTAATTAATTATGAATAATTCATAATTTAAATACAAAACATTATATATTGACCTAATTTAATAATTTATAATTATTTTTATGTTATCACATAAGATATATAAATAAAAACTTTTATTTCTATATCATAATACATTTCATATAATTTTTTAAAAGGTGTTTTAAATATTAACATTTATTATCTAAGGAATATTTAATAATAAATATTTCATTGTTTCGGACCAATTTCACACCCTTAATCATTTTGAGTTTATTTAGACCTTCTTTCCAAAGGTAGGTGGTCATTTTTAATTTTCTAAATATATCTTAAAGAACATGTTGGATGAGATGATGGGAGGCTGGGAGGCTGGGATAATCACACACTTGGGGGGGGGGGCATTTCATACTCCAAGACTCTCTTATAGTTTTAAGACACATTCACGAAACCTTTATTAAATACCAAATATAAAATGGGACTCCCTTATATAAATAATCAATTATTATCATGTATTGGAGTTTTAAAATCATAGTTATGTATATAAGGATAACCATTAATGCAGATATCTGCATGTATCTAAGTTTCTCCATTGATGGTACCATTTTGTAAGATGATTAGAGATTATTATGTCGTTTATTATTATGATGTTGTTTTTAAGCCATGTAGTGGCATTTTTTTAGAATTTATCATCATCTTGGATGGTTGGAGTCATTTAAATATTGTTATCGGGCCTTTGATATGGGATTCCAACGTTTCCTTCTGAAATGAATCAAAACCTATGTAGATTATTTCCATGTAATAGGACACATGATACCTTTAAAAGTCATGTGATGGGGACCAAACTACGTAGTTTGATGTCAAGTGGCAAGAACATCCCGTAAACATGTTCCTAGTAAAAAAATTTGTGGGACATATTCTAAATTGTCCTGAGGTACCTTGAAAGAATGTATCCCATAAGGCTATAGATGACCCTACTAAGGATATGGCCCACATAATATTAGGGTGGATTTGGGTTGATTATTTTTAACGATAAGGAGGATTCCTATTTATCCCTTTTGGATTGGAATAAAATCCCAAATAGTTCATAAGAGTTGGGGATTTCACTTATGGAGAAGGCCTAATGAAAACTTGTATAAGAGAGGATATATCCCGTTTAAAGACTGGTTACATTGTGTTTTGGGGCATATTCTGAATATGTGGCCAGTTTAAGCTCTAAGAGAATGATATAAAAAGGTAATCTCCTCCCACAATGGTTATTTAATTGTGTGGGTTTCAGATCGTTAGTAACATCTAATCCCATATGAGTCATTCTTGATGTGACAAACAAGATGAAGTGGAATATTTATCAAACCACACGATCTCCTTCATCTACTAGTGGATGAGGCTAGGGATATAGGACATAGAAATGGATTTTGTGTTCTCATATCCTATTTTTTCCCCAGGCCTCATGTATGGAAGGTGGTAGGGAAATGAAATACTATAAGAAATATTAGGGGCTTACTCTATGAGATATTCCATATTCCCAATTTTAATGATAATGATAGAAGATAAGGAACTATACCTCATCAAATGGAATGGAAAGTGGCCCCCCTCACTAACTGAAAAGGGGAGGTCCCTTGCATCGCCTTAAAGTTCTTGGTCCTCATTACTGAGGTCATACCCAATTTTTAACTACTAGATCATTAATGATTGAAATTATGACTAGACAGGTTTGAATAGTAATTTTAAAATTTAAATACAAAATGTAGTTTATAAAATTAAGTTTTTTCATGAGTGCATTGTTATTAGAATGAGTTTCAATTTAAATAAAAATCTTTAACACCAAGATTTATAGTATTTTCGATCAAAAAGATCCTAGTACAATCCTAATCCTCTTCCATTTCTATATAATACTGGTACTCACTATGAACCTCACTTTTAATGGTCTGATAACGGTGTTACAAACATTTCCTTTTACAAAAACCCAAATGCATAACATAGTCATGTTATAGGAGACGGACCTAGTCTGTTTATCTAAATTCTGATCAGGATTCAAAACCCATAAATCCTTTTAGGTGCTGGAATAACAAAATGAAATAAAGACATGATTTTTATTGGAAAAGACATAAACATGAATCAGAAAATAAAAACAGTGGGAAACATATTACATGAATAATAAGTTATGGAGGGAAACCATAAAATGATCAAAAATGTTAAATATGTTGATGATTGATGATTTTTTAACACTTTTAAGTGAAAAATGTAAAATTTTAATTCTTTATATGATCATAGAAAGAGTAAATAAGTCAAATATGTTCGTGAACAATTATGAGAAGCAAGAATGTGTCAAAGATTTATCATAATTTGTCTCTCAAATGGTCTGTACTATTATTATTTTATTCCTTGAGGATATCTCTTGAACCATTAAAACCATGATTCTCTAAGATCATTTCTATTTACAAAATTTTTATGACACTTTTTAGAGAATAATAATAAAATAATCTGACCTTGAACATCATCTATTAAATTCACACTAAAAAAGAGTACAATTTGGGAATTATATTTCATCAAATTATATTAAAGTAAAAGATTTAAAATTTTAAGTAAAATAATTTAAAAAAATTTAAAAAATATATATAACAATATAATTTATAATTCAACAGAAATAACAAAATAATATTATGGAATATAAAGGTAGTAAAACCTATTCTAAGATAGAGCATTGCATGAGTTTCAATCTTCTTGAATATGTGTACATAAAAATAATGTTAAAATTATTTTTAACAAATTATTTCCATTATATTTCAACAAAAAATGAAAACAAATTTAACAAAGTAATTATCTTAAAAACATTAAATAAAAATTGAAATAAAAATTTTAGAAAAAAAATTAACTAAGGGTCGAATAAATAAGCTTTTAGTATATTGACCAATGGTTGGTGTCAAATGGTGGAGAAATAGAGGTGACCCAAACATGATACCAATAAAATGATCAATTTTTGTATTTCCAATGGTATAAAAACATATAATGATGGATTTTTCATGATACCACTAGAAATAAAGAGATATGGTGGTCTAGTGGTGTAAAAACAAAGTAGATGCTATTGTTTTACATACAAGTATAAAAAATAATAAATCAAACAAAAAATATAAATATTTCCATGCTACTGAATAACTAAAGGATTCAAAAGAAGTAAACCAAATTCTATCATTGTTGGTATAATGGTGGTAGATTATGTACTGTTGGAGGTTCCCAATGGTGAAAAATTACATACCAGTGTATACTTTCAATAGTGTTTGAGGTTACAAAAACATTAATTGAAAAGTAAAATGTAGGTTTAAAAAAATTTAAGGAAGGAATCTATTTCGATGTTAATTTTTACCTAAATGTGGTGCTACTATTGGTGATGTACAACTATGAAAGACTAAAAACATTCGAAGAATCTTCTACCATGCTAATAAGAAACTAAGAAGATGAAAATGATTGGTGAAAGTGAAATATTGGTGATCATGATCTTCCACTTATAATTAACTACCATTGGATTAAAATGGAAGAAAAATAATTGTTCTTCCATTGGGGTCCTATGGTAACAAAATAGAGGTGATTTCTTTGATTTCCAAATGTAGAAAAATAGTGGTTCAATAATAAAAGGTTGGAATATCCACCATCAAATGGTTTTAACTTAAAATTTTGGAGGATATACCATTGATAATGATGCTACCATTACACGATAAAAAAAATAAACCTATCAGAGCATACCGGGAAGAAGAAATAACTATTTTAGGTTCATGATGTGGAATCCACTATTCAAGGAAGAGCTTGGTGTCAAGTGAAACTGATGAAAAGTTCATTCATTTGAAGACCAGTGATCTATCAGTGAGGAATGGTCCAACCAATTTTACAAGATAAGTTGAATCGATCAGAGCGAGTGAAGATTCATAAATTTTGGATGAATGAAATTGTATATTGAATAAAACAGATGAAATGCGGAAGAAGATGATAGATTTTGAAATGTATACTTGTATGATAAAAAAATAGACATGTGATCAAATGGTTGATAAGTAACTTACCTAATGGTCATCATCATGTCTATGTTTTTCAACTAGGATGAACTGTGAAGTAATATCGCAGTCTGACAATGATTTGTAGATGCAGATATCGAGTGGAATAACAAATAAGTGGTTATGATCTATCATTAGAGCTGGTTACCGGGGATTAGCATCATTTACACATTTTACACACATAGGCATTTATCTTATTGGGATACCTAGACCAACCTCTTAGTTAGGAGGACATGCTCTATGGTCCTTATACATGGACTTTCAGGTAATAATAATGCACTATCACATCGGACACTCCAAATCCTTTTTGTGGACTAATTGAGGCAGGCCTTACCATTGGGATGAACCAATGGGTCCCCTAAGATGTTAAGGGATAGCCTAAGAGGCTCATAAGGATGCCCCAAATTTTTTACATAATAAACAAATATTTAAAATTTAGGTAAATAAAATAAACAAACAGTAAGTATAATAAATAACATTAAAAAAAGTAATAAAAAATTTATTATCATTTAATAACAATTTCATTTTAATAAAGGAGGTTAGATAGTAATTTATTAAAATAGATAAGACTATTAAAGTATCAAATCACCAATTAAAAATACTAAAAAACTCCCACTTTTTTAAATTCAGAAACATAAAATTTATTAAACATTCAACAAAAAATATCCCTCTTTTTGAAATATATCAAATAGTAGATTAATATATAAAATAAACTCCCTTTTAATCAAAAACCAATAAAAAATAAATTTAAAAAGTTATTATTTTAACAAATATAATAGAATTAAGACTCATTAAAATTTTTAAAAATCAATTTTAAATAGTATGAACTTATTACAATTTGATCAGAGTATAAAATAACATCCAATTATAAAACATATGTAAATATATATTTAATTCTAGTGATTATACTAACATAGATTTTATGCTTCTAAAAAATTAAATTAAAATTTCATATTCTAAAATTTAATAGAATATTTGGGTTTTGTGACAATGTTAGATGACTATTTGTCATTGGAAAAAAATATAATCATATATTACCATTATTTACTTTATCTTGATGGAAATGAATTCTAACATCTATGGGTTTAGTTATAGAGTATTTAATAGTGTTTTTAGAAATTTAAATAGCACTTGAGTTATCATAGTAAATAGGAATTTTATCAAAACAGATATGGAACTCATGAAATGTTTATCATTCTAATACTCTATGAATAACAACTAGAAGTACGGACATATTCGGCATAAAATATTTACAATTCTACTAAAAGTTGTTTCCTAGTGCTCCAAAAAATTCATCTCTTTGCTAAAAATTGACACATACCTATAGTGATTTTTTAATTAAGTCTATATCCTCCAAAGTAAAAAATCAATCAAATCCAATAAATCAAAGAAATTATCTTTAGAATATAATAGTCTTGTAAAAATAATACAACTGTTATATCTAATTACTCTTTTAAAATATTTAAGATGAATTTCTTTTAGTTTTTACTTATATCTATAACATATGACAAATGAGAACATGAAGTCTGGTCTATAATCAATGAGATATAGTACACTATCTATCATTCCTCTATATATTTTAATATCAACTAACATTACTGATTCATCTAATTCCAATTTTCCATTTATACTCTTAGTTTTTTTTAATACTTTTACTTGAATCAATTTCAACCCTCTTTATATGTTCATTAGCATACTTATAATGACTTCAAAAAATGCCATCATTACATTGATTAATTTGTGAACCAAGAAATTTTTTTATTTATCCCATTAAGATCTTTTCAAATTCACTTTTCATTAGATTATAAAAATAATTAAATAGAGAATAATTTGTTGAACCAAATATTATATCATCCATATATATCTGTATAATCAGAATATCAGTTGAAAATATTATTATAAACAAGTTTTTATCAAGATTACCTTTAACAAAAATATATTTTAATAAAAACGGTTTTAGTCATTCATACCAAGATCTAAGAGGTTTTTTAAGACCATCTACGTATTTATTAATCTTAAAAACATGATTAAAAAATATATCATTTTCAAATCTGAGGAGTTTTATAACACAGACTTCCTCTAAAATAATTCCATTCAAAAGGATCCTTTTACATCCATTAAAATGATTTTATATTTTAAAAATTATAAAATTCTAATAGAATTGTGATTTCTTCAATCCTGACAATGGGAGAAAAGGAATCATCAAATTATTTTCCATATTCATAGGAATAACCTTGATCTGCATGTCTTTATTTATTTTAAAAAAGTTTTTTAGCTTTATTAATTGTATTATTAAAAATCTATTTTGTTTTTATAATAGGTTTATATTTCGGAGAAGAATCTAAATCCCATATTTATTCCTTTTGAATTGATTTAATTTATCCTGCATAGAATTAATCGAATTTTAATTAATTAAATAATTTTTACCATTGATAGAAATTATGATAGAAACAAACAGATAATTTTCATATTAAAGTATAATAGATTTCTTGGTTTGAATTCCAAATTATAAATTTCCAATTACCTTTTCATAAGGGAGTCATTAAAAGTTTTCTATTCTTTTATATCTGTTTGAGAAGATATATGTTCCCCTAATCTAATGAATTTCATTATCATAGTCATTATCTTAACGAAAATTAAATTATCTAAACTCATCATTTTCATTGACAGACTCAGAATCCTGCTTACTAGAATTTTTTTCATTAAACATAACATGCCCTAGTTCTTTAGCATAAAACATTTTCTTATTGAAAACTCTATAATCTTATCTATCATTAGAATATACTATAAATATCCCTACATCTGATTTAGATTCAAATAATTTTAATTTATATTTTGTATTAGATATATATAAGGTATATCCTAAGACACTTAAATAAGAAAATTTTGGTTTAAAACCATTGAAATGTTCATTAGGATTCTTATTTATGAATTATCTAATTGAAACAATATATAAAACAATGAAATTTGTATATATATATTCTTCCCATAATTTTTTAGGAACTCTAAATTTTATTAGCATGGACCTAGACATTTCTTGGATAGATATTTTCTTTCTTTCTACCACACTATTCTATTGTGGTGTCATGTGGGTGATAAATAATTTTTATATCCATTTTATTCACAAAATTTATCAAATAATATATTCAAAATACTAATCACCTCTATCACTTCTGATAGATATGATTGAAGCATTTTTAAATTTTGAATATGCTTACAGAAAGGAGAAAATTGGGATATTGTTTCATTTTTTTGGGAGAGGAAATAAATCCATTAAAATCTAATGTAACCGTCTATAATTTAAAATACATACTTTATAACACAAAAACAAAAAAAAATTATAGGCCCATACAATCCGATATTTAATAATTATAAACATGTAGGAGTACTGACATCACTTATAGATTTAAATATTTCATTATGTTTATTACCATTCAAATAATAATTAAAAATAAATTAATTACTTGTATGTGAATTGGGAAGTTGAAGAACCTATACATGATTTGATAGTTTTTGAAACATTATGATATTTTTATTCCTAAGCCTCATATACCACAAAATTTAATCTACTTCTATTGTATTCAAAAACTTCTCCTTTTGAATGGATAAATCATAAAAATAAATATTACATATATTTTATTTTTTAAATTCAAAAAATAAAACTAATTTAGTTTGTAGTTTAGTGCATTTATCATTTTAAAATATAATATTTAATACAATATCACACAACTATGATATACTTATAGTGTTATGTTTTAAAAAAAAATTTATCATACTATTGAAATAATTAATGTTTTAGAAAAACCAACTTCATCAATACCATTAATCCAACCTTTAGAGTTTTCTCCAAAAGTGATGAGGCCATTATCATGTGAATTACATGATATAAATTTTGAAATATCACCTCGTATGTGCCTCTATAAGACCACTTTTATGTACTATAATTCATTGAGTTATCTAAAGAAGATATCAAAAAATTAAACAATCAAATAAATGGTTTTGGTACCCTTTCCAACATGGGTACAACTAGATTAGTAGTAAAAAAACATAGTCACCCAATTGATTTAAATCATTTATTAGTGTGATGATTACAAACTAATTCATTATGATGAATTCTCTAATATTTCCAAAATATTTTTTAATTATTAGTGAACACTCATTGGCATAATTCCCTTTTATTATGCATTTAAAAGAGTTTACACATTAAATGATTCTTTTTGAGATTTTAACTAATTTAGTCTTATTTAAACACATATTTATACATCTATATCAAAAAAATTCTTATTGGTGTTTAGTTTCCCTAAATACATTTTCTTGTCATATTTTTTGAACTTATACTAACGTAGATAAATCCTCTTTAAGATTAAAAACATTATTTTTCAAAACAACATTCTCTTTTTGAATAGTGTTTAAATCTATATAAACATTTTCATTGGTTCCAAAAGGTGTATTTATTAGTTTTTTTATATTATTTCCATAATTTATTACATTAATTTTCAATATTATTTAGATCATACAGAAATAAATTAAACTTTATATTTTAATATTTATCAGTTATTTCCAAATAGTTTTTCATCCTTTCATTTTTCCTCATTTTTATAGCATATTAGAATTATAATCCTCTTTATAATTATCAATATGGGAAATAAAAGTTTTATATTATCACATTACCTTTCCATTTTCTCATTTTCATTAATAAACTTATTATTATTAAATGTTGTTCTAGTATACTTTTCAATTATTCTAACTACATCATTCATTAATTATTCATTTTTTCATAGAATATGGTTAACATTGGAATTTAAATAATCATAATTGAAACATGAATAAAAAATAATTTCATTTTCATTTTCTAGATAAATAATTATGATCAACATATTCATGAGTTATTACTAGAGTAAATATTGAATCATTTACCTAAATTTGAATACCCATCATGGTAAGATTCCATGTCTCCTATTCACTTCCAGAATCACCACTTGTATGAGAACTATCTGAATAGTACCAACCGACAAAAAAAATTCCTTTTTATTTTATATTTTTATTTTTTTGGATGTTTAGTTTAGGGAAATCATTCCTTATGCGACCTTTATTCCTACACTCATAATAAGTTAATTCTAAAACATCAATATTTTTATGAGTATTACACTTCTTATTTTCCTCTTTAGACGTCCTCTTGAACTTCATATTTCCACATATGTTTTACATGAACTTGAAAAATATTTTACTAAAGTGATCCATATTCTTGTCACTTTCCTATAAGTCCGATTTAGAGGCATTACTGTTATCAATAACATTTGATATGAAACTAATGCTTTTCCTTTTATTGATATCCTCATTGAAAATATTATTCATTTCTAACTCATGCTATAGAAGGGAACCCATTAGTTAATATAATGTATACCCCTTTAAAATATAACTCTCATTGATCGCCACATTCATTTCATGACATATTTTTGGAAGATCTATCAATACTCTTTCCACTTGAATTGTATTATCCAATACTTCTCCAAGAGAACTCATTAAATTGTTTATACTTGTGACCTAATAGATAATCTTGTTGATTAATTCTTCATATCCTGTCTTGAATTCTTGGTATTCAACTCAGATCATTTCTAGTTTGGTTCTATTGAGATGGTCAATCCGATAGTGAGTCACTTGAGGTATCCTCCATATATTGTGGGCTATCTTACAAGATATACCATGGCTTTAGAAACTTATTCTTATAATATAGTATAAAAATAATTTTAACTTCATAATTCAAAACATATTTTACCATGTCATTAAGTACTAGTGTCTTAGGATCAAATTTTGGTAGCTCATATGGCTTATCCATGATAGTCTAGTTATCCACACTCATTTGTTTCAAGTAGTCTTCCATTCTACCTTTTTAGTATCAACAGTCACTTCAATCAATGAATAGAGGATTCAATGGATTTCGAACATCATTATAATTGAAACTTTCCGTCTTAAAATATATATTTTCTTTTAATACATATATTTTTTAGTATAGGATATAAAGTTATCATAATGTTCAAAATAAATATCAGAAATACTAACCTACCAACGATATGGTTTTGATACCAATTTTTTGATATCAAAACAACAGAGTTATGTACCTTACATTGATACCAATTATTGGATCATTACTGATGGAAATTAGGACTAGATGGGTTGAATTGTAGTTTTAAAATTTAAATATAAAAACAAATAGAATTCATAAAATTATGTTTTGTAGTGAGTACAATGTTCTTATAATGAGTTTTAATAGAAATAAAAAGTATGAACATCATGATTTATAGTGTATTCGATAAGAAATATATTAGCCCAATCCCTAATATCCTCTACTCCTTGAGGATATTGGTACCCACTAAGAACCTAACTTTTAATGGTGTGAGAACCATATTACAAACACTACCTTTTATAGAAACCCAGAGGAATAATATAGATCTACTATAGGAGACCAACCTAGCCTTTTCACCTAACTTTTAATTTAGATTCAAAACCAGGAATTAATTTTAGGTGTTGTAATAACCATAAAAATAATGTATTTCTTTTGATTTTGAAAATATAAACCAAAAATCAACGAAATAAAAAAATAATGAAAAATATTTCATGATTAAAAACTAATCTAGGGAAATTAAAATATGATCAATAATGTTGAATATTTTTAAGTATAATGATCATTGATCACTTGGAAGGAAAAAATATCGATGTTTAATTCCTTCTGTGATCACAAAAATAGTACATAAGTCGTAGAATTTCCTAAACAATTTAGAGTTGAAGAATGTTTCAAATATGTATCAGAAGTTGTCTCTAAAATGATCTTCAGTAGTATTACATTATTCCTTGAATATATCTAATGGATCATTAAAATATAGATCATCTAGGACTATGTCTATTCCCAATAGTTTCACAAAAAATTTAGATTATTACAATAAAATTATATTATTGTTACAATATTTTGTTAAATTTGTGATAAAAAATAGAATATAATCTGGCTTTCTATTTCTTTATGAGAAATTAAAATAAAACATTTATTATTTTCAATAAAATAATTAAAATAAATCATATAACAAATGTGTACAAATTAGCATTTATAAATAAATATTAATAAAATAATAATATTCTAGAATATAAACGCTGTAATAATTATAGAAAGAAACTTAATCGCAAGAGTTCCAATACGAATGTATATGTGTACATACAAAATTGATACAATTATTTTTTACAAATTCATTCAATTTTATTTCAATATAAAATAATTTAAATTTTAAAAAATAAATAATTTTAGAAACATTAATTAAAATAAAAAATAAAATCAATTTAATAAAATATTTAACGTATGGTGTATTAAAAAAAAATTACAATAGATTAATATACCATATGTGTCCAACGGTGTAAAAATAGAGAGTGGTAGCAGAACATTCTACCACTAAAATGATCTACCATTGGATATCCAATGGTATAAAAACAGATAACGGTGGATTATTTTTTATACCACTAAAAAAAAGTGGGTTGGTATTTTAATAGAGTAAAAATAAAGTCGATTCTACAATTTTACTTATAAGCATAAAAAATAATAAAATCCAAAAAAAATTAAAATTATTTCCATACTACTAAATAACCAAAATATTCAATAGAAAAAGGAAAGAAATGTTTTTATTGGTAGTCCAGTGTTGTAAGATGAATTTCCATTAGAGATTACCAATGTTGTAAAATGACCTACCATTGGAGATGTCCAACAATGGAAGAAGTTACAAAAAAAGGATGTGAAAAGGAAGACTCGGGTTTAATAAAAACAAATTAATAATTTATGAATGGAAGATTCTTCTATGATACTTTAATCCATGTGGTGGTTCTATCATTTGACAGGTCCAATGGAGGAAGACCAAAAACATTTGAATATTTTATTGTCATGATACTAAGAAACTTAGAATATGAAAGAATCTAGTGATGGTGAACTACTAATGATGGTGATCTACTAGTGAATATTATCTACCCTTGGATTAAAATAGTAGAAAAATAGAGTTGATACCATTAACATCCAATGGTAGAAAAATAGTGGTGCTAACACAAATGACCAGAGGTAGAAAAACTTTGGTGATACCACCAAAAGTTGGAGGATTCACTATCAAATGGTTCTACCATTAAAGGATAGTCGACCAACCATTGATAATGTTTCTATTGTTACATGATAAAAAATCAAATAGTGACAGAATTTAGGGAAGAAGAAATAATTGTTTGAGTTTCATTCCATGGTAACCATATTTCAAGGATGTGATCAATGTCGAATGACACAAGTGAAAAGTTTATTTTGTTGAATACCAATTATCTATCATCGAATAATGGTTGAACTAGAATTTCAAGGTTATTTGAATCAATTAGAGTAAGTAAAATCTATATGAATTTTGGATGAGTAAACTGGCATGATGAAGAACAACAGTGATGGATGGTTGAATATAGTAGAATTCAAAATGGATATGTGTCGAATAAAAAATAAAATTAATGGGGATCAAATGGTTGATAAGTAATTAATTTGATGGTTGATATCATGTCTAAGTTTTTTAACTCAGATGAATAGTGTAGTTATATCACAGTCCCACATCGTTTTTTGCTTTGTAGAGAGTGAGAGGTATATTGCACAAGTAGTGTTGGTTCACCACTAAAGATAGCTGCCGAGGATCAACACTAATTACACTTTTCACAAAAATTATCCTTTTTCCTCACTAGATACATATCCCAAGACATTTTCTTAGTGAACATGGTCTATGGGCCTTATAGATGGGTCCACATGAAATGAGAGTGAACTATGGACACCGACCACTGCAAATACTCTTTGTGGGATGCCTATGGTTCTCCTTCCCATGGAGTTGACCCAATTTTCCCCCAAAGTAGTTGAGGGGTAGCCTTATTGGATCATAAGGATGGAAAAATTTTTTAATTAACAAAAACAATATTATATATAGGTAAATAAAACAGAAAAAAACATAAAGTAAAACATTTATCATTTTTAAAACATATAATTAAAAAATGATAATGTTTTAATAGAACAAAAATTTGAATAAAGTTATTGAGAGAGTAATTTATCAAAACAGATAAGGTTGATAAATTATTATATCACTAATTTTCAATACTGACATAAACATCTTGAGGACATTACCCATTGGTTTGGATAATCATGGGACAACATTTACCAAGGGAATTCACAATCGAATGAGAGACACGCTGATGTGTCATTTTACCTTATCATGAATGTATGGATGCATTGAGGGACCATATTGTTCTATATGGGGCTTAGATATTTTTAGGAAAGGTTTATGGAGATATTTTTTTGAATAGTTCATGGAGGGACGGGAGTGAGGTCGAATGATACATGGAATATGTGTACTGATTCTTAAAGACTTCATCTCGCATACTATTTTATATCTAGGATGGAAGTCTGCATAGACTCCATCATCATACATTTCATGGAATGGTGCTACAAAAAAGTATTTTACTATTTTTATAGTTTTATTCAAAGGGTTTTTCTATGTGGATGGGTTCTTATGATAGATCCCACCCATTGTGGGTTGTTGGATGAGATCTGTTTCTTACATTGTGATATGAACTATGTGATTACCTACTAAAATCATTTTCTCGGATTTTTTCTCTTTGTTTCAATATATTTCTCACCCATATGTCCTTGGATTTTATAATGGTATGAATGTAACATTCTTCCTCGGTTAACCATAATAAAAAACAGCCACCACAAGGGATCTTTCTTGTGGGTGTCTTGAAGATAACGCCACACCACATAAATGAAATTTCATTTTCATGGCGCCTAGATATGAATAAATTCCTTACAAATTATTTTTTTGAGAGGGGGTATAAGTATATGACTTTACCATAAAATGAAAGTTCAGTTTCCGGGGGGGGGGGGGTCTGGAGGAGACACCTTTTATCGAAAATGAAATTTTGTTTCTATGGTCCTGATGTAGATGCCTTCCCTAAAAATAATTTTTTTTGTTTTGGGGTGATAAAAAGAATCCTCACCCCAACGAAATTGTGTTTGTAAGGGATCTAAAAATCTTGTCTTTCCCCAAAAATTAAATTTTGTTTGTGAGCGAACTATGCAAAGTAGTGACTCACATAAAGACAATTCTATAAAAAATGGGGTTTCTTTTTGGCTATGGGTATTTTACTATTTTTAACATCATTTTTCTCTTCTATACTTTACAAATTCATAAAATCCTTCAAATATTACATGTAATATTTTTTCAAACCTAAAAAATTCCCCCATTATAATGGGGTATGATAAGCATGAAGATGAGTCAATTTTGAGGAAAAATTATTTATGATTGAATTCTTTTCTAGGAGCATGGGGACCCAATGAAAGAACCACACCTATAAATGGATTCAGACTTGAATCATTTTTCAGATAGTGAATTAGACACTTTGTGGTCTAGTCGAAGCTTACAACATAACATCCTTTCCCACATAGTGATTTTCCTTTGTAGTTAGACATTCTCATGCAGTGAAGCATCACTATCCATGAACTAGTATTTTTCAGAAAAAAAAATATTCCTTTACGATTGACTTATCCCCATATATCAATAAATTATTCCTAATGGAAGATTCAACACTTTGTGGACCACCTTGCATGTTATGTGTTTCCCCAGACATTATTAGATGGGGTCTTTCTACATTATAGAACATATTTGTATGTAATGTTTAATTTTAAAAAAAATAGAAGATAAGAAATGGATATAAAATAATATTCTTACACTATTTATAAAAGGATGAATTCAATGGTTGAATTCATTAAAGATAGTGAAAAACAAGATGTCATCCCACATTCGTAGAGTTATTCATATATGTATCTGATAAAACTTTACTGAAGAAACGCAATCCATATTCACCCATTAATAGGCCCAACCGAACTGATATTTTTATGGAATAAAATATACAGAAATTAAAACATTGTGATCTGTATTTCAGATTTATCTAGAGTTGTGGGCCTCCTAATGACAACAAAATTTTAGTGGAGATTGTAAGGGGGTTTTTAAACATGTTTATAGTTTTAGAAAAAGTTATATAATATTTTATAGTGTCATAAAACCATTGTTTATGTGGTTTATGAAATTTGGGTGCCCAAAAACACCATCTAAATTTCTTATAAAAGAGTACCTTGGGCACCCAAATTATATGTTCGACTATGAGGTAAGGTTATACCATTTTTTAGACCCAAGGTAGTCATTTAAAAAATCCTAGAAGTGCTTGAGTCCATGGCCAGTGCTACTTAATCATCATTTTCTTTATCTCCTCCCATGGAGTTCTAAATGCCTTTTGATCACATGGGGGATATGATGTAAATCCCAATCTTCATGTTTCTAATATTTGAATGATATTTTTAATTCTAATTTTTATGTTGTTTTCAATCATCCCCTATTCTTTTATAGTTTGTTTATGTACTATTACATCATGATAAACTCATATGATCCTTTTTGGGGGTACCCATTCAGGTGATGTTTCACACACAGTTCACCATTGTTTATTACCCCGTTTAATTATGGTGTTTGTGTGGTTTATATTGTTCAGTTTAACTATCATAAAAAAATTTCAAGAACAATTAAATTTATGTCATGGTATCACAAATAAATAACATACAAACATGGAAAACACATCGAGTTCTTTGTGTGTTTCCGTGGTGAGTTTCAGTTATGAATTCGAACACAAATTAGCCAATCATCGGCAGTATCTAGTGAATCATTGTGTTTATTCAACTAAAACATAGGAGGTATCATAGTGTATAATCAGAAAAATTATTTTTATTGGGGTTAAAACCATGTATTAATCGATATAAACCCTATCTCTTTAAACAATGAAGGAAGAGCATCTTGAGATTTCTCCATGTTGATAACAGTTGATGAATTCTATCCATTTCTACTTCATTTTATCACTTTCATTTTTCTATTGTCTCATTAAATTATAAAAACCCATGTTTTTCAAATCATATTTCCCTTTTAATTTAATAGTCAATTTTTTTTCTTAAATTAACAATATAAGGATCCATTGAGAGATGACCTGGTGTTCTTTATATACTGTAGAAATTATAGTAAAACTAAACTTCTAATTTGATGCGCTCGCTAATGGGATCAAATTTTTTCACTATTTTCAAGGATACAAGAAAAAAAAACATTTATTATATATTTAATTTAATTTCTATTTTTTATTCTTAATTAGTAATATTTTAAATAACCCACCATCCTTTTTTATTTTTGTTTTTGTGGGTTTTTTCTTCTTCTCTCTCTTCCTATATCTCTCTAACTATATAGTATAACATTATCTTTTCTATTCTCTTTTCACCCATATTAAGTGATTTTATTTTATCCATATTAAATCATAAAAATATAAAAAAACCAAAAAACAAAACTTATTTTCATGACAAAATTAGAAAAAGAAAAACTACACGAATATGACTTAGAAATTGAAAAAACACTTCAGTCACAAATTAGGTCATCAATAGTAGGAAAATCAGGTAACACTGAGTAACCCCTTTAGGAATTGAAAATTTTACTAAACTGATAAAAAATTGAACCAAATCAATCCCATGAAAATCATGGGTACAAAAAAATAGAACATTAAAAGAACCGATCACCCTAGATGTGGAGTACCAACCTATATACATCCAATATCATAAGGAATAAACTGAAATTTAGCATATATCAATCCACATACACATTCTTTATAAATTACATGGAATTCATGGTGATGGCCCTCCCAAACATCTCAAGTAGTTTCACATAGTTTTCTCTACAATGAAACCCCAAAATGTATCTGAGGATCTCATTAAGTTTAAGGACTTCCATTTCTCCCATAATGGTTTATCCAAAGACTGTATATACAATTTTCCTACCGCAATTTAGAGATATAATGACCTAAAAAAGTCACTTTATAGATAATTTATTACATTCCTCCCAAACTTCATAAATAAAAAATGAAATATGTGGCATTATTAAATCTTAGGGAGAGACCCTTCATGAATATGGGGAGAAATTAAAAAGTCTTTTCTCAAGTTGTATCCACCACCAAACTAGTGAAATATTTATAATTCATTAATTTTATGTAAGAATTTTCCCCATGGATCATGTTATGATAACTTCTACATCTGTTACTTCACTAGTTGATAAAACTTTGTCCCCTGATCATAACTTAATATCCAATATGGCTCAAAATGAACAACAATTTGGTACATGGGAAATTTCACCCACCTAGGGAGTTCATGATAAAATTAATTCATCTCTAGACAAAAAAGGTCAATAATAAACATGAGGATATGCATAAACTTCTAATACAATTATCTCAGGAACAAGGTAACTCACACACTTATTACATTCCATTATATTGTGGTATTTTTTCTAATAACATTCATTTTTTAAACCAGTTCCTATAACTTTAGGATTCATCAACGTCTTGTGCAGCATTATTCCCTAAGAGTCATTTTCAGAAAGAACCACCTTTCATGATATAACCATTCAGGCCAAATCCAAACCTGGGTGGAAAGAGCAACCACAACACTAATAAGGATGAAACTCAAGCTACCCTAAATAGAATGAGTATCAACAAGGCCAAGGTATGCGACCATCATATCATTTAACTTCTTAGAAAAATCCTCCACCTTCTCCCAAATCTGAACCAAGCCTCATGTATATAGTAATGAAAATAGGATCCCAATAAACACAACCTACAATAGTCAACAAAATCAAATATTCGAGACCTATGAGCTCATGTAAGACAATTGGAAAAAACCATTGGTATATAAATATGGAAGGTTCTTTAAATCATGTGTCCCCACATTTCGTAGTGGTAAAGAAGTTTCTTCTTCTAATGATTCTAAAAAAGGTATTTCCTCCTCTTGAAAAGTCTCTATAAATTTCCTCAAAATATTATATTGATGAAAAAAAGAGTACCTTGGGCACCCTAATTGTATGTTCATCCATTAGGCAAGGTTATACCATTTTTTAGACCCAAATGATTCTTCTAAAAAATCCTATAAGTTCTTTAGTCCATGGCCAGTGCTACTTCATCATCATTTTCTTTATCTCATCCCATCAGGTTCTAAACTCTTTTTGGTCACGTGGGGTACATTATGTAAATCCCAATCTTCATGTTTGTAATATTTGAATGATATTTTTAATTCTAGTTTTTATGTTTTTTTAACCATCCCATGTTCTTCTATAATTGTGTTATGTACTATTATTTAGTGATAAACTCATATGATCCTTTTTGGGGGTACAAATTCATGTGATGTTTCACACATAGTTCACCATTATTTATTACCCCATTTAATTATGGTGTTTGTGTGGTTCATATTGGTCAATTGAACTATCATAAAAAATTTCAAGACCAATTAAATTTATGTCATGGTATTAGAAATTAATAACATACAAACATAGAAAACACATAATGTTATTTGTGTGTTTCCTTAGTGAGTTTGAGTTATGAAGTCGAACACAAATTATCCAATCATCTGTAGTATCTAGTGAATCATTGTGTTTTTTCAACTAAACCATAGGAGGTATCATAGTGTATAATCAGAAAAAGTATTTTTATAGTGGTTAAAACCCATGTATTAAAATATATAAACCTTATCTCTTTAAACAGTGAAGGATGAGCATCTCGAGATTAATCCAGGTTGACAAAATTTGGTTAATTCTTTCCATTTATACTTCGTTCCATCGCTTTCATTTTTCTATTGTCTCCTTAAATCATAAAAACCCATTTTTTTTCAAATCATATTTCCCTTTTCATTTAATAATAAAAAAAAATTTCTTAAATTAACGATATAAGGATCCATTGAGAGATGATCTGGTGTTCCAGCTATACTATAGAAATTATAGTAAAACTAAGCACATAATTTGATGTTCTCACTAATCCGATCAAATTTTTTCACCGTTTTCAAGGATCTAATAAAAAAATTATTATATATTTAATTTAATTTCTAATTTTTTCTTCTTAATTTGCAATCCTTTAAATATACCACCATCTATTTTTTTCTTTTTTTTGTGTTTCTTTTTCTTCTCTCTCTTTTAATCTCTCTCTAATTATATAGTATATCATTATATTTTTTATTCTCCTTTCACCCATATTAAGTGATTTTATTTTATCTATATGAAATCATAAAAATACAAAAAACCAAGCATCACAGCTTATTTTCATGACTATATTAGAAAAAGAAAATCTACTTGAATTTGACCTAGGAATTGAAAAGACACTTCCGTCACAAATTAGGTCATCAAGAGTAGGAAAATCAGGTAATCGTGAGTAACCCCTTTAGGAACCTAAAAGTTTACTAAACTAATAAAAAATTGAACCAAACCAATCCAAAGAAATCATGGCTGCAAAAAAATAGAACATTAAAAGAACTAATCACCCCGGATGTGGAGTACCGACTTATATACATCCAATATCCTAAGGAAGAAAGTGAAATTGAGCTGATATCAATCCTCATACACATTCTTCCTAAATTACATGGAATTCATGGGGAGGACCATCCCAAACATCTCAAGTAGTTTCACATAGTTTTCTCCACCATGAAACCCCAAAATGTATCTAAGGATCTCATTAAGTTTATGGACTTCCATTTCTCCCCTAATGGTGGTTCCAAAGAATGTATATACTATTTTCCTACCACAATTTAGAGATATAATGACCTAAAATGGCACTTTATATATATTTTTTTACATTCCTCCCAAAATTCATAAATAAAAAATGAAATATGTGGCATTATGAAATATTAGGGAGAGACTCATCATGAATATTGGGATAAATTCAAAAGGCTTTTCACAAGTTGTACCCACCACCAAACTAGTGAACAATTTATAATTCATTAATTATATGTAGGAATTTTCCCGATGGATCATGTTATGATAAATTCTACAGTTGTTGGCTCCCTAATTGATAAAACTTCATCCCCAGATCATAACATAATATCCAATATGGCTCAAAATGAACAACATTTTGGTACACGATAAATTTCACCGACCTAGGGCGTTAATGATAAATTTAATTCATATCTAGAACAAAAGGTAGATACTAAAAATGATGACATGCATACCCTTTTAATATAATTATCTCAAGAACAATGTAACTCACACACTTCTTACATTCCATTAAATTATGGTATTTATTCTAATAACATTCATTTTTTAAACCAGTTCCTACAAATTCTGGATTCATCAAATTCTTATGCATCAGTATTCCCTAAGATTCCTTTTTAGAAAGAACCACCCTTTGAGAAAGGACAATTCAGGCCAAATCCAAACCCTGGGTGGAAAGCACACCACAACACCAATAAGGATGCAACTCGTGATACCCTAAGCATAATGGGTATCAACAAGGCCAAGGTATGAGACCATCATATCCTTTAAATTCTCAGAACAATCCCCCACCTTCTCCGAAATCTGAAGCAAGCCTCAAGGATATAGTAATGAAAATAGGATCCCAATAAACACAACTTCCAATAGTCAACACAATCCAATATTCAAGACCTATGAACTCATGTGAGAAAATTGGAAAAAAACATTGGTGATATAAATATGAAAGGTTTTATAAATCATGTATCATCACATTTCGTATTGATAAAGATGTTTCTTCTTCAAATGATTCTAAATAAGGTATTTCATCCTCTTGAAAACTCTATATAAATTCCCTCAAAAGATTATATTGATGAATAAAAGTACCTTGTGCACCCCAATTGTATGTTCATCCATGAGGAATGGTTATAACATTTTTTAGACCAAAAGAAGTCTTCTAAAAAATCCTAGAAGTGCTTGAGTCCATGGCCAGTGCTACTTCATCATCATTTTCTTTATCACCTCCCATGGAGTTCTAAATGCCTTATGATCACATGGGGGGACATGATGTAAATATCGATCTTCATGTTTGTAATATTTGAATGGTATTTATAATTCTATTTTTTATGTTGTTTTTAGTCATCCCCTATTCTTGTATAATTCAGTTATTTACTGTTATGTCATGATAAACTCATATGATCCTTTTTGGGGGTACCCATTCATGTGATGTTTCACACACAGTTCACCATTATTTATTACCCCGTTTAATTATAGTGTTTGTGTGGTTCATATTGGTCAATTGAACTATCATAAAAAATTTCAATACCAATTAAATTTATGTCATGGTATCGCAAATAAAAAAAATAAAAAAATGGAAAACACATCGCATTCTTTTTGTGTTTCCTTTGTGAGTTTCAGTTATGAATTCGTACACAAATTAGCCAATAATTTGCAATATCTAGAGAATCATTGTGTTTTTCAACTAAAACATAGGAGGTATCATATTGTATAATCAGAAAAATTATTTTTATAGGGGTTAAAAACCATGTATTAAACTATATGAACACTATCTCTTTAAACAATGAAGGAAGAGCATCTCGATATTTCTCCAGGTTGATAACGCTTGATTAATTCTGTCTATTTCTACTTAATTTTATCGCTTTCATTTTACTAATGTCTCGTTAAATCCTAAAAACCCATGTTTTCCAATGATATTTCCCTTTTAATTTAATAATCAAAACATTTTTCTTAAATTAACAATATAAGGATCCATTGAGAGATGACCTGGTGTTCCTGATATTCTATAGAAATTATAGTAAAACTTAACATCTAATTTGATGTGCTCTCTAATGCGATCAACATTTTTCAACTTTTTCAAGTATCCAAGATAAAAAAAATTATTTTATATTTAATGTAATTTCTATTTTTTTCTTCTTAATTAGTAATACATTAAATATCCCACCATCCATTTTCTTCTTTCTTTTGTGTGTTTCTTCTCCTTCTCCCTCTTACCATCTCTCTCTAATTATAGAGTAGAACATTATCTTTTCTATTCTCCTTCCACCCATATTAATTTATTTTATTTTATCCATATTAAATCATAAAAATACAAAAAAACCAAACATCACAACTTATTTTCATGACCATATTAGAAAAGAAAATACTACTTGAATTTGACCTAGATATTTAAAACACACTTCAGTCATAAATTAGGTCATCAAGAGTAGGAAAATAAGTTAACCCTGAGTAACCCCTTTAGGAATTGAAAATTTGGATAAACTGAGAAAAAATTAAACAAAATCAATCCCAGGAAATCAGGGCCTCAAAAAAATAGAACATTAAAAGAACCAATCACCCCGGATGTGGAGTACCAACCTATATACATCCAATAAACTAAGGAAGAAACCGAAATTGAGCTGAAATCAATCCTTATACACATTCTTCATAAATTACATGTAATTCTTGGGGAGTAACCTCCCAAAAATCTCAAGTAGTTTCACATGGTTCTCTCCACCATGAAATCCCAAAATGTATCTTAGCATCTCATAAAGTTTAGAGACTTCTATTTCTCCCAAATGGTGTGTCGAAAGACTATATATACTATTTTACTACCACAATTTAGAGATATAATGACCTAAAAAGTGACTTTATAGATATTTTCTTACATTCCTACAAAACTTCATAAATCAATAATGAAATATGTGGCATTATGAAATCTTAGGGAGAGACTCTTCAAGAATATTGGGAGAAATTAAAAACGCTTTTCTCAAGTTGTACCCACCACCAAACTAGTGAACAATTTATAATTCATTAATTATATGTAGGAATTTTTCCCAAGGATCGTGTTATGATAAATTCTACAGCTGTTGGTTCCCGAGAAGATAAAACATTGTCCCATGATCGTACCTTAATATCCAATATGACTCAAAATGAACAAAAAATTGGTACATGAGAAATTTAACCCAGCTAGGTAGTTCATGATAAAATTAATTCATATCTAAAACAAAAGGTAAATAATAAACATGATGATATGCATACCCTTATAATACAATTATCTCAAGAACAAGGTAACTCAAAAACTTATTACATTCCACTACTTTGTGGTATTTATTCTAATAAAACTCATTTTTTAAACCAGTTCCTACAACTTCAGGATTTATCAATGTCTTCTGCAGTAGTATTCCCTAACAGTCCTTTTCAAAAAGAACCACCCTCCAAGAAAGAACCATTCAGGCCCAATCCAAACCATGTGTGGAAAGATCAACCACAACACCAATAAGGATGCAACTCAAGCTACCCTAAACAGAATGAGTATCAATAAGGCCATGGTATGCGACCATCATATCATTTATCTTCTCAGAACAATCCTCCACCTTATCCGAAATCTGAATCAAGCCTCAAGGATACAGTGATGAAAATAGGATCCCAATTAACACAAGTTACAATATTCGACACAATCAAATATTCAAGGCCAATGAACTCATGGGAGACAATTGGAAAAAACCAATGGTGGTATAAATATGAAAGGTTCGATAAATCATGTGCCATCACATTTCATAGTGGTAAAGATGTTTCTTCTTCAAATGATTCTAAAAAAGTTATTTCCTCCTCTTGAAAACTCTCTATAAATTATCTCAAAAGATTATATTGATGAAAAAAAATGATAATCAAATTTTCATTAAGGATTCCACTAAACAATAAATTCATCTTCCTTTCCCCAATAGACTCTCTAAATCTAAGAAAATATTTGATAATGAGATTGAATAAGATATAATAAATACATTTAAAAGGTTAAAGGTTAACATTACTTTAATAGATGTAGTTAAAAAAATACCATGATAAGCGAAATTTCTTAAAGAGGTTTTCACCCATAGACGGTGACTAAAGGGGAATGAAAGAGGCAACCTAAGAAAGAATGTCTCTATCTTGATTCAACCAGCAATTCCAACCAAATTCAATGATCCAAGAACATTCATTATTATAACACCCCAAGATTTTATGAGAATTATTATTTTCTTTGATGTCATCTATTATACACTACACCAAGATTAGATTGTACTATAAGCAACACCGTATTAGCTTGTTGTATACACAAAACAATTTTTAGCTCGTGTTACACACAATTTCAAGTTCGTTTTGTGAAAATTATTCTACTCAACATTAAGATTATATTTTCATAAATTTATAAATGTAATAAGATTTGATTATGTTATACGCAACACCAAAAAGAGATTTCGCTATACGTGGCCCTGACTTGGCTTATATTATATGCAATCAAGACCTTCCTCGATAGTGTGTGTAGTATGCAATACCGAGTTTCACTAAACGAGATATTATAATAATATTATTATGAACTAGCCGTTATGAATATTAATACCCACTTTTTGAAATTTTATAAATTTTATCATTGAAAATGGACTTCATTTTTGGATTTGGAATATCAAAATTAGCCTACGGTGATTTTTTGGTATTTTTCTGAAAACTTTCAATTTTTGATGAATAGTGAAAACACTGGGTTACTATTTAAAAACCGACATTTAATTTAAATAATAATTTATATTATTTAAATTTATTTTATGTAAAAAATGATATATAATATATATATAACTTAAATTTAATTCATTGGAGTCATTTTATAATAATATTAGATATATAAAAATTTTATTGAACTTTTCACCGTCTTTTACCCACCTTCTAGGAGAATTTGAAAATTTACATAAAACATAATTTTACCGCTTCTGTGAGTGGAATTTTGAAAATATGAGAGACACCATTAATATCAAGGAGTAAAATGTGGTTCAATAAGACAAAAATAATTTTTGGTGAATAGAAACTTTTTACTTTTATTTACCATGGTTAAAAGTAAATAGGGTAATTAAGGGTAAAAATGATATTATTATTACCCTAACACATGTCCTAATTCTATTGGATAATTTTAATTTGGCCAAAAAACATTAGGAATAAAATATTATCATTTACGTCCACTTGGATTCGATTAGGACATTTATTATTATTTGATTTAAAGAAGAGTTAAAATAGTTAAAATCAATGTTTAATAACAAAAACATTTTTAATATAGGGTTATAACTAAGATAAATTAAATTATAAATATTCATTAGAAATATAAAAATATTTCCTACATAACGGTATTTTATTTATAATTTTTATACATTAAATAATTTAATTTATTTATGACACAATGATGATGTAGTAATTACCTTTTTAATGAAATATGAACATAGTTGATGTTATAAATACCCAAATAAATGTAATTTGAGAATTTTTATGAATTAAAATAATTTTCAAGGTTAATATGACAAGTTATTGTTGATTAAATTAACCTTTTTTTAACTAATAATGCTGTTATTATTTTCACAAAAATCAATTACCAAATAGTGTCAAAATTGACACAAAATAGTTTTTAAAATAAATATTATATTATTAATTGTTATTATATTCCTAAAAATCTAATGTTCGCCCAAATTACTTAGATAAGGTAATATTTATTAATAAATAACCAATTGGGGTTCTTCTGTCTTTTTATAGTAAGTTTATTAACCATATAGTGTAAGAAAACAAGAAGACATGGTAAAAGTTAAATTATTTAACTTAGAATTAAATCTAAATGATAATGTTAAAATAGTAGCCTAAACTTGTCTAAAACCTATTGGTTGAGATTATTTCTACCCATCTCCACTTTAGCTTCTAAATAAATCAATTTGGAGCTATTATAAACCGAATATGACTTTATTATAAAATAATATTATTAGTTTTTCCTAAGGTGCCCCTCTCCTCCATTATAAAAGGGCACATCCTCCCTCTTCTTTATACACAATTTTGACCATTAAATCTCGGAAAACCTCTTCCCATTTACCATATAAACATCCCTAGAAACATTCTGGAGGTTTTGTTCTTCTCAAAGACCACCTCTATTCCCTTAAGAGGAAGCTTAAAAGAGGTCCGTCGAAGAAGAGGTAATCTCTTCTACCGATTCTTTCAAGTTTATTTCTTCTTAAAATTCTTCCTCTTTAGTTGTTTCATTATAAATTAATAACATAAGTATCACTAATATACTGATATTTTATTATAAATATGAAACAACCCCATTTCCCCTTCTATCCATCCGACGGAAAATGAAATCATCGCGCGTGCGTATGTACAGAATACTGTCTCCACGCCGTGGTGTAATCTGTTTTTCCAACACCACCTTACTTGGATGGGTATAATGGTGTAAAGAATAACTATATATTTTTATTATAACATAATATTTATTCTGAGATATTATATCATCCAATTCAATTCAATTCAATAATTATTGGAACAATATCATCGCTCTTGTGTACGTACGGATTACCGTCTCCACGACGTGATGAGATTCATTCACCATGTTAACCATTCAAGAATGATTATCAAGTATATATAATGAATAATAATGAAATATATGACATGATAATGATACTATATTTATGTATATATATATATATGTGACATATACTTACTTTCAATCAAGTGAATAAAGAAAGGAAAATAGCGTTCATGCGTATGTACGGCCTACCGTCTCCATTAACGGTGTATTTCATTTCAATTATATATCTATTATATATATATATAATGAATACATATGATATATAAATTATGATTTACCTTCTGGAATCAATTAAATCATGATATAAGTAATAATAATATCAAGAACAACAAGTCCAAACATGTACGATAAATAAAATGATTTTACCCAAAACGCTGCTTTAAGATTGAATTTTCAAAAAACGGGTAATATAAAGTCATAAGTGAACCATATATGATATCATAACAATGAATATGATTCTGTAATAAGTCAATGACATTATTTAAATCATTATACAGAAGGTTCAGATACGTATGAAGCATATCGGACCTAAGGTAAAGGATAATTTTACAATCACACTTTTATCCGAGATTTCTTAAACGTAAGTATTTACTGGGGTTTTATTTATCATCCATGACCATGTTTTATAAAAAAAAATTCATGTATGTTTAATTTCCTTTTTACCCATTTTTTACTTTTACTACATGGTATGTGAGGAATCTATCTTTTTTACCATACGAGGTACTTTTTGACTTTTCTGGAAAAGATACGAGAACAATGTTTTTTTAACTTATATGACATGAAAGGATTTTTACGGTTTCATAACGCCTTTTTTAAAGAAGCTTAATCTACAAGATTTCGTGATTATTTTCAACAAAATCATTTTCTTTTAAAATTTCATTGAATTTTGTGAAAAGAAAATGATTTTTAAGAAGAAATGATATTTTCCTCAAGAATTCATTTCAAGTGTTTTATAAAAAATATTTTACATCTAAGATGACATTATTCAGTATGTTTATGTTTCAAGTATAATGTTTATATTATTTACATGGATTTATTTTTCTTATGATGAAATGATATCCATTTGTTTTATATGGATTATGTTATTATGGGATGATGTTTATGAAACCCAATTAATTATTTGGGTTATGATAAATGATTTCTGATTGCTTTATGGCACATGTAAGAATGATTTCAATATGAGATGGGTGGGACCTATATCTCCCTCCAACGCATTGAATAAAGATTTATATCTCATGTGATAGATATGGCTGGAGCGGCAAATAAATCGGGTTTAGTAATACAGGGCTGGAACGGCAAGTAAACCCGGTTCAGTAAGGGAGTTTGTCCACTATGATGGTCTTGGCTGTAATTCCTTGGCTACAATGGAAATCATATCATGTGATTTATGATTTTCCACAATTCCATGACGTATTCCCATGCTATTTTATGATAATTAATGTTCCATTATGATTTATTCCTTATGTACTACCATGTTTTATGTCATTGCTCAAGATTTTGATGTTTAAACTTTATGTTCATGTTTTTAAGTTCAAATGTATATGGTTTGTTTTATTTTATCCATGCTCACCCTTACCGAGCATTTGATCTCACCCTTTATATGTTTTCTTTTCCCCAGTATATAAAGAAAGTTTTTAGGTAAAAAACAAGAGGAAGATCTTTATGGGAGATGTTTAAGATCATTCACCAAGATTAGAATATTATATTCCAAGTTTCCAAAGACACTAAACTATTACAGTCTTTTGGTGTTTGTTTTTGTTATGTATTATATATTCTACAAAATTAATGTAATGTCCATGTACGTCAAGCTTTGGTTCGTTATAGTTAGTATCAGAGGAAAAGTTTAGTTAACCTTTGGAAACTGGGATGCGAAAACTTTAGTGATATCCCTTGAGATATTTCTAAGGTATGTCTAGGTATGTCCCTAAGGTTAACTATAAGTATACGTTATAGTCCTAGAATTATGGTAACGATCTTAGAATTAGTCATAAGATGTTATATATTGAAGGTACTCCCCCTTTATTATGTTGTTTTCTCTAGCTTGATTTTTGCCCCTCACACTATTCTATTGTGGTTTTTAGATGATGGCTGGAACCCGAAGGAACTGTGTTGATCTATGTAATGGGAAATACAATGATTTTACTCCTCGACAAACCAATGTTATGGGAGATGGAGTAAAAAATCTTATTGTTATACTTACAAAAGCTATGAATCATTCTAGACTTCCAAATGAGCAAAGAAGGGAACAATATTCTATTGAGTCCTTCATGAGGAAACGTCTACCGTATTTTAGTGGGTATTCTGATCCACTTGTTTCTAAACAATGGATCAGTACCATTGAAAAGATATTTTCCACACATCGCTGTTCAGAACATGAAAAATTATTTCTGGATATTTACCATTTAGAAGGTGAAGCAGATCAATGGTGGAATCTAATTAAGAATACGAGGCCCCGAGATGAAATTGAATCCATGGAATGGGATGAGTTCAAGAACTTATTTATCAATAAGTACTTACCTCATATTCTTTGAAAAAATATGGAAAAGGATTTCCTTGAAATTAAGTAAAAGGATGATAAATCTTTTGGTATATACGAGGAAAATATTACAAGGCTTTAAAGGTATGCATCTGGCTTTATCATCCAACCTGAAAGTAGAGTTGATCAATTCTTGAGTCGCTTAAAACCAAGTGTTCAAAGGGAATTAGATATAAGAGACTTCAATAGCTATGATTAAATTGTGTGTTGTGCTATCAAGGTAGAACTGGAAGTTGGTGTTACATATCCATCTCATGGTTTTGACAAAAAACGAAAGATGGAGGTTAAGAAAAAATCTCAGAAGAATGGTGAAAAGAAGGTGAATGTATCTTTATGCTCAAAGTGTGGAAAGAAGCATGGTGGTGATTGTCTAAAAGGTACTAGAAAATGTTTCAAGTGTGGAAAAGAAGGTCATCGAGTAGCTGAGTGCCAAAGTAATCGGAAAAAGGTTTCTAATGATGTGAATAGATAAAAGACTATAGAGAACGCACCACCAAAACTTCAATGCTTCAAGAGCAAGGCAATGGGGCATTATGCTAATTAATGCCCTAATCCAAGGGTTAATGATGATCGACGTGAGAAACCTATTAAGGCAAAGGAAAAAAGGGAAGTCACATGTGATCACTATTTGTGATATTGAGTATGACAAAGATGTTGAATGATTAAGCGTTTATGTAGTGGGATTCCAAAATAATGTTGTATAGTATCGTGGAATATTAGAATATTTATGTATTGGTCTATTGCGGTTTTCAATAATTTTATGGTACCGGTAACCATGAAAGTGATTGAAATATTTTTGGAAAGCGGGTTATATGTGCATAATGATGGGATAACAAGAAAATGAAATGTTTGAAAGTATTCATGAGCTCATTACTAATATAAGGATAAAGTGATATCATGGTTTGAGTTTATAGAAATTTTGGGATTTTGGTATGTGTAAAGAGTTAACTTTTGATAGCATTCATGTTTCCACTAAGGTTCTATGGTAAAACATGTTTCAAAAGAATACATCATTAAGGTATTCACATGTTTGGAATGTGACCAACAAGATATATCTTATGATATATGAAGGATAAATTATGGAATTCACGTGCTTGTTATGTAACCTTTCAAGTAATTGTTTTCTTTACATTATGAGACTAGATAGAAGTATTTTGGATAATCCTAGAGACTAGAATAGATATAAGATAGTATTGTTTATGGCTAGAACATTTTGATATTATTTTTGGAATGTTATAATAGTATAGTTTTAGAAAAAGGACAACCCATAGGACGACAACAACCTATCACGTAAGATAAGGTTGCGGGAATCGAACCCACAACCGAAGTGCGACATGCCTTTATTGCCTACCACTGGCCTACAGGAAGTCACTGGTTAGTAGAAACTAGTTTTATTTTATTAATCAGGATGATAGATGAAGTATAAGTCCATTTTTGGAATCATATACGATTAACCTCACCATAGATGGACTTATGTATATTTAATAACTTTTTCTATACTTTTGTTTGAGATAGATGGAATGACCTATCATTCTATCACATGATCTGCTAACACTTCACGAATGAAAAATTCAACTTCATTTATTTAAGATATGAAGTGGAAATTGTTCAAGGCACGAAAAATGGTGAAATTGTACCAAAATAAAGTAAATATTTCTTTTAATTCAACAATTCTTCAACTTTAGGGAAATGATCTTGAAAATAAAAAATGATGTCCTAGTGTCCTTATATCTAATGAATCAGATGGTACCTTAAATAATCACAAATTTATGGCTTTGTGATTGTTGTATTTTTCATAGCCATGTCCTCTACCACTCTCCATCAGAACATGATGGTTATATTTTTCTTACATATCCATATTTCCACCTATGTTCTCCTATGTGGAAACCTAGCGATGAGTTAATCTGGGTAACTGTTAAATTTCTTAATTTACTTTTTAAAATGAATTTTTAGTATTCCTTTTTATGATGTGGGTTTCTATGAAAGAATCTTTCAAGTTGTAAACCATTTATATCCCCGATGAATTTCGAGGGAGAAATTCATTTTAAGGGGGGGTAGAATGTAACGCCCCGAGATTTTATGAGAAATTTTATTTTCTTTTATGTCTTCTATTATACACTACACCAAGATTATCTTGTACTGTACGCAACACCGTATTAGCTTGCAGTATACGCAACACTATTCTTGGCTTGTGTTACACACAATTTCAAGTTTTTTTTTCTGAAAATTATTCTACGCAGCATTAAGTATAGATTTTCTTAAATGTATAAATGAAATAAGTTTTATTATGTTATACACAACCCCAAATGGATCTTTCACTACACGCATCCCATACATGGCTTGCATTATATGCAATCAAGACCTTCCTCGATAGCGTGTGCAGTACGCAATACCGAGTTTCACTAAATGAGATATTATTATAATATTATTAAGAACTACCCATTATGAATAGTAATACCCACTTTTTAAAATTTTATAAATTTTATCGTTCAAAATGGACTTCATTTTTGGATTCGGAATATCAAAATTAGCCTAAGGTAAATTTTTGGTATTTTTCTAAAAACTTTCAATTTATGATGAATAGTGACAACACTGGGTTACTATTTAAAAACCGACTTTTTATTTAAACAATTATTTATTTTATTTAAACTTATTTTAGGTAAAAATTGATACATAATACCTATATATGTTCAATGTAATTCATTGGAGTCATTTTATAATAATTTTAGATATATAAAAATTTTATTGAACTTTTCACCGTCTTTTACCCACCTCCTAGTAGAATTTGAAAATTTACATAAAACATAATTTTACCACTTCTGTGAGTGGAATTTCGAAAATCCGAGAGACACCATTAATATCAAGGAGTAAAATGTGGTTCAATAAGATAAAAATAATATTTGGTGAATAGTAACGTTTTACTTTTATTTACCACAGTTAAAACTAAATAGGGTAATTAAGGGTAAAAATGTCATTATTATTACCCAAACACATGTCCTAATTCTATTGGATAAGTTTAATTCGACCAAAACAAACCTTAGGAATAAAATATTATCATTTAGGTCTACTTGAATTCGATTAGGACATTTATTATTATTTTATTTAAAGAAGTGTTAAAATAGTTAAAATCAATGATTAATAACTAAAACATTTTTAATGTAGGGTTACACATAAGATAAATTCAACTCTAAATATTAATTAAAAGATAATAATATTTCCTACATAATGGTATTTTATTTGTAATTTTTAGACATTAAATAAATTAATTTATTTATGATACAATGATGATGAAGTAATTACCCTTTTAATGAAATATTAACATAATTGATGTTATAAATACCCAAATAAATATAATTTGAGACTTTTTATGAATTAAAATAATTTTATAGGTTAATATGACATGTTAGTGTTGATTAAAGTAACTTTATTCGAACTAATCATGCTGTTATGATTTTCAAAAAAAATAAATTACCAAAAACTGTCAAAATAGACATAAAATAGTTTTTAAAAAAATATTATATTATTAATTGTTATTATATTCCTAAAAATCCTGAGGATTGGACAAATGACTTATATAAGGTTATATATATTAATAATGAACCACTTGGGGTTAGTTTGTCTTGATATAGTAAGTTTAATAACCATATAGTGAAAGAAAACCAGAAGACACGGTAAAAGATAAATTATTTAACATAGAATGAAATCTAAATGATAAGGTTAAAATAGAAACCTAAACATTTCTAAAACCTATTGTTTGAGAGGATTGAGACCCATCACAACTTTATCATCTATATAAATAAATTTGGAGCTATTATAAACTGAATATGACTTTATTATAAAATAATATTTTAAGTTTTTTCTAAGGTGCCCCTCTCCTCCCTTATAAAAGGGCACCTCCTCCCTCTACTCTTTACACAATTTTGAGCATTCAAGCTCCACCAACCCCTGAAAATATCCCTTCTCAACTTCCCTAGAAACATTCTGGAGGTTCTAGTCTTCTAAAAGACCAACTCTAGTCCCTTAAGAGGAAGCTTAAAGGAGGTCCGTTGAAGAAGAGGTAATCTCTTCTACCGATTCTTTCAAGTTTCTTTCTTCTTAAACTTCTTCTTATTTAGTTTTTTCATTATAAATTAATAACATCAGTATCACTAATATACTTATATGTCATTATAAATATGAAACAACCCCATTTAACATTCTATCGATCATACGAAAAACAAAATCACCGCGCGTGCGTACGTACAGATTACCGTCTCCACACCGCGATGAGATTAATTTTCCATGTTAACCATTCAAGAATAATTATAAAGTATATATAATGAATAATAATGAAATATATGAAATGATAAAGATACTGGATTTATGTATATATATATATATATCACATCTAGTTACTTTCATTCAAGTCAATAAGGAAAGGAAAACATCGTTAATGCGTACGTACGACCTACCGTATCCATGAACAGTGTATTTCGTTTCATTTATCTATCTATTATATATATATATATTGAATATATATGATATAAAAATCATGATTTACATTCGGGAATCAAGTAAATCATGATATAAGTAAAAATAATATCAAGAACAATAAGTCCAAACACAAACGATAAATAAAACGATTTTACCCAAAACGCTGCTTTAACATGGAATTTACAAAAAACAAGTAATATAAAGTCATCAGTGAACCATATATGATATCATAACAATGAATATGATTATTTTATAAGTCAATGACATTATTTAAATCATTATACATGAGGTTTGGATACGTACGAAGCATATCGAACCAAAGGTAAGGGATAATTTTATAATCTCATTTTTATCCGAGATTGCTTATACGTATGTATTTACTGGGTTTTTATTTATCATCCATGTACATGTTTTCTAAAACTATTTTCATGTATGTTTAAAGTCATTTTTACCCATTTTTTTAATATTACTATGTGGTGTGTATGGAATATTTCTTTTGTTTACCATACGAGGTACTTTTTTACTTTTTTGGAAAGAGTACGAGAAGAATGTTTTTTTACTTTTACGACATGAAAGTATTTTTACGGTTTCATAATGCCTTATTTTCAAGAAGCATAATCTGAAATATTTCATGATTATTTTCAAAAAAATCCTTTTATTTTAAAATTTCATTGCATTTTTTGAAATGAAAATGATTTTGAAGAAGAAAATCTATTTTCCTCAAGAATTCATTTCAAGTGTTTTATCAAAAATATTTTCCATCTAAGATAACATTATTAAGTGTGTTTATGTTTCAAGTATAATGTTTATATTATTTACATGGTTTTATTTTTATTATGATGAAATGATATCCATTTGTTTTATATGGATTATGTTATAATGGAATTATGTTTATGAAACCTAATTTATTATTTGGGTTATGATGAATGATTTATGATTGATTTGTGGAACACATAAAAATGATTTCAATATGAGATGGGTGGGACCAATATCTCCCTCAAATTCATTGGGTAAAGATTTATATCTCATTTGATAGACATAGCTGGAACTAAAAGTAAATCTGGTTCAGTAATACAGGGCTGGAATGGCAAGTAATCCCGGTTCAGTAAGGGACTTTGTCCACTATGATGGTCCTGGCAGTAATGTCGTGGCTAAAATGGAAATCATATCATGTGATTTTTGCTTTTCCACAATTCCATGATTTATTCCCATGCAATTTTATGATGATTAATGTTCCATTAAGATCCAAACCTTATGTATTGCCATGTTTTATGTCACTGCTTAATATTTTGTTGTTTAAACATTGTGTTCATGTTTTTATGTTCAAATTTATATGGTTTGTTTAATTTTATCCATGCCTACCCTTACTGAGCATTTGTGATCACCCTTTATATCTTTTCTTTTCCCCAGGATATAAATAATGTTTTTAGGTAAGAAAAAAGAGGAAGATCTTTATGGGAGATGTTGAAGATCTTTAACCAAGATTAGAATATTATATTCCATGTTTCCAAAGACACTAAACTATTATAGTCCTTTTGTGTCTTTTTTTGTTATGTATTAGATATTCTTTAAAAGTAATGTAATTTCCATGTACGTTAAGCTTTGGGTTGTTATAATGATACTGTGAAACATATTGGAGACATTATTTTTAGATTCTATTTTATATTTTGGTTATTAAATTAATGCAATTCCTTACTATGTTTACATTTGTCAATAGGTTGGAGAACTTCATCCGACATGCATCATAGTGAAACATTCCATCTTGAGAACAAAATACCCATTAAGAGTGGTCTATGATGTCTTAATAAATGTTAAGAATATCAAATTCTAGGTCAAATTCTAATTTAATGAGATAGAGGATATTCTAACCCAAGGTTATTCTCCTTCCATACTTATAAGGAAATTCTTGAAAACAATAAATATGGTCATCAATTTCCAAAATGATAAACATTCCATTGAGTTCGGTGGAGAATATGTAAGTTTTAGCATTCTTTGTGACATGAAACACCCTTTTGAATATCACTCCACTCTACGTATCTATTTTATGGAAGTGATCTCTAATGAAACACACACACAAACTTCTCTCCCCAACCCATACTATGATTCATTTTTTTCTTCTTCACCCTTTGATGATTTGGTATTTTGAGATTTTTAGGGTTTAAAAAGTGAAAAATTTTGTTCATTAACTAATGAGTGTATTCATTATAAGGTATCCATGTTCATCATTGATTCTGAAAATATCATTTCAATAGATTCTCTTTCCTTGGAGAATAAACTTGAGATGATAGAATGTTTCATGGACCACACTCCCCATAAATCCCCTCCTTCAATCCAAAACCCAAAAGTGTTGGAATTAAAACCAATTCCTTTTAATTAAAAACTCACCTATATTGAGGGTATTGACTAATTTCTCATCACTTTTTCCAATAACCTCTCCCCTTAGTAGGATTAAAAACTACTCGACCTTTTGAGAGAGTGTAAAAAATGAAATTGGATGGGCATGGTCTGATATTCCAGGGATTATCCAATAATTTTTTATGCATTATATAATTTTATATGATGAGGATAATCCCAAATGGAAATATCAATATCGGTTAAATCCCACTCTCCTTAAAGTGTTAATATTGTAAGTTAGTAAATTAATTGCTATTGGGATCATATATCCTATATCTGATAGTGAATGGGTTAAGCCAGTTCAAATTGTTCTATTAAAATTAGAATAATAGTAGTACCAAATGAAACAAAGGAATTGGTTCAAACACATGTGAAAAATAGTTGGTGAGTCTGTATTGACTACCATCGGCTGAATCAAGCCACAAGAAAGAACCACATTCCTCTACCTTTCATTGAAAAAATGCTATAATTAAAGATGTTAAGTCTCATTATTGTTTCTTTGATGGTTTTTCGGAATATTTCTAAATCCATATATCCCTTTTGGATCAATAAATTGAAATATTTACCTATACATTCATGAACTTCTCACACCTAAGGTTTCCTTTTGGTGTATTTAATGCTACTAGTACATTTTAGTGATGTATGCTGAGTTTTAATTGAGTACCTTTAGAATTGTACTTAAGTATTTATGGATGATTTCATGGATTATTTAACTTCCTTTGATTACTATATTTCACACCAATGTTCTATCTTCCATTTTATTATTGAAAAATAACACGTATTAAATTATGAGAAATGTCATTTCATGGTTGAACGAGGTATAGTTATTGGGAATGTTATTTAAAAATATGGAATTCAAGTGGATAAATAAAAAATTGAATTAATTTAATCATTTCCATACACTAAATTTTTCCATGTCATCTAATTATTCTTGTATAATGGTGGTTTCTATCACCGATTCATTGAAGTATTTAGTTGGATCTCACTTCCCTTATCTCATTTTTTTCAAATGGATTCTGAATTTGGTTTTGGTAAAAAAAATGTGAGGCTTCCATAAATAAACTAAAAATGAGTCTCACCTCACCTATCATAATCTAACCACCATGTTGTGATATCACCTTGGAACATATAGGTGATACCTCTATCATTGTTGTTTTGGATGTTTTATCACAAATGGCTGAGAAGGCAATTAATGTCATTGTGTATGCCTCACATACCCTTGAACATTGCTAGGAAAACTACCTGAAAACTGAAAAAGAAATTCCTTCTATTGTTTCTTCCTTGGAAAAATTCTATTCATATTTTATTGGGTCCAGAATCATTGAATTTTATGATCATGATTCCCTTCATTTTCTCCTAACGAAATCTGATGCTAATCCCCAGATCATTCGGTTGATGCTCCTATTCAAAGAGTTTGAACATCATATTATAGATTATATAGAAGTGTAAAATGTGTTTTCTGACAACATAGGTAGGTTTCTCACGCCACTAGACCACCATGTTGACTCATCCATCCCCATTGGATGTTCTTCCCTCATGAGAACCTTTGGGATTGTGTTGACCTTAACCCCTCGTATTATGACATTGTGAACTTTCTAGGAACATCTTGGGTCCCCAATGTTTTCATCACTTCAAAATATCAATGACTTAATCATTATTTTTTATGGTATATTTGTGATATACAATATTTTTGGATAATTTGTAGTGACTAAGTTGTTTATAGGTGTGTCCTGGACCATGAATTCACCGCAGTTTTGACCTTATTCCACACTTTGTCAGGTGGGGGCCACTTTGTCTCTCAACGTATATCTCGAAAGGTTACTTGACTGGGATATTTATTAGATAAAATTGTATAGATATTCTCATAAGTTTTTTATGACATGTTATTGGTTTTAATTCATAGGGAATATCTCCAATATGAATGAAATGCCCCAACAACCCATGTTACTTTTTGATATCTTCAATGCATGGGTCATTGAATTCTTGGGGCCTTTTCCAATATCATTTGTATTTGTGTACATATTATTGGTTATGTAATATGTATCTAAATGTGTGGAAAAAAATTCTACCATTACTGATGACTCTTGAGGGTTGTGGATTTTGTGAGGTCCCATATTTTCAACATGTTTTGTTTGTTGAGATTCATCATTAGTGATAAGGGTTCATATTTTTACAATCACATCATGAAAAATTTGATTCATAAGTATGGGGTTGTTCATAAATTATTCACTACATATCACCCCCAAATAAACAGAAAATAAAAAAAAATATCAATTTGATACGTTAAGAAAATCATGTAAAATGAGGTACAACCTAATAGTAAAGAAAGAAGTTTTCAATTGGACGATGCACTTTGGAAATAATTTACAGATTTTAAAACCCTGATCAGAATGTCTCCCTAAAATACTGTGTTTTTATGGTCTTTTCACCTCGTGGTGGAGGTAGAGAACCATGCATATTGGGATGTTAAAAATTGTAATACAAATCTCTCGAATGCATGTGAGCATAGGAAGTTGCAGATTTAGGAGTTGGAACAAATTCAGTGTGATGTTTATGATAACTCTTAAATATATAAAGAGAATACAAAGTCTATCCATGATGGGATGATTCAAGATCATAAGTTTCATACAAATGTGAAGATATTAATGTAAAATTACATGATATTTCTCTACCCAGGTAAGATTTGTTCACAATGGATCGGTCCATATATTCATTGTAATGTTTTCCAATTTGGGGCAATACAAGTTTTTCATGATAAGAGTGTATGGAGTATTATAGTCAATGGAAGGATATTTAATAAATTTTACAAGGATTTTACAAAAAATTCAATGGAGTAAATCTTCCTTAAAGAAGAAATATACCATTAAATCCCACTATGGTTTATCCTTCTTACATTTTATTTTATTTCATTGAGTAAATTGCATGCTCTAGGTGTGTGGGATTGGTATATTCCCAGTTTAGTTAGGAATTTTTTTGCATCATAATTGTTTTTATCATTTTGGTTTTCTAGACTATATTCTCACTTATCCCCACCCACCTGTTTTCCCCCTCACTTTTGTGCCAAATTTTTAATTTTTGATTCCCATTTTATCATAAATATTGATTCCCATATAATCATGGAAGTTATTGAAAATGCATGATGAATTTCCCAATTTTGTGGTTTTTAACAATTAAAAAACTATTTTTTCAATGATGAAATATCTTATTTAGTATGAATTTAACATTAGGGTGTGTTTTTAGTTACTTTTTTGTTTTTTGATGATATAAATGGTTGTATCTATTTGAAACCATTGAGAATAGTGGTACCCTTTATGTGAGTAGTTTATAGAAAATTGTTTCACCTAATATATCCACATGTATTTTTCACCAAAAAATGTAGTGTGAATATTTCATTCATTATAAAAGGTCAATATAAGTTATGTTCGTATTTACCATCTTCCTAAAATTAATTTTTCCATACATTTATTCCTTATCCGATCTATTTAATTACTATAACAGTTTGATCTATTTGTCTATACCTTTTATCTTTCTATTGTAAGACCTAATATATATATATATATATAACCAACACAATAATAGGGGTTGTTTCTTGGATAGGTAGAAACAACTCTTCATCAACCTTTAATCTTTTTATAACTATTTCAATTAGTGTAATGGGGAGATAAATAAACGGTTGAGTGATGAGTGTGAGATTTTTTCCAAGTTCATATTTTCAAAAAAAATATTAATAAATAAGGGGAGTGATGAAATGTATAGCATATAGATATATCTAGGTTATGTGATTGGGGATAGACATTCGTGAATTCCTAAGTGAGTGGGTTTTGAAATTTTATTGCAATGGATGTAGGGAAAGTCTTGTGGACAAAACAATTTATGAAGAAGAAAATTAAAATAACCTATATTTACAAAATATAAAGTGGAAGGAATAGAATGGAATGGTTTTCACACACACACATGGATATTTAGCCGCATGATTGATTTTTGAATTCCTTTATCATTTTGGTATCATGAATCTCTTTGTATTTCATTATAATAAAATTTATGTGATACCTTTTTCCATGATCACTCAGAAGAACTCATTGGTGTGATTTTTTATTTTATCACATTGCATTCATGAATAATTTTTTTTAATGTTAAATATTCATGAATTTTAGAATATATACATACATCAATAGGGAAATGTGGCATTTCCCAAGAGTGAAAATGATTAGGTGTGGGGTGTGTTTGTGTTGTTATTCACTGATAATTTTTACCCTTTACACCACTGAATTTAACTGATTTTGTGTTTTGAATACAAATTATTAAAAAAACATACTCTATATGGGACAAACTATATGGAATCCCATGAAACCATGTCCACTATTTTTCGTGTTCCAAGAAATACATGAATCAAAATGAGATTCAAATTTGAGATCTAATCAAAAAATTCATGGGATATAACTATCATGACGGAACCAAAGACCTATTTGTTATTTAAGTGGACCAATTGAATTGATCTGTTCAGGGAATCAAATCAAAATAATTTAAAAATTGGTGTTCTATATTTTAGATTTATCTAGAGATAACTGCCTCCCCATGATGGTTTTTTTGTCTTGATAGTAAACATGTGATTCAACATGTTTTTAGTTTTTAATTTTTTTTTGATAATACTGTCTAATGACCTAAAACCATGGTTCAATTGATTTTATGAAATCTGGATTCCCAAACCCACCATCCACTTTGCCTCTAAAAGAGTGTCATGGGCCCCCAGTTTGGGAGTTCGACCATGAGGCAAGGTACTACAATTTTGGAGTCCCAAAGATGTCATTTACTCAATACTGGATGTTTTAGAGTCCATGGTAGGTTCTACTTCGTCGTCATTTTCTTTCTCTCCTCCCATGGAGTTCTAAACAACTTGTTATCACCGGGGGAAATGTTGTAAATACAAACAGTCTTCTTTATAATATTTAAAAAATACTTTTTATTCCTAGTTTTTATGTTGTTTTTCATCATCTTCACTTTTTTTATAATTTAGTTATGTACTATTATTTCATTCTCAGCTCATATGATCATGTTTGGGGGTACCCATTCATGGGATGTTTCACACACCATTCACCATTTCTTATCCCCCCCCCATTTAATTTCATTGTTTTTGTGGATCATAGGGTTCAATTGAACTATCATAAAAACATTCAAGGGAATTAAATTTATTTAATGGTATCATAAAGAAATTAAATACAAACCTGTATAGTGCATACAGTTTTCTTGTGTTGCCTTGGTGAGTTTAGATTCTAAAGTCTAAAAAAGCACCTAATCATCATTGGTATATGGTGAATCATGGTATTTTTCAAACTGAACCCCTGGAGGTATCCTAGATTAAACTCATCAACACTATGCATCTAGTGGTTAAAAAAAGTATTAAAATATATAATCCTTATATCATGAAGAAATGAATGATGACCCTCACAATTTTTCCCTAGGTTGATCGTGCTTGACTAATTCTTCTCATTTCTTCTTTGTTTTATCATTTTCCTATTTCTATTGTCTCCTTAAATCATCAAAACCCATGTTTTTCAAAGACTATTTCCCTTTTATTTTTATAATAACATCATTTTTCTTAAATTAATGATTTAATGCTCCATGAAGAGATGGCCAAGGGTTCCTAATGTACTATAGAAATTCAAGTACATCTAGACATCTAATTTGATGTTCATGACAACACGATCACTTAGTGAACATGTATTTTATCCAAGAGGCCTTATCTAAGGGGTTTGTTCTAAATTACACACCATTTTCATATAGTAAATGGTTCCAAAATCATATTTCAATTTATATCAATCTATTATGAGGAAATTAATGGCTATTGAGATGATGGTATGGTTGTTGAAATGGGATATCCGTCTTGGGGGGATCATTCAGTCTAGAGTGGGATGGCCTTTTGGTCATTCCAGTGTTATGAAGAGTTTAATGAAAAATGAATGGTTTTATATGTATATTGGAATATCAAGGTGTCCTTGATCGTTTCTCATAGAATCAGATTCATCATCCCTTGCTTTCTTATCCGCCGGAGCGTAGATAATATTATGTTACACCTGGTGCATGGGAAAGTCAGTATAAGACATTGGTATGTTCGTATGATCATGGTGGCATCCATAATGGGAGTTATTTATAATTATTTTTTTCCTACATTATTAAGAGACAACTCTGAGAGAACTCTTCCACTTGTGAGGGAATTTCTGAACGTAACATAGAATATTTAGGAGGTAAATCCCCGCCCTAGAGTTGATGTCCCTTTTTCAGACTAGATTCATGATTTTACTACAAAAAATGGTCACAAACCTCATGTGAGGAGGAAAAGGATATTTCCTAATCATAGCACTCATAGATTTATTAGTTCTTACTAACCAATGATTGAGTAAGGTCACTATGATTGGTGGGTTTTCAATGATTCCCTAGTGGTTGGTCCATCGGTTCGACATGAAGCATTCTTGGAAAAGTTTTTTCTGTATGGTTTATACCAGTGTGTGAATCAATCACTAGTGACTGAGCTGAAACCTTTGTGATGTCCACCTGGTTCTCTAATTGAAGACGTATTGACATGGTGCTCCTTGTATTGGCTTAGATATATCATCTATTGGGATTAAGTATAAGGGTGTATCCTCCCTAAAGGCTTATAGGCCCCATCGAACTCTACTTGAGATGGTTAGAAACTCATATGGGGGGTTATGAATTCATCAAGAACAAATGAATTCTATAATCTTGATTCAGTCTCTAATTATAGTGAATATGTGTGGTGAATCCATTGTAATTAGGGTCAAGTTATGTGATGAACATGCTCAGTTTTCATGACTATTGTTTATATTCCCCTTATTCTTATATTGTAGATACCCTAGTATATGATGCATATAGAGGTAATACAAGATGCGGGTGCCACATTTCCTTGAGGGTGGGTGTTCTAGTTTCAAGAGTTGATGTAAATGTTGTCTTTGAAGGGTATTCACCCTACCGAATTTCACATCAATTACATTGAATCCAAAATAGTTAATAGCACAAATTTAGGAAATAATTTGATAGTAACTCATTAGGTTTGGTTGATGTACACATTGAAATATAAGGGTTCCAAAATTAAACTTCCACCCACCGACATCAATCTTGGGAAAGTGAAATCCTATTTTGATGCTTATATCTTCTCATAAACAAGTGTGAAAATTACAAATCCAGCATCCATTATTAAGGTTCCTCCCATATCTGAGTTTAAAGAGGGTTCGTGGATTTAAATATAATAATTTAGGCCAGAAAAGGGTATTTCATGTAGGAAACCATTATTTTTTTAATATAGTGGAAGATTTTGAAGATCTGGGGTATAACCCCTCAAAACATTGGTTTTCCACCCATGGAACCAGTTTTAAAGACGTATTTGAGATTTCAAATCCCCTTAGAGGTTGAATATCTCATGTCTTGGAGGGAGTGAGCTACATGGTGGAATTATATTAGTATTAATAGGATTCATAGATTCCTTCAAGGGAGGGAAATTATTTTGAATGGGTATGATGTCATATCTATTTCTTAGACAATTTCTTATATGGATCTTCCTGAATTTGATGGAGCTTACATATAGTTCCTTAATGATTCTATTCATTCACTCTAAGGTCAAATAAAATTTATGGGGTGGGTACTTGAAATATTGAGACTGTAAAAAAGTGAGAGTGAAGATAGTGAAATTGGATCATATGGGACTAAGGCGGCATATTTTCCAGTTCCATTTGAACATGATGAAATTCCCTCCCCCTCATAATATGGACATCAGAAACACCTCACTCCATGGAGAGTTGAATGAAAGATACCAACGAAATTGGTGCAACAAATTGATCACACTCTTCCTGTGCAGTTGACTTATTCTGCATTATACATCCCTATACTTGAAGAATTTCTCAAATCTTGGAGTGAGTGGAATTCTTGGAGAAGTATTGTTACTTATGAGGAAATATAGGGTCTAAATCAAGTAAAAAATTTCATTTTCCTAGATAGAGTATGATTATTTCACCTAAACATATCTATTTCCCAAAAAATACTAAATACTTTGGTGTTTTTCTTGAGGATATTGACACCACCGTCCATTCATTCATAGGTAGGACCAATTGGTCTGACTGGGGGCATGAAATACTAGTGAGAGGGTGTAAAATGAAAATACTGGTGAAGTGGTTGCATGATTTCTTAGGCTGAATTTTTTTCCCATTACCATGATCTTTTAACCCTTCTTATCTCTCCCCTCCCCCATTTATATATGAGGATATGGATTATCCTTCACCAATTACATCTCCTGAATATATGGATTGGGGAATAGTTATTGGAATAAATGTTCTTGTTAATGAAATGATCATTAAATATTTCGCTATTGTGGTAAATAAGTATATACAAGTTGTGATTTCTACCCCAACATGAATATTCCCACCCCTCTTCCACCTAACATGTTACCAGTGAGATTTGATTATGAAAAATCAAGAGGCATAAGAAAGTGAGGAAGTTAAAAATTCAAATATGAAATTGGACATCAAGAAATAATTTAACCCTTATTACTTAATTTTCATGTGATATGTCTAGTCATGATAATGGGTAAAATTTTATAGGGGTTGACACAAGATCCACAAGTCAAGAGGTTCTAACTATTTTAGAGCTTTTGTCCACTTTTCCTATAGAGTCAGATGAGGTGGGAATGATAATTTCATGGAAATATGAACAAAATAATGATCTGGGACTGACAATTCATATTGATAGAGTAGAGCGTGAGGGTAATAGTGATCTGTCTTTAGGGCCAACTAGCCCACATCCACCAAATTACACAACAATGGGGGAAGCGGAAATATGGGCCCAAAGAAGTTTTGAGTCCAATTGTTTCTCCACTGTTGCTGATGGTAATACGTATGGACTTAGTCTCTATGATTGACATTATTTAGTCTAACAACCTGGTATTACATACAAATGATTCACATTTCTCTCCTAAGGAGTTGTTTCTTGAGGCCAACCCACAAGATGGAGACCTAGTGCCTGTAATTCTTTTTAGTGGGGTGATGGCGATCTGGAAGGATGGTGCCTCAGTAGATAAATGTGATTCTATCAAATTCATGATTATATCATATCCTTTATTACAATGTATTAATGGTTAAATACCCATTTTAGGATCATTGGTACATTTATATAAGATATCAGATGATTTAAATTTCTTATCGGCTGAGGATACTATGATTATGATTCTTATAGAGTCTGATCATAATGAAAATGTTGATGATAGGCCTTCTCATGATAATCTTGTCTCGAATACATTATTCCATATAAGAGTGACTCTAAAGTAGAATAAGTGTACCATGCTAATTTCTATGTCACCTAGAAAAACATATGGAGGGATATTTGGAAATTGATTTCTCATAACCATTTATTAAATATTGCATCAAAGTTTCCCATGTTTTTCTAATTGTTCTGTGGTCTTGATTATGGGGGGTTTGAGTGATGACCCATACATACCAAGGTGAAATAGGTAATGTATTCTTGAGAGAGAGGTATAACACACTAAAGTCAAAACTCACAACTATATAGACTATGGTCTATTTTTCTACAACAGTAGATACTCTTCTTAATGTGGCCTCTGAAAACTATAGAGTATCAAATCGAGATAAAATCCAAGTTTCACAACATAAGATCTAAAAAAAACATTTTTTTGCGAGTTATATTGACTCAATCAATAATTTTATCATGAATAATCATTGGTTAATAAAGAGAATTAGTTGTTGAAATAGGCAGAATAGTAAGATCTAGAAACTATTGAGAAGGTAGAGACTCTATGAGTTAACGCAGAAACAAAGGCTGCAATGTTTTCAAAGGTACATCAAGTGGTTTACAACATTGTTCATGTAATGATTCTTCCCTATTAATATGTTGATAAAATATCATGAGGACATTGATTCAGTTTTATGAAGAGACTATGAGTTGTGGATTATCCTTTATCTATTTGATATATGAAATTAATAGAGGTTTGTTCTTAATAATCAATCTATTTGTTCAATCTTTCCCTTGAAATTTTAACAGTAATACTAGAATTGGATCACTTATTATAATTTCGATGTATTACATTGTTTATCTTGAAATAATGGGAACATGAACATGCTTTAAATTATTATTGGATCTTATATCCTAGAGATATGAGACTCGACTTTTTTCCTAGTCTCCCATTTGTGGGTTCTCAACATGAAAAGTGTTACATCTCTTTTAATTACATTTTTAGGTTCTTGTGAGACTTTCCAATGTAGTTAGTGTTTAGGTTGAATGTCATTGAATGATATTTGTGAGAGTAATAATCCGAATCCCAAACAATTCTTTAAATCCATGAATATGAAACTCACTATAGTGATCTAACCAATGTTTAGGGATAAGGGTATTTTATTCATGGAATATGTCCATAATCTATAGAACAGTTTTCCAAATATTCTGTTTCGATCGAACTCATACACATGTAATGGGTTATTAATATTGTAGGGTGTGGTTTGTTTTTATTCCAAATATCTCTACCTGTATTGATAAATCATGTGAATGGAATATATTAGACAAAATATAAGGGACACCCATGATTTTTTGAGTAATTTGGGTGGGACTTCAATGTTCTAAAATTTAGGGTAATGTCACATGGGCTAAGTTCCCTACCATTCAATAATGAAAAATGAAACTCAATAGTGTTAATCAATGTGAGTCTATGGGTCTTAGAATCTCACATGAATCATGATCGGTGTGAGGAACAAGAGGGAAATTTTACAACCATTTAGATCCACATGAAATTGAATGATTGGAAACATGTTCTAGAATTATATCCTTAATCATGTTTTCATGGAGAGACGTGATATATGTAAATGAATACACATGGTTAGGATTGATATCCATAACCAATGAATCGTTAAGATAGGATGAGACCTCTATATATATATTGAATTATTACATCAAGGAAGGTAATTTTTCATATTTCATCCTGGTATGGGATTAGAATATTGTTTACCTCCAAATATAGTATCTTTTCATGGATCTATATCTTATTTAGTTAATGAGTCATATAGAATAGACCATCTATCATGAATTTTAATTTAATTATTGAAATAATCAAATGATTTACAATTCAGGGTCATGTGATGAGGACCATACCTTACATTTTAATGCCTTATAGATCATATGAGTTTCACAAAGTTTAATGTCACTGTGATAATGACATTGACCACATAGTTTAATGTGATGTTGTGGGGATGTTTGATTATGGTATTTTAAGGTTTCACAGATTTGACCAAAAGATTATTATTTTTTCATTCCATGGGGATCTAATTGAGAATGTTCCATCATACATAAAACATTAATTGGTAAGGTTCTAAGATGTAATATGTGGAATTCTAGATCCAAGAAGTGATATGGGAAAATTATACAAGGAATGACCACGGACAATGTTTGAAAAGTGCTTTCCATGAAAAATATGTTACATATTTTGGAGATATAAGATGTTTATCTTATGAATAACGGTTCTTCTAGTTGATGGGCGTTTTTATGGAGACATATGCAGAGCCAAGGTGGGTTATATTATGAATATTTCAAAAAATTGTGTCTTTATGAATCAAAAAATCCATCATATATGGTTGGGAAACGCTTATAGAGATTTGAATTTTCGTAGACAAATAGTTTGATTTTTGGAAGGAATATTTATGGGTAATGAAGTGGAATTTCATGTCAAAATAACACACTAATGGGAATAAATGTTTCCTATATAGATATGAACCATACATTAGGAGGGTTGTTTATTGAAGATATACTAGACGGCAGGATCCAAGAATCACTACATATCACATCAATGCATGAATAAGGATATATGTATTTATGAGAAGGATTCCCCACACTGATCGAATTTTTAATGTGGAGAGGGTAATTTCTCTTTGAATATGAATTCATGAGTGAGATGAAAATCTGTATTGGGCCATCATACGAAAATTTGGTCCATACATAGGAGAGTGGGGGGATTTTTATATTGCAGATGGACAAATATGTGGGATCCGAGAGTCACTATATCTCTTTTCAAAGAGATAATAAATCCACAAATAGTTCTTGGAATAAGGGCTGGGGGACAACACTCATTATAGTGGTCCACTTAGGTGAGGGTCATAGAAAACCACAATTTAACATCATGAAATAGATGTGAATTGTGCAGTTTAACATCATGTGGAATGGATGTTTTGTGATCCGTTTATAGTCTTTCATCTAGGAATATGTTAACAATGATGTGAACTAATACACTTTGATTGTGTATGGAATCTATTACCCAAACATCTAAAACCATTTTATCTATGATCAGTGTGATAAAATATGAGTTGAAAATGATTATTTCACAACACATAAGAGATTAAAATAAATTACAAGTCCATTTTGATCATGTGGTTGCTAGATCAGGAAGTAAGATGCGGGTATCTCAACATTTCATGATGGAATGATAATCAATCCCTATGTAGTTCTAGAAAACCAAGAAGTTTAAAATCATATGATAAGGATGAAGGATGTTCATTTCCATATAAATAATGAGTGTTGTTAGAATTACTGGGTTATGTATGTTCTAATAGGATTCATACTTAAGTAATAATATTATAACTCATGATCACTGGGGTTCTCAAGTTGAGATGAGGTATATGGGAAAACCTTACAATGGGTGGCCACATAACATTTTTTAAAATAGTTTATATCATGATGGATTCAATTATTGTGAGTATATAAGATGTTTCTCGTGATGATAGACGTGACTCTTGTTGATATCTATTTTATAAAAAACTGTGTAGAGCTAAACAAGGTCATATTATGCATAGTCAAAGAAAAAGTGTCCTCAAGAATCATAAATTCCATCACTGATCACCAAGGAAAGATTATAGAGATCCATATTTCCAAGGAAAATGGGTATGATTTTGTGAAGCAACGGTTTCAAGCACAAATGAAGCATTTTGACCAGAATTGGCCATGTAATATTAAATTATGTGCATATATTTTTTATGTAGGAAAGGAGTAAATTTCCTTACATTTTTTTGGGTCTAGGACCTATGGTTTGGCTATCACTACATATCCCTTTGAGATGCGAATAAATCCATACACTGTTCTGGAGTGGAGCTATGGTGGGAAAACAATACACATGATAATGATCTTCTCTAGTATGAATAGAAATTTTATACATTTTTACATCATACAACACGGATGTGACACATATATTTTCACACCATGTGGAAAGAAAATTTTACATAGTTTAATGTATTATTACTATTAGGTTTGTATACATAGTTTAAAGTCTTACATCTCATATTATGGTGTCTTTTATTTTAGTTAATACAACAAGGATCATTGGTTATCAATTTTATGGTCTGGAATCCAAGATAAAATGTCATGCAGATTATTATCATGTGATGAGGATGATATATGTGCCTTTTTCAAAGTCATACATATAGGACCAATTATTCAATGCAGTTTAATATCATGTTGTAAATAAAAAATATGTGTATTTATCACATGAAGTATTTCTTAATAAATATTGTGTTGGAAAGGGGTATAGTGTGTTCTCCATCCATTGTTATTATTTCGTAATATCCATTGTTATAGAATTTATGTATGATATAAGGCCCTTATCACATTGTTTCAAGCATTGGGGGTTTATTCCCAGGTATAATTGGAGTCTTAAGAGCCAAAAGCAATTATTCTTGAAGGAATGAATGGATAAAAACTTTCTTGTTGAATGTTCATGCTTTCTGATTTTGGTATATGTTCAAAGAATGAAGGGTACACAACATTTTCTCATTGATTTACAATAACTCATAAAATATATTTTTTTATTATTAATCACCTCATTATATTACATAGATATCTATTTTGGGTGAGGAAAATTGGACCCCAATGGGTAGAATTGCTTTTGTTCCATAAACTAGTGAATACGGGGTTTCCTGAGTAGTAGTGCATGTTATAGTTTAATAATACCACAAGGTGTCAAGGAGATATTTAGTCCAATGTTTATTTTCTCTATTCACCATTTTTTGGAGAGTCCATGATATTGTTTTATTTAAGGCCTATATTGGTCCATTTTCCACTACAAAGTACTGACAAGAATGGTTGGATTCAATGTTTTACTCCAGGTACAACTTGTTCAATTTAGAAAAATAGAATTTGGTTCTATTTATTTTGTCAATATTATTTGAGGGACACCAAATCAAGTGATGATGTTTGACTTCAAAAAATTGATGATACTTTTGGTCCTAACATCCTTATAAGGTATCTCTTTATAACATTTAGAAAGGAATTATGTTGAAGTAAATTATTTGGCTTTTGCTGGAGGGTAAGACCCTATAACATCCATTTCCCATACATCAAATGACTAATTGAATTTATCTATATGCCGGAAATCTTGGGTTTGATGGATAATGTTACAATGTACTTGGTAGGAATGAAATTTTTTGATGAATTTTTTGGAATCCTATGCCATAAAAGTCAATAAATACCCAAGACTCGTTATGTTTTGAGGAATATTGTTTCCTAACTGATGGGAATCACAAGCACCATCATGAATGTCCTCCACAGTGGTAGTTTTATCCTCTACGTTAATGAATATGAGGATAATTCCTTCAAATATTAGCTTATAAATCACCTTCTAATGACTTAGGCTATCGTAAAGGATCAAATTAACCACCATTAATTGGACATGTTATTTTCCTTCTCAATTTGGAGGTGGGGACCCATTTTAGAGGTATTTTAGGATGGGTTTCATCCACCAATATTCATCATTATCATGTTTTGGTATAGAATTGATCTATTTGACCTATTTCAAGCCCCTTTGAACAAACAATGACACTATCCTACAATGGGTGATGTTGATGACTATTTCAAATAGATCTATATTTTCTAATGGTATAACAGAATTTTCAAATTCATCTACATGAGTGTTTTGTGAATGTGAGACATGAGTCAATGTTATCTTGTATTGTAAATTTTCCATCAACCCTTGTACATGATTAAGTAGTGGTGTCATCTCCTTTTCCCTAATTCCATAATTAGTATTAATATTTATAATTACCAACTTGGAATCACCATTGATTCCCATGTGTGTCATCATAAATTGAAAATCCATCTCAAAGAAAAAAATGAGGTATTATTATTTAGACTCACTATTAGTTCATCCTTCTGATAGCATAAAAAATTGAGGTTGAATTGTTTTTGTTTTTAGAGAAACAAGAATGATTCCCAATCCATCTTTTTTGAGTGTAGGAGCTTCCATTACATTTAAATTTGGAATTTCGGATGTACAATCAATATAAATTCCCCACATTCATGTAGAGTCTCGAATGTAGAATATTTCCCTGTCTCTATTTTTGATACTCATTAGCACTTGTTCCACAAGGGGATGTTCTTCTAATAAATTTTTAAGTACATCCCTTTTATGATCTTTTTTCCTATTAATTGGGAGTTAAACTATTGAAGAATGGATTCCCATCATGGATAATGTTTTTTCAACATGGGATTATGAAGAATATAATTGATAGGGTCATTTTGAGAGATCAAATGAACCCTATAGTGCATCAGTTAATTCCTTAATTTTTAAATTGGAAAAATCAATGCCTGACATTATTCTCGAAATCTAAATACCATGTCACACTATTGGTCATGGTTCGACTGAGATAATATTTTTTTCACTAATTGTATCATTTTACTATGTGAGGAAGGATCACAGTAACCATTATAGGGATTTCATGTATAGGATGAGTGGGTTTCCATTGACTAGAAATATCATCATCAGTCGGATAAATAAAAATTTCTTGAGGTTGTCGAATGCTTCATGGAATTTATTAGTCCTTTGAAACAAAACCCCTTTATTCATAAAATTAGTGAAGGGAAAACACTTTCCTATAAGATTTTCTATGAAGTATCGGATTTAGGGGAGGTTCCCATGCATCACTCTCAACACTTTAAGGATTTGAGGAGGTAAAATACCCATAATACCCTTAGTCTTCTTTAGGATCTAATTTGATTCCATGATGGAATTTAAGGAAGCTAAAAATATTTCTTGGAGTAATTTAGAAATAAAATTTTTGGGGATTCATCTTTAGATTTGGTTTTCATAGTTTATTGAAAATGATTTTCAAATCAAAATGGTGATCTGAATTTTTTCATGATTTTAACACCAAATTGTTGAATCAAAACTCTACTTATTATCCTAGAAAATTTTTAATGATTAGATGCATGGAATTTTGATATGTATTTCCAGTATTATTTAAACCAAAAGGAATCACTCAGTAGTGTAATACTACTAGTTCTCCTTGAATTCAGTGGATTATTCATATTCTAAGTACATTCTTATTTGATTGTACCATGTATATCTATCCATAAATGAGAGGCTTTGGTATCTAACCATTTCAGTTATCATTAGTTATGTAATAGGAATAAAAAGAGTCACATTTCTACCATTTTCAGTGGAGGGATTTGAAATCAATGAGAACCATAATATTCTCATTAATTTTCTTGATGGGGACAATATTGGCGATCCATTTCGGGTATTTAAATTCCAAAATAAAATCATTATTGACGATTCTTTCAATTTTGGGTTCAACATTGTTAGAATGAGTCATATATTCTTTCTAGATTACTTGTAGTAACCACAATGCTCTTCTAGATATCCCATGTGATGGGTTTCCAAATTAGGATCAAGGACTGTAATCTCTTTGTAATTTCAAGAAAATAAATCATGTGATTCTTTATAAAAGTGGAATCAAATTAATAGTCATCTAGGGGAATGTCATCAATGATAAACATTGGTCATGGATCAAACTCTATTCCCAAATTTATCTGCCAGATTTTATCTATATTGGTTGAGAATCCTTCTAAAAATGATGGAGGAGCATCTCCATGTTCATTTTCATTCTATTATTCCTTTTCATATTATTATTTCTTTGTTTCCATCTCAGGATAGATGGGAGATAAAGAGGAATCATTAATGTTAGGGGAAAGGACAATTTCCATTAAGATAGATTCCAACGATGATATCATGACTTTCGTAGGTTAAGTTGATGATGTAGTTGTGTGGTAAAGTTTTCAGGGTAAGGTTGGAGAATTAATATTTATGGTATCACACTCAATGGTGGAATAAAATATTTCCTCAACACCATTGAGTTTAGAGAATGTGGATAATATAATCAAAATTGGTGATCATGTCTCTAAATATATTTTGATCTCTTCGACCTATTGTATGGATAGAATATTCTCATCACTAAGAACTTCGAATGGGTTATATGTGTCAATTTCTTGACCATTTGGAGTAATAAACTGAGTGGTACCATTAGTTTCGGGTTCCTTTCCTTCCCTATAGTAGAATCGCGAATCAATATTTTGAGACTAAAAATACTCAAATGAATTTTTTTCACCATTTAATGACCCAATCGCCCAATTTCTACAGTATTTAAGGAATTGATGGTATTATGAAGGTATCGATGCTTAATGATGCAACCAAGGCCTTATTATTACGACATTAAATGTTGTATCTTATTGGATGACCAATAACTAATTATCAGACATGAGTTCCCCAAGCTGAGCTTTGAACTTAATGAATATAAGGTGTTTTTATTCATTTTTATCATACCCCTGGAGAATTATAGAATAAATGGAAAAATAAAATTTAGTGTATCCCAATCAGTAAATAATTCTAACAAAAATGTGTTTGAATCTCAAGCCATTATCAAATAAATCTTCACTGATATCAATGTAGTATAATATACTTGATACATACATGGGACTTATGTGTCCATATATAACATTTTATTTGTCCTTCTTATTGAAATAGTTGAATATATGAAATTCTACATGGTAAATATTTTCACAATATACCATAGAAGTAGAATCTTCATCTTTTAACTCTTGAGGGCACAAAACAATCCTCTATAATTTCTTCCCATATATCATTTGATGAATTTATAGAATCCATAATTAAAATATCTATAAAAAATATTTCCAAATTTATTAGTATATCATAATTTTGTCTCAACATTATATGTTTTATTATTTCAAACTATTACATATATTTAATTTTTTGAGTTGAGGTTTGTGTGGTAGATGATTTTCTATATTGATAAGATGTGGAGCGTACTTTTCTTTACCATCATATTGATCCTATTTACCCTTCACACCTTCCTAGGATGGTCAAATTGTCTCCTATTCATTAATCTATATTCTAAAATTATTAATTTTGAATGATTTTTTACATGTGTAGAAGAATATTCCTAATCCTATTGGGATATTTAGTGGTATTTCCCCTGGGTTTTAGTTTCTCAAATAGATCTGGTTGGGATGCATCAAGCATATTGTGTATAGACACAGTTGTGCCTTCCTCTATTTCCTTGGATCTTGCGGCATCGATTCATTTATCCCAAATTTGGTATGGGAAGCTCAAGGTATTAATAACAATATTCATCAAATATTGGATCTATTAAATTAATTGCATTAATGTATCCAAATATTAATTATTTATCTGATGAGGATTTTATTTGATGGGTTAGTACCCGTTATGTACTTTGGAAGGGCATGGTACATTCTCTTGAGACTGATTGCATGAAGTCCAATAGATTCAATGGAAAAATTATCCTAAGTGCATGTTCATCTTCATGTGTTTGTTTCCATCCTTTCCAGCAATTTTGTTTCTTATAAGATTTCCCTTTAGAGTTTTTGGGGGTAAAAGGATTTGAATGTGCTATATCAGAAGCGATTGGCAGCAAAAATAGTTGTTCTAAATGCACTCAAATAATAACATGAGTTCATTTTATTTTTTCACTAGTAATCCAATTGTTGAACTTATATGAATTCTTATTGGTAACTTCCTATAATTCACCCTCTTCCCCCAGAGTGGTGGCATACGTGCATGGTACTTGTGTTTTATTGTTCCTGTCTTTACATTCCCAAAATCAACCATCCTCTATAAGATATATTTGAAAGTGAAATAGTCACTTATAGTGTTATCAAATATTCAATGAAAGGATAAATAATTCGTATTATCATAAAAACAGAATTGGTCAAGACTCTTATGTTCCGAGAGTGTTAAATTTGTTTTCCCAATATTACTAAGAAGTTTCTAGGAACATTCTCATATTAGAAGAAATACAACCTTATTTTCTAGTCATAAAAATATGAGTGTTTTGGCTCTTTATTTTCCTCCCAATGGGGTTTTTATTTCTATTTTTTCTACCATAGATAGGGTTGCGAATGATAATGTATAGTATTCAGATAAGGATATTGTACAAAATCTAGTTTTATAGTAACCGATTCATTCGTTTCTTTTCCTATCCTCTTTCCCTGGGAATTTGGTACTGATCGGGATTTGTCTCCAGTTCTCAAGATGGAGTCTTCCAATATTTTTTTAACAGAATATAATTCTCTGAAACCAACCATAAATTTGATAATAATTAGTGTCAGTTTCAACTATTCATGGAAATCATTTATGAAATTACATAATGAAACTTTTTATGGATACTGTAAATTCAAGGTGTAGGTTTGACCCTTCCACCTAGAAATGACGTATTAGACTCTCTCATTTTCTTTCATTGTCTGTTTTAGAGGTTGGGTACCATGTTATTTCACAGTATTGAACTAAAATTGTAAATACATTGTCTGTGAAGGTCATTACATCCTTTGATTGACCCTAAAGGTAACTTATGTACCCTAAAAAGGTTATTCCCTACAGTATTTTTACAAAACACTGCAGTCTAGAGGCTTATATTTTTTAAAAAAAGTTCTCATCATGCGTACACAACAAGATACATAAAGAGTTAGATTAAGTCATGGATCTCCCAAACCTTAAATTTTTTTAAACATATTATTTAAAAAATAGGTAGTGGAAGACTCGCATCTACCCATTTGGGGTAAGGTTTTTGTTTGGGATGAACTTGTCCATGTTGACCATCCATAGTTTCTAGTTGATATTATAATTATTAAATAGTATATACATGTCATGTGGTAACATCCAAATTAACAGAGTCTAGAGCAGGGGGAACAACATGATTAATTGGATGTGTTGGTACTATATGCAATTGCTCTTGATCTGTTTCGTTGTAACATGACTCCAATTGGTCTAGTTGTTTGGAATATGGAGGGAAGTCTAGGTATTCAACTATCCCTGATTCCAAATTAATTGGTTTTCTAACTCCAGTATTGAGAAAAAATTGTGGAACTACATTCACCAGTATGAGGAGATATTCTTGTTTAGATACATCAGTTGATGGTGTGAAATGATTTTCTATTTGAAAAAAATATCTACTGGGAATATTACTCCTTTGTAGTTTGGCATTAATACATCTATGTTCTCTTATTTCTATCTCATACTGAACCAGTCATTCCTAATGTGTGAGGGGTTTGACACCCTTTGTTAATATTTGGTATTGAATTGTAGCCTCTCCCTTTTCATTAGATGATTTTTATTTAGGTGGATGTAATGGATAATTTAAATGAATTCCCAAATATTGGGAAATCCTGTGATTTATGGTACATGAACCATCTTTGGTTATTTTAGTGTGAACAGTATTTCAAATAGAAATATCTCCATCTTGGTCTATCACATTTTATTTATGTTATATATCATTAGTGAGAGTGGTGCTAATGATTTTTATAAACATGAACTACACTGTGAACATTTCATCAATCTCTGAATAATGGGGGAACTAGTCCCTCCAAAAGACAAGACTAGAAGAAATATTATTCCTAGTTGAGATTTTGATGTTGATGGGTGGATTGTGTTCCCAAAAATCACAAGATCTCGTTATTTCATTTAAGTATCCATTAGAATACTTTTGGTGAAGGGTGATCTAAAGTTAACCTCCATATAATTTGGTTTTTTCATCCTTGAAGAAGAACCACAACAACAAGATGGGATGAACAGGGAAAATTAATTTTTTATAACTCCTCCCAACCATGAAAAGACTACATTTCAGTAGGGTAGAGGTTGAGGTTAAAACCCCCAATCCCTATAGGATGGGTTTATTTAGTTCCACTTTCACAACATTTAGGGCTTGACTTGTTAGCCATTAAGCTTTTAATTGAAATTCCCAATGCCCTACAGGCTGGGGTTTCTCTTTTTTTCTTGCTACATCTATTGTAGTTGTGGTTATGATTTTAGGGAGCTTTATTCAAACATGGGATCGGTGAATTGTATGATTTTTACATAAGAAATATACTTATTTAGAGATGTATGATGTCTTTTGATAGGCTTCGCTCAAGCGGGGTGAATAGTCAAATTTTCAGACAGTTCATGAAAAATTATTTTGATGCCGCTCTCTCTTATATCCTAAAAACATTAATAGTTATTATGGGGAGATTCATGAGGATACATCCATTAGTTATGAGAATATCCCATTTCCCTAAGCCTATTTGGGGATATGGAATTACATGATGTCACATCTAGTGAGGATTGTACCCTGTGGAGTGATGTAAAATGAAATGATCCATTTTTTCCATACTATCATATGAACAATAGATAGGGTGTTAGATATTATATAAAAGAATAATTTTACTATTTCAATACATGCATGTAGATGGGATCCTTTTTGTATTCCCAATTTTGAGTTTCATGCATCCCAGAGGGATGCCATGTCAATTGGATAAAGCATATCTTATATTTTCTTGGCATGGATTGGATATTCATCATAATTAAATAATTTTTTTTCAAATAATTATGAGTGGTCCATATATTCATGAAGCAGTCATGCACACATTCACCCAAAAATACCTCCAGAATGATAAATTGGTGAGTGTCTAAAGGACAGGACAATACTGTTATGTTGTCCTTAGCCAACTTTCTCCTCATTAGAAATTTGTCCCCTTCAACTTTTATAAGAGTTTCTTCAACCATATCCAACCAAAGTGGATGTTTCTCTATTTATTTATTGAGAACAATGGGGTCATCACGTATTTCTTCTATCATATTGAAAGGCATGAAAGACGATGGTGATTCAAGGAATTATTGTTGTCTTGTTGAAGTGATGTATCGTTATGGGGAGGACCTTCAAAATTAACATCATCATGGGGAGGACTACCATCATGTCTTGACATCTGACTGCAAGGAGAAAATCTGTAATTTATACCAAGCGTAATACCTTTAGGGGGAATGGTGTCAAGGTCAGTACCCTCTTGATAATTGATCTTCTAGCCACATGGAGGGTTACCATGGAACTCCTCAGGATATGGCATATCATGATAGATCAAATTATAGTCATGAAGTATGTATTCATGGTTATATTTATGAGGATGACCTCTAGAATTATTGGAGGAAAAATTTAAAATATGGCCTTTGAAATTTCCTCTACTATATCCATAATTTAGTAAAGGTTTTGTAGATTCTTTAGTCACCATAGATTACCATCTGAGGGGTTAAAGAACACCAGCATTAAGAAGAGTAGGGTTGTGGAGAGACTCTTCATTTTACAATTGTCTTTTGTGAGGTTTCATTTTAAATTATTTCTTCCATGTTATTGGGGCACCCTATAATGTGCCTCATATTTCATATATAATTTTTTTTGATTATAGCCTATTTTACTGTCATAATTTTCGGATAAGTGTCTAAACTTTTGATAGGGATATGTGCATACACATAATTGGCCACCTAAATTGACTGATATAATTTAGTTGGACTGGGGATATGGGCCTGATATAGTTTCCTATTTTTCATGGAATTTTTCTCATACCCTCATAGATGGAAGTAGGAATACACATCTTGACCATGGTGACTCTAAGATTGAGTTGCTGAGTAGCCTCAAATGCCGAGTTGAGGTTCTTTTTAATACTCCCAGTCACCTCTGATACAATCACTATATCATGTAAAACATGTAGAATGTGTATAGGAATACATTAATGTCATTCCATCATTTATAGGATGTAATGGATGACTATTGTAGCATTAATGAGAATATATTATCATTATGTAGCCAGAGAGGGTATTTATTCCTTCTTGTATCCTCTATTTATGTTTAGGGTATACCGAAAATAATTAATTGTGGGGAAGAGATATGGGTCTACCCATGTTTGTAGCTAGGTTATATCAGATGGTTTCTCAAAATGTATCGAAACTATGTTTTCATGCTTGGTTGATGTGGGAAGTTTTATATGCCTACTCATTTATTGCGATCATATTTGGTTGAAGGGATTTTCTAGAGGTAATGGGTTTAGGGTCTTTTTCCATGTTGAATGTTCATTGCCCTCGGTGGGCATACCTGAGTTATGGGGCCTAAATATCATTGGACATACTCTTTAAGGTGTGTAAGAACCCTTATTTTTGACTGAGGTATGGGTCCATTATTTTTTTAGTATTACTTTTTAAAGGTGTCTTGATATGAATTACATATCAATTAATGAAGGTTTTAGAGATTTTTTAGGCTTGTTATATTTTTGGATACAATATTCCTCACACATGGTTAGTGAAAACTATGTAGGGTAGACCACATGGTCTGATAAAGCACATGAATAATTGGTAGAGAGTATGAGGAGGTCTCACTGTTTGGAAAAACCATGAAAAATGGGATTCACAACTATGTGAAAACCTCTACAATTTTAACTGATGATTTTTTCAGGTTTTCTACATGGTTATTCAAACCATGCTGGTGCCCTTTGCCTTTATCTAACCATATACAGTTGGTGAATGGTTTGTTAAAATATTTTCCTAAACAAAGAGACCCCTATTATTTTGGTAAATTTTTTTATTTTGAAATTAATTAAATCTATTTTAACCTATATTTTCACATTTCCTCTATGCACAGAAACACAAAACATTTAAAGTCCTCAATGAAGGATATTCTTGGAATTGAGAGATCGTCTCTATTTGATATCTGATTCAATCATAGAGCATCTAGTTGTAAATTCATTGGTTATTAAACAAATCATTTTTTGTATTTTCTCATTCTTCAAGATATTATTTGTTTTATTTAGGTGCAAGCTAATATTCCCTAATTTTAGGTTCTTCATCCTCTCTTAATTTTTCTTCTAATAAGTGTGGAATTAGAAGTTGATATTGGACACACACTATACTACTGATCTAAGGTAGGTGGTATATACATTTTCAATCATCTTGGATGCTTTATTTGGCTACCTTCTATTATTCCACCGTTTGTATGGTCTGGTGAGACCATTAAATCTAACTAGTTAATTTAATTATATGTAATTGTAAATGTTAGGGATTCCCTTAGGTTCTATTGTGATGCATTTTTTGTCTTCTCCTGAACCATGTCCACCCATGGGGTGTGCCTTATGAAAATACCTGGTTATTTCTTGAGTTAATCATCCAACGGGTATGTACTAATGCTTACCTAGTTGTAAGAAGCCTGATTACAATTAAATGGTTTTGGATTGAGATATATGAAATGAATTTCCTCCCATGACATGTGTTACATGATATACCTTGTTATATTTAACAATGGGTTAATATGGATTTGTTTAAATTTTTGAGTATACCCATGGTTATCTTTTCCATAAATTTAAATTGATAAATGAGTGGGAATACTCAATATTTGTGTTTCAATTATAATTTTTATTTGGGTGGGTAGAATCATATGGTATGAAATAAAAAATGGCGTAAAGTGGTGATTGTTTCCATAGATTCCTTGGATGATGATCTCTCGATCATGATGTGGTAGTAGACAACTTTGATGGATTATGCTCCTTAGATATTGATTTTGTTTTATTACATATGTAGTGTTACCCCATTGATCCATATGGCTTAGACTTGCATATGACATATTTGGTATGACATGCTACTAGGAATCCAACCATTTCCTAACTGAGATTCCAATGAGATGCTCATGGAACTCGATGAGGATGCGTTGGACTTTTCTAAAGTGGATTTGGCCATTCATTTTCTAATAATAGATTTATATGGCACGCCCATGAGATATATAATATACATGGTTGAATGTCTGTGTTGTGGTTGCTATGCGACTTCAAGTTTTATGGAACGGTTGTGGTTGATATAGTTCACTAGTTTGCACAGTGAGGTCATGGTGCTTACTCACTTTTAATTGTAGTATCATTTTATAGGATCCTAAATATCTTTTTCTGGGAACCATGAGAGGCATTTCAGGATTTTTTGATTATTATATTACATTCCATGGAAATATTTACATTCATTTACTATATACCTATTTATCAGCACATTTGATAGCTTGTTATATTACACATCCTGGAAATGTGTACTCTTTGGATGGTTACCTCCTTGGAATGTTTCTCACACCCTATTAGGGGCATCATTGGGTACCTAAAAAAATTTAGGGATGCAGGTAGGGAATGTGGAAAGATCCCATAGTTTGATGCATGGTTTTGTTCCATGATTAGGAGTATAGGAGAATAGGACCAATCTGATGCCCATGATTCTTTTTGGAGAGAACACTTTTGGTATTTTTTTTATTTTGGATACTTGTATTTTACTGTAATTAATTGTACCTTTGTGTATTTTTGAGATATATGTATCATCATCATTGTATATAAGACACTTCTCTCTTTTTTGTGTATTTATGTATTTTTTATTTATCAATTGTCTTCGTGTTATATTTTCTTTTGCTACTAATTTGTCATTGTTTTTATATCATGTTACAATATAGTAATGATGGAATAGTCTTCCCATGGACACACCCTATTCCCTCACTAATAGTTGGCATCCTCTGGAATTTGGTGAGATGGGATTGAGACAATGTGACCAACCTATCTTGGGGAATTGTTGAGTGGTTTTAATGTTTGGGATATTACAAAGTTATATCAGAGGATTTCTTTCTTTTTTTTATTTAGAGACAATAGGGAGGGATGATAAGGAAATGGAATTTGGTAATGAGTTGCTCCTGGGTGTAGCTAACTTTCTAATAGAAAAAATCCAAATTACCTTGAAATAAATTGTTTTTGTTTTCTGGATTCAAGATATTATAATTGTTTTGATTCCATTGTTGGGTGATGATCTTGTTTTATGCTATTATTATTGATGTTACTATGGGTCTTGTTTTTTTTCAACTCGATGTGATGAGGTTACTACATCACATTCATCAAATTCATTACTTGTTAGAAAATAACCTGCCATGACTTTTTTATGCCATTAAGAATGAATTAATTATTGAATATTATTATGATAGGTGTTGTGATAGATTCTCCTACTATTGTGACATTTGTTTTGTAGTGGATAGAGAAAGTGATGTAGTATTTTATATCATAAGGAGTATAGGTCCTTATAGACTGGAAAGTGACACATTTTATGTTTCAATTGTTTAAACCGAATGTGATGTGGTATGGATTATATGTGAATCATATTTTGGTTCATGAGGTGTTATGGGACCTCATGGATTGGAACTTGTTGAACCATTAGTTCATATATTTAAATTGAACTGTTATATACTTAAAAGAGTTTGAATTCAATTGGAAATTTCAAATGATACATAGAGAACCTGATCTAGAACCATCTATTTATTGGGTAAGAGGTTGTGTATCTGGTGACTATTCCTTTTAAAATATTAGATTAGGAGTAGGATATGTTTTGTTACCTATTTTTAGGAGGGTTTAAACCTATCCTATTCTTTTGGTATTTGATCTATGATATCGTTCTTTTCTGAGTCATGTGTTTGTAATTGTAGAGGCATACATCCACGACAATTTCCTAGGGTACACCAAGAGGGAGATGGCGACCACGCTCCAGAGGTAGTGGGCCATGGAATACAAGGGGATCCTCCTTTATTTTCAACTATGGAACCAACTGTTGCTTCAGACATAGGATTTGAAGCACAATTCTTTAAGAGATTCTGTCACTTCATACAAAATTTTCAGGGAGCACCAAATCCTTTGTTGTCTATGGATGAGCTGGCATGGGTGTTACAATATAAAAATACTCCCACATTTTCAGGGAATTACAGTCCATGGGATGATGAGAAGTGTATTAATACTAGGCCATTTATATTTGAGAATACAGAGATGCCTCTAAGGAGTATGGTGAAGCTCATGAAATATATTCTACTTTTTGAAGAAAAACATTGGTGGGATGTTGTGAACTGGAATGAAAGGATGCAAGATATGGGTTGGGATGATTACCAAACCTGATTCTATGACTATTTCTACCTTGCGATTTTTGCAGTAACAGTAGACTAGAGAATTCATGTGTCTAGAGTAGGGAGTGATGACTATTATAGAGTACTCAGTACACTTCATAGTGTTGAGTTTTTTTGCTCTAATGTGCCATACTGATAAGCTATCCAGGGATAGATTCTTTGAGGAGGGACTTAGACATTCTATCATATCTAAGGTCAGCATGTTAATATTTACATCTATTACTGATGTTTTGAATCAAGAACGTGTAATATAATGGATCCTAAGGGATTCCTGGGGTGTAGAGTAGAGTGTTAATGTCTCGACCTAGTGATTTTTCATCTTCTGACCAAAAGCACCATTTTGAGGATTCCCATGAGATGAGTATCATTTAGGTTGTGAGTAATGGTAGCTCATTTTTTATGTAATTGGTGTGTTATATGAAGAAGCATGATGAATCAATGTTACCCTGACCAATTCAAGTGCCGATATTGTGGAAGTATGGATCCTATATACTATTTCTATAAGACCTTCCCTCTAGAAATGAGTGGTAGGGGTTCATCTCCAACACCATGTTCAGGAGTAGGTTTCTCATATGTCCATCATGTAGGGAGAATGAGCAGTTCTAGTCATCCATGATGAGGTAGTGTTGGTCCTTGAAAATGCATCCAAACACAATTTACAATGATACAACAAAGTGGGCCTACTCTGGGTAGTGAGTTTGTGTCACATGGATGTGGTTCAGGATGGATCTATACTATACAACCTACCCGTAAGGAGCAAGGATCCAAACAGCCTATGGAGAGAGGTATGATCTTAGTATACATTACTATTTCATCTCCTATTTTTGATATTGGGACATTGTATAGTTTCATGTATGAACATGTGGTGAAAATCCTTAGTATTGTTATATTATCTTCTAATAGAATTTTGAAACATGATACTCCATTTTGAATCAGAACAGAGGGTGTACACCAGTTCAAGGATTACCCCCTTAAGGTTGGTGGGTGTCACTTTATCTGGGATATTTATTTACATGAGATGATAGGGTTTGAATTCATACTTATGATGTACTGGCTAGTATATTATCAAGATAATGTTTCCTTTTATCACTAAAGGGTGTCTTTTATGTTGCCAGATTGTGCAGTTCATACTCCAATGGGTGAACGGGATGTCCAGATTAAAATAAAAGGACCACAAAATTATTTGATGTGTGGGATGATAGACTAGATCTCTAATTTGTAAATTCGATGATCGAGGATAACATTAGGCAAAATTTCATTCAATGGTGGACTATTTTTGGGATTTTTTCCTCGATGACGTTTTTGGTATACCTTTTGAGAGATAGGATGAGTTTTATATCAATATAGTGTTAGAAGCTTCACCAGTATACATTGATCCATACCATATGTATATTACAGTTTTTTGAGAGATTTAGAGGCAACTAGATGATTTATTGGAAAACATGTTTATTCAACGTAGTATTTCATTATGGGGTTTTCCTGCCCTTATTTAAAAAAGGTGTATGGTAACATTAGGCTATGTGTGGAATACCATAAATTGAACCAGTTGACGGTTAATAGTTAGTATCCTCTTCTATAGATAGATAACCTGGTTGAGCAGCTTTATAAAGATTAGGTGTTTTCAAAAAAAGTATTTGAGGTCCATATATCACAATATATAGGTTTAACCTATAAAAATACCTCATATATACTTTTTTAGAAGGTGTGGTCTATATAAGTATCTGTTTATGCTATTCGGTCTCACAAATGTGTAGTTTTTTTCATGGAATTGATGAATTGAGTGTAACACCTTTTTCTGGATTCATTTTTGGTGGTATTCATGGATGATATCTTTTTGTTTTATCACAATCAACATGTCCAACCCAAACATCTCAGGATAATTTTGGATACATTGAGAGATCATTAGTTATATTATAATGTCACAAAGTACCCCTTTTGATGGATCATATTAACTTCCTAGGTCACATTATCTCATAGATAAAAGTATCAGTGGACCCAGAGAAGGTTATAGTTGTATTCTCCTCGGAGCAGACCAAGAACATCGTTTACATATGAATTTTCTTGGGGATATTTGGATATTATAGGAATTTCATACATGAATTATCATGATTAGTAGCAGCATTGATGGTCTTGACTAAATAGGACATGAATTTTTTTTGGTCAGATACCTTTGAGACATCCTATCAGGAGCTCAAAGGGATATTGACTTCAGCACCAGTCATAATTCTTCTAGAGTAGGGAATGAGATACAATACTAATTTTGAAACATCAGGTGTCGATCGTGGATTAGTGATGATGAAGGGGGTACATCTATGTCATACTAGTCTCGAAAGATGAGGCCACATGAGAGGAATTACCTAATTCATGATCTTTAGTTAGCTTTAGTTGTTCATGATTTTCACTGTAGGAAATACTATTTACAAAGAGAGAATTTTTTTGGTGTTCACAGACCACCAAATCCACAATTACATATTTATGTAGTGTGATATAAACATGAGGTATAGATGGTGGGTTAAATACCATCTATATTTTCACATTGATCAATCCTACATGAATGGTAAAGGCAATACAGTGGTCGATGCATTATATAGGAAGACTTTGATACAGATAGTTCCATAGGCCAGTAAGGATTTGAAGCTTATGGAGTTATTCTATTGGATGCACTTGTATTTTCATGATTCTCCGGGGAATAATTTTCAATCATCCTTAGATATTAACTATATCCTACTTGATAGAGTGAGGATGAGGTCATGGAGGTTGTTTGGTTGTCTGGGGTTTTTTTGGATCCCAAAACCCATATTTCAGGTTGAAATTTTCCTTTCATGCAGTTAGTATAAAACATACAAGGATGAATGTGTCGTTTTATAAACTATGTGAGGTATTTTAGGAGATAATGAGGAGGTTGCACGGTTAGTCCAAACATTCTGAATTGGATATCATGGCTGTGAAGGAACCTCTATAATTTTAATAGATGTTTTTAGCATGATTTTTTCTTGGTTAGTCATATTTTGCGATGAGATCATATGGGTGCTCATTGCCTTCAACTAACCATAAAAATTATGTTAATACATCGACCTAAACCATGTGTCCCATATTATTTTGGGAAATTTTATTATTTTGAAAATAATTTAATCTATTTTAACATAATTTCTTACTTTTACTCTATCCATAGAAACTCGACCCATTTGAAGATCTCAACAAAGTTTATTCCTAGAATTGAGAGATCATCTACATTCGATCTCGGATTCAAGCATCGAACAACTCATTGGCACTGCACTAATGAGTAATCAGTTCTTTTTTAGTCCTTCCTCGTTCATCTAGATTTCATCTACACTATTTAGGTTCAAGATAATATGCTCTAATTTCTTGTCCATAATTTTTTCTTCCTTTTTCTCCATATCTGAGTCAAATTAAGAGTTTATACTAGATGAACACTCTACTTACAAACTAATGTAGGTGGTCTAAATATTTTTCCTTATTTTCGGTGATTTTTTGGCTACCTATCAATGTGTCATCCACCAAACTTTCTAGAGAAGACTATAAATTGAAGTAGTTAATTAAATTAGATGTATTTGGACATGTTAGATATTACCATAGGCTTCCTTGTGATGCATTGTGGGAAATTTCTCAAACCATGGCCACCCATGGGGATTTAATTATGAAACTACCTTGTTATGCCTTGGAAGAATCACACAAGAGGCGTGTTATCATGCTTTTCTAGTTTTAAGAATCCTAATTAATGACAAATGGTTCAGATTGTGATATATGATATGTTTTCCATCGCATGACATGTGTTAGATGATATTATTAGTTAAATTATACAGTGGGTTAATATGGATTTAATTAAATGAGTGGGTATTCTCATTGTTTTATTTACTTTAATGGTAAATGAATAAATGAGTTATAATAGTCAATGTTTGTGTTTGAATGATAATGGATATATTAGTGGGTAGAATCAAATGGTCTGAAATGATAAACGGTATGAATTGGTGATTGATTACACAGATTCCTTGGACGATGCTCCATGGATCATGATGTGGTAATGGATGCCTTGGATGGAGTATAATCCTTTGGTCTTGATTTCATGGGATTCCATGGGGCTTGATACCCATTGGATCCATCTTTCTTAGAATCACGTAGAACATGTTTGGTATGACATGCTCCTAGGACCCGAACCAGTGCCTAATAAATATTCCACTGAGATTCTCTTGACACTCAATGAGGATGCCTTGGTATTTTATACCTTGGATCTAGACCTTCATGGTACAAAACTTTTTTTATAAGGCATGGTTGCGAGATATATGATATGCTTGGTTGTACATCTTGTCCATGGTTGTTATAAAACATCAGGTTATAAGGAAAGCTCATGGTTGATATAATTCACTGGTTTATACGGCAGGGTCATGGTGTTTAATCTCTTTTACAGGTATCTTACTTGTAATGGATCTTGACCATATTATGTAGGGACACTTGAGAGACTATTAACAGTTCTCAATTTATTATATTACATGCCATTGGGAATCATTACAATAATATATTACTTACATATTTTCCTGCACACTGTATATCTTGTTATATTGCGCATCCTGGAAATGTAAAGATCGATGGGAAGTTACATACTTGGAATGATTATCACACCCTATTTGGGATGATTTTAGGTACCAAAATAGTAGTTATAGGTAGGTACAAGGAATTTACCCATATATTGATGTTTGATTTTGTTCCATTCATAGTATTAGGGGTGCATGAGACTAATATGAGGATAGTGATGCTATTCCTGGATAACTGTATTGTATTGTACTTCTTTTTAAATATTTTGGATTCATTGTAGACAAATTTTTCATCAACATTGTATATTTGACACTTCTAGATTTATTATGTATTCATGTATTATTAATCTATCACTTGTCTTATTATCATATATGCTTCTTCTAATTGTGTGTTATTGTTATTTCTCTGTGTTACACTCTAGTAATGAGGGAATAGTATCCACATAGACACACCCTAGTCCCTTAATTCTAGTCATAATCCTTTGTGTTTTGTGGAGATTCACTTGAGGACATGTAGACACCCAGGCTCATGGAACTCTTGATTTGTGTCCGGGTTCAGTACGTTACAAGGTGGACCACTCATCATACTAATAGTTTGATTCCATGCAGTCTTAAAAGTGGAGGATACTAGAAGGAACCTCTTTGTAGAACCTTTTTTCTATATGGATGAGGTTTTAGTGACCTATTTATCTTACAACATTAGATAATGGATGAAATTGTTGATATGTTCTGGGGATTGGCCCTCAAAATGGGTTGAGATGACATGTGGTGTCATTGACTTCATGGTCACCATTAATCATTGAGTTGATTATTGGTGGGTATTAATGAGAATGAGGTCTTGTATCCAAACCACCAGCGTTGGTATGGTAATATTTAGGTGGTACTCCCAATCCATTTATTTTTTGAAACCTAGTGTGGGAGATGCTGGGTTGACAATAGTGTCCTCGGGTTAGATGGGGACCCTTCTTGTGTGATAGAAGATGGATAAAATTAGGTTAGTTAAAAGGATGTAATTGAATTGAAGGTATTTATTTGCGTACTTTTCTAGATACATATGATAAAAAATAATAAAACCACATAAAAATAGAATATCAATAACTAACAGATGAATAATCAATTTTTTAGAACCAACTTTGGAGTTCATTTATTTTTTGTTAGAAATGGCGGTCAAATGTGTGGTAAACCGTCATCTTGTTTAAGGATTCACATCATGTTCACTATTTTTAATTTCCGATCGATTTTATTCTCACACTCATTTTGAGTTTATGTGTTCCTTATTTAAAAAAGGAATGTAGTTATTTGGATTTTTCCAATGACATCATAGAAAACTAATTGGCTAAGAGGATGGGAGGTCGGGCTCATCACACCATTATTTGGGGGGGTTTCCTACTCTGGGACTCTCTTATAGAGTTAATACATGTTTCTTAATACTTTATTAAATCACAAATATAAAATGGGTATCCCTTATTTTAACAATAATTTATTATCATCTATTGGATTTAGAATAATCTATATGTATTTGAAGTTCTTCATCGATGAAGGCATCTATATGTATATGAGGTTCTCTATCAATGGTGACCATTTTTTATGTTTATTTGATATTCTTATATTTATTATTATTATGATGTTGTTTTTTAAAATACATTTAATGGGATGCTCTAGAATTTATCATAATCTATGAATATGGGAGTTGTTTCAATGTTAGGATGGAGCACCTGAGATAGGATTCTTATATATACTTATAAAATGAATAAAAACCAATGTAGTTTTTTTATAATTAATAAGACACATCATACAATTTATGTTCATGTGATGATGACCAAATCAAGTATTTTAGCGTCATGCGTCAAGGACATCTAATCGAAAAATGCCCAATCAAGGCATGTGTAGGAATCACACCAAAGTGGTATAATGGACCTATAAGGAATTTATTCTCCCAGGATAGATATGTCCCTACTAGGGATATGACCTAGAGATGATTAGGGTTAATTTGGGGTGTTGGTTTGTAACCTTAATGATTCTTCTTGTGTATACCATTTTTATGGGAATCTAATACCTCATAGTTAAAATGGTTTGAGGATTACACCTATGGAGCATTCCCACTGAAAACATTTCATGTAGGGAATATATCGCTTTTAGAGGATGGTGAAATGGTTTTTTGGGGCTTATATTGAATAGGAGGCCCATTTTAGTGGTGAGATAAATATTTGGAATTGAAATATCCTCCTGGGGTAGCAATTCTATTGAACATATTTCATGATCTTTACTAATATAAAATCCCATATGATTCATACTCGGTGATAAAAACAAGAGGAAATAGATGATTTAGAAAACCACACAATCTCCTTTTTCCACTATTGGATGAGTTCAGGGCTGTGAGAGAGAGAAATGTATTTTTGTGATCGTATCCTCTCTTTTTTACCAAGATCTGAGGTATGGGTGGAATGAAAGATATGAAATTATATAATAGATAATAGGGTCTTTGTAGAGACCCGAAGCCTGACGTATATGGACATTATATTACTTTTGCGGAATACTTAGTACATAACAAAAACACACACACAAGGACCGTAATAGTTTAGTGTCTTTGGAAACTCGGAATATAATCTTCTAATCGTGGTGAAAGATCATCAGCATCTCCCATAAAAATCTTCTTTTTTTAATCCTAAATCTTTTCTTTATGTCCTATGGAAAAGAAAACATAAAAGGGTGAGCTCAAATGCTTAGTAAGGGTAAACAAAAGAAATAACAATCACGTCATATTCATAAGAACATATCTTTTGAAATCTTAGCCTGCAAAAGAGATCATAATTTCATAACATGGGATAAATCATAGTAGTGAAATGTAATCCCAATAATCATAACTTAAAACATGAAACTTTGTGGAATACACACATAATCATAGAGAATCATTTCTTGTTAGTCAAGACTCATTTCCAAGACTATCTTAGTGGACAATGTTCCTTTCTGAACCGATTTCATTCCTCGTTACAGTCCTGTTTCACTGAACCAATATAACCTACTATTCCAGCCATGTATATCTCATGAGATATAAAATCTTTACCCAATGCATTGGAGGGAGATATAGGTCCCACCCATCTCATAATGATACCATTCTTATGTGTGCCACAAAATCATAAACCATACATCATTGCATAACCCATGTAATAAAAATGGGATTCTTAAACAACATGACATCACAAAACAATTCATATAAGATAAAGGATTTCATAAAAATAATTCCATCACAACATAATCAAATCAATGTAATAATAGGGATAGAAACAAAATCCTATATTATCTTAGATGGAAAATAATTTTGATAAAACACTTGAACTCTATTCTTGAGGAAAATATCCTTTCTACTTCAAAAAAATTTTCCTTTCTTAACATGTCATAAAATTTTAAATGAAAAGAAGTTGATTAAAAATAAATGTTAAAAATTTTAAAGGAAGCTTCTTGGAAATAATGTTGTAAAAATCCATTCATGTCGTATAAGTTAAAAAAACATTCTTCTCGTCCTTTTGTCAGAAAAGTCAAAAAATAACCTCGTACGAAAAACGACAATATATTCCTTTCATATCTTTTACTAAAAACTCACCGAAGGGTAAAATGGTATTTAAAAAATTGTAGGTGGATGGAAAAAATATTACATATTGAGGAAACATGGATGTGGATGATAAAATACACCCCAGTATATTTCAAAGTATAAACAATCTTGGATAAAAATGAGATTGTGATATTTCCCATACCTTATGTTCGATATGCTTTGTACGTATCCAAACCTACTGTATAATGATTTAAATATTGTTATTAAGTTATTACAGAATCATATTTATTGTTATGATATCATATATGGTTCACTTGTGACTTTATATTACCTGTTCTTTTGTAAATTCCATGTTAAAGAAGTGTTTTGGGTAAAATCGTTTCATTTATCGTAGGTGTTTGGACTAGTTGTTATTGACATTATTATTACTTATATCATGATTTACTTACTTCCAGAATATAAAACATGATTTATATATCATATATATTCAGTATATATATATATATATAATAGATAGATGAAATGAAACACACTGTTCATGGAGATGGTAGTCCGTACGTACGCATGAACGTTGTTTTCCTTTCCTTATTGTCTTGAATGGCAGTAAGTAGATGACATACATATATATATATATATACATAAATCCAGTATATTTAACATGTAATATATTTCATTATTATTCATTATATATACTTTATAATCATTCATGAATGGTTAATGTGGAGAATGAATCTCATCGCGTCGTGGAGACGGTAGTCCGTACGTACGCACGAGCGATGATATCGTTCTCATGATCGCGAACTTGTGTTGAAGTGTATGTATACTATTTCAGTATCAATATCACTTTATAATAATCATATATAGTTACTCATTACACCATTATACCTATCCAATTAAGGTGGTGATGGAAAATAGATTACACCACGGCGTGGAGATGGTATTCCGTACGTACGCACGCGCGGTGATTTCCTTTTTCCGTAGGATGGATAGAAGGTTAATTAGAGTTGTTTCATATTTATAATAACATATCAGTATATAAGAAATACTTATGTTATTACTTTATCATTAAACAACTAAAGAAGAAGAAGTTGAAGAAGAAAGAAATTGAAAAAGATCGGAAATCGATATTACCTCTTTTTGACGCGCCTTTTCTTAACCTCCACTTAAAGAACTAAGGATGGTCTTTGAATAATACCAGGACCTCTAGGATGATACCAGGGAATTTGATAAGAGATTTTTTCAGGGGTTGGCTGAGCATGAATGCTCAAATTGGTGTGAGGAGGAGAGGGAGGAGGTGCCCTTTTATAAGGGAGGAGAGGGGCACCTTAGGAAAATCTCAAAATATTATTTTATATTAAGGTCAAATTCAGTTTATAATGGTTCCAAAGGGCCTTATTTCAAAGCTAAAGTTTGTATGGCTCGAAATACTCTCATACAAGTGGATTTAGACAAGTTTAGGTTATTATTTTAACCTTATCAATTAGATTTAACTCTAAGTTAAATAATTTATCTTTTACCGTGTCTTTTTGTTTTCTTACACTATATGGTTAATAAACTTACTATATCAAGCCAAACAAACCCCAACTTGTTTATTATTAATATATATAACCTTATATAAGTCATTTTTCCGAACCATAGATTTTTAGGAATAAAATAACAATTAATAATATAATATTTGTTTTAAAAACTAATTTATGTCAATTTTGACACTATTTGGTACATGATTTTTATGAAATTTATAACAGAATGATAAGTTAAAACCAAGTTACATAAATCAACAATAACATGTCATATTAACCTAGAAAATTATTTTAAGTCATAAAAAGTCTCAAATTACATTTATTTGGGCATTTATAACATCAATTATGTCAATATTTCATTAATAAGACATTTACTGCATCATCTTTATGTCATAATAAATAATAATTATTTAATCCCTAAAAATTCTAAATATATTCCTTTGATGTAGATAATTGTATTATCATTCTGGAGAATATTCATGTTCGACGTTTCATGAAGTTTATCACTAAATTAAAATTATTATATTTATAAGATTTAAGAAAGTGGCATGTTGTCACATTCTTTGGTTTTAATATTAATTAAATTATTTTCATGTACAAAATTCCATAAAATGAATATAATCCGACCCTTAGGTTATATGGGTCTACTTTTAGCCATATAATAGGATTTTTTCCAAGTTTTATGGTAATTTTATAATCTTATATTTACCCTTAATTACCTGATTTACCTTTAACAATAGTAAATAAAATTTACCGTAGTTTTTATTCAAAATGCCCCAAAAAAAGTATCTTATTAACATAATTAGGACCCACTGATTCCAAATATGGAATCAATTTTTCCAAATTCAACACACAAAATATGCATAAATTAAATTAAAATTAATCCCGTTGTCGAAAGAAAACGGGTTTTTCTTTAAAACATTGCAAAAGATTGAATTGATTTAACCTACGAATTCAAGGTAAAATCAATGATAATGACATAAATTATATTAAATGGTAAAAATATATTCTAGTTATACTTAAAAACCATTAAATATTATAATTTAACCACATAAGATATTATGATGAAAAAGTTGTTTTTAATTAAAATGTAGCGTGTTTTTACTATTCATTAAAATATGAATGTTATCGGAAAAATATAAAAACTTTATCTAATGTAAATTTTTATATCCTGATTCAAAGGAAGAATTTTATTTTGTCAAATTGAAAATATAAATATGTCAAAAACTAGATTTAATGTGGGTGCGCCATCAAAAGGCGGCAAAACTGCATTTTTTGAAAAATACTTATTTTACCCGAAAAATTTATTTTGTTCTTATACCATGTTCTAGAAAATGTTTAAGATGAATAATAATGTTATAAAATTCAAAATTTAGTTAATACTATTCATAAAGGCTAGTTCATGACAATATTATAATAATATATCGTTGTTTATTAAAACCTGGTATTGCGTACAACACACCCTATCGAGGATGGTCGTGATTGCGTGTAATGAAAGCCATGTCAAGGATGCGTGTTGTGCAAGATTCTTTTGGTGTAGAATACAACACAAGATATTAATGAAATTAAAAAGAATATTTTTCATAAAATCTAGGGGTGTTACATTCTACCCCCCTTAAAATGAATTTCGCCCTCGAAATTCGTCGGGGTTATAAATGGTTTACTACTCGAAAGTTTCTTTAATAGAAACCCATATCGTAAAAAGGAATACCAAAACATGGCTTTAAAAACTAAAGTATGAAATGTAACGATTACACAAATTAACTCATCACTGTGTTTCCACGTAGGAGAACATAGGTGAAAATATGGATATGGAAGAAAAATCTAACCATCAAGTTCTGATAGAGAGTGGTAGAGAACATGGCTATGAAAAAGCCAACAATCACAAAGCTATAGATTTTTTATGATCTAAAGTACCATCTAATTCAACGAATATATGGGAACTAGGACAAAATTTTTGGTTTTCAAGATCATTTCCCTAATGTTGATGAATTAAAAGAAATACTTACATGATTTTGGTACAATCTCACTATTGTTCGTGAATTGAACAATTTCCACTTCATCCCTTAAAGAAATGAAGTTGAATTTTTTATTCGTGATGTGTTAGTAGATCATGTGATAGAATGATGGGTCATTCCATCTATTTCAAACAAAAGTTTAGCAAAAGTTATAAGTCCATCTTATGGTTAGATTAATCGTATATGGTTCCAAAAATGAACTTATACTTCATATATCATACCGCTTAATAAAATAAAACTAGTTTCTAGTAAACATGGACTTATTGTAGGCCAATGGTAGGCAATAAAGGCCAGTCGTACTTCGGTTGTGGGTTCGATTCCCACAGCCTTGTCTAACGCGATGGGCTGTCGCCCGTCCTGCAGGTTGTCCTTTTTCTAAAACTACATTACGTAAATAATATCAAAAAAAATTTCTATCCTTAAACAATACTAAATTATGGTTAACATAATCCATTCCAATATTTAGGTTTATTGAAAATACTTTGGTCCAAGATCATAGTACATAGAAAATGATTACTTTAAATATCGTTAATCAAGCATGTGAATACCATCATTTATCCCCCATATATCTTGTTGGTCACATTCCAATCATGTGAATACCTTAATCATGTATTCTCTTAAAAAATGAATACCCATTAAACCTCAGTGAAATCATGAATGCTGTAAAAAGTTAACTCTTTCCACATTCCAAAATCCAAAAATTCTATATACTCAAACCATGATATAACCTTCTCCTTATATCAGTCATGAGCTCATGAATAATATCAAACATTTAATTTTCTCCTTATCCATTCATTATGTGAATTCCAAAAATATCTGAATAACCTTTCATGGATACTGGTACCATTAATTATACACATTCAAAACTCAAGGAAAGACATCAGTGTAACAATCCTTAGATGTCTCTTTATTCCATAGTACCATGAGATTACTTATACAACATTACACATGATAAACATGTAATCATTCCACTACATTCTTAAACCATTGACCGAGCTTCAACAATTATTTCATCTCACATATCAGTTTTAGTCTCTTCATCATCATCAACATAAATACTACCCATACGACCATACTGATTATCTTCATGAGACTTTACCTTAGGGAATTAGTTTGCATAATGCCCGTACATTCCACATTTAAAACATTTAACCATTGTTGATGTCGTAGCAATACCATTATCCTCATCCCTGGTGTTAACTGAACCTTTTCCTTTGCACTTACTGGCTTTGTGTCCTTCATTTCCACACCCAAAGCATCTTCTAGTTTCTTTGAAACATTCTCCTTGATGCCTCTTCCCACATGATTTACATAGGTGAAATTGAACTTTCTTTCCTCTATGATCATCATGAAACTCTATATTTCTATTATTAGCTGAGCCAGGAAACTTACCAAATTTTACTTTATTTATCATATTATGAGATTTCTGATTCGCCATAATAATGATGTTTGGACTTCCAAATCCCATTTCATTTGGTTTCTCATGAAGAATATCATTCCATTGTCCATCATATCCTCCATTATCGTGAATCATCTTGTTTCCAGCCATTTTCTAAAACCCAAAAAGAATAGTGTGAGAGGAAAAAATCATAATAAAGGGGGAGTAACTTCAATATCTAACATCTTTGGTTTAATCTAAAATCGTTACCATAGTTCTAGGACTATATCCAATACATATACATATCCTTAGATACATCTCTAGACATACCTTAGAAATATCTCTAGAGATCTCACTAACGTTCTCGCATCCTAATTTCCAAAGGTTGAATAAACCTTTCCCTTGATACCAACTATAGAGACCCGAAGCTTGACGTACATAGACATTACATTACTTTTCGGAATACTTAGTACATAACAAAAACACACACACAAGGACTGCAATAGTTTAGTGTCTTTGGAAACAAGGAATATAATCTTCTAATCGTGGTGAAAGATCTTCAACATCTCCCATAAAAATCTTCTTTTTTTTAAACCTAAATCCTTTCTTTATGTCCTGGGGAAAATAAAACATAAAAGGGTGAGCTCCAATGCTCAGTAAGGGTAAACCAATGAAATATCAATCACGTCATATTCATAAGAACATATCTTTTGGAAATCTTAACCTGCAAAAGAGATCATAATTTCATAACATGGGATAAATCATAGTAGTGAAATGTAATCCCAGTAATCATAACATAAAACATGAAACTTTGTGGAATACACACATAATCATGGAGAATTATTTCTTATTTGTCAAGACTCATTGCCAAGACTATCTTAGTGTACAAATTCCCTTTCTGAACCGAGTTCATTCCTCGTTTCAGTCCTGTTTCCCTGAACCGGTATAACCTACCGTTCCAGCCATGTCTATCTCATGAGATATAAAATCTTTACCCAATGAATTGGAGGGAGATATAGGTCCCACCCATCTCATAATGATACCATTCTTATGTGTGCCAAAAAATCATAAACCATGCATCATTGCATAACCCATGTAATAAAAATGGGATTCTTAAACAACATGACATCATAAAACAATTCATATAAGATAAAGGATATCATAAAAATAATTCCATCACAACATAATCAAATAAATGTAATAATAGGGATAGAAACATAACCCTATATTATCTTAGATGGAAAATAATTTTGATAAAACACTTGAACCCCATTCTTGAGGAAAAAAACCTTTCTACTTCAAAAACATTTTCCTTTCTAAACATGTCATAAAATTTTAAACTAAAAGAAGTTGATTAAAAAAATAAACTTGAAAACTTGTAAAGGAAGCTTCTTGGAAATAATGTTTTAAAAATCCATTCATGTCGTATAAGTTAAAAAAACATTCTTCTCATACTTTAGTCGAAAAAGTCAAAAAATTACCTCGTACGAAAAACCACAAAAGATTCCATTCATATCTTTTACTAAAAACTCACCGAAGGGTAAAATTGGATTTAAACAATTATAGGTGGAGGGAATCAATATTACATATTTAGGAAACATGGATGTGGATGATAAAATACAACCTAGTAAATTTCAAAGTATAAACAATCTCGGATAATGAAGAGATTTCGATATTTCCCTTACCTTATGTCCGATATGCTTTATACGTATCCGATCCTCCTGTATAATGATTTAAATAATGTCATTAAGTTATTAAATAATCATATTCATTGTTATGATATCATATATGGTTCACTTATGACTTTATATTACCCGTTCTTTTGTAAATTCCATGTTAAAGAAGTGTTTTGGGTAAAATCGTTTCATTTATCGTAGGTGTTTGGAATTGTTGATATTGACATTATTATTACTTATATCATGATTTACTTACTTCCAGAATATAAAACATGATTTATATATCATATAGATTCAGTATATATATATATATATAATAGATAGATGAAATGAAACACACCGTTCATGGAGATGGTAGTCCGTACGTACGCATGAACGCTTTTTTCCTTTCCTTATTGTCTTGAATGGAAGTAAGTAGATGACATACATATATATATATATATATATATATATATAAATCCAATAGATTTAACATGTCATATATTTCATTATTATTCATTATATATACTTTATAATCATTCATGAATGGTTAATGTGGAGAATAAATCTCATCGCGTCGTGGAGACGGTAGTCCGTACGTACGCACGAGCGATGATATCATTCCATGATCGTGAACTTGTGTTGAAGTGTATGTATACTATATCAGTATCAATATCACTTTATAATAATCATATATAGTTACTCATCACACCATTATACCCATCCAATTAAGGTGGTGGCGGAAAATAGATTACACCACGGCGTGGAGACGGTATTCCGTACGTACGCACGCGCGGTGATTTCCTTTTTCCGTAGGATGGATAGAAGGTTAATTAGAGTTGTTTCATATTTATAATAACATATATGTATATAAGAAATACTGATGTTATTACTTTATCATGAAACAACTAAAGAATAAGAAGTTGAAGAAGAAAGAAATTGAAAAAGATCGGTAATGGATATTGCCTCTTTTTGACGCGCCTTTTCTTAACCTCCACATAAAGAACTAAGGATGGTCTTTGAAGAAGACCAGGACCACTAGGATGATACGAGGGAAGTGGAGAAGAGATTTTTTCAGGGGTTGGCCGAACTTGAATGCTCAAATATGTTTGATTAGGAGGGGGATTAGGTGCCCTTTTATAAAGGAGGAGAGGGGCACCTTAGGAAAATCTCAAAATATTATTTTATATTAAGGTCAAATTCGGTTTATAGTGGTTCTAAAGGGTCTTATTTCGAAGATAATGTGGGGATGGCTCGAAATCCTCTCATCCAATAGGATTTATTCAAGTTTAGGTTATTATTTTAACCTTATCAATTAGATTTAACTCTAAGTTAAATAATTTAACTTTTACCGTGTCTTTTTGTTTTCTGACACTATATGGTTAATAAACTTACTATATCAAGCCAAACGAACCCCAAGTTGTTTATTATTAATATATATAACCTTATCTAAGTCATTTTGCTGATCCTTATATTCTTAGGAATAAAATAACAATTAATAATATAATATTTGTTTTAAAAACTAATTTATGTCAATTTTGACACTATTTGGTATATGATTTTTATGAAATTCATAACAGAATTTTAAGTTCGAAACAAGTTACATAAATCAACAATAACATGTAATATTAACCTATAAAATTAGTTTAAGTCATAAAAGGTCTCAAATTACATTTATTTGGGCATTTATAACATCAATTATGACAATATTTCATTAATAAGACAATTACTGCATGATCTTTGTGTCATAATAAATGATAATTATTTAATCCCTAAAATTTCTAAATAAATTCCTATGATGTATATACTTGTATTATATTTCTGGAGACTATTCATGTTCTAAGTTGCATGAATTTTATCACTAAATTAAAATTATTATATTTATAAGATTTAAGAAAGTGACATGTTGTCACATTCTTTGGATTTAATAATAATTAAATTATTTTCATGGACAAAAGTCCATAAAATGAATCTAATCCGACCCTTAGGTTATATGGGTCTACTTTGAGCCATCCAATAGGATTTTTTCCAAGTGTTAGGGTAATTTTTTAATCTTATATTTACCCTTAATTACCCGATTTGCCTTTAACTATAGTAAATAAAATTTACCGTAGTTACTATTCACAATGCCCAAAAATAAAAAGTAGTTTATTAACATAATTTAGACCCACTGATTCCAAATATGGAATCCATTTTTCCAAATTAAATACACAAAATATTCATAAATTAAATTAAAATTAATCCCATTGTTGAAAGAAAACGGGTTTTTCTTTAAAACATTACAAAAGATTGAATTGATTTAACCTACGAATTCAAGGTAAAATCAATGCTAATGACATACATTATCTTAAATGGTAAAAATATATTCTATTTATACTTTAAAACCATTCAATATTATAATTTAACCACATAAGATATTACGATGAAAAAAGTTGTTTTTAATTAAAATGTAGCGTGTTTTTACTATTCATTAAAATATGAAAGTTATCAGAAAAATATCAAAACTTTATCTAATATACATTTTTATATCCTGATTGAAAAGAATAATTTTATTTTGTCAAATTGAACATATAAACATGTCAAAACTATATTTAAAGTCGGTGCGCCATCAAAAGACGGCAAAACTGCATTTTTTTTAAAATACTTATTTTACCCGAAAATTTTATTTTGTTCTTATACCATGTTCTAGAAAATGTGTAAGATGAATAATAATGTTATAAAATTCAAAATTTAGTTAATAGTATTCATAACGGCTAGTTCAAGACAATATTATAAGAATATATCGTTGTTTATTAAAACCCGGTATTGCGTACAACACACGCTATCGAGGAAGGTCGCGATTGCGTGTAATGCAAGCCTAGTCAAGGATGCGTGTTGTGCAAACTTCTTTTAGTGTAGCGTACAACACAAGATATTAATGAAATTAAAAAAATATTTTTCATAAAATCTCAGGGTGTTACATTCTACCCCACTTAAAATGAATTTGTCCCTCGAAATTCATCAGGGTTATAAATGGTTTACTACTCGAAATTTACTTTAATAGAAACCCATATCGTAAAAAGGAATATCAAAACATGGCTATAAAAACTAAAGTATGAAATGTAACGGTTACCCAAATTAACTCATCATTTGGTTTCCATGTAGGAGAACATAGGTGAAAATATGGATATGGAAGAAAAATATAACCATCAAGTTCTGATAGAGAGTGGTAGAGAACATGGCTATGAAAAAGCCAACAATCACAAAGCTATATATTTTTGATGATCTAAGGTACTATCTAATTCAACTGATATAAGGGAACTAGGACAACATTTTTGGTTTTCAAGATCATTTCCCTAAATTTGATGAATTAAAATAAATACTTACATGATTTTGGTAAAATCTCACTGTTGTTCATGAATTGAACAATTTCCACTTCATCCCTTAAAGAAATTAAGTTGAATTTGTTATTCGTGATGTGTTAGCAGATCATGTGATAGAATGATGAGTCATTCAATCTCTTTCAAACAAAACTTTTGCAAAAGTTATAAGTTCATCTTATGGTTAGATTAATCGTATATTGTTCCAAAAATGAACTTATACTTCATATATCATACCGCTTAATAAAATAAAACTAGTTTCTACTAAACAGGGACATCCTGTAGGCCAGTGGTAGGCGATAAAGGCCAGTCGCACTTCGGTTGTGGGTTCGATTCCCACAGCCTTGTCTGACACGATGTGTTGTCTCCCGTCCTGCATGTTGTCCTTTTTCTAAAACTACATTACATAAATAAAATCAAAAAAATGGTCTATCCTTAAACAATACTAACTTATGGTTAACATAATCCATTCCAATCTTTAGGTTTATCGAAAATACTTTGGTCCAAGCTCATAGTATATATAAAATGATTACTTGAAATATTGTTAACCAAGCATGTGAATACCATCATTTATCCCCCATATATCTTGTTGGTCACATTCCAATCATGTGAATACATTAATCATGTATTCTATTAAAAAATGAATACCCATTAAACCTCATTGAAAACATGAATGCTGTAAAAAGCTATCGCTTTCCACATTCCAAAATCCAAAAATTCTATATACTCAAACCATGATATAACCTTCTCCTTATATCAGTCATGAGCTCATGAATACTATCAAACATTTAATTTTCTCCTTATCCCTTCATTATGTGCATTCCAAAAATATCTGAATAACCTTTCATGGATACAGGTACCATTAATCATACACTTTCAAAACTCAAGGAAAGACAACAGTGTAACAATCCTTAGATGTCTCTTTATTCCATAGTACCATGAGATTACTTATACAACATTACACATGATAAACATGTAATCATTCCACTATATTCTTAAACCATTGACCAAGATTCAACAATTCTTTCTTCTCACATATCATTTGTAGTCTCTTCATCATCATCAACATAAATACTACCCATACGACCATACTGATTCTCTTCATGTGACTTTACCTTAGGGAATTGGTTTGCATAATTTCCGTACATTCCACATTTAAAACATTTAACCATTGTTTATGTCGTACCAATACCAGTATCCTCATCCCTGGTGTTAACTAAACCTTGTCCTTTTCACTTATTGGATTTGTGTCCTTCTTTTCCACACCCAAAGCATCTTCTAGTTCCTTTAAAACATTCTCCTTGATACCTCTTCCCACATGATTTACATAGGGGAAATTGAACTTTCTTTCCTCTATGATCATCATGAAACTCCATCTTTCTCTTATTAGCCAAGCCAGGAAACATACCAAATTTTACTTTATTGATCATATTATGAGATTGCTGATTCGACATAATAATGATGTTTGGACTTCCAAATCCCATTTCATTTGGTTACTCATGAATAATATCATTCCATTGTCCATCATATCCTCCATTATCGTGAATCATATTGTTTCCAGCCGTTTTCTAAGACCCAAAAAGAATAGTGTGAGAGGAAAGAATCATAATAAAGGGGGAGTAACTTCAATATCTATCATATTTGGTTTAATCTAAAATCGTTACCATAGTACTAGGACTATATCCTATACATATTCTTATCCTTAGAGACATCTCTAGACATACCTTAGAAATGTCTCTAGGGATCTCACTAACGTTCTCGCATCCTATTTTCCAAAGGATGACTAAACCTTTCCTCTAATACCAATTGTAGAGACCTGAAGCCTGATGTACATGGACATTACATTACTTTTGCAGATTACTTAGTACATAACAAAAACACACACACAAGGACCGTAATAGTTTAGTGTCTTTGGAAACTCGGAATATAATCTTCTATTTGTGGTGAAAGATATTCAACATCTCCCATAAAAATATTCTTTTTTTTAACCTAAATCCTTTATTTATGTCCTAGGGAAAAGAAAACATAAAAGGGTGAGCTCAAATTCTCATTAAGGGTAAAAAAAAGAAATATCAATCACATCATATTCATAAGAACATATCTTTTGGAAATCTTAACCTGCAAAAGAGATCATAATTTCATAACATGGGATAAATCATAGTAGTGAAATGTAATCCCAATAATCATAACTTAAAACATGAAACTTTTTGGCATACACACATAATCATATAGAATCATTTCTTGTTAGTCAAGACTCATTTCCAAGACTATCTTAGTGGACAAAGTCTCTTTCTGAACCGAGTTCATTCTTCGTTTCAGTCCTGTTTCACTGAACCGGTATAACCTACCATTCCAGCCATGTCTATCTCATGAGATATAACATATTTACCCAATTAATTGAAGGGAGATATAGGTCCCACCCATCTCATAATGATACCATTCTTATGTGTGCCACAAAATCATAAACCATACATCATTGCATAACCCATGTAATAAAAATGGGATTCTTAGACAACATGACATCATAAAACAATCCATATAAGATAAAGGATTTCATAAAATTAATTCTACCACAACATAATCAAATCAATGTAATAATAGGGATAGAAACAGAACCCTATATTATATTATATGGAAAATAATTTTGATAAAACACTTGAACTCCATTCTTGAGGAAAATATCCTTTCTACTTCAAAAACATTTTCCTTTCTTAACATGTAATAAAATTTTAAACTAAAAGAAGTTGATTAAAAATAAACATGAAAACTTGTAAAGGAAGCTTCTTGGAAATAATGTTTTAAAAATCCATTCATGTCGTATAAGTTAAAAAAAATTATTCTCGTACTTTTTTCGGAATAGTCAAAAAAGTACCTCGTAAGAAAAACGACAAAAGATTCATTTCATATCTTTTACTAAAAACTCACCGAAGGGTAAAATTGGATTTAAACAATTTTAGGTGGAGGGAAACAATCTTACATATTGAAGAAACATGTATGTGGATGATAAAATACACCCCAGAAAATTTCACAGTATAAACAATCTTGGATAATGAAGAGATTGTGATATTTCCCTTACCTTATGTCCGATATGCTTTGTACGTATCCGAACCTCCTGTATAATGATTTAAATAATGTCATTAAGTTATTAAAGAATCATATTAATTGTTATGATATCATATATGGTTCACTTTTGACTTTATATTACCCGTTCTTTTGTAAATTCCATGTTAAAGAAGTGTTTTGGGTAAAATCGTTTCATTTATCGTAGGTGTTTGGACTTGTTGTTATTGACATTATTATTACTTATATCATGATTTAAATACTTCCAGAATATAAAACATGATATTTATATCATATATATTAAGTATATATATATATATATATATATATATATTAGATAGATGAAATGAAACACACCGTTCATGGAGACGGTAGTCCGTACGTACGCATGAACGTTGTTTTCCGTTCCTTATTGTCTTGAATGGAAGTAAGTAGATGACATACATATATATATATACATAAATCCTGTAGATTTAACATGTCATATATTTCATTATTATTCATTATATATACTTTATAATCATTCATGAATGGATAATGTGGAGAATGAATCTCATCGCGTCGTGGAGACGGTAGTCCGTACGTACGCACGAGCGATGATATCGTTCTCATGATCGTGAACATGTGTTGAATTGTATGTATACTATTTCAGTATCAATATCACTTTATAATAATCATATATAGTTACTCATTACACCATTATACCCATCCAATTAAGGTGGTGGCGGAAAATAGATTACACCACGGCATGGAGACGGTATTTCGTACGTACGCACGTGCGGTGATTTCCTTTTTGCGTAGGATGGATAGAAGGTTAATTACAGTTATTACATATTTATAATAACATGTCAGTATATAAGAAATACGGATTTTATTACTTTATCATGAAACAACTAAAGAAGAAGAAGTTGAAGAAGAATGAAATTGAAAAAGATAGGTAATGGATATTACCTCTTTTTGACGCGCCTTTTCTTAACCTCCACTTAAAGAACTAAGTATGGTCTTTGAAGAATACCAGCACCTATAGGATGATACTAGGGAAGTGGAGAAGTGATTTTGGCAGGGGTTGGCCGAGCTTTAATGCTCAAATTGGTGTGAGGAGGAGAGGGAGGAGGTGCCCTTTTATAAGGGAGGCGAGGGGCACCTTAGGAAAATCTCAAAATATTATTTTATATTAAGGTCACATTCGTTTTATAATGGTTCCAAAGGGTCTTATTTCGAAGCTAAAGTGGGTATGGATCGATAACCTCTCATCCAATTGGATTTAGACAAGTTTAGGTTATTATTTTAACCTTATCAATTAGATTTAACTCTAAGTTAAATAATTTAACTTTTACCGTGTCTTTTTGTTTTCTAACACTATATGGTTAATAAACATACTATATCAAGCCAAACGAACCCCAATTTGTTTATTATTAATATATATAACCTTATATAAGTCATGTTTCCGAACATTAGATTTTTAGGAATAAAATAACAATTAATAATATAATATTTGTTTTAAAAACTAATTTATGTCAATTTTGACACTATTTGGTACATGATTTTTATGAAATTCATAACAGAATGATAATTTCGAAAAATGTTACTTAAATAAACAATAACATGTCATATTAACCTATAAAAGTAGTGTAAGTCATAAAAAGTCTCAAATTACATTTATTTGGGCATTTATAACATCAATTATGTCAATATTTCATTAATAAGACAATTACTGTATCATCTTTGTGTCATAATAAATGATAATTATTTAATCCCTAAAAATTCTAAATAAATTCCTATGATGTAGATAATTGTATTCTTTTTCTGGATACTATTCATGTTCGAAGTTTCATGAAGTTTATCACTAAATTAAAATTATTTTATTTATAAGATTTAAGAAAGTGACATGTTGTCACATTCTTTGGTTTTAATAATAATTAAATTATATTCATAGGAAAAAGTCCATAAAATGAATCTAATCCGACCATTAGGTTATATGGGTCTACTTTTAGCCATCTAATAGGATTTTTTCCAAGTTTTAGGGTAATTTTATAATCTTATATTTACCCTTAATTACCCGATTTACCTTTAACTATAGTAAATAAAATTTACCGTAGTTACTATTTGCAATGCCCAAAAATAAAAAGTAGCTTATTAACATAATTTGGACCCACTGATTCCAAATATGGAATATAGTTTTCCAAATTCAATACACAAAAGATGCAGAAATTAAATTAAAATTAATCCCGTTGTCGAAAGAAAACGGGGTTTTCTTTAAAACATTGCAAAAGATTGAATTGATTTAACCTACGAATTCAAGGTAAAATCAATGCTGATGACATAAATTATATTAAATGGTAAAAAAATATTGTATTTATACTTTAAAACCATTAAATATTATAATTTATCCACATAAGATATTACGATGAAAAAAGTTGTTTTTAATTAAAATGTAGCATGTTTTTACTATTCATTAAATTATGAAAGTTATCGGAAAAATATCAAAACTTTTTCTAGTGTAAATTTTTATATCCTGATTAAAAAGAAGAATTTTATTTTGTCAAATTGAACATATAAACATGTCAAAAACTAGATTTAAAGTGGGTGCGCCATCAAAAGGCGGCAAAACAGCATTTTTTGAAAAATACTTATTTTACCCAAAAAATTTATTTTTTTCATATACCATGTTTTAGAAAATGTGTAAGATGAATAATAATGTTATAAAATTCAAAATTTAGTTAATACTATTCATAACAGCTAGTTCATGACAATATTATAATAATATATCATTGTTTATTAAAACCTGTTATTGCGTACAACACACGCTATCGAGGAAGGTCGCGATTACGTGTAATGCAAGCCAAGTAAAGGATGCGTGTTGTGCAAGATTTTTTGGTGTAGCATACAAAACAACATATTAATGAAATTAAGAAGAATATTTTTCATAAAATCTCGGGGTGTTACAGTCTTACTCTATGAGGGATTCCCTATTCCTGATTTTAGAGAATTTCATAGAAGCGTAAGGCATTAGAATTCATCAAAGTGGAAGGAAAGTGATCCCCTCAATGTCTAAAAGGGAGTGTTCCCTAGAATTTGCTTCGTGTTCAGGGTCCTCGTTAATGAGGGGATTCATAATAGTGATCATCGAAAGGAACTTACACATTGTGTAGGATAATAGATGGAAAACTTTTACCGAGGGAATTCAAAATTAAAAAGGAAACACACTGATTTTTTATTTACCTAATAAAACAACTCTGAAAGGCCTCACTGGATTATATTCATTCTATGCTTGTGAAAGGGGACATATAAGACCTAGTATTTTACAGGAGTGGTTGAAGGAGAGGGTTATTTAGATAGTTCATGGTGGGGATGAGGTAAGGTCAAATGCTATCGAGAATAAGGGAAATGATGTCGAAGGAATACATCTTGCATACTGTTTTCAATATGCGATGGAATTCTACAAAGGCTTCATTAAAATATGGTTCATGGAATGGTGGTATACAATGTATTTTTCTATACAGATGGTTATTCAAAAAGGGTTTTTCTATGTTGAAGGGTTATGTTGTGAGAATGTACCATTTTTTGGTGTTCGGGTGAGTTCTTTTTCTTACATTACAATATGTGGTATTTGATTACCTATTGAAATCACCTAATCAAACTATTTATCTCAATTTCTTCATATACCACACCCATTATTATGTGGAGTTTTTATAATTGTATGGATTTAACTATCATCCTAGGTCAATAGGAATAAAAAAACCACCGCTCACAAGTGATTTTGTTCTGTGAGTTTCCTAAATATAATGCCTCACCATGTAAATGAAATTTATTTTAAGGAGGAGGGGCTTCTAGTGGAGATGCATTTCCCCACAAATGAAATTTTCTTTGCAGGTGTCCCAAAGGAGATGTCTTCCCCAGCACATGAAATTTCATTTTTTGATACCTGAATGAGACACCTCACCCTATAAAGAAAAATTTTATTGTAGAGGCGCGAAAACGGATGAATCACCCCACAAAATAAATGTTTTGTAGAGAATTAAAAGGTATTCCTTTCTTGGAAAATCAAAATTTGTTTTTTGGGTCACTATATGGTGTTGTGAATCACATAGAGGGCATGTTTTGATAAAGAAAAGGTTTCCTTGAATCTCTATATGTTAAAAAAATTAACTTCATTGATCTCTTCTAGAATTTATATATTTCTAAAATCCTTCAGATAATCCATTTAAAATTTTCCAGACCCAACATTCATAAAAATTAATTAATTTTTATAAATTATTTATAATTAATTTATTATTTAAAATTTCATTAAATTATAAATATATATAGCAAATACCTTTTAAATTTTCTCATAAAAAATTTATAATCCATGGAAATAATATATATGTCAAAAAAAAATTAACAATTTTTATATATACCCTTACACACGAACCCTTTCCTGTATAAAGGAAGGCGTGGTTACCTTTACACAAATCTTCTATGTGAGGGTAACTTCTAAAAATCAAAAACAATGTAATGGTAAAACCAGCATGACCCTTTCACAGTATGTCTACATAATGGTAAACTATATTCTACCTTTATGTAAATGACTCTATAGATAAAATGTTATAAGGAAAACTACATTTTAGAAGGGTATTTTAAAATGAACCTAATGTAATCCATTTCTGCACAAGGGTAAATTCTGATGACCTGCCTATAGATCCTTCTATTTAAGGGTAATTCGGGATGACCCTAGTACAAACCACGTTGTGTAAGGGTAAGTACCGATGACCCTTATAAAAAAAATTAAGTGTAAGGATAAGACAATATGAACCTTAGGAAAAAGAATTTTGTGTAAGGGTAAACCATGATGACCCTATCATAGAAGTTTTTTGGGTAAGGGTAATTTTGGATAACCCCTGCACAAAACTCTTCTATATAAGGGTAATATATTTTATCTAAATTTACAAAAAAATGTATATACTGATCTATTTTTTAGTTCTTATTCATTTCAACATATTGATTTCAAAAAAATATTCAAGGATTATATTTGATACCATGAATGGATTTCAGACAAGTTTAATAGAAATTAGTTGATAAATACGAAGTGATTTAAACCCTTTTTTGTGGATCTCCCATGCGATATAAATGAAACTATGTATAAAACAGAAATGAAGAACTATTTTAAATGTGTGTACCATACATTGGAGATCCAATTATTTATATTTATCACCTATGATAAACTTATACTATTCCTAGTAATGATTACAAAGTGGTAGACATCCCACTTCTAGAGGTATCCGTGGGATAATATGAATGACATGTCATACATGAAGGAATCTTCATTCTTTGTCATGTGCGAGCATCTCATGATGTAAATTATGTTGGGTAAAGTTAGATTTTGGTTTTAGGTATGTATGGATAAGTATCATGTGGTTGTTTCCATAAACACAACCAACATATAGTTGTATTATTTATAAGCCTCAAGGAATCTCCTTGAATTGTCCCATTTTGTCATGCATTTATAATGAATGAGTAAATGTTTATTTGTCCATATCTTGTATCCCATGAATGAATAATAAACTACTAATCCATCAAACCATATGTCACATATTAATAAATGATATATTTAGTTGATTTTATCTATTAAAATATTAAGAAACTTAATATTCAATTTCTCATTCAATTAAATGCAGTTTCATACATGAAATCTTGTTACAATCACACATCTTGATATATCAATCATAATATATAACTAATATTTGTATTATGGAAGTGCGCATTTCATGTGTATGGTTTTAGGATGTATATATCATTATTATATTTCCCTCGTTATGATATATTCATAATGAAACCTTTTTTTATTAGTGGTACATATTTTTCCTAGCTGAATCAACCCCATTTATCACAGAACCATACTCCTTAGGGAACCAAATCTATCATTGTGGGACCAAATTCCCTATAATATTAACTAGAAAGATTTTATAATACATAAGTCCAACATTATCCATCCCTAGTAACCATCATCCAGAATTCCATTTTGTGTGACTTTATTCTTCTTGGAATTGGTCCATGTTATAAGACATTAAAAGGCAAGTCTTGTCCAATTAAGTGACACTGATCTATGTGAGATCTAGTTACTTATAAATGTTTAGATATATATCCCTTCATAGGGGTGTAATCCCAACACCATAAATATAATCTTCCTCCCTAGAAAGTTATAAAACTCCATAATTTCCAATTGTGTAGATTTAAACCATATTACCCTAAAATCTAAGCATCAATAAATAATAAGAAGAATATGGATAACCTCTAATACAATAATATGATCACATCGATTCATGTCAAAAAATCATTAGCACATGGGTAACCAGTCCCATGCTTGTATTTGGGAAAGATTCAGGAATACAAATTATGGACATGTTTAGTTCATTGTAATTCCATTTGGAGTTACCGATGCATCAATTATTATAATGAACCAGTCTAAACTATAAATCTATGGAAATTTTGAACCGTCCTAATATAAGATCGAAGGGAATTCTTGATCTATATGGTTTATAATCTAGTTCTCGTTCATCATGGGAACACAATTGGGAATGGATTCTACAAGTATTCAAAGTAAAATACAACAGTGTGAATATAAAAAAATTTACATCACCCATCCATACATAGAATGTCCACGTGATAGGAAAAAGATAAACAAAATATAAACCTAATATAAAAAATAATAAATTAGTGAAATAGTATCAAGCACCAAAAACATCCCTCACCCTACGAACACCCTCTCCTATAAAATCATAGAAAGGCCACCACAAGATTAATGAGATAAAATAAAAAGTGACCTAAAATACATAGATAAATAAATATCCCACAATTGGCCCAAATAATAACCAATAACATTCAACTGAGATAATAATTTAGTCATAATCACTTAGTAGGCCACCAAAACCCACCGAATTTATTGAAATCCCTGAGTAAAACAACTTAAAAAATTATATTATGAACAAATGGTATAAAATTAGGTTTTTCACATTAGTTATAAAACCAAACCATATGCACATTTTTAAACACTATCCTTTTCATAAACTACAAATATGTATATTTAAAAATTTAAAATTAAACCTTTCAACCAAGGAAAATGGTTCAAAACTCTTTTTTATTCAAAACTCTTAAAGAAATACCCAAACCATTTTCACTTTTCTCAAATCTTACTTTCAGAACATTTTCAAAACAGCCCATTTTAATGTAATCCAAAAAAAACCCAAACTGATGAATAAACCACAAAAAGTGATGCATAAACCACACAAAGTCACCCAACATCAAGGAACACAAAATAATAACACAATCAATATTTGGTTATAATACATATGAGACAATAAAAATATATAAAGAAATAATAGGATTACCTTGTATCAATCAACCAACCAAAGAAATAGATTTCATGGGATCTACCCAAGGTTCTACAATGAGACAGTCCTAGACATCACGTAACATGGACCAACCAGCAGCCTACAAGGCATCCTTTCATGACTATCCAAAAAGTTTGTACCCAGCCTCAACGGAATGGAACACCCCATATAGCCATATCACAAACTATAGGGGGACAATATAAGGGTGTGGATAACTAGTGCATCATAATTATAGACTCCCACTTAGCCACCCAGGTTCGCATGGCCAAATTAAAGTTAGTAGGTTGGAAATAAGGAATCACATGCATCAAATATAAAGCATTTGAAAATCACACACACCTCATATCCCAAACCCTTATAGGAAAAATCCCCAAATTAATTCCCATTTATAAGTATTCCAACATGAATTTAAATAAAAATAGTCCCCCATTGGGTCAGAATACATAACCAAAATACCAATCAAATGGGTCTCATGGGTTTCACCCATTTATAAAATCATTTGATGTGCCAAAAAATCTGTTAAAATACACCACTTTGGATGCTGATTCACATACCCAATTTTTAAATTTATTAGAAAACTCCATTCAAATAAAAAATAAATCCAATTTTTTAAAACATGATGAATGTTTATTTTTAAATCCTATATTTTTCTTTTAAAATACTATTTCAATCACCTCGATACCCATGGTGTTGAAATCATTTTAAAAGAGGGTATACTCTTTTATTTTTATAAAAACATAATTTAAACATAACCACACCCTTTTGAAAAATAAAACCAACTTAGAATATATTCTAAAAAAATTAACATCCCTTTAGAAAATCAAGACGAGCATTTAATCCAACTCTTGACATGCAACCAACATCCATGAAAATTCATTAAACCAATTAGATTTCCAAAAAAACCACAAGGTTCTCCACACTCATTAAAATCCATGGTAATACATTTTAAAATACTTGAAATATTTTTAAAGAGTCTCATGGTTATGTTAACTATTTTTTTTAATGCATCCAAGGAACATGTTAACCTCAAAATACCAAGAAAACATTATTTTAAGAATAAAATGGTTTACAGTAGGAATTAAATTTATAAAAAAATTAATATAAATCAATTAGATTATAACATGTAATACAAGGTTTTTGTAGAGTCTCCTTCTATATTGAGTTGGAATCCAGATGTGGCAAGCTGAAAGGTTCTTCCTTAGATAAAGGACACCCATTCAAGGAAGAATTGACCCACAAAATGATAGAATCAATAATAACATCAAAAATAATCCATCCCAAACCCCATTGGGCTATTTTAACCCCAAAATCATAATATAGAAATGGAAAATCAGGATAATAAGAAATGTTTGGTGTCTGTACATCTTACCCATGAGGGTTGACCATCAATTTCCATGAAAGTTCTGTAAAAATGCCTCGGGGATGGGGCATCGAGGGTTGGATTTGGTGCCCTAAACACAAATTATGTGTAATTTATGGTAAATATAATTCATGGATTTTAATATTGATAATCTCCTTATCACATCATAATTGATCATATTTATAACATACTATGTGATAAAGTCCTATGAGTATTTTTCAGACTAAAACGTCATAGTTGTACCCCTCTATTATGTGAACCCCAAAGTTCTATGATAATGTTCTTAAATAAATTTCCTATTGTTTGATGATATCATTTGAGGGACAGAAATGATGTGGTCCATTATGGGGTGGATACTAATAAGGCTTTGAGGCACCATCTCATGGTGTATGCCCATGGTAATATCCAGTAAGATATTATGAGAATGCGCCCTTCTAGTAGGAAATCCAAATTTTTATGTGTCATTGGATATTCCTATATGTGGATGTGTGTATTTATTATTATACATTTATGATTTTTATGAATGAATATTATGAGTTTCGTACTTTTATGTATTTATGAAAACCATGATAGCACATGTTTATGGTGAGGTAGGATATACTGGGTGTATTATGATTAATATTACAATAATGAATAATAAGAGAAAGGATTTTTCCCATCTCTTTTAAAAAAATTTGATATATCAAGACCTTTAAGGAAAATGATATATCTTAAATAAATCCATGGCCACGGGGTTCGATAAGAAGGTTCATTTTTTTGGGAAATCAAACAAAGTGACATTGAGCACTTTGGTTGATGGCACTGAAATTCAACCTACTTGATTAGAGATATCATGATAAATGTATTATATTATAAATTAATAAAATGTATGATGTAACATTTCATTTATACATTAACTTGTTGTTCTATGTCTTCCTTGGCATGTTGCAAGATGGTAACCTTGGACTTTAAGCGGCTTCACCTAAATCCATTGGGAAAGAGGCCTAGAGAGTCACACACTAAGTGTTTCTAGAATCTAGGTTAAATAATATACTATTATTTATTGTTGAACAGGTTTAATAAATATTATCTTGTACATGGTTTAATAATTATACATGTATTCTTGATCGCATATAAATATTTATTTTCTATTTAGTAAATATATAATATTTATTTATTTATTGGTGAATAATGCAGTGATTTTTATTTAATAAAAAATAGACATTATTCAAGGGTTGATAAATATTATAGAGGAATTAAAGACCATGATTTTAGGTCAAGTGAGAAAATAATAAATATTTAATATTATTTGATTAAATAATATTTAATATTAAATTTTTATGTTATGTGCATGTCAAGAAATAATAATATTATTATTATTTGACATGGAGTCTTTACTATTATTAAATAAATAATTACTGGAACTATTTGAATTATTCTATTCTAAACCTAGTGATATATAAGCCCAGTTATGTTATTTTCTCAGTAGAACAATTCATTTATTTGGGTTTTGAATGATGGAATTAGTTAATTCTTTCAAGCCTTTGAGATATCTGTTCTTCAAGATTTATCCCAAGAATAGAGAGAAATCATCCTCCACCAGATCAAAGAGGATTATTTGGAAACAATTCACAATGAAATCAATGCTAGAAGAAGACTTTTCCTGGATTATCCATGCAAACACATGGATATACTTTCAGCGATGTTTGGTCATTATTGGAACACTTGTGGATCACCATTAGAGGGAACATGCACTTTATTCCTACAACGCAATGATGGTGCATCACATTTCTGTTACCAAGTCCATAAATGAATAAATAATTTCATCATGATAATTCTTATTTAATTAAATTAGTTATAAATAATATGTGATGATCCTCTTTTTATGGTTCTAGAATGTTTTATGTTGTCTATCTTCTTAGATTCAACTCTGTTTAACATAGCTTTTATCATCGTGTAGATCTCTGATTGATCATTTATCATGAAAAAAATAAATATCAAACATAATCCTTCAGAAGCTTCCACTGCGCCCCAAACCTACAAATGGTATCAGAGAGGTCACATAAATATTTATAATTATTTAAATATCATTGGAGATTTATTCATTTAAATTTATTTTTTCAATTCAATTTTAATCATTCATTTAATTTTAATCAAGAGATCTTATTCTTCCTCCTTATATTCCAATAAATCTAATAGAAATGATTAGTTTTACAATTAAATTAAAATTGGGGAACTCATATAGTGGTTCTAAGGAATCTATACAAATGACATAGGATTACACACAATGTAACCAAAGTTACACATCGTGTACTTGTTTGCAATGCATCAGTAACTCATAAGAAGAGGTTCTTCTAGTAACACCAACCACCCATTCAACATAGTTAGTTAAAGGATTTAGTTTATTCGATCAATATGATAGACCATATGGACTTCGTGGTGTTTTAACTAATTCCCCTTCTAACGTCTCAGACCCAAATGCTACTCAATAGTTCCCCAAGACCAGCTTTCTAAATGTCCTCAAGTACATCTCCCCAAATTTCAGAGGCTTTCAACTATAAGACGATTCTTAGGTAATTAATTGGGGATACTATTCCATCATTACCAAAGTATATCACAATATAATTCAATCAAATTCAATAGTGGAAGCACAAACAATAAAAAGAAAATAAATAAAATAGACAATAAATATAGGAATATATAACAAGACAGAAGTGTCTCATCTTCCATGATGTAGATGATACATGTATCTAGAAAATAACAAAAATAGGTACATAGAAATATAGTATAATACAGTTATAAAAAGTCCAAAAAGACTCAAAATGTTCCCCAGTAGCATTGAAAGCCTCGTCTTTGTCCCATACCCACATGCTTCAAAGAAACGACAAAAACCCATTGTTTGGGCCCCTATTATCAACTGCAACCATATAATCTATTTGGGTTCTAAAGGAGGTCCAAATAGGGTGTGAGATAAATATCCTACTAGGTTTCCACCCAAATATCTGTAAATTTCTACGAACCAAAATGAAATATGGTAAACAAGTGAAAGTAAGCAATAATATAATTGTGAAATCCCAAAGGGTTGCAAATCCCACGGCATCCCATGGAATCAAGACCCATGTTTCATACTCATCAAGGGTATCCACTACCGCATTCCAAATCCATGGATTTTTATCTGTAGAATTTATAAAATCAATCATACATTTCATACCATTTAAAAATAAAATCATATGAGTCTACCCACTCATATGAACCATTACATTCAAAAATAGTCAATGAGTAAACCCACTAATTTAATCTATTACATCTCATGAGTATACCCACTAAAGTATTCCACTTATATTTATCATGTTATATAGGATACCCACCAATTATTCATAATTACTAAGAAAACCATTTTTAAATATAATAACAATCAATTAGTATACCCACTCGTTTAAAAAAAATTATTTAATCATTTAATCAAGTTAGGCATGGAATTTATGGTAACACAATAAAAGGAGGAAGAAAATCTTCTATTCGTGTAATTCAAACTCATTTATGTACAATTGATCTTTCTTAATCTATGAAAACTTGAGGTCACACTCCTTGGTTAGTTCATTAAACGTCAAAACCAAAGAAAAGGCATCGCATACCCCATGGGTGGCATTGGGTTGGGGAAAAACCACCAAATCATCTCAAGGAACCTAAGTGAATCCCTAATAGGTCATACTTTATCTATTTGAATTAAACATTTCAAAACTGGGACAACATCGAAAATTACAATGGGTGACAAAAAAGTTGATAGCTTTATAAAGAATCCAGAGACAAAAGAAAAGTATAAACCACATTACTTAGCTCAGTAGTGGAGTGTAATCTAGTATCATGTTATGATTCATCCTGGTTTATAGGAAATTAGAAGAACATGTGATGAATGAAAAATTTGGGTGTAAGATCCTAACCCCAAATAGTTCATCCATTGTTTTGAAAAATTAAGAATAGCTAAAAATGAATCAAGGGATTACTAATGTGGTTCCAATGTGAGAAACGGTGAAAGAAATTTTGTCTTTACAAGAACAAGATCTAAAAAACATGAAAAGAAGGTTTTTAGGATTCAATGAGAGAAAGAGAGTGTTATGTGTGAGAAAATAGAGTCTTATTCCAATTTTTTTAATTCTCGTGAAATTACATGATGTGTAATTTCCATCCATGTCATTTAACGCTGAGGTTTTCCTTTCTTGGGGAAAAACAATTACACATCATGAATAGACCTTTCTAGACAATTACATATCGTATAATCAGATTACGTAGTGTGTATCCCAATTATTGGGTGTGTAATTTTCATGCGACCAGCACAAAACCTTCATGACTTCTCTTTTCAAAAAACAACCCAACCATCCCATGGACCAGCTCAGGATATATTACAATAAAGAAAGTAAAAAATAATTTAACCCAAAAATTAAAATATCCAGACCTCAAGAAAAACTCATGATATTACAAACATCCTCTCTTAAATCAATTCATCCCCAAATTTTCCTCTCAAGTGTGGTAAACAAAATTGATAAAAAATCTGGCCACTAAGCATATATGTCGACCTCCCACTCTCAAGGCTCGTCCTGTAAAAGGTTTTGTTCTCATAAAAACTGTTCTATATAAATTGACCGAACTTGGAGAACCTTCATGCTATTATAGATTATATGAATTAGATTCCCTACAAAGGATGCAACAACGTATAGGTCATCCTCCACAGGTAGAAAAGAATGGTATTGTTCTGAATGATAATAGCATAGATGAGGTGCATTGAAGACCTTGTGCATGACTCGGTACCTCCAAGGTAACTGTAACTTATAGGCTACCGACCCAAATATCTCTAGAATCTAGAATGACCCAATATATCATAGTGAAATCCTACCCTATCTCCTGGTCCATCTATGTGAAAACCTTAGTGAAACATTTAAAAAACCCCAAGCCTCGTCCTCTCACTCTAATGGTCATCTACGATGATCAGTGTAATATTTCTGTTAAAGATTTATGGTATCCCACCACTTCTGAATCAATTGGACAAAATCATATGTCTCCTATATGAGATTAGTTCGCAATGTAGCTACCTCACCTACCTCTATTCAGTACAACTGTGATTAGCATGGCCTACTGTGTAACGCCCCGACCCCAGTTACCCAGAGTCGGTGCATTATTACATAACATTGGTATGATCACAAGAAAGATCAAATCTCGAAAGACCGATTGGTTTAGTAGCCTTGGAAATACTAGATATATTCATAAGTTTTACATTTCATCATAAAATGAAAAACTACTACAACAACATAATGTCTCCATAATCCACACTCATATCCCCATATAATATCCCTGCAGGTCATTCATAATTTACTTTTTCACTTCCTGGGAAAAATAAAACATAGAAAAGGGGTGAGCTCAAATGCCCAGTAAGGATAACAATATAGCGGAAACATTCATCAATAAGAATAAACATTTAAGGCAATGTATAACTAAAACAAAAGCCTTTTAAACATGAACTTTCAACATGGTATGGCATAAATAAAATGAAATAATGCCATTTACTTATTCACATGGATATTCCACTAATCGAATAATCACATGCAAAAATAAATAACCACTTTCATAATGTTGGAATGCATAATGCCAGACTATCATAACCACATAGCCAAGGCCTCGTGCCAAGTCTACAAATAAGATTTTGTCAAGGCCTTGTGCCAAGACACTAGTTTGTCTCATGAGACCTACCGATGCATCGAGGAGCTATAGCGGGCTCCACCCGTCACTTATTAAGTCCAATGCATTCCCATATGAAAAGGTTTAAATATAACATAAACATTCGTATTAAAACTAGCATACGAAATGTCAATACTTTCACAATAAACTATGAATGGTATAAAAATAGCACATCCACAGTCAAACATATCACAAAACCTTCAATACAATATAGAAGTTTTGTATCATAATAAATCAACTTCAAATAATCTTAAAATCCATCAATGGATGTTGACATAGATGAAATCAAAATTCTTTTTAAAGAAATATCTCCTTTTATTTTGAAATCATTTAAGATCCATATAAAATAAAACATTTTCTTTGAAAATATTTTTATAAGCTTGTAAGTAAAGCTTTGAAGATTTTATAACGGCGTAAAATAATCGCACCCGCCGTATAAGTTAAAAAAAAGATTCTTACCTCAATTCTGTCGAAAAGGTTAAAAAGGACCTTGTTTTGAAAACGACGGAAAGATTCCTTTATAAACCTCTTATAAAAAGTCAAAAAAGGGTATAAATGACTTTAACCCATATTCTTGTAAATAGTAAAAATGTTTTGAAATACATTTTTAAGAAACATGGATGTGGATGATAATGAGATCCCAGTAAATTATTACATATAAACAACCTCGGATAATGAAGAGATTGTGAAATAACCCTTACCTTGTACTTTTCCTTGGTTGGGGTAGGTTAACTCCCTGTATAATGGTGAAATAATTGTTATTAAATTATACAAGAATCATATATATTAATATGATATCATATATGATCTTTTAACATTGATTTGTTAATAATATCTTAGAATTATCGTCGTTTCGGGTGTTAACTTACTCATTTTCTTTATATGTTTTGTTACATAAGCCATGGTTGTTGTATCTTATTCATATCCAGAATGATATCTAGTCCTTAACCATCATTTTTAAATCATCAAATGATAATTATACTTGAATGGTTACGATGGAGAATGAATCTCATCGCGTTCGTGGAGACGGTAGTCCGTACGTACGCACGAGCGACAATATCATTCTTTTGATATTAAAATAATATATAAATGAATGGTATATCATATATACAGAATCATTAACATGTTATATTTATTATGTACATGAGTTACACATCATTATTATACCCATCCAAATAATATTATATTGAATAACAATTACACCACGACGTGGAGACGGTAAGCCGTACGTACGCACGTATGGTGACATGTTATTCAAAGGGTGGATAGAATACTGAATATGGTTGTACCATACTTATAATAACATCACAGTATATGTGAGATACTGGAGTTATTATTTTAGAATGGTAAGAACAAAGGAAGAAGAAGTGGAAGAAGAAATGAACTTAGAAAAGGGTGGTGAAATCATTACCTCTTCTTCGGGTTCTTCCTTTTGATTTGATCAAAAGGGATCCTTATGTTGGCTTTCTGATCAAACTAAGGCCTCTAGGTTGTAGTGAGGGATGTTGGGAGAGTATTTGGGCAGAGTTTGGCAGAACCAAAAGGCTTTTAAGGTGTGAAGAAATGAGAAGGAGGAGTGCCCTTTTATAAGAGGGGTGAGGGGCACCTTTGGAAAAGCTAGAAATATTAATTTATAATAAATTCATATTCGGTTTCTAATGGCTCCAAAGTTGACTATTCAAAGGATGATGTGGGGATAGGTCGAAAACAACTCATCCAATAGAATTTAGACAGGTTTGGGTACTTATATTAACCTTATCTTTAAGTATTAACTCTAAGTTAATTAGTTTCACTTTTACAATGTCTCTTTGTATTTTTATATAATATGGTTAATAAACTTACTATATACATCCAAGCGACCCCCAAGTGGTACATTAATGATTAACCTATCATAATATAAGTCTCTTGGCCGAACCTTAGATTTTTAGGAATTTAATATCAATTAATAATATAATATTTGTTTTAAGAACTCTTTTATGTCAATTTTGACACTATTCAATAGTTGATTTTTGTGAAACTCATAACAGATTGATTACTTCGAAAAAAGTCCATTAAATCAATCCTAATATATCATATTAGCCTAGAAAATTAGTTTAATTCATTTAAAGTTTAATATTATATTTATTTGGGTATTTATAATATCAATTATGTTAATTTTTTACTATTTTAGTAATTACTGCATCTTCATTGTGTCATAAATAAAATAAATTATTTAATGTCTAAAAATTATAAATAAAACCTCATTATGTAGGAAATCTTGTTATCTTTCTAATTAATATTTATAATCGAAAATCCAACATGTATAACCCTATGTAAAAATTGTTCTTCTAAAAGATGTAAGCTTATGCCATTTTTATTTTTATTTTAACTTTATTAATATAATGTGTCCCTACCACATACAAGTGGCTCCAAGGGGTCCCCAAATTGACCCAAGGATTCTCATGGTCGGGTATGTGTCCACCAATAAGGTTAGGACACGTTTTAGGGTAACTTTGTATTATTATAATATTATTTTTTTAACCCTTATTTACCGGATTTACCCTTTAACCATGGTAAATAAAATATTTACCGCAGTAATTATTCAAAATGTCTAAAAATAAAAGTTACCTATTTACACAATTTTAACATCATGATTCCAAATATGGAATCCATTTTCCTAAATTCAAAACACAGAAGTGGCAGAAATTAATTTAAAATTAATTCCCGCTGTCAAAACAAAAAGCGTGTTTTTAAGAGATAATAACTATCAAAAGATTGACACTCGTTTATGTTCGGTTTAATTGTAAAATTATGTCCAATGACCAAAATTATATTAAATGGTAAAAATATATTCTAAATATACTTTAAAACCACTCAAATTCATAATTTATCACTATTAATTATTTCGATTAAAAAAGTTGTTTTTAATTAAAACTTAGTAATTTTCACTATTCATCAAAATATGAAAGTTATCCGAAATGTACCAAAAATTTCACCATAGGATAAATTCGATATTCCGAATCCAAAAATGAAGTCCATTTTCAAATATAAAATATATATAATTTCAAAAAGTAGGTATTACTATTTATAATGGCTAGTTTGATTAGTTATGGTGTGTTAGAACTCGGTGTTGCGTACAACACACGCTATCACATTATTCAAAGAGAAGCGTACCGTAGAAGCTTGGGATGTTTCATTTTAAATTTTTGATGTCCCCATTTAGTCAAAAAGTTTAAAATATAGTATTTAAAAAGGGTTTCACTATCAAAAGTTAATAAAAGTGCAATACTGAAAATGAATCTGTTCTTGCATTATGACTAAGAAACTCATAATATGGATTCTAAAATTATAAGGATTATATAATGTTTAAAATTTAGTTAACACTATTCATAACCTCTTTTGAATAGCTTGTTTGGTAAGTCATGGTGCGATTGAACTTGGTGTTGCGTGTAGTGAAAGTTATTGAATTATTTTGAAGAAATAACACACTATAAAATCTTGGGGTGTTACATACTGTACGAATCCTCATAAGGTTCCAACTGTATCATCACCTGATAATTTTTATTATAGGAGAACTCCATCAGTGGAATGTGCTCCTCCAAAGAGGCCCCAAAATCTAGGATACATTCCCTCAAAATTTCCTCTAGCACCTATATCATTATCTCTGACAATCCATTAGTCTGAGGGTGGTATGATGTGCACAGATGAACCGGTGTACCCATATCCCTCTAAAAATCATATAGAAATGAGACAAAAAGTGGGATTCCCTATCTAAAATGATAGTTCATGATACCTCATGAAATCATATTATCTCACCGATATACAACCATTCAATCACATCAACACCAAAGGTCTCCTTTATTGGAAATAAATTAGAAAACATCATGAGCCTATCAACAATAACCCACACAACACCATTACCAAAAGGTGACCTCGCTGAACCAATCATGAAATCCATCATGACATCATCCCATTTCCACTCTAGAATTGGTAAATACTGTTAGTTCATGGTGAAATATGGTGTTCCACTTTCACTTTCCGATAGGTGGAACACCTCATAACAAAACCAACTACCTCTTTTTTCTTACTTGTCCACCAGAACTGACGACACATGTCCTGGTAAATCTTGGTGACTCCAATATGCACTGTCCATACTGAAGCATGAAACTCTCACATCAACTCATCATGTATATAAACATGAACCCAAACACACCATGGATATGTATTATATCATCAATTCCTATGGCCCAACCTGGATTAGGGTCCTCACCTCCCACACGCACCCATGGGACTATGCTCTCTGAATCTGATAGATGCCCCATCCATACATTATCCAATAGGGTATATTTCATAGGTAACGATGATAGATATGTATTTTACTAAATATTTTGCTACTCTATAGGTATCTATGAGAACTAATACATAATCCTCCACTCAACACATGCATGTTTCCCTGCCTATATCTGATTCCCCCAACTTAGTGCATCAGCCACTGCATTTCTTTACTGGGCATGTAGGAATGCTCAAGTCAAAAAAATAGGAGGTACTCTGCCCACCTTCACTACCTCAGATTCATGTCACTCTGAGTAAATATATACATGCATATTTTATGGTTCATGTACACCAAAAAATGTTATCTTAGTAAACAATGTCTCAAAAAGCTGTGTCTAGCTCAAGATTGCATGTTGGGTAATTCCTCTCGTGTGGCCTCAACTGCTGAATCCTGTATTATATGACTCTATCCCACTAGATTAGCACGAATCCCAACCCGATACATGATGTGTCACTATACATAGTTTATCTCATGTCCTACAATGGAAGTATCGGGACTAATATTTATTTTAACCTTCCTTTCAACTCTTAAAAGGTTTTCTCGTAAGAATCTGACAAAACAAATTTTCCACCATTCTTAGTCAATCTCATCAGTGGTTCCACTATGTGTGATAAGCCTTGTATCAAAATTCTTGTAGTAACCAACTAGACATATGAAACATTTTATGTCAAAAATATTTGCTGGATTCTACCAAGAAACTAAATCTCTCCCTTTCTATGGATTGAATAATACTTCTTTCTCTAAGATGATGTGACCCAAGAAGTGAAAATGATCCATCCAAAAGTGGCTCTTTGGGAGTGGAGAATATAACGAGTTCTCAATTATTGTATTCAAAACAACCTCAAAATGGTTAGTATAGTTGTGTTGATTTTGATAATACACCAAGATATTTTCCATGAAAAACACCATAAAAGAATCCAAGTAAACATGGAGTATTCATTTCATCGGTGCCATGAAAAAATTTTGTGTATTCGCGAGACCAAACCGCATAAAAAAATACTTGTATAGATCATTCCTACTATGAATGATCGTATGAGGTATATCTATAGGTCATACATGTACCTGGTGGTATCCTATCCTCATGTTGGTGTTCGAGAACACTCAGGATCCTTATAGCTGATCAAACAAGTCATTTATGTGTGGCAAGGGGTATCTGTTTTTAAATGTCAACTGATTCAATTTCCAATAATTCATATAGATCCTAAGGGTTTCATCTAACTTTTTTTTAAATGACTGCAGAACCCCTTGGAGATGTAGGGATTCAGATAAACCCCTTCGCCTTAAAATCCTCTAATTACTACTTGAGTTCCAGTAACCCCTTTTAGCCATCATGTAAGAAAGACTAGATACTAGGTCATCTCTTGGCACTAGTTAAATATAGAAATCAACCTATCTATCAAAAAGTAAACCAGAAATTTCATCCATGAACACGTCCATAAAACAATCCCCCTCTAGGGGAAATTTCTCTCCACTCACTCCATGATATTCTAGAAACAAACTAGCAAGTTGGGTTTTCATTCCACACATCCCATGATGCTCTGGTCCAGCACAACTCGCCTAGACATCCCATTCAACCTTGTGAGTAAACACTTCACCCTCTAGTAATGTGAATGTCACCCTACAACAATTGAATTCAACTCATTCTTGATAATCTAATAACCAGTCCATCCGATGAATGATTTCATACTCTGTCATCTCGATGACATAAAGATCCTAGATGAAGTGATACCCACCGACCTTAAGGGGGAACTCCCTACACTTGCACACATCATTCATTTTGATTCCCAATGGTGTGACTAGTGTCAAAAATCCCTCATAAAGCCACACAATAAGCCTAAGGCTCTTCACCATAGGTGTGGATATGAATCTATGAGATACACCGATATCAAAAGATCAGATGCAATAGTAGAGGCTACTAAAATCATACTTCTCACCATAGATGGTCTGGCACCCTTCTCCTCGGGGTAGGTTGTACCGAATATATCTATCTTATAACATGGTCATGTGACACAACCATATTACTCGGATTAGGTCCACTCTGATGTTTAGGTGTAACTCGCATCTCGATACAACTACCATTACCACTAATACCTTGGTTTGATCATCCCGCACTGATCCATCTTCCTACTTGACACCGAGATAAGGAACCTACTCATAAGTCTGATTTTGGGGCAGACCCCCTACAAGTCATAGTTGGAGGGAGGATCTTTCCAAACCACTATATGTGGCCCGTCCTACTGCAAGTTTGGCACTTGATAGGGTAGAGGTCACACTGATTCTTCAAGTGTCCTTTCCTGCCATACTGGTGCAAAACACCAAGATTCTAGTACTCACATCCTTATTGGAGCTCATCTCATGGGAAGCCTCAAAACAATGCTTCCTTATTGAAGACATAGAACCACTAGGTCGATAAGTAACATGGACCTGCTCTATCACCATCGATTCTCTCATGTTCCACTTTGTAATCAATTCATGATTCAAAATATCAGTGATAAAAATAAATCTAAACATGGTTTCATGAGATTTTATAGCATTTCATAGACCTTCCTTGAAGTTTCTCAGTCTAGATATCTCACCGACTAGGTACATTGGTGAAAAATGATGCAACTTTGTAAAGCGTACTGAGTACTCCATAACTGTTGTGGAACCCTTCTATAGACATCAGAACTCAGTAGCCTGTTCTTCTCGTAGAGGATATGGATAAAATTAGTTTTAAAATTGTACTAAGTATTCCTTAATTGTCACTTCGTATCATTAGATTTCATTAAGGTGGCATGCCTCTAAAATTCAAAACAGACTCCTCAAAAAGGAATGATATCAACATTGCAGATCAGAAGCATTAGAAAGGTCAAAACCCTCCAAAAACCAAGTCATAACCCACATCATTCTCCTAAATCCAGGACTGTATAAGGAACCACCAAAACACAACTAGAAACACTACCTCTATCCCACTCAAAATATGAGTCTGGGTTATGTCTATTATTTCCATTTCATTTTCAATTAACATTCATTCATTCAATTATTCAACTGATGGTCCACCATGTTCTGATCCCTGAGAGCCTATAACACCTCATGAACAAAAATTTCATTCCCATATATTCTATACACATAAAATTCACATTAATAAATTAATTTAAATGGTGCATTATTTTCTATTTCATAAGGTCCCACACGCCTTATGAATTTAAAGATTACATCACTCATCTTTCCTCTCCATAAGGTCTATCACAACAGTAGGAACAACTATCACATCACTTATCACAAAATCATGCATCAGATAATGTATCCTAAATGGCATGGAATAATGCATGAAATGTGATTTCAAATACGTTCTTATATGATGCATGAGATGGAATACCCTCATCTCATCTGGTTGAAATAGAAATATAACCAAAAATTTTATAAATAGTAACATCATAAATCATGTGTGTCACCCAATGGTGAAATCAAATCAAATTTAATAGTTAAAACCCAAACAATTTAGCAATTTCATTTAGGGAAATTTGTTTTTTTCTTGTATATGGGTCAGCTACGCCCAAGAACAGCTCATTACCAAATTACATTTCTTTTATATACCTATCTATTATCTTCAAATAGTAAATCAAACCTTGACATAAACTCTTTTTATTCAACTTTTTAACATCCTGAACCTAGATTCCACTCAATAGTGCCCCGAACCGGGTCAGATACATGGCCTCAAGAGCATCTCCCCAAATAGTAGAGTTTGTCGAATTGTAGTGATGGATTATGTGACTCAATGGGAGACTATTCCATAATTAGAAAAGTATATCATAGTATAATCCAATCACATTAAATAGTGGAATAACATAAAATAAGAAGACAACAGATAAAATAGGCATGCCTAACAAGACTATATAACTAACCAGAATTGACTCATATACCATGATGTAGATGATACATGTATCTAGAAAACATCCAAAATAGGTACATGGAAATACAGTAAAATAAAATTATCCAATATCCAAAAATACCAAAATTTTCCTCAGTAGCATCGCACGCCTCACCATGGTCCCATGCTCCCATGCTTCAAATAAATGATCAAAAATAAGTTTTAGGGTGCTTTATCCTATTATCACCAGCAACCATATAATATATTTGGATCCCCAAGAAATCCCAAATATGGTAAGAGATAAACATCCCAATTGGATTTCACATAATGATCCATACATTTCTAAGAAGAAAAAATAAATATGATAAACATGTGCAAGTTAGTAGTAATGTATGTGTGAAAGACCAAGGCATATAACTACTGTAAACAAGTAATAAAAAACATCCTTCCATGTATCCCTATTATAAGTTTCATCCCCTAAAAAGTAATGGATAAGTAATATAAAAAACAACATGAACTCACTGTAAAACCATCCATATACATTACACATGGCCATACCATATAAATAAAATCATATCAAATACCCACCCACAATCATATATACCAAAACCATGAAATATAGTGAAGTGAATACCAAAAATGGTCGTATTCAGGGTTTCTTAGACAAAGGAATCTTTGCCGAGTCCTAGGAGAATCTCGAGGGAAACTCGGTATAGGAATTATTTGGAGTCATAGGTGTAGGTCCACCAACATGTCCTACCTAAGTATATGTAGGGGGGAATCAAAAGGTAGAAAGGATCAATTCATCCCACAGAATTGATACCCAATGTGCATACTCATCCACGGTGTCCACTACCGCTTTCTAGATCAATGTAGATCCATCCATGGAATCTATACAATGAGTCATAAATTTCATAACATTTAACAAGAAAACCATAAAATTCTACCCACTCATATAAAAAATTACATTCAAAACCATTAAATGAGTATAACCACTCATTTAAACCATTACATCTCATGAGTATTACCAATCACGTAATCCACTTCCATTTATCATGTTACGTGTTTATAACC